>OW203724.1:13770642-14443142 GCA_934045075.1 Yponomeuta sedellus
CCATTACCGTTCGCTGCTCTAACTTTTTAAATTTACTTACTAAAATTAAACTGACCAAGGAAAAATTACATACAGCCAACCACCTACTAAGTTATGTAAGCATACTTGCAAGATTAAAAAAAAAACAATCTATGGTATTGGTTTTTGTTCGGTTAAACATGGTGCTCAAATATGTTAGTGTATTTAAAAAAATAAAAAAGGCGACAAACTAAACTATTATTTCTTTATTACCTAGTAATTATTTTAATTACTAGGTAATTAAGAAATTAAGGTAATTATTTTAATATTAATATTTCCTCGCATTGTTTGAGAAAAGCATTATACAATCCTCGGCCGGAACAGGGATTGCAGGACTCGTTCTAGACGTCTATCCCAAACTCGTCCAGCAATCCCTTACTTCTCGGCCTCTGCAGTAATGTATTATTACCCCCTATGAGGTTGATATTTCTTAAATTAATGAGATAAACGAATGGCGTAGAAAGAACATGTAGAGCAAAGCTGATATTATGTAAATTTATACATGTACTAGAATATGCCAGCGCCACCTAGTGGCTAAAAGTGGTACTGTAGGACAGGGTTTCAGCAGACAAGAAGAGAAACGTTGTTTCAGCATGACAGCACGTACTTAGGGATCTATTTACTGAAGCAATCCTTAGTAAGTTTCATATTATGAAACTTACTAAGTAAAACTTACTTTTTCGTCACGGTTCTGATCGCATAATTATGATTTTATATAGCCTATGACACCCGCGCAAGGATGCCGAATCGAATGACACCTTGTTTAACAAAATCTGACCATTGGTTAAGGAGTTATGAGGGAACATAGAATCGGACATACTTACATACATACATACATACGCACTAAACACATTACCCTCCTTTTGGGCTTCGCTGCAGTCGGGTAATAAACACATTACCCTCCTTTTGGGCTTCGCTGCAGTCGGGTAAAAACAGTGAGCTCAGTTTCTAAACTATTGGTAACATGTAAGTTATCTGCAAATGTGTACATGCACGTGGCCGTTTTGTTTATTTACGTCTTTACTTAAAGGAATTGTCTAAATAGTCGCAATTTTTAATTACTAATTACATAATTATGAAGCGATCGTGGCCTAGTCGAACCGAGTAATTGGAATAAATCACTTGTTAAGTTAAAAGTTAAGTAAAGTTAAGCAACACCCGGTCAGGTGTAGGATGGGAGATCGTCCCGTGACTACCGCTAGTGGCAAAATTCCGAGCGCTTCCGTGCTTCGCAAGGCAAGCCGTTGGTGCCGGCTGTCATATACTCGTAATGTCAGACGTTAAGCCAGCCCTGTCAGAGGCCTTATGGGCGGCTTGATAACTTATGAGACTAAGGCCCACCACTGTCTTATCTTATGTCTTGATGGAGTATGGCCTAACCTTCCTGCGATGCAGGAAGAGACCCGTGCCCCATCAGTGGGGACAAACAAACAAGGGTTGATATCGAGTTACGTGTGTGCGGTTTTCACACACCCATATTTCAACGCGTACGTTTCAGCGTATAGTATAACAAACTCTGCCTACGAACTTCATTCACGTACCTACCTTTTAGGGTATAACGGTTTTATTAAGTAACTTCTATGTTTCTTACAACTTTAAAAAAATACAGCCTAGCTAACATAGGTAATTATGTTTTATTTTCTTTTGTCTCACAAAATTACACAGTATCCAATTAGTTAGAACACGGCGTGCAATACACCAAACATCTTGCTCGAAAAACCCTAAAAGGGAATTCTTTGAGGATTTTTTAAAGAGATTATGAAGATTAAGAGATCAACCGCGAAATATCGAAACCCATCTCTTAAGTTTTACCGGACCAAACTTTGTACACACGTGAACAAATAAAAGGTTAAGGAAAATCTGGCTTTGTCACAGTCGAAGAAGCACCAATAACACATTGTGTGTGTATTAACCAGATAGCTGGACAATCGTCAGTGTCCCAGACAACTTGTAGTCGTAGCAAGAGTTGAATATAACAATGGTAAAAGGTTGATTAGCCTCGTATGTTGATGCAAAGTGAAAAAAGACTACCTGGACAAGACGGCTAGCGATCACATAATTTTTTATCAAATCATCGACGTTGTCTACTACTATTATAACACTATAAATCCAGTAGGTACAATGCATGAGTTCTATGTTTTACTCGTATAATAACTGTTTAAACGCTGTTGATTAAGAACTTTGAGGAAAGAAGTTCGGAGTTTTTTTATCCCTGTTTTTCTACAAAACATCTAGATTTTGAGATAGACACCTACTAGTTCAACTAATAACTAATTCATTAAGTCGCAGTCTCTATGCTATTTTGAATAAAACCTTTTTGTCTTGATTGATATCTTTTTGAATTAATTGAAGGTTTTTCCATGTACTTGACGTGGCTCGATTAGCTGTTAACAGTGTCTTAAAATTTTTATTCAACTTAACATTGGAACATTTACATTAACATTTAACATGTAACAACTAACAATTACTAGTGTACATCCAGACATGTGTGAGTACGTCCGTCACCCCGCAATAGCCGTTATTGTGTACAACTTAGGTTTCATTATCGAACAACAATGCGTATATCCGGGTGTCATTGACTATTGGCACCCTTGAAATTCGGAGCAGGGAACTCAAATAATATGTCGTAATTATCATATAACATTTGGAGAGCGGGTCCGCACTTGCGGCTACATCCCCGATTGAAATAGTTCCCCAACAACTGTTCCAAACAAACATTACATAGACGTGCTTGATGAATGTTGATAGATGTAACATTTGTGGCCAAATCATGAGGAAACCCGCGGCTTGGTTGGCTCCGCACGCATTGAATTCTCTTTCCTGTGGGCTAGGCCGACTAGCTGTCAGGACGGTATAGGTGCTGGGCAAGCCTGAGCGATCTAATAAACGATGTCACACTGCAGCGTCCGAGTGGTCCCTGCACGCATCTAGTGTGAGTGAAGGTGCCACTGGACGCTCTATAAATCATCTCATTACGTAGATACAAAGTTTTGTAGCCAAATGTCGGTAGGTTACCTATCAAAATGTTTTCTAAACCTGGAAAAGATTTTCTTAAATAAAACTTACCTCTTTACTATGTTTTTTTTTTATTAATAAATAATTTTCATCCTACTAATATTATAAAAATGGACGTTTATTACTCTTTCAGGTAAAAACTACTAAATGGATTTTAATGAAACTTTACAATAATATAACTTACACATCAGAATAACACAAAGACTACAATTTATAAAGATATTGTCATATTTTTCAAATGCTACCCAAAAATAATTTATGTGTCATAATTTTAATGTAATGTTAGTTCTTTTCTACGCCACGCTATTATAAACAATTCGAGATAGATGCGCAGACGAAGTCGTAGTACAGCTAGTACGAAGTAGACGAAGCTAGTACAACATAATAACTTGTCCTGGTTCCAAACTAATCCTAGTTTGGAACCAGGACAAGTTATTATGTGTCTGTGCTATGGTAACAAATTAAATAATATTAGTGGGTATAATGTCCAACAAATAACTTGATCAATGAAATTAAACTTCGGTTGGACTTATTTCAGGTCTCAGGGAGCTCACGGCCCCTCATGGAGCGTTTGTACATAAAAACCAAACTACGAATGGGAAATGCTCCTTGAGGGGGCGCCTTAAAAGAAACTTTCCTCTTACGTGTCCATTGTCCATCGTAATCTCACCTCGCCTGCTATCGCCAGTGCTGAATTGTTGTAAACAAATTCTATGTCTGTGTTGTGTTATAGTTCGTCTAGAACGAACTGTAGAGGCTTTAACAAAATACTGTCGATATGTGGAAGACAGCCATCTCGAAAATAGATAGAGAGGGAAGTTTCAGCAGTTTATGTTTTATAAAAATATATGTATGTGGTATGTCCGATTCTACGGGAACATCGAATTTCCCTCATAACTAATGATCTAATTTTTACAAATCAGATCTTAATCGATTAGCCGTTTTTGCTCTAGTGTCATAGGCCACATAAGACCAGCATTATATTAATTTAAATCACCAAAACGACCAAAATTTACAATTGAAATAAAAAATACCAAACAAACCGACCGCTGAGAATTAACTACTAAGCAGTCGGGACCTAAATTCACAAATGTAAATCATTTCGAAGTAGCTAGTTTGGTCCCGCCTGCTTATTATTAATTACTCAGCAGTCAGGTTGTTACTTATTTTTTATTGCAGTTGCTTTTGCTCAATATAATATCTGTCGGGCATTATAGGGATACGCGGTTGCAATAAAACAAATAGCAGGTACCCAACACACATGTAACGTAATTCACAAGATACATTGTAAAAGTTGTTAACAAAAATACGCGACCATAAAACTGTGTTCGAATTTGAATGAAATATTCAAATTGTTGGCTTTGGGTGCCACGGGCCGTCGGCCCGATCGTATATGGGCTGCTGCGCCTGCAGCCTGATTTATATTTGCAATTTCAAAAGGGAAATAAAATGAAAATTCTTTGGTAGACACGCAGAGATGTTGTTTAATAGATTGGAACATGTCCTTTTTCATGAATCCTTTTGAAACTCAAAATACTTATATGCAGTAAATGCATCTCTCTTCATATGTACAGACCTATTATGCACAAACAAAACATAGACTGGAAGGAAATGCTACTTAGCATAAAGTATAATACGCCTGTGTTGGTCCAATGAAGAAATTTTATAATAATATACCTGTTAAATTTCTGTTTAGTGATTTGCGATTTACCTCAATATTCACAAAATATAATAAGTGCCTGAAAGAAAACAAATCTTTACTATTTCTACTCCAGTGAAAGTAAATCTATTGAATACCTACTTCTAGGCGACTGAGGGCAATTCGGCTTTTAGTAAATTAACACTTACACTATTTTTATTTTTAATGCACTAACCCGTGCTCAATTGGTAGAGCGCTGGTACGGATAGCCAGAGGTTGCGGGTTCGAATCCCGGCATGGGTGAAATTTTAAGCCTCTAAATAGGTTTTTAAATTAACACTTGTTCAAAGTAAAAATAAATATTTAAAAAATTTAATCTGTTTTGTGGAAACGACTTAATTACGTAAAGAAAAAAAAATGGAAGTTACAGAACTGCACCGTAACCAACAGTTTCGTTGAGTTGCGTTGAGTACTAACAAAGGCTTGTATAAAGGTTAAACGGCGCCATTGACGAAATAAAAACTTCTTCTAAGTGTCCTTATTTGCAAAATTACCATACATTGGGCCGGTTCCAGAATTGAGAATTTCACTAAGTAAATACTTAAGTAATGTTCTTTACGCTCTTTTCTGACAAATTCAAGAACACAGCACTAAAGTTAAGTGTTTATTTAGCGAAATTCTCAATTCAGAAACTGGCCCTTATAGCATTGAATTTTATACTTTTAATATGAATAATCCTTATTATATTACCGTGGCTACCAATATTTTCCTCTAAGTCTGACAGTTTTTCTAACGAATATTATCATTATATGTTTTGAATCGTTTTCAATTGACATTACACCTTCATGGTATGAGATTTTCGAGAGAAACTTTTTTCAAATGAAGTTATCTTTAAAAAAACTTGGATATTTTGAAATTGTACGAGATCTTTTTGTAGTCTGTGAATACGAGTAACTTTTGACTGCGAATTCCGACGTAAATAGAACTAACGCGGCAGAAACGGCTCGTAATATCAATACTGCGATTGGAGAGGAGACTGCTAATTAACACACCGTGCATTTTTGGTTTAAACGCTTTCTTAGTGACAACTTCCACTTGAAAAACCATCCCAAGGATGACCGCCCACGGAAAATTGGGGGAGTAGAAACAAAAACCAGAAATTATGTTTGACAACCTATTTCTTATGCTCTGTGGTACAACTCGTAGAAGAAAAAAATAAATTATTAAAGGGCAATATCTTATCTTTGAAATAGCAACACCAGCTTTGACGTCAAGTTTTTGAATTTCGAAAAAAAAAACGTTCTCTCTTTCGCGCTTTTGTGTCGTCCTGTGATTGTGTGATTTAGAATTAAAATGTGGTGTGTGTGTATTTGTGTTTGTGTGTGTACCACGTTGAATTGAAGGAGATGGTGGAAGCTGATTCTATTCAAATTATCCAGGAATTGGATTAACGTTAGTTATTTTACTTACTATTTTATATTTACATTTTAATAGAACACAGAAAAATAATCACTTTCACAACTTTACTTTCAATCAAATAACCAATAATAAGGAGGAGAAGTTCTGTCGACAATTAGTTTCCCAAGATACCCTGGTTAGGATCGAAATAGTCAGTCTACTTTATACTCTAAGGTCTTAATGAATCGCGATGCTCATACATAGTAGTCATAATATATGAAACGGATCTAATCGCGATTGTGTACTCGCTACTTCAGTCTACCCGTGACCACGGCAACTGCAACGTTAGTTAAACGTATATCTGTGGTTTTACCTAATAAATAATCGCAAATAGACTCGTGATAAGAGTCGAATTAATGTCTATGAAAGTCAGAGGAGTGAATGCGCCTACCAGAATGAGTTGCAAAGGCAATATAGGCTATTTTGTGGAGTATTTTGCCGTCTTCTTTTGTTCTGTGGTAAATACAGTTGCTCGTTTTGATCGTGGTCACACAACAGTATATAAACGAGATTAAGACTGTCTTTTGTTCTTTACGAGTAACGTGAAAACCGGTAATAAATCGTCGGTATAAAGGTAAAATTCAGTAACTGCAAATGAGCCTAATCGTAGAAACTGCGCTAATGTGAATTTGAGATACTAAATGTAATATTTAGCACAGAAATAAAAACGCTCACCCATCGTTATTTTTTTTATGAGTAAACTAGATAGTGTTATTTTTGGGCAAAAATAATTATCACGGGTTAGTGCATTAAAAATAAAAATAGTATAAATAATTATCAGTTTATAAATAAAAAAATGAAAAAGCAGTTAATGAGTTTTACCTTTATACCAACGAAATATATTTCACTTTTTTTATCTGTAAGCACTTCTTTTGAACACTTTATAACTATACTATTTTTATTTTTAATGCACTAACCCGTGCTAAGGACAATATTAAAGACTTATTTTGGGCTAAAAATTCCACCCATGCCGGGATTTGAACCCGCGACCTCTGGCTATCCGTGCCACACTTTATAAGTGTGGAACTTTGTAAGCAGACTGCAGCGAGCCTTACAAAGTGTGATCTCGAAGGAAAACGTAATGTCCTCAAAGCTTTATCTTTTCTTTCTTATGGACGTAGTGTTTCCAAGGTGCGTAGCCGGGCAGTGAAACCTGCAACGTCAGTGGTTTTGGCATCCACATCACGCCCAAAAAAACAAAAAAAAGGTAATGGTAACCAAGTTCGATCGTCTGTTAATAGTATTCCCCAGAGTTTTGTTGTAAAGGTACTACTAAACATCCAATTATATGGCAGCAATGTATGTACAATGAGGATAAATATTTTAGAAAAACGTTTGTTCCAAATTTTGTAACATAATTATTTCTTCAATTAGTTTTGACTTTTCAGCAAAACAGAAATTTCATACTTTATTAGTAAGCTTAAAAGTGTATTTTTTTGTTGGAGTAAGACTCTGACAAACTCAACAAGTTAACGACTAATATGTGACCAATTTATAAAAGGAAAACTTCGTACAAATTCCATGGAAAATGACTTCGAAGAAGTTGTTCTTTCTGCAAACCAGGTAAAACCCCTCTTACTACGGAGCCTACATGCACTTGGTAGGTTTTATCCAATTGCTAATGTGAGTGGAAGGGCCGGTAAGGGACCTCCCAGGCGGACATTGTCGACAAAATAGGGGATGTATTAGCAAAGGTTAAGATAAAAAGTACCCGGAACCGGAGTGCGTGCATGCAACTTATGAACGTTTATGAAGCGAATGTCAGGATCATGGCAAGTGGCAGTCCTTGGGCTCTACCTTGCCTCTAGGATACAGGCGTGAGGTTATGTTATGTTTCCGAATTATAAATTCAATGTTAATACCACTTACATTTTTTTTTACATAAAGAAATGAATGTAATTATTGAAAGAAAACATTAAATCATACATCTATATACAGCATTAATACTTAAAAAGATAAACATATTTAAAAAAAAAAGATGGGGAAAGTTCCCAAGACACAGGCAGCATTCCCTCTCTGAATGGCCAGGCTGATGCGCTGGCCGAGGTAGCTACCAGCTCTTGGGTCGCCCGATGAGTCGATGAGGCGCGTCGCTATTTCTTTTTGAAGTTTACGCGCCTCGGGCCCCCACGGACCCATCGTCTCGACCCCAAACGGTGCAAATAGGTAACCGTCCCCAAGGAAAGAGTATTTGCGCCGCTTGAGGCCTTCGGCCGTAGTCGCCGCCGCGCCCGCGGCCCTGCTGGTGTGGGTGACATGGGAAGACGCCAGTGTGTCCACGCAGGTCGCATCCCACACAAGCGGCCTCCCTATTAAAGTTGCCCTTGAAAACTATGACCAGGCAAAAAACAAAGAGCTACTAAAGTACTTGCTTAATAGTAAAGGAACCGGTTTCCTTAACATAACAACAAATTATAGAGTTATGAACAATGATTGTTGTAAAACAGTTCTCGAAAAGTGTCAAAAGGTAGCGCACGCCTTCCGCCTGCGTACATTGTACTTTTCCTATATTTTTTTACTTTAAAAAAACATTTTTTTCTACAAACTTGAGTCAAATTCAACAACATTGCGAACCTAAATAGGTATTTATATGAATCATTTTCTTTTTCCTAATTAAATCCTTCTACACAATACCATCAAATGTTCTGATCAGAAACTTGGATACCCTGCAATTTAGTACCCAGATAAGAACATGACCAACATGGATACCTAGACTCAGGCCATTTGTGCAATTGTACGGCAAATGTAAATTATCAATTAAACTTATTAAAAAAAAGTAAATGGATCTCTATTAAAAGCAAATAAATCTACATGCTGGTTTATCAACAAAGAAGTAATTCCGAAGAATTTTGTATTTATTAAAATCTTATGTGTTTAACGAACTAGATTGATTGTAGCTCGATTGATTGTAAATAATTTAACTTTTCCAGAATTCAGAGTACCCAACCAATATTAAGTCTTATAAAATGTCTTATTTGAAGCAACGTCCATTTGGAAGTACTAGAAACGTTTCAATAAAATTAAGGCTGTGTTTCTCGGTACTAACTGTGCTGCACCTTGTAATTTTGGCATCCAAATTACTGTTTATTGACTTTACAAAAGCTGAAGAGCATAGCCTGCAAGTTTACCACTACCGGAGATGGAAACTCATTACATCGTGGGTCAATGTAAGTTGTGTTCCAGATGTTTTTCCGTTTTATTGATTGGGGCATAATTTACGCACCAAATTCTATCGGAACGTTTGCGGTAGCAATTTGGATGGAGTTTGACGATCTATCGATTGGTATCGTTCATGATTTGATGCTCGTAATATAGAAGCATTAGGTATTACTAGCAAGTACGTCTACTGAGACTTGACCTCAGCGACATTGTGTCAAGCATTTATATAGGGGAACTGAACTGAGAACCATTCATTTTAATATCAGTGGAAGATTTTTTTAATCAATATTAAAGAAGACATATTTTTGGTTACCATTAGCAAAATTATGCACAAACAAAATACATTTGTGTATAACACATACGTTATATGAGCCGCAGGTCTTCTTGACTAAGTAAAAATGACACATTTTCCTACTTTTTGGCTATAATTAGAAATTAACTACAATAAATTCAGATCGCGCAGTTCTTTTCTCAAAATTCTGTCTGGTTAACATTTTATATTTTTAATTTAGCAATTCACTGTTCAGCGCATTCATGGTCCGTTGCAAGCAGTTCCTTCTGCACAAATGTGCAGAAGGAATGTGCCGATCTTCTATTGAACCAAACAACCTTGATTGATAGTAAGGATACTAAATTGAGCCCATGATGTTTTCAGCTGATGATGTTGACATATTACCCCATAAGTTTGTACTGTGAGTGGCGCGAGAGTCGTCACGAAGCTGAATGTGGCCACGTCACTGTTCTGAACCGAGCCCGGCACGCCGTTTTCTGTAACATATTGGTTCCGGCTACATTTGTGAGTTTTCGTTACATAAATGGATTATTCTCCGGGTGAATAACCTGGGGTGATATCATTTAGGTGACTGTCTACATTCCATATTTATTTTATCATTGTCTGTAAATATCTTAACTCATCGATATTTATGCAATTTTTATGTGTTTTAAGTAGGTAGGTATGTATTACTGATTTATTGCTTTAAGTAGTTTATTCTTTGCATTGTAGACATTATGATAATATAATTTTGGATATTTTTTCTTATTGTTATTTTTGTAATCATCTATGTAGTATATTACGTGCACAACTCCACTCCGAAAACCCAAGGGTTGTTGGTAAATATCTCTCATTGATATAAGCTCACCTTTGTACACGAATCTTATGTCAGCTTTCCTAAATTGTGTTTCGTGTGCAATAAAATAAACATTTTTTAAAGTGAGCTACAATTTTCTAAACAATTTTTTAATTAAGTACCTAGGTAAGACTGAAACTTGTTTTTCTATGTTACGGTATTGGGAAAAAGTAGTAAATCAAGTGAACTACTTTGAGTGTTTGACTAGCAGCCCATTTATCATTATAGTTTTAATTTAAAAAATAAAAACTTTCTTCTAAACGCTACAGCACTAAAAACAGAAATAATATAAACCAATATGGCCTTCAAATTCGAACTTCTGCAGTTACAATACTTACACGTGTGTAGAAGTATAACTTGGAGTTGGTGCCAAGTTAAATAACCAGCACGTACACCGACTATAAAATGTAAATTCGCGCTCGAAATAACCAGCAATAATTTCCTCAGACAAATCTTTACTCTTTTTGAACACTTTATAGGGGAAAAAAGAAAAAAACAATTATTATTATTAATTTATTTTCAAAATGGTTTTCACTAAAAAAAGCTTTGAGATATAATCGTGCATTGTGAATTTTCACACGAGAAAAAGCCTTTAAGTTTGTTGCTTAATTTTAACAGTCCTAACTTCAAAGTCGGGAAGTCCTAAGAGGAAGGAGCTCAAAGAGCAATTTAAATAAACCCTAATTTTAAATACCACTTAAATTCACCAGTTCGCAGACACGCTGTTCTGGAGGCTATGGAACAAAAACCAAGAGCTGTTGATGCCCAAGGGATTAGAGAACTACGTCCCGTACTGGACGCAGCACAGTCTCCACACGGTGTCCCTGGTTGTCGTAACGGTGGACCTGATCATCACACCTAGGACGAGACCCAGAAGTCTCAAGCCAGGAGTAGCTATGCTATCTCTTTTCTTAGCTGCTTACGTTTGCATGTAAGTTTCTTTATGTTTATTCAGTAAGTACGTGTATTAGCTTTTAGAATATACCTTGGCTACTATCTGATAGAATCGGCTATATTCGTGTAATAGAAATATCGGAGCTAATATGATTTAACACTTACATAACTTTTCAAAATAGTGAAGAAATGTTTTATACAGAGCAGCAAGTAGTATTGCCCTCGTGTGCTTTCGGCGAAAACCGAAGCCTAGAGCCCGAGGTATATTCTAAAAGCTAACAGACTATATGTAAAAATTATGAAAATGATTTGAATCCATTCGATCAATCAATCAATCGGCCCATCCTCCATACGGCCAGTCCTGGACATAGACCTTAATTTTATTAATTTTTTACGAGCTTTTCGCCAACTCCAGACGAGAAACTGGGTGTTGAGTGAGTGTACTTTGCACGCTTGAAACTTAGAAAAAACAATTTCACCCTAATTCGGCGGAATCTAATCTAAATAGGTATTCATCAAAATAATTCTGTGAATGTAATTTGTACGAAATTTTCCTAATAATTAGTTGGTCAACTATTACTCATTAACTTGTAAAATATAAAGGTCTATGCTGAATAAAAAAGGCTATAAAATAGGAATTGAAAAGTAACGCGAGCATCGCGGAATGAAAGATTTATTGGAAACTGATGCTACAAAACCGGGCAGGAAAACAATCGAGTAAAACCTTATCATGTCTATCAAAAGTAAAAACTTAGTTCATAGTGATTGTAGTATGAGTCCCATTGTATGATTGTATGGCGCGCTATGGCACCACTTTTATTGACTTAATTTTAGTATCTGTAGTTGTCTCGCCAAAACATGTGTCAACAGCATGCGATGATTGTGGTCATCATACATATCCTATGCGAATATCATTAAATCCACCTTTTGTACATTATCTCTACATATAATATAGAATTTGTACTATTATACTATGCACAGTCTACCATTAGGCTCCTTGACTTCACATTTTGGTTGCAAAGTCGCATGTACCGTAATAGAGTGCACGAGTATAAAGGTACCTAGACCTAATTTCGACTGCACATAATATTATTTGCACGAAGACCTTCCTGCTGCTGACATTAATGAACATGTTTTCATTTTACAGGTGCTACGTCAATTGGATGCAGAGTGAATATATTTATCCGTTTTTGGAGGATATGTCCAATTTTAAAATTGTTTGCCTCGTACTATCGTTGTTCACGGAACACCTGTTATACTTCACCACCCAATGGATAGTTGTTGACTTAATTTGGGGCAATAGGAGTTGCATAAAAAGTGTATAAAAAAGACAAAATCTTTTGAGCTGTTGCATATTTTGTTCACTACGTCGAACGCAGTAAGCAGCTCGCTGCTCCATATGGTATGGCTATTGCGTGACTTTGCGAGAAAAAGTGAGATAGCGTGATGTTTTATTTTGTTGTCACGCACCAAATCTTATCGGAATCCCAATATCTAGCTTTCAGTTTCCAGTCTAAAGGCCTGCGCAGACAAAAGATTTTGGTCGCCAAGGGACAAAAGTCCCTGAATCGTAACAAATGTCCTCCGAGTACTTGTCGCGGACTCAACGCCTACGGTGTGCGGTCATTTGTTCTCCGGAAAATGAGTTAAGCAAATATTCTGAGATTACATTGTGTTGTAATTTACATGAAGTTGAAAAAGCAAAGGCGTTCGCGGGGTTAAGGCGTTAAAGCAAAAGCGGCCGAACTTTTGTCTAGTTCGGTCTCTTGATGTCCTCGGTTACTTGAGGGACTTTTGCACGGGGTACTTTTAGTCCTTCGTGTGGGTTATTCGATACAATTTATAAGAGATCTATATCGTCGGACGAAAAAGTACCCGGGGGATAGTCCCTCGTCTGCGCAGGCCTTTATTGATATTCTTATTATTTTTGTTCACTTGGTCAAATGCAGGAAGCAGCTAGATATGGTATGGCTATTTTTCTTGACTTTGCGAGACAGAGTGAGATAGCGCGACGTTTTATCGTACTATCGCATTTCAAATAATATCGAAATTTCAACGTCTAGCTTTCTGTTTCCAGACTAATTAATATCGTAAACGTCAGGATTCCTATAGAATTTGGCGTGCATATATTGTATTATATCACACACTCTTATTGCAAGGTATAGACCGAAGCGAACAACAAAACTGTTTAGGATTAGTCGATGGCTCTGTTCAGTGTGACCCGCTCCTATATTACAATTTCCTGAAAGATTGTAAAAAAAGCTGAATCAAATATTCATTTTTCCAATTTTATTAAAGTATGATTAGCTTAGGTATTGGTATAAAAAATTGTTTATATTGACAATCTAGAGTTTACCGCTGGTCTCCACACTAGACGGTAATCTGTATAGTGAGGACCTGGTTGTGATGAATTGACAGTTGACAGTTGAACACTATCAACTATTCAACTTTGGCGACTACCACAGATTCATATGCATACTTTTAATTAGGTACTAAATTCAATCGTCTAACTGTACATTTCAGCTCTCATTTTAAAATATAACATTTACATACAGGCACATACATTGCTTCTGACCCCACACTAGGATACCCTGTGTCGTGGGAACCAGAAACAACAACATCACAAACATGTAAACATCCACGACCTGGGGTTTTTTTTGTCCCCAGCCGGGGTTCGAACCCGAGTCCTCTTGCATGGTAGGGAGATGCGCCACAGAGGTCGTCAAATAGATTCAAATATATGTCAAATATATTCAGTTCACCAGCGATGGTGTATGCTCCATGTAATGTAATGCGCTAATCAATTTCATGTTCTTAGTATAGGGCTAACGAGATCTGTGTAATATATCCATGAATATTTATTTATTTATTATTATTCATGAAATTATGCATGCTCTTTGTCAATGTTAATTAATATGTTTTCTGCTTTCATAAAGCAACTAATTCCTATAAGTTATCCATGGATTAGGTAGTGGGTACTGACTTTGTACAAATATTGCAATATTACTACCGGTAAGTCTCATTTATGCAAATACTAGGTATAATGTACTACTGTTTTTATCCCAAATAAATAATCTATAAAACTCTATACTATTAATTATTATGGCGTTGATTGAAAGAGTACAGGATGTGACTGAAGAAAAGATATGGGATGTTCAAGCGGGTTTTAGAAAGGGAATGGGAGGCGCGGATCATATCTTCTCCTTTTTGGACCTCTTCCAAAACTTCTCCTTGAGACGTTTGGTGGAGAAGCTCTTGGCCAAAAGTCAAAGGGTTTTCTGTGCGTTCGTAGACCTGGAGAAGGCTTATGATAGAGTTTTGAGGAATGACTTGTGGTCGGCACTGTCTGTGTATGGGGTGGACAATTCTTGCTGCGAGCTCTGAAGTCTCCCTATCAAGACTCCAGTGCTTGCGTTAGAATTAATGGGGCGTATACTGACTGCTTTAGCATCCGCAAGGGTGTGAAACAGGATGTGTCGCATCCCCGTGGTTGTTCAATTTATTCATGAATAGTTGCCTGACTGATCTGAAGGCGAATTACTGTGGGATAATGATGGGTGAGCTACTTGTGAAATGCTTGTTATACGCCGAAACTTACGTACAGGCAGCGACTGATAATAATACAGAGAATGGTGTTCAGAGGTTCGAAATTTCACTGATGCCGGTGAGTCGCCCATTGGCTCAATTGGTAGAGCGCTGGCACGGATAGCCAGAGGTTGCGGGTTCGAATCCCAGCATGGGTGAAATTTTTAGCCTCTAAATAGGTTTTTAAATTTGTCCTTAGCACGGATTAGTGCGTTAAAAATAAAAATAGTATAAGACGTCACTGTCTGTCTGTTCTGAATTGAATTTAATTGCATTGAAATAATTTATTCACTTAAAACACAGTAATGACTGAATCAAAATACAAAGTGTTTGTATGTCACCAGGTTATACCTCATGAACTATGACAGCTAAACAGTTGAATGTTTCACAGATGATCATATTTCTGCTGCTATAACAATAAACACTATACTTAGAATAAAATAAATATTTAAGTGGGGCTCCCATAAAGCAAAAGTAATTTTTGTACCGTTTTTTGTTCCATATTAATAATGGCAAGAGGTAGGGGCTTCAAATTGGTATAGATAATGGTACGAAGCCCTTTTATTTTACTTTTTTTACTTATAATTTATTGATAGAAAGGACTGACATTGAGCATATCTAAATGAGAGTTTCGTCCAAACCTAACGCCCAATAACAATGCGTACAACAGTATTGATGAGGGGAATAAATACTTAATGGTAGTTTTAACATGTCGTAAATATTTGCCAAATTACCTTCATTAAAACAAATAGATTAAAATAGACAGTAACAATTATTACATACAATACGTATTGCGTTGATGAAGTAAAGGTGATCTCACCAAAAACATTCTGTAAAAACTAGCCAAGTCTCGATGGAGCTGCTCGTTTATGATTAAGTCGTGTCAAGTCTAAGGTTCCTTACTGCGATTTCTTTATTATTATAGTTAATGTTGTGTGACTTGGCCGTTGAAGGGTACACAAGCGTACAAAACCAGGTGTTGAGCTTCTGACTGGACGCTCCGGAGCAGACTTAAAGTCGGACACCTATCAATTAGTAAAACCTAACTGCAAAGTAGGTAGTTGGGGCTGTAAGTGATGCAATTTGCTTAAGCCAGATGTCGCTGCCTGTACGTAATACAGAGAATATTGTAATAAAGAGGTTCGAAATTTCACTGATGCCGGTGAGTCGCCCATTGGCTCAATTGGTAGAGCGCTGGCACGGATAGCCAGAGGTTGCGCGTTCGAATCCCGGCATGGGTGAAATTTTTAGCCTCTAAATAGGTTTGTAAAAAACAATTATTAGAAGTCAATCTGTCAAGTGGTTCATGCGCTGACCATGAAACGTGGTCAGCGTCAGAATGACCTGTCACTACGCGTATTATCGTAGGAAATTGTGATGAATATTTACTGCCCTATTGCTTCTATTTGCTTCCTCAAAGTAGAAAATTTCTTCCATCATATTTTAAAAGAGAAACAACATTTCAGGGTGACCGTACATCCTGACGTCAGGTTGCCCGGTCACCTAGCCGTATTAAAAAACTTTCGTGGAATCACTGAATATATCATCGGGCAGCAATCACTGCCCATTTGCTTCCTTCATATATTTAAATCTCCGCACCCGTAGCCATTATGGAAACCAAAATATCAATATAGTTTAGATCCAGCGCTAGAAAGAATGAAAAGAATAACGTCGCTTAGACGCAAAATTGCTATGGCAATATACTTAGGCGTGTGTTTTCTAATCAGGGTCACCATGTACTCCAGATCATCGATTATTCTAAATTTTATAGTTTTCCCTTTAT
The DNA here is from genome assembly GCA_934045075.1 of Yponomeuta sedellus. NCBI lineage: Eukaryota > Metazoa > Arthropoda > Insecta > Lepidoptera > Yponomeutidae > Yponomeuta > Yponomeuta sedellus. The sequence goes on from OW203724.1 coordinate 13,787,321, forward strand.
GTGGCGATTAAACCCTAACTCTGTGCCAAATTTCAGTTCTCTGAGTTTATGGGAAGTACTAGTTCTAGTTTGATGATCATCAGTGAGTGAGTGTCGTAAATGCGAAACTTTGCTTTCGCTTTAGTTCGGAACTAAATGACGAAATGTATGAGATTATAGCTTACTAGATGACGAAAATTTCTGCGTTCTGATCTTATCCAGAGATTCTCAAATAGGGGTCTGAAAATGCGGCGAAATGTTCTAGTAAAGATGGTAGATGGTAAAGACGGCAGTGTTTGCTTCGCGCTTGACTTGGAGGGGTCACTGCCGTGCCCCCCGATCTGTCAGGATCGTGGCAAGTGGCAGTCCCTGGTATCTACCTACCCCTCTGAGGTACAGGCATGAACTTATGTTGTGTTTACATTTTTACTTTTCCAATAATTATATATTTATTTACAAGAATTATATTTGGTTTACATTTGCGATAATTATATTTGAAGACAAACTTCAAAGCGTTTGTATTGTGGCAGGCTGAATTCAGATTTTTTTCGGAGATATTTCAGAGATCAAATATATTTTTTGTTATATTAATGAATTTATCTTTAATTATAATTTGATCTGGCTCTTTATCCAATACCTGATATAGTTTGTATTATATCGTTCTTGGTTTTAAACAAATTTTAGTATCTATTCTACTCTGTGCATAAGCATTATATTCCTATACCGTATTCCTTCATGGTTCCTTTATGGTTGTACCACAACGCGGTCTGTGACCCTTGTATCCCTTTCATCACCCAGATATCTCTTGTCACTAACTGAAAATTAGCGCTGAAGGCTGGTCCATTAGGATACTGCTGAGTCAGCTGCTATTTATAATAGCAATGACACGCCGTGACTTTTATTTCCTTCCTTTTCTTTTTTTTTATTTGTACTGTTTTTATAGATTAAATGTTTTTTCTACTTCAGATTTCCACGTCATGATTTCGTATGCGCTTGCTCCATTGCGCAAGCTGCCACTCTGTGCCTTGCAAAAATAGCTCAAACCATACGAACAAAATGGAAACTTAACAACAGGTAGTGCGAAGTCGAAAGTTTCCTCAAAGGCGGACTTGGCACAAAAGAAACTTGTCCGATATTCCGCCGTGATAGTCATACTCATAATGTTGCTTTGTTGGTGATTCATATGTGCAGTATCTATGCTCTCTCCTGGTCCTATATATACATATATACAGGGCGTCCCACGGCTATGCCAAATGGAGGGAAAGTACCTTTAATATTGTAGAAGGAACATTTTACTGAAAGAAGACATTATTTTAATTTCAAAAACAATCTAAACTGCCTTCATAGATTTTTTAATAATTACACGGTTGAACCGGGAATCGAACCCACTACAAGGGAAAATAAATTACTCTGTAGCTTTATCACACCGATCGGAAGGCTTCATCATTAGGATTATTTTTTTGCTAAATAACATACTATCAGAAATAAAAGGAAGACCATGAATTTGCAAAAGAAGCATGGCGGTGGAACGCCCTGTATATATATTAAGCCCATAATATGGCTTAATCGCCAGGCGTTCCCACCGCGGATTGGCAATTTCAAGCGCTGGGGTTTCCTCACGATGCTTTCGTTATGGAGTGGTATTCCTACTATAAGGTCCTATAATAAGGGCACTAAATTCTGAACTCCAATCGTATCATCATATTATACACTAACATATTTCATAATCATTACTATCGCAAACTTAAGGATACCGAGAGGATTTGGTATGTTTAATTAGGGCTCATCGTGGTGACAGATCAACCGAATAGATGCCATCGAACGGTACAGTGAGCCAATCAGGGCACGCTGCACAGCATGTGATGCACGGACAGCTCACTGTGTTAATCCCAATCATCACAATGAGCCGTTCAACACACATACATAACAGTGCATCAACCATAAAACTGGGTACTGACCAACGTTACAGAGTGTAATGGAGGTTTAATGTAACATTCGCGGACAGCCGGGCGCAGCACTCAAACTACTGCACACTTGGTTGTTCCGTAAAACTACGTCCAGATAGCATGAATGCTCGCTGTGTAACATGTTACATTACACCTCGTAACGTCGGTCAGTATCCAGCTTTACATTCGTTCAATCTAATCAGCTACGTAAAGGGCGACTTTGCAACGGGCTGTCGATTAAAGGTTATACCCGCCGTTAGATACGTATTAGTTAGCGCTCTTACCTCTTGAGCTGCTGTATCTAGCAGCACCTTAAAATATGTGTTCAAAGACTATATTAGAGGTAAGATCGCTTCACTACGACACTCTCTTGAAACACCTCCTTCAAATTATCAATAAGGATTATACCTGTGGGTGTATTTTTTTATATAGTTTTAGATTCTAAGCATATAAATATGCATGATAAATGTAAAATTAAAGTGTCTTCAATTTTACGTTTAGTATGTTATGGACACCTTTAATTAAGGAAGCATTTAGTTATATCCTTGGTGCGTGCTAATTATACTATATATTATCATGCAATCCCAATTAATATTTTCTTGGTGACCCTAAATAAATCAAATAAAGACAAGTACAGTCGATAACTCAGCTGCCTTTACATTTATGTTAAAACTATGTAATTAAATAAGATTTTTTTATATATTCATCTATAGATTCGTATAAGATGAGACCTAAAGGCTAAAGGCATCTTGATTTCAACATTACCGACTTAAGCATCTACTTTTATGGAGTCTAGCCGGTTAAAGAAGAAAATTTTTATAATAAATTATCGCCATTTTGGACACTAGACACACAGTTTTGTGGCAGAGGCTCAAAACTGGCTAAGCTTAAATTCACATCTTCTAGCCAATACATAATACGTATTAACAAGAATTACTTGTTTAATGCAGTACGGCAATAAGGCATTACCTACTACAGAGGTTCGCTCACGGAACATCCATTCCCATACTTAAAATATTGCTGATGTTTTACCGATGATGATGATGCTGGTCTAGCACAACTACAGTTTCTTAGTAAACCCGCTTTATAAGACATTTATTTCAGAACTGCTTTGAAGAGTATCTTGCCTGAAATCATCTAGAGCAATTTTTCGTCGCTTTTAGCGTGATTTGGTGTATCGTTTAGTTAGAATAAATGCTTAGGATAAGATTCTAGACGATTTAATACAAGGCATTATTCCGGATATTCAGAAGTTATCCTACTGATCACTTCAGAGAACAAAATTCACTCTCAGTTATGTCTTATGTAGGTACTAAACAAACTAGCAATATTGAACAGTGAGTATTGATGTTTTAGCTGGTTTGAAGCGAAGAACATTTTATCCAGCCATACTTTGTGACAGTTGTTAATTTTGTTATAGGCCCATATTTCGGTATAATTAAGTATGCTTTTGTAAACAGGCGTTGTACTTGCACCCTCTGTATTACCCGACTGCGCAGGAAAAGTATGGTTATGTTTCTTGTCCGCAGTATGTATACCTACAAAAAAATATGCGAATGATTATCTTTTATTCGTAAAATTTTAGAATTTGTACGCTAATATAAAGCAAACGCGTCCAACAAAAAAATAAATTATGAGATCGAAAACCCAGCGGCTAAAAAGCAATGTACATTTTTTAAAACCTATTTAGAGGCTAAAAATTTCACCCATGCCTGGATTCGAACCCGCAACCTCTGGCTATCCGTGCCAGAAAATTTGTTCCTTAGCACGGGTTAGTGCATTAAAAATAAAAATAGTATAATAATGTACATTTTGTAAAAATTTAAGTGTAAGAAATTACAATGAAATAGCAAATAGCTTTTTTCTCTTTCTATAGTTCTGACCAGGACAAAGTTTTGACCGTAACAATATTCAACATTCGATTTCAGGTTGGTTAAACCTCATCAACTTTTCATTGAAATGGGTCACAGAGTACAGGTAAGTGTAGTATTTTTTTAGCAGTATGAGTTTTTTAATGTTTTCTTTAATGCTTTGTCCACCTGTTACATTGCAAACTTAGAAGCCCGTGCGTGACGTTACAAACCGTTAGGTGGTCTCAGGTGAAGTCTACAGAATGACGAACCTTTTTCGTGCACTCTAAGCAGTTACGTTAAGGTTTAAGTTTGCAACTTACGTGGATATGCTGCCCACTGTTTACTTCCCAGTGCACAAGGGAGTAACGATAACCCTCGAGGGAGAATAGCTCCGGTATATACTTAGCGCCGTATAAACTTTAGTTATAGTAGCAATACCACTAGCTAAATGTGAAGGAAAACATCGTAGGGAAACCTGAGTGTCTGAGGTATTCATATTCCTCGGCGCTTGAAATTGCAAATCCGCGGTGGGCGCGTGTGGTACCTAAATAAGCCTCTCTTCCTGAAAGATGGCATGTGTCCTGCATTGGGACATTTATAGGCTACGTATAAAAACATCGTGTGCATTCCTCAATAGTAGCCTTACTACAAACACACACAAACAAACACACACACAAATAAACACACACACAAACAAACAAACAAACAAACAAACAAACAAACAAACAAACAAACAAACAAACAAACAAACAAACAAACAAACATACAAACAAACACACAAACACACACACACTGAGTCACTTAATATTTTATTATTGTAACTAAATGCTATGTAAATATATATTTAGAGCATTAGTACCCACAACACAGGTTATGCCTAGTGTGGGTGCTACTGTATTAGTAATGTAAATTGTCTTCTGTTCAATAAAGTTTGTTTTTATTAATTTAAATATATTTGACGTATATATTTAAATTAACGCGCAACATGTTCTGGATAAAAAGCTATTATGTCAAAAAAGTTTAGCGTTGCCAAAAATCTCATACAATATGTTTCTTCCCTACTCGGTTTACATCATATAACAAACTAGACATTCCATTGCTGAAAAGTTGCACATTTCGATTTATACCGGGCACAGGAAGCGCGTAATTCTTTTCGGCAGTGAGCTCGTAGGTGGTGAGCAAATATGGAGTAAATCACTGATTTGTGCCTATCTCATATGTGCAGGCCGCATTAATATGCTACGGTTAGGTGAGCTTGTGGATTATCACTTCATCAACATTCACTATTATACCGGGTGTAAGTAAACTAACGCACTTCATGAACACACTTTTTTATGTAGCCTATACACGCCCCACTGCTAGGCACAGGCCTTCTTTCAGAAGGAGAGAGTATGGGCTTAAATTGTTCATCAATTACGAAATTTTATTTTAATTCAAAGGGAAAACCAAATCATACTGGGGATGTTGGGGTTCAAATTCACACGCAAATAAATATGTTTTTCATTTCTCATACTCGGAAAGTAGTGTTTTTTTGATCTGATTATTGGGTGGAAAATGCTGCTTCCCTCCACATGGAGGGAAAAACTCATACAAATTACTTCCCACTCAAGGGCGAATGAAATGGAATGAACTTTGAAAATAGAACTACTGTCAGTTGTGAAGAGTTTTTGTAATGAATAGGCTTTAAAAAAAATGCTGCGGCCATGTGAGTTTCTAAAAAGCCAGTGTGAATTTAGCGCAAACATCTTTGAGCGGAATAACACGCAACAATTACGAGGTGAGTTCCATATTTAAAATTTAAAAAGTCGACTTGAATTGGCGGGTACTAATCTGTTATAGTATCTGTGACGGAATTCAAAAAAATAGGTAATAATCACGGATGTAAATCCGTGGTAATAATCTGTTATGCTAAGATTTGAATATGAAAATTAGTTTTTATTTTCCTCATATTCGAAATGAAAAGTAGAGTGCTTAACACGGGTAAAAGAATCAATTCCTACTCGGACTATAGTCTAAATACCTCGGGAATTGATTCTTTCTACCCTCGTTATGCAATCTACTATTTTTTGCAGTAATACATCGACTAGGTACAGTTGACAGAATTTTCGACCCACTGCAGGGCATATGCCGTTACTCAGAAAGAGAGAGTATGGGCTTAATTACGACGCGTGCCCACCACTGATTCAAGCGCTGAGGTAGTTGAACACCGTAGGCTCTCAGGTTTCCTCGCGATATTTTTCTTCACACCATTTATACAGTGCCTAGTGGCAACACGTAACTACGCCTAATATGTGAATTGACCACTCAGACGGTGTAATGCTTTTATGGAGACGTATTTTAATTAGAGTAGGTTTTTTTTTAATTTAGGTACACCATATAGCCAATATTAACTCACTGATATGCCTAATATCAGTTTGTTACTGAATAGGCAATCTAGATTGAAGGAAGAAAATTTCAGTTACTGAAATAGTGACCAAAATATTCTCTTAAGTTTCAAGAACAGTGAACTGTTCACTATTTTTGAAACATAAAATGATTTAAACATAAACGCAGTATGTAGCTCACAGATACGTTTCTAGGGTTGCCTTGCCTAAAACTTCGAGTCTGTTCTATCGTATATCGTACGTGAGGCAATATTACATGACCCGATAATTGAAATCTAAATAACACGTAACCAATACTTAGTGTATGGGCAATAATTTGTTTACGTGGGATCCGAATTATTGGCCGTATAGGTATGTGGTTGGCTAATACCTACTGTCCTACTGTGCAATATCGATACGGGGCAATAATCCATGTATTCACAATGGTACATGCAATATACATTCGTGTTTCCTTTAAGCATTATTTACAACAACAAAAAAAATGGTTCGAAGGTACATTCCTATCGTGACCCTTTGAGTTTTAGGCAATTTTCTTTATTACTATTTAGTCATCGAAATCATCATCTATCATCGTCTTTCCTGACATGATAGTCGTCCATGTCAGGAAAGACGATGGTAGACCTGCAATCGCCATTCGTTGCGAGGAGGACTTACTCGAACATCTGGGTCCTTCTTCTCATGGTGTCTATGGCAGAGATTCCATTACAGTCACTTAACTGCAGTTATCCATTAATTTTACCTATACTCTTTTTTGTTATTAATAACTTGATCTCGTCCAAAATAGAAATGTCTCTGGACTCACACATATACACATACATACTCTCACTCTTAGTTCGATCACACAAACATTATACACTCACACCTACACCTAAAACCAAACACACACTTAACTTCATATATAATTACACACGAATGCGTGACCAAACAAAAATATCACCTCCAGAACAATACATAATTTACAAATGGCCACCTTGACATTTGATATTGGAGAAGATATTGACGACACTTTAGTAATACCTTGTCACGCATCCGATTCAGCTGAACTGTGCAAAGATATGCTACCCAATAATTATTGTCTCAAAATATTATCACTTAATATCAGAAGTCACAACTGCAATTTCGATAGCTTTTCAACATTTTTAAATCGAGTTGACGTAGAATTTGATATAATTATTTTAACAGAATGTAGACTCGGTAACAACCCAATTGTAAGAAATATCTCTGGTTATGCTCATCACCACACGGCAAAATACTCAAACCAAAATGGAGGTATTATAGTATACATAAAGGATATCTGGAGCGCCACCACAAATGAGCTGGATTTTAAAGACGCAAATTGTCTCTCAATCTATCTCTCTGAAATAAATTACACTATACTTGCACTATATCGATCGCCGTCGACAACAACAATCGAAAACTTTCTAGATTCTCTTGACAATGAACTCAATAAAATTGGCAACAACTCTGGGATAGTATTGGCGGGTGACATTAATATAAATATTGCTTCGAACTCAATCGATAAAAGGAAGTCCGACTATCTTTGCGTAACGGGAGAACATAGTCTGATACCTGCAATTACTCTTCCAACTAGAAACGGCTCTTGCTTAGACCACATTTTTGTGAAAAACAATACACAAGCGGTAGGCTTGGTCTGCAAAGCTTCAATTACAGACCACGATGTAACTATGCTTGGCATAAATGTAGGCTACAAGTCTGAACCACGTAAAAGATTGATCCCTAAGACAAACTACTCTGCTGTGGCCGAGGAGCTGAAAACCGTAGACTGGTCAAACGTAACATCCTCCCAAGATGTTTCAAAAGCTACTAATCATCTGATAAACACACTAGATGAAGTAATTCAAAAGCATACTAAATCGAGCAATATTAGTAATTCAAAATACAACATTAAGCCCTGGATAACCCCAGGCCTTATCAAGTGCATGAAACATAGAGATAAGCTGCACATGACATGTAGAAAACATCCCAAAGATCCCACTGCTCAGTTAATATACACTAGATATCGGAATTACTGTATTGACCTCTTACACAGATTAAAAACACAGTATGAAAACAAATTGCTAACAGATAATAACAAAAATCCTAAAAAGCTATGGCGTGCTATCAAAACTATATGCCAGTCAACACCAAGAAATACTCAAACATCTGCCGAACTCCTCAAGCATAAAAGCACCCCTTTAGAAGCGGTTAATGAATGCACTCGTTACTTCGCGACAGTAGGGTCTAATCTAGCAAATGAAATACTTCAAAGAACCAATAAAACAGAGTCACAGCTAGCATCTCTAGCAAAAGCCCCGCCAGAATCAACTCCATCCGATTCCTTCTTTATGTACCCAACCGATGCAACGGAACTTGTCAGTATTATAAAGCAACTTCAGAACGACACTTCACCTGGTCTGGATGGTATTAAACCTTTACTTGTAAAATACATAATGAACAGTTTAGTTACACCATTGCTACATATTTGCAACCTAAGTTTAGCTAGTGGATCCTTCCCAAACATTTGGAAAGTCGCCTCAGTTACACCGATCTACAAATCAGGGAATAAAAGTGATCCATGTAACTATAGACCGATATCGTTGCTATCAGTAATTTCCAAAATATTAGAAAAAATTGTCAACTACCGTTTAATCAAATTTCTTGAAAACAAAAATATTTTATCGCCCAACCAATTTGGCTTTAGGCAAGGCAAGTCGACGGAAGATGCGGTCACACTACTCGTAAATACTATCTCATCACATCTGGATAAGAGTGAATGCTGCGTCGGAGCCTTTCTTGACCTGGCGAAAGCATTTGACACAGTTTCAATCCAGATCCTCCTCCAAAAACTCGAGAATTCAGGTGTCAGAGGTATTGCTCTTGAATGGTTCTGTAGCTACCTTACAGATCGTACCCTTTTCGCGAAAATAGATAACATAGCTGGAGATCCTATGCCTATAAAATACGGAGTCCCACAGGGAAGTATACTGGGTCCAACACTCTTTCTCGTTTACATAAATGACATAGGATCTACGTTACCGTCCACTGACAAAATAATAAGCTACGCAGACGATACGGTAATATTGTTCAATGCTCCATCATGGGATACAGTTTTCTCATAAACAAGCCATGGTCTATCTGCAATATCTAAATGGCTAGCAAACAATCTTCTTACATTAAATATAGCAAAAACTAAATATCTCTGTTTCCATAAAACATCCGCATCTAAACCTGAATATACTCCTCAAATAAAAATACACACATGTGATCAATCATCTTCCACTTGCTTCTGCGACACTATTGTAAGCACCGATACAATAAAATATTTAGGCGTTACGATAGATGATAAACTCACATTTAATCAACATTTGTCAATACTCTCCAGTTGAGGCAGAAAACTCATACATATTATGAAACTGCTACGAAACAGCGCAAACAAAGATACTTTAAGACTAGTCTACATAGCTCTCTGCCAATCCATATTCACCTATTGTATAAGCTGTTGGGGTGGTACAAATAAAACCTTTTTGTTAAGTGTTGAAAGGGCCCAACGTTCTATATTAAAAGTAATGTATAAAAAACCAAGACGGTACCCAACATCAGCATTGTATAAAGAATGCGGTTTTCTTACAATTAGGAAACTATTTATACTGAAAGTGGTACTTACACAACACCGAAAAGTTATCTATTCACCCCCCAACTACAAAGTTATAATAAGTAATAGAGTTTACCGAATTCCCCAACAACAAACAAAAACAGCATTTGCGCAAAGATTCCCCCCTTTTCTACACCCTTACATCTACAATAAAATTGTCAAATCGTGCAACATAAAACAAAGCACCCTTATAGAAGCAAAACAAAAAGTTGAGGATTGGCTGAACACTTTAGATTATAATGACACCGAAGAGATACTACAAATACGTAAATAAATATCATAGAGTCAAATTAACAAGCTAAAACTATCTAGTAAAACGTCGAAATTAAAATACAGCCATAACACATATATATACACACACACACACACACACATTATTGCACATACTTAAACTGACAAATAAACACAAATTTCTATAACAAACGCGCCGCAACACTTACAACACACACACACAGTCCAAATTAGGCTAAGTTTAATTGTAGTGTTAAAAATAAGTACCAAAGCTTAGAATTTATTATGAAAATAAGTACTAAAAACGTATGTAATTATTAACTTGTCAAACAGCAAAGAGTTTTTCACGTTACAGGCAAGGCCTAGTGTGGAAACCATGAACATCACAGAAATATTACCATCCATAATAATATATTTAATAATAAGTAGCTACTTATTCACATTTCAGATACTTATTTGTCTACACTCTCTTTCTATTTAAATTCTTTATGTAAGCTATTAAGTAAACCGGCATCCACAACACAGGCTAAGCCTAGTGTGGGAGCCAACGAACTAAAATATTTGTAATTTCTTTTCTATTAATAAACACTTTTTACTTTTACACTTTTTACTTACTTATAACGTATCATAATAATTACGGTCAAATAAAATGTCCTGGACTAAATACATAAGTGTCAGTCCATATGTGCAGGGGTCACCATTTTCACAATTATAATAGTAATACCTTGCACACAACACAATCGTTTATCCTGGGTCTAGATTCTGCTAATGTATTGTGGTACAATGACAATCGCATGAACATGGCGATTTAATTTCATTGCTCCTTCAAGTCTACGCGCGCACATACATCGAACCTTCTAGGTGTCAATGGTATGAAAAACACCCCTCGTGCCCCGCCCGACCTTGAATCTGTCACGGTACTGTTATGCACTAACAGAATCGACGCTCAGGGAGCCAATTCTCACTTCATTAGCAAATAATTCGTATACGACTCTTAAGGCATATCTTGAATTCTACATAAAGTCGAGCGACAGATAAAATCTGTATTCTGAACGCCATGCTAGATTGAATTCGAATGAGAAAATAAACGTCTAATGTCTCTGTCGCATTATCTTATCTTATTTTAGTGCGATAAATGTCTAAGCCTTCGAATATTTTGCGTCTACGCTTTCAATACGCATGGACGAAAAGCGGCTCTCTGGTCCTAAACTTATTCATCGCTATTTAGTACATTTCTGCTGTAATTTCATAGCTGTAATGTACATATCTGCAATTTATCTGTCTATGTCGATTATGTAATTCACAGTCGCTATGGCGATTATGTAATTCACAGCTGCAATGAATTTTCCATGAATTTATGGACTTTTTCATGTATTACTGGGCTGTACATTATTGGCCTTACTCTCTTAAAGTGGGAAAGACAATGGCAATAGTAGGTTAGTAAAGTTCCCTGGAATAATTCCGCGATTTTTGTAACATGTATGTAAGTCCTAGAGTCTGCGACATGTATGAAAGTCCTAGAGACTTATTTTAGTTTTTCATAGAGAAATATACAGAGCACAATCTTACACGAGCATAAAAATATGGATCCGCAAACGTTTCGTCCAAAACAATAAAATTAAAAAATATATCTATACATAACCAAGATGTCTAGGTATGTCAGAAAATTTATATATATATATAAAATTTAATTATATATATATATATATATATATATATATATATATATATATATATATATATATTTTTAATTAAATTTTAACGTAACGTAACATTTACATACATTGCACGCAAGAATACACACTAAAATTAACTGTCGAGCAAACAGCTTCGAGACATACCCGTTTCGTCCAAAACAATAAAATTAAAAAATATATCTATACATAACCAAGATGTCTAGGTATGTCAGAAAATTTATATATATATATAAAATTTAATTATATATATATATATATATATATATATATATATATATATATATATATATATATATATATTTTTAATTAAATTTTAACGTAACGTAACATTTACATACATTGCACGCAAGAATACACACTAAAATTAACTGTCGAGCAAACAGCTTCGAGACATACCCGAGACAAAGGTTCCCATAACGCTTGCAGCTTTACAATACCTCGCTGCACAGCGAGGGAGATCCTCTGTATGTAAGTTTCTGCACACAGTCCTTGGAATGTTGTAACAAAAACAAGATCTTAGCGTCTGTGGGAGAATTTATTTTTCCTCAGTAGCAACACTAACTTCTCTATAGTACCTACCTCTTGCTTGACAGATGATAATTTTTCATTCCAAAGAGTAAGTATATAACCACTACGTTTTTAATTCATTCTTGTGTTTCGCGCCAATCGGTGTGTGCTCATCTATTCTTCCGTGTGAAAATATAGAAAAGTGAATTTATGTGGTGGCGTTTTACTCAGCCCTTTAGTAAGCATTATATCCAAATTATCCGTTGTATGCCCCCACTGCTGGGGCATGGGTCTCTTCCTGCATAGCAGGAAGTTTAGACCATACTCTACACCGGGGCCCAAGTCCGGGTTGGTGTAGGATGGAAGACAGTGGCGGGTCTTACTCGTATAACTGTCAGAAGTTATCAAGCCGCCCATAAGGCCTCGTGGACAAGGCATGGCTTAATGGCTGTCATTACATGGCAAACGCCACCCACGGCTTAACGTGCCTTGCGAAGCACGGAAGCGCCCAAGCCTAGCATTCTATAGTAGGTACCTATTTACCTACGGGTTTGGATTAAAATAGGGACTCGGATAGACCATCGGTACTTTGTGATAATTTAACCTTTTTAGTGTGAGTTATTTGTTGTAGCACAGAATGTTGAAAAAAAATCTCCTCCCTTCTTGGCAAGATAATAAAATCCGTATGTTAGTATATAACATAAGCAGCCCGATACGTCCAACTGCAGGGTACAGGGCAACTCAGAGTGAGCAAAAGAGAGAAAGTATGGGTGCAGCGATAGCGCATCTGCATACTATAAGATAAGATAAGAATATTCTTTATTGTACACCAGAGCACATATTATAAAACATGTAATGATACAAAGTACAATTGGCGGCCTTATTGCCAAAAGCAATTTCTTCCAGACAACCTTACGACGGAAAGTTGCTGGAGGAAATAAGAGACGGGTAGTCGGTGCAAATATAAATATATTAATACACTACTTATATAAATAACAATATACCTACATAAACAGTTACATACATAGTTATGATAAACTTACATAAATACGTTATAGTAACTATCTACACGATGAGGAAATAAATACAATATTGTGTACCTATATGGAGACATACGGAAAATACAAAATGAAAAGGACAATGCTCTGAAAAGACAAAATGAAAAGGACATACTAAACTTTCAGGGACAGATAAAATTCCTTAACCTTGCTTTTAAAGACAGCTGAGGAAGGGGAACTTATTGATACCGGAAGATCATTCCACAGCCGAGTGGCCGTTACGGTAAAGAGTCGCTGAAGAACCTCGTCGAGTGAGTTGGAGTCTTCAGCGACATATTCAGGTCAGACCTTAATGCCCGGCTGTGGGAATCACCGAGGAAGGTAAAGCGCTCTTTAAGATATGAAGGAGTGGCTGGATTGAACAGTATTGAGTAGAGAAGAGAGAGAATGTGAGAATTCCTACGAAAACGGATGGGAAGCCACTTGAGCTTAGCGTGGAATTCGGAGACGTGGTCATATTTGCGTAAACCAAATATGAATCTTATCGCAAAGTTTTGGAGGTGCTCAAGTTTATTAAGTTGCTCTTCGGTGACATCAAGATAGCTGGCATCAGCGTAGTCGAGGATAGGTAGCAACAAACATTGCGCAAGTGCAATTTTGGTCGCAGTTGGTAGAAAATTCCGTAACCTTCTCAGAGAGGCCGCTGAAGCGAATATTTTCCGACTCACCTCCGCTAGCTGCGGCGACCAAGTCAGACACTCATCGATAATGACCCCCAAGTTCTTGACCTTCTCACTGAAGGGAATCATGACACCGTCAAACTGAACTTTTGGAAGCTGGTCCCACTTGATCCGCGATATCATTCTAGGACTGCCAATAACAATAACTTGAGTCCTAGGGATTAACCCTCAAACCATGAGACCTACTCCATTCTAGGATATGATCGAGGTTTGCATTGATATCATTAATTGCCAAAGACAGATCATCTATAGAAGATTGCGTGTAAATTTGTAAATCATCTGCATATAAGTGGTAGGAAGAAGAAGAAAGAGGAGACAACACGCCACCTTGAGGGACACCGGCAGTAGTATCACACCAAGAGGAGAAGGATTCGTCAATACGTATACGTTGCCGGCGCCCTTGCAAGTAACTACGAAACCAGTCAATCACCTTTGGAGATATGTTGAGAGAACACGGCGTCCCGAGCAGGATATCAAAGTCCACCGTGTTGAACGCATTGCTGAAGTCCAACAACGTGAGGATAGTGACATGGCCATTCTCCATCCCTAGACGTATATCATCCGTGATTTTAATGAGTGCCGTAACCGTACTGTGGCCTGGACGGAAGCCAGATTGGAGAGGATTTAGGAGACTGTTTTTATTCAGGAATATACTGAGTTGACGATGGATCAGACGTTCTAGGACTTTTGAGAGGAATGGCAGGATAGAAATGGGACGATATTCGGAGAATGAGAAAGGATTTGGTTTCTTGGGCAATGGAGTGATCTGTGCTTCCTTCCAGGCCGCAGGAAAGATACCAACTTCGACAGAATTTTTGTAATGACAGGAGTGATAATGTCAATTAGTGGCATTATCATTTTACGACTGATACCGTCGGTACCCACAGCGCTGGGGGTAATGGATACTATGCTCTTCTCAACATCACAATTGGTAAATTGACTAAGACAAAAAGGTGGAAAGTCAGGAGTTGGAAATGAAGAAAGATTACTTAATGTATTAGTTTTAATTGTTCCATTGAAGTAAGGAACAGAAGTGAAATGACGGTTAATAGCATTGACATCGAGGTCGTTAGAAGTTGAGTCCTGACGTGGCTTTCCAACTCCTAGAGATTTAAGAAAATTCCATACTTTGGCTGGATCGCCGTTTTCGACAGATGCATGGATATGGCGTCGTTGTGCATCCCTACACACCTTATTGCAGTGATTTCTTAAACTTAAAAAGCGCTCCTTGTTGTAGTCTGACGGCCTGATCTTATATTTGTATTTGGCTACCGCTTTCCGATGCATGGCTGCTCTAATGTCATCAGTGAGCCATGGCGCAGGCAGATGACGCACTTTAATTGCTCAGATCAGTGAGAAAGCCATTGAAGAAGACGACCTGCTCATCAACGGTGTCCGCATTAGCCACCATAGACCTGTCGGTACTCAATGCGTCCTCTCTGAGTCGGTCCAAATCCATTCCACCAAAATTTCGTTGCATCAGTATCCTCGGCTTAGCTTTGGGGGGGCGTATTTTATATGAAAGAAATAACAAGTCATGATAAGAAAAAGCATCAGCTGAAAACTGACCGTGGGCTAAAAAATTCTGAGAACATGAAACGATCATCAGATCTAGAAGAGAAGGCGTGCAATTGGGGAAATTGTGAGTTGCAGCCGAAGGAAGAATGGATAGGTTATTTGCATTTATTAGCGATTGAAGAGAAGAAGAACGATGGTCGTTTTTAAGTAAGCAAGTGTTGAAGTTGAAGTCACCCATTATTATGGTGTGACTATAGGAGTAAAACTATAAGAGTCCTATAAGAGTATAGGACTTTAGGGTCCCCTACGTAGTTTCGATAGCCGTTGTTGCGACGTATGAGGCGTATGAGGCAGTGAAAATGTTTTTCGAAACAGCGTCTTTCGCCACTACAGCATTCGAGTCCATAAGCTTTCGAACTTATGAGGCAGCGGAAAAAAAATTCGATACAACGTTTTTCGCAACAACGGCTATCGAGCATGTGTTTTTCGTGCTTACGGCATTCGATTTCAAGTAGGGAACCCATCGAAACTACATAGGGGACCCAGGACTATAAGAGTAAAAGTCCGCCGGGAAAAATTTCACCCATGAAATTTCAGGGTTCGAATCCCGGCATGGGTGAAATTTTTAGCCTCTAAATAGGTTTTTAAATTTGTTCCTTAGCACGGGTTAGTGCATTAAAAATAAAAATAGTGTAATTGTCTATGACTTAGTAGTCCTACATACTTAATGGTACTTAGGTATCGTAAATTCCAATTCGTCTAAGTAGGTAAAATAATTGTTGTTATTTTATACCTACTTCCTAAGTGCCTTTTCACATGCACCCGGTCGCCGTCCGGTCGCCGGGCCGGGTAAAGTAGTAATGTATGAGCTCCGGTCGCCGGCTGGTCGTTCTGCATGTGAAAACTGTCATTGGAGTTCATACATTACTACTTTTCATACAAGATATGACATGAGCACATATATCGCGATATAGTTTTTCTTCACCAGTTTATCAGTGACTGAAACATCTAAGAAACTATCGAAGTAATTTTCATCTTACCCTTTTGACAACAGAAAACCGAGGCAATGTTACAACAACCCTCTCGGAATCAAAACAATTTGGAAGTGAGTTTTCGTTTAGTTTTCTAAGGAACCGGATACGAAATTAAAATGGATGGCAGCGACAGGAAGGCAAAATTGGTTCAAAACGACGATGAACACAATATATTCAAAGCATTTTCAAGAACACTTCATAAACACTAAAAATGGCGAAAGGTTATGTGATGCAGCAATACCAGAAAAAATGTGCTTCAGTTCCAGGTTAGACTCTTGTGTATAAATGAAATATATTAGTACCATCGTCAATAAAATTAGTATTATCGTATAAAACATGGCGTACAGATAGACAAAGATCTGAATTGAGTCATAGAATACATTATATTTCCCGTTTTATAATTTCTAACGCCCGCGAAGCAGCGGGTTGAAGCTAGTTTTAAATAAGAGATAACATTTTAAAATATGAAATCTACCACATTGTTTTATTTGTGCGTCTATGTATTAGTGTTAATTATTTTTAATACAGTTGCTCAAAAAGTGGCGTATTACACGGACGTATAGCATGCGGGATGTGGGCTATTAAACACTGGTGCTTTTTTTTACCTTTCCCGCACTCGTGCGTTTTCTTTCCCAACTGTCAAAATAAAAAAAAAATCATAGAAGTTTTTATGAGCTACTAATTATATGTTTCAATATCAGATTTAATGATTTGATTGAATGAGTTAAGTTAGGTTTCATTTCATCTCATTATATTTCATTTTCATTTCATATCAATAAAAAAATTCTTCTGAAGACTTGACTGTATGGGCATAGTTCCATTTGCATTCTAGAATGGGTGAAGAAAAAAAATATATTTTTTTACGGTTGGCGCCATTTTCTAAATATATTTTTTTATTAAATTGCTTAATTTTTTCGCAACGGTATTAAAAATAGTCGTTCAGTACACGTGCGGAACCGTCATTGCAACTTGTCGGAACTCTTTGCAATTACAGCCTTTCCGCACTTGTAATGAAATATACTATATTGCACAAAATATAATGTAGAAAAGATGCATTTTCTACCAGTCAACCCGCAGGCAAAAAAGAAATAGCTAAAAATACTTCTAAGTACCAGTATTCATATTCGGCCGTTAATGTGTAAACTGTTTGAACGAGTATAATTTGTCGATAGGTTCTCCCTATCGACAAACTAGAACTCGCATTGTCCCATCCCAAACTGAGAATGTACTTGTTTTTCAATTTTGAACTTTCTGTCTTACTAGGTAAAAGTTCTTTTCGGTCTGACGCGGTGGTAGTTCCATCTAGTGTAGAGTAGCGTTACTACAAAATGTCAACCTTAATTTCATCATTGTCATTTGACTTTGATCATTGTTAACATTACAAAAAGGTGCATATTTTAATTGAAACTTTTATGATGTACACCTTTTCGGCATTGACTTTATTTACCAATGGCAGGTTGGCATTCGTAGTGTGCATTTGGTTTGTAAGTATCAGTTTGGTTACACTGGTTTTCGTACTAATGTGTCATGTCGCTACTTCTACTCTTTTTTTATGTTCTGTGGTAAGGACTGTAAAAATTGTGAATATGTACTATGATCTAATGCATTGTTTATTTTTCATGTTGGACGAGAGGACAAGCTTAAAGCTGTGAGGAGTTATACGAGATGGCAAGGCAGCTGCAGTGAGGAGCAGCGAGGCCGGACCATTATCATAAACGTTCCAGAACCCAATAGTTACAAGACCGTAAAAAAATAATAAACGCGAAGATTAAGAGTAGGTAGCAGTTAGGATTGTTGAGTCCAGGGTGCAAGTCTTAAGTTGACTCTCCCCTCACGTACAAGCATAGCTTATAATGAGGAAGCTACGTTGGCTTTTGGCGAGTTCAACATGGGCTTGGATCATTGTTCAACAAGAGATAGAGACAGGTTTTGATACGCGTTTGTTTGTCGACTGCTGGTAGTCCAGATTTTCGGAGGAAGTGGTGCATTGTGCATTTGAATAGAAATATTGGTCTTGCTTATTTGATGCGGGTTCTTGAAAAGGAAGTCCGGACCATAGAAGCTTTGCCATTTCACTATTTCAAAGGTGGAAAACTCACAACTTTAACAGGAGTAGGCAGGTAGAATAATTATCGGTTATAGTGAAGTGCGATAATTTATTTAAGTTTTTAAGGTTGTAGAATGTTTAGCTAGTTTATTTAAGTTCATGGGGTAGGCAGGTCTTGTAATTATTTAACTTGCAGCGGCGTTCGATGGTGTATTTTCGGCTTTTTAATGGGTTTTGCTGAGAAGGGGTCTGTCCGTTCAGTCATAGACCAATTTTTTATTGTAAATTATTTGGAGAGTTTTCTAGATTGTCTTAATGGTCTATGAATTGTTCTGGCACACTGACCGATTTAGTAACGGAGCGTCATGCGTTCGCCTGGATTGTGTGAATTCCCCGACACTGTAGGACACATGACTGACGTTAGGTTATAGAAGTGTTAGCTAGGTTAAATTTTAATTGTAATTAAATTGATAACAGGGGGGAAAATGTAACGATACGTCTTTATAGTAGCTGGCTGGCGTAGCCGTCTAGCAGAGTTTGAATTATTTAAAGAATATCGTTACGTTTTGTTTAGGTAGGTGTCAGTCGTGTTGAGACTCGCAGCTAGGATACATTTTGGTGATAAAAAAAAATAATAAAATAGAAAGTATTGCTAATCTAGAGTTTCAATAACTACAGCGCTACAGAACCTATGTGCCTGTAAGTAAATGTTATTATTATGTTGAGATAAGTTGCACATGCACACTGCTACAATAAATTGACAAATGTATGTACATAATTCAGAGAACGATGTCATTGGTACTTGCTGCAAATTGAACCTACTCAAAATAAGCCTTGTTTAACCCCACATCAGTATCCCCCCCCATATCGCCTGAACATCCTAATAAAATACAGCTAGAGCCATCTAGGGGTCAATTTAAGCACGATGCTCACTATCACATCACAATCTCCTCTATGGACACTGAATGGGTAATGTTCTTCTCAACATACGGCTAATTCTGCTCTTTACCGCTAGATGTCGCCGTCTACAGTTTGCAAATTATATGACTTATATATACATTTTTGCTATCAAGAAGATTAATAAGATAAGGTAGGTAATTCAAAGTTGATGACTGATATCAACTGATAAAGTGGTAACATACGATAGTAAAATCAGCTCTAAGACTTATTTTAAGCAAATAAACCAAAATGTGTTTAAGGAAAAAATGACTGAACTCAAGCAAATTTATCTTCGAACATTGCCGGAATGATTATGTAAACAAAATAATGTAATATTTTTTAAATTTAATAACTCCAAAAACGGCAAAAACAGACAGATCTTCAACAAGTTGGTCTAGTTGATGTTTTTGTTGATCTTTATCTTTATCTATTCAATACCTATTCTTGGCGGAAGTCTTGCTCACAATCGCAGTCTGACTTGGCCAGTTTTAGGGTTCCGTAGCCAAGAAGGAACCCTTATACTTTTGTCACATCCGTCCCTCTGTCTGTCATTATCTGTATATCTATTAGTTGTAAAATGCCGAAATTTGTATGGATTTAACTACATAATAATCATGCTTATAAAACGGTAAGATAATTTATTTAAAAAAATATATTTTTACGGTAAGATTTACCCCAAAAAATAGATACCTATAATACCTAAATTGGGTATTTATTTCTCATCTATCCCTTACCGTGGGATATCATTACATTGGTCGTTTAAAAATGTTGTGGGTGTAGAAAAACCAATTTTCTATTCCGAGATCCGTTAACAAAATATTCGGCTATTTTTAATTAGAGTTGAGGGACAAATAATGTAGCACTCTTAAACCCTGCGTGTACGGAACCCTGAAATGGGCAACAAAAGGATTTTTTTTATATTTCTCAGTCAATTTTGTCAAAAGCTTTTGAAACTTATAATAACTTAATATAATTTTTTCTCTCTCCATGACAACATAAGTACATTTCGCTGTGATACAATAACGAGTATACATAGAATAACATTTTTTTCTCAAGCCAAAGGGTTGAAATCATTAGCTCTATTTTGAAGAATGTTTTTTCGTTGTGAAAAATATTATTATTGATATTTCGGTAATGGTTTAACTAAACGGTAAATATTCGTATTGCTCAAAACTGTTAGTCAAAATTCAAAGTGGTAGGCAGTACCATGCCTTGCAATTTTTCAGTCAAATTCGTAGTCATTCCGTATAATAATACCCGACAAAAACTAGGCTTTGATGAATATTTTGACTTCGCAGCATACCCCCATTTCTAGTCTTTGGGCTATGACTTGAATTCTTCGTATTGTAGCAACATTAATAAATCTTTTGTTTTTTTAGTAGCCTCAACGTTTGTGTACCGCTGCTGGGTAAAGGCCTCCCCCAATTGAGTCCAGAGTTTTCTGTCCTGGGCCACCGCAGACCACTCCGGCAGATGCCTGTCAAGATCTCTCCACCACATTAACAAATAATTAAAAATAATTAATTTCGCTCATACGTGACCATCGCCGACCCATCTCGACCGCGTTGATAATATGTGCTCTGGTGTGCATAAAGAATATTGTTATCTTATCTTGATTTTTGTTCAAGCTATCTGCCGGGCATTATATTATGAAGTCATCGAGAAATTTGCTCTAGGCGATTTGGGTCAATATTATCTGTCAAACGATGCTAAAGTGACTTGGTTATCTGCAGCAGGAAGGAAGTAAGGCCGCAAAATTGACTTATTAGAACACGCTACATGCCGATAATAATTCACAAGCCATATGGCAACTTTAATTACATTAGAAGCGGGCGGGGCGTCGCTGATAGCTCCATGTCAGGAGATTCCCATTTCGCCCAAATGTGAGGCAGGCACATCAAATAAATCCGGTTCTACCTTAAAAGCACTCTCCTGTCTAATTAGACATTAATTGAATCAGGGTTTGATAAAGAGCCCTCCTCGGTTACCGCTGAAGAGATCCGCCAAATTTGCCTACATTCGCCGGATTGTTGAAGGTAATCGAAATAAACCCTAAAAAAATAATTAATAGTCGTAATTAAAAATAATAAAAACCAAGGGCATCAAGATTCGTGGGACGAGTGAGTGTTGTGTGTGGGTAGGTTAGTTCAGTGCCACGTGCGGTCGGGATCGCACGCGCGTCGCGGCACGCCCAGCCATGTTCCGCGTAATCACAGACGGCTGGAAGCGGTACTGGTGGGGCGCAGGTACGCTTCTCGATATTATGACTAGAAAACCAAACAGGAAACCCAATTCAAGATGTCCTTTAAGTCACGCTTAAGTTGGGAAACCGGTATTGCTTGAACAAAACTAATATGTAGCGGGCACGATCTTTCTTTGAATCTTCGAGGTTTCGAACTATTTATGTCTCTTTTCGGAAATGATCGTGGGTCTTCGGGAGTTGTCGGAGCACGTGGAGGCCCGTGGAGTCTTTGACAGCTGCTATTATTGTTACTGCTCGTTTGTAGACACCGGGATATCGGAAGTTGCGCGTCGTTCTAGAGATGCTCTACAGCGAAGGTCCAACCTTTTGTGGTTTCTTCACTTGTCTCTGTACTTAGGTGAGTCAGTTTAGTGTGATGTGGTACGTAATGTATTTTAAATTATATTATTAGTAGATCTAGACGTGTCACGTAGGTAGGTCTTGTCTTTAGATTAAAATGTACTACCTAATGATCTCGCTCTTACTTTACGTTTTATAGTCAGAGTTCATCTGAACTTTGAGCCACTAAGTACGTCGGTATTCAGTAAATGAAACGAAAATATTTGTGTTTGTAAAGCTATGTGTTAAGGCTGCTCGTGTCCTCATACAAAATTACACAAAGAATCGTTTTCTATGGGCAAGGGGCAAACTTTTTTTCCTAACTAAATTGTTTTTCATATAGGTTTGTTCGTTTGTGTATTGTTTGCTAGCAGGATAAATAAAATCCTAAAATCCATACCATACTTCATAACATGGTTCTATTTTTGTCTGAAGTACTTAGCAATTGACTTGAAGAATTGACTCGATTTTTAATGTAATTTCCTCATTAATGTTAATGGCATGATCTGCAATATTACTATGTACCAGATCGTTAATTTTGTGCTCTATTTTACCTGATTTTAAAAGCCAATACTTTCTAAATCCGAGTTATAAGAAGATTTTAAGGAATGACCGAGTCGATGCGAGTGACACCGAGCAATTGGCAAAAAACGTGGTGGACATCATTTGTCATTTTATATTAAATTTATACTTAGTTCTAATCACATAAAATCTGCAAGAGCCTCTGCTGTTTGACTAGTAGGAAATTTCAGAAGCATTAAGTACCCCAAATTAAGATAGAAGCTGCGGAATTTGTAAATCAAGTCTCAAGGTTTATTACATAGTTATACAATTTAATAAAGTAAGCACAGCAAAAAAAATACATAATAAGGTAATCATTAATATGATAAGTAGGTACATGAGAATGATTAAGCTAATTGTATTATATTGAAATATGCTTACTGTAGACTGCCAAAGTCTTACAGGAGTAAGATACATAAAAACATTCCTCAGAGGTGGTTTAAATGGTCTGTAATAAGGGGAAAGACGTAACCACAAATTATTTAATCTGCAGTTAAGATTTTAAGGAATGGGCTTTTTATTAAGAACACCGTTAGACTTTTTAGCTGTCGGGTTTTTGGTTTAATATTTTTTTCTAAGACCGGAATATTCAAACAAAACACTCCAATCAGAGCGCGTGCAAATTATACGCAGTCACATTCTACTGTGACCTGTGACGCAGTCTATGAGCACAGATTGCAACTCGTGTGTGACATGGAGATTTTTTATAGCCTTACCTACTTGAAGAATACCTCTTATATCCTACACCATAGAGCGCATAATGACAACTACACGTCTGTGGCCATGGCATGCTCTATTACATTACCACCATAATCATTTGCCATAGAAAAACGTACTCTATGGTAATAGTTACACGTAAAATAATCTGATTTTCCCATGGTACGTTCATGATGATGTTCTCTAACTTTATGTTTCGTTTTTGCTAATTGTAATGGTAATAGTATAATTAACGCATACTTTAGCCAATTCTTAATGGGTATCTGTAAATACTTAAATATTTATCTCTTCAATTCAAAATGGCCACCTGTTGTTCTGTATACCTTAGTAATAATTTTATGTTTGTTTTTTCCTGGTGTACAATAAAGAATATTCTTATGTTATCTCTTGGGATTGATCAGAAATTAACCAAACAGATCGATACCGTATTTACCCCCAGCTTTTCATACTCTAACAATCGGTTAATCTACAGTTTAGCAGCTGTAAATTGCTTTTTAAGGTTCCGTACCCGAAGGGTGCCAAACTGGATCCTATTACTCTGCCTCGGCTGGCTGTCTGTGCGTCCATCTGGCAATCCGTACGACATTTAGAGGGCTCTATCTTTGGAACCGTAATAGGTAGCCAATTGAAATGTTCACAGAATATGTGTTACTACGGCAAATTACGTAAAAAATATATATATTCAAAAAATATATAAGCAAGTGCGATCTCCGCACACAACAACAGGCGCTGTCAGGTACGGGATGGGTGAGCGTCCCGTGACATTTTTCCGAGCGCTTCCGTGCTTCGCAAGGCACGTTAAGCCGTTGGTGCCGGCTGTCATATAATGGCAGTCGTTAAGCCATGTCAAAGGCCTTATGGGCGGCTTGATAACTTCTGACAGTAAGGCGCGCCACTGTCTTACAATCCTCCACCAACCCGGACTTGGCCCCCGTGGTGGAGTATGGCCTAACTTTCCTGCGATGCAGGAAGAGACTCGTGCCCCAGCAGTGGGGACATACAAGGGTTGATAACGATTTCCGCACAACAAACATGTTTCTTCGCCGTATTTTTTTATACTCTATCTTAAAAACGGTAATACATAAAGGCATTATAATTGGCGTGATTATAGCACCTAATATATATTCTAACAACAAATAATAGAATGCCGCCAAGCGCGAATCAGACTCCCTAATTACCTACTTTAAAAAATCAAGTAAGGTGCTTCGGAACCCTCGGTGCAAAAGTCCGACTGGCACTTGGCCGGTTTTCCTGTATGCACTTTGACCAACTGGTACCTAGTTATTAGCAGTAGATTACCGGATTGTTGGTGCACGATAAACTGGAGGCTAGTCAGAGTATCCTATTCAAAAACTGGCGGTTTCTGACGGAATACGGAACTAGTGCCAGTCGCTTACCTTGACGTCTCCAAGGTTCAGAGGCTACCTATTAATTCAGTGAAATAATAATAGCTTGGGACTATTAGGAGCATAATCATACCATTTATAGTCCTAGAACTTAACATCCAACTTACTTTATGTTATTTTTGGGAAATAATTTATTAATGTAATGTGAAACATGGTACAATTAATACAACTTATTTCTTATTTAAATATAACATGCCATAAACTCATGCCTAAATCTTGGAAGGGTACACTGAAGAGGATTTGCCACTTGCCACAGTCCTGGCACACCTCTCCATAAACACTAATTAGTCGTCGCATGCATAGCTATGAATGATGTTGAAGCGAAAGTGATGAGCCAGGATATACGTATATCCTGACATACATCTTTCGCTTCATCAACATTCATCTGTCGTTGCGTGCACGCCGGTTGATTGTTGCCGGTTTAATGAATGTTGTTGAAGGGAAAGAGGTCTGTCAGGATACACATAATGTCCTGACAAACCTTCTTCGCTTCAGCAACATTCAACTGTGGTTGCATGCACGCACGCCCGTTGCGTGCAACAGCTAATGAATGTTGTTGAAGCGAAAGAGGTATGTCAGCCTAGGTAAAGTCTGTTAGCTTTAAGAATATACCTCGGTTACTATCGGATAACATCGGATATATTCGAGTAATAGAAATATCGGAACTAATATGACACTTAACTTTAAATTCCTTTAAAAACCTATTTAGAGGCTAAAATTTCACCCATGCCGGGATTCGAACCCGCAACCTCTGGCTATCCGTGCCAGCGCTCTACCAATTGAGCCAATGGGCGACTCACGGCATCAGTGAAATTTCGAACCTCTGTACACTATTCTCTGTATTACGTAAATAGGTTTTTAAATTTGTTCCTTAGCACGGGTTAGTGCATTAAAAATAAAAATAGTATAATTTAAATTCCTTTTCAAAATAGTGAAGAAAAGTTTTATACAGAGCAGGAAGTAGTATTACACTCGTGTTCTTTCGGCTAAAAGCGAAGCCTACTCTAGAGCCCGAGGAATATTCTAAAAGCTAACAGACTGTAGTACGATGACGCGAGTCACGCGTTTTGTGGCGATAAAATGTCGGAATTTCACAATTAATGTACTGAAAAGTCGCGACTTTTGACGTTTAAAGGCGCGACTCGCGGCGTTGTACTATACCCAGGTAGGGCATATGCATATCGTGGGAGACCTATTTCGATTCATCAAATTTCATAAATTGTTGTATGCACGCACGCCAGTTTCTGGTACTCTATACATATTTTTTGTGTCGTTATCGTTCGTTATCAACCCTTGTTTGTCCCCAATGTTGGGCACGGGTCTCTTCTTTTTTTTTCTTTTTGGTATGATTGAAATAAATTCAATCAAGTCAGCCCTTAGTGGATGACTCTACTGCTGTATTATTGATTTTATTTAATTTTTTTTTGCATTACTTACACGAGTAAAGGACGTGCTCAATGCAAGAATCATTCTCTTCCAGCAAACCTTGTAACTCCCTAGATGGGACTCCCCAAGTCACGCCACTTCTACTCGTATCTTCTATCTCTTATATCAGCTAATGCCAGCAATTTGTCTAAAATATTCATAACAAAAGTGTTACTTATACGAACACCGAACAGAGAAAATAGGTGAAATTATTCGAATACAGTGAACGTATAAATATTAGTACAACATTGTAAGAATTCGACGACTGCAAAATTTGTCTCGGAAACACATTACAAAAAAAAAAGAAGTGGGCACGTCTGGTAACTAAGCCCATACTCTCACTCTAAAGACCCGTGGCCTCGATATCAACCCATGTTTGTCCCCACTGCTGGGGCACGGGTCTCTTCCTGCATCGCAGGAAGGTTAGGCCATACTCCACCACGGGGGCCAAGTCCGGGTTGGTGGAGGATTGTAAGACAGTGGCGGGCCTTACTGTCAGAAATTATCAAGCCACCCACAAGGCATCTGACATGGCTTAACGACTGCCATTACATGACAGCCGGCACCAACAACTTAAGCAAAGCACGGAAGTACTCGGAAAATTGCCACTAGCGGTAGTCACGGGACGGTCACCCATCTTGCACCTGATCGCGCCTTATATTATTATATATATATATATATATATATATATATATATATATATATATATATATATATATATATATATATATATATATATATATATTTCATTTTATTTTTCAGCCGACTTCAAAAAAGGAGGAGGTTATCAATTCAACGCGTATATTACTTTTTTTTAATTTTTAGACTATGTTTTCGCATAACTTCGTCAAATATTAACCGATTTCGATGAAAGTTTTTCGTTTGATTAGGTATAGCGTCCCATTGGTCCCATTTTAATTTGGTGAAGATGTGATGAAGACTTTCAGAGCTGGAGAACTGAACTCTTCAATGGACAGTAGCAAATCAGGCCTAATGAGGCCTATCCATTAGTAATATGCATATGTTTCATAAAATATAGCGTAAAATTGGTCCCAGGGTAATATGGTGAGGTTCTGATGAAAACTTTCAAAGATGGAAATTGAGAATTACCAATTTTTAAGCAGAAAATTAAGCTTGGATGTTACAAACACTTTGTTTATCAAATACTTTTATTCAGTAATTCCTTTCCTGGTATTTGGTGGACATTGTTTCGAAGATCATCAGCTCGATTGTCGATCTTGAGAGGTTCTAAGCTTCTATTCTAGATAGAAATATGCCGTTTTCAATAAAGTATTTAATTTCACTGTCATTTACTGCAGCCAAAGATTGGACGTCTGATGATGACCAGCTCAAACACACCTAGATCTAGGGCACCGTTGGACCTAAAAAACCGGAATTACAGTTGGAATGTACAGTTTCATTATCACTTGCTACACTAGGAATATTAAGAGTCCGATGCCCAAGATCATCAGCTCGAAGGTCGTTCTCAAGAGGTTTTAAGCTTCTATTCTAGATAGAAATATGCCGTTTTCACTAAAATATTTAACTAAAATATTTATAAACCCGTTTAAACCCGTGCTAAGGACAATTTCAAAAAACATATTTAGAGGCTAAAAATTACACCCATGCCGGGCCTCGAACCCGCAACCTCTGGCTAACCGTGCCAGCGCTCTCCCGATCTGAGCTAACTGAGCTGTACGTAATACAGAGAGTATTATAAAAAGGTTCGAAATTTCACTGCTGTTGGTAGTCGTCCCGGCACGGGTGGAATTTTTAGCTTCTAATTAGATTTTGTTAAGTATTTAATTTCACTGTCACTTTCTACAGCCGAAGATTTGGAGGTCTGATGGTGACCAGCTCAAAAACACCCAGATCTAGGCCACCGTTGCACATTGAGACCCGGAATTAAAGTTGGAATGTATAGTTTCATTATCACTTGCTACACTAGGAATATTAAGAGTCAGATGCCCAAGCTCATCAGCTGGAATGTCGTTCTCAAGAGGTTTTAAGCTTCTATTCTAGATAGAAATAAGCCGTTTTCACTAAAATATTTAATTATATTCTTTTTAAGAACCCGTTTAAACCCGTGCTAAGGACAATTTAAAAAAAACCTATTTAGAGGCAAAAATTCTCCCCATTCCGGGACTCAAACCCGCGACCTCTGGCTAACTGTGCCAGCGCTCTCCCAACTGAACCAATGGGCGACTCCCGACATCAGTGAAGTTTCGACCCTCTTTACAGTACTCTCCGTATTACGTACAAGCAGCGACATCTGGCTGAAGTAATTTGCATCACTTGCAGCCCTGAGTATCGAACCCGCGACCTCTGGCTAACCGTGCCAGCGCTGTCCCAACTGAGCTAACTGAGCTGTACGTAATACAGAGAGTATTATAAAGAGGTTTGAAATTTCACTGATGTTGTTAGTCATCCCGGCATGGGTGGAATTTTTAGCTTCTAATTTTAGCCTCTGAATAGATTTTTTAAGTATTTCATTTCACTGTCACTTTCTATAGCCGAAGATTTGGAGGTCTGATGATGACCAGCTCAAGGACACCCAGATCTAGGGCACCGTTGCACCTAGAACAGGCAATGACTTGGTTCTCACACAATTTCCTCACGCTTAACATACCTAAATCAAAATTTATTACATTCACTATCCAAAAAGTATCCCAACCGAAAAATATCACTATAAGAGCCCACACCTGCTCAGGGGTGTCAAAGTGCTCTTGTCTCCAACTAACCAGAACTGATCACCTGAGGTACCTTGGTGTGCAAATAGACAATCCACTGACCTGGAACAAGCATCTAGATACACTTGAAACTATGTATTTAAGCATCTAAGGTCAGTTGCTTCTTTCCATACCCTGAAAACTGTCTATTTTGCATTGGCGCAGTCTATTATTAGCTACTGTATAACAGTTTGGGGAGGTACTTTCACCACATATCTCTTACGTTTGGAAAAAGCTCAAAGAGCTGTCCTTAAAGTTCTCACCAAAAGACCCTTCAGATATCAATACCACTTTATTATACCATAACGTTCAAGTTCCGACAGTACGCCAACTTTTTGCTCTACAAACTGTGCTGAGAAAACACGCCACGCTTTTCTTTAATCCAAATATCTACGAAATTAAAAGACGAAGTGATCTTGTATGCAATACCATCGTACATAGAACTGTTTTTGCAAGCAGGCATAATATCGTAATAAGTCCTCGTCTGTACAACATAGTAAATAGAGAAAAGCTTATATATCCTCTTACTACAAGAAAAGTAAAGTGATTGTTCAAGCCTGGCTACTAAACTTAAGCTATACAGAAACTGAAAAACTTATAACCATCACCAAATGATCCGATCCAGACACGACGAGTATTGGAAATTTCATGAAATGCATTTTTAAAATAGAGGTAAATAACAACAACAATTCACATCACATACATACATACACACACACACACACATACTAATACTCTCACTTACACACACCATTTCCTTCCTTATTTTTTAATCATAAGTCTATTAACGTCTCTAATAATGAAGTAATATAAATAATCGTAGTTATTATGTGCTGTATTAAAAATTCTGGTCTTATCTATTTAGGTACTCTAGAATCAACTTACAATACCATTTCGGGAAGTGGCGTTGGTGACTGTAATACAGTTCTTATAAAGATTTAGTACAGTTGCCATCGTAAGTACAAAGAGATCATATTAAATTGAACCACTAGTTTAAGTAGAATAAGTACCTTATCATGTATGCCTATTTCTTATGAATAAAATAAATCACAAATCACAAACCCGGAGTAAAAGTTTAAATGAATTGTTTCATTATCACTTGCTACACTAGGAAAATTAAGTGTCAGATGACGAGTAGCCCTTACACGTAGAGAGAGATGTAAGGTTGCAAATATAAATCCACAATTTAAGTCAAAATACACAATTTTATTGTCGTGGTTATTAGTCCCTTAAAAAAAATATACTGTAGGCACGCGTAGTTATTGAAACCACATTTGTTATTCGCTAAAAATCGTGAAATAAAAAATTTAAAATAAAAAATAAAAACCGACTTCTACACCCCGAGGCACTAAAAACGCAGAAATAATTTAAACGAAAGTGTGGAGTCGGTGCCCAAAATGTATGTCTGGAACTTGGCACCGACTCCAAGATATCCTTCTACAATACCTAGATATATACTAATTTCGAATTTATAGATCACATTCGTTTAAATTATTTCTGCGTTTTTAGTGCCTCGGGGTGTAGAAGTCGGTTTTTATTTTTTATTTTAATTTTTTTCCATCTTACCTGTTTCTAGCCACCTCGCATTTCGCCTCGAGACGTATATAGGCTACATAATGACCATTCACTGCGAAGGCGTGGAAAAGCAACGGACCGCCATCATTGGGAAGCCGGGGTCCCTTCAGGAAGCCTGCAGTGACATCGGAGCACTGCTGGCTTTCTGGAAAGAGATAGGCTGGCTGGAGTAAACGAACAGCTCCACTACGTACAATGGCCCAATCATGAGGCTAAGTGCGGAATTCTCAGGTCTAACTAACTAACTATAGGCTACATAAAAAATATGTATCGATGCTAGATAAAATCAAATCAGGTTTTTGTAGGTGTCGCCTATAAATGCCTCTACCAAAGCTGTAGGCAGATAACAAGGTTTTCCACTTGCTACGATCCTGACATACTTCTTTCGAAACACCAACATTCATTAGTCAGCCGCCGCATGCACGCTCGCTTTTGGAATAACTACACTTTGGTTGTTACTTGTAATATTGACTAAGACGGCGAGTCGGGCTGGTGGAATTTAATTGAAAAAACAATAAAGAATATGTTTACAGCGCGTAAATTAGAGGAGATTTCTTTCTTGAATTTTTTGTATAAACAAACAGGAATTAATAATTATACTATTTTTATTTTTAATGCACTAACCCGCGCTAAGGACAATTTTAAAAACCTATTTAGAGGCTAAAAATTTCACTCATGCCGGGATTCGACCCCGCGACCCTCTGGCTATCCGTCCCAGCATGGGTGGAATTTTTAGCCTCTAAATAGGTTTTTAGGAATTAATAACTTTAAAACACCCATCCCACGGCCCCTGCTAAGGTCATTATGTACCTATAGTAGACTCCTAGGAACCCAACTGTAATCAGAATGTACTTAGCTTAATGTTAGAAACTCTCCAGCATAAGTTAAACCGCATGTATTTAGGGGGTAATGCCCATAATCCCCACTCTGGGCATGCGGGTTGTGTAACGCAGTTCGGTGGAATTGTACTGCAGGGGGCGCTGCTGTCCACCCCCCGGTATTACTTCTCTGTAAAAGTTACTATTTTAATTACGTACTTACTGTGTGTAATTTTTTGTAATATTGTGAAATAAAGTATGTTCTTCTTTTAATTGAGTCGTTTTATTATAAAAACATTGTGGGCCCATCGCACTACCAATAATGCTGGTCCCAGCTTCCGGAATACAGGTGGCAGTTTATAATCTCGCAATGTTATTATAATCTAGATCAATAAAAATTAATTCAATTCAATCAGACTGACAGCGCATTCATTAACCCACAATACACATTGTCTGCCACTTGCCACGATCTTGCCTCTATCGCTTCATCAACGTTCATTAGTCGTTCCCCCGGGATATAGAGGTGAGTTTATGTTACGTTGTTTTTGTGAGTTCATCAAGGTTGACACAGTTTACGTCCATTCTATAGATCCGTCATCCGTCAGATTGTATAATATATTAAAGCTATCCTTAGGGATAAGGCCTATTACACTCCTACTACGAGTATTCTGCCTATTGTAAGAAAAAATACGGTTTGAAGCTCAATATTTCTCAAACGGAAGCCTAAATCGAAGAAACGGTTTTCCTATACCTACAATATGTTTAAGCAATGTATCCAATGTTTATTCAACTCTATGATATGGAAGAGTAAAAAAACATCTTTAACTTAAGTAAGTGATGACTTCAAATATATTTTTTTAAGTTTTTATCCTACCATTTTGTTGCCGTGATCTATGCTAAATTACAACGTATTAGTACTATCACTATGTCTTTTTTAACTACGGGACCCCAAAAAGCGGCCAAGTGTGAGTTGGACTTCTGCCCCAACTCTCACTATATAATACAAGTTGTAGCAAGAATCTCCATAAACATTCAATAATGGAAGTTCTTTTTGTCCATATTCTCGTCGATTTATGCGAATGACCTCATTTTGGGTGTATTTCCAGTGATATCCTTACCTGGGTACTACAGCACAGGGTATCCTAGTTAGGCACACAAACATGTGATTGTGTTGTGTGCAAGTTATTAATAAATGATGAACAGCTCTAACAACTTTAACTATGGGGACAAATTAAAATCGAAAGTAATATCTTCGCTGTTCTATATTGACTACAACGCGATTTTGAAGTCATTAGCATTTTGAAGATAAGGTTATTTTATTTATGATAAATAGTATTATGAATATTTTAACTGTAATCTTATGATATGTTTGTTTATAATCGTTATATCCGAAGTTTAGTTCGAACTGTATGTAAATCCAAATTCAAAGTGGTGGCAAGCACCGTAACGTTGAAAAATTATTTACTATCATGTACTTAGAGTATATCGTCCGATATGTGTAACAACATACGAGAGAAAGGACTTGATGAGGCCGGCACCGCCCATAAGACGCCCGAAAGCATGTTTTTTATTACTGTTATAACTTTTCATCGTGGGCCAGATAAAATTACAAATAAAAGACGTCGTGCGCGAAGGTTTTACTAAGTCATGTTTAGAATGACGTTTTTTAAAAACTCTAAATAGGTTGGCTAACCGTGCCAGAGGTCGCGGGTTCGAGTTCCGGCATGGGTGGAATTTTTAGCCTCTAAATAGGGTTTTAAAATTGTCCTTAGCACGGGTTAGTGCATTACAAACATTACAGAATGACCTTGACTAATATTACGTGACCCTACAAAGTAACCTGTAGCTACTGCTACAGCTGCTGCTACTGCTATTATATTTTAAAGCCGAGGGATTAAAATATAATAGAACAAGTTGATCAACTTTATATAATATTTTTTTACCGTTTTTAAATTTCTCTGTAAACATTGTTCGTTTGTATTGATAACGAACACCCCGTTTTCAGATTCATTGTGATAATTTTATCACACCCTGTACAAGTCCGAGAAAACAGGATTTCAACTCACACTTGATCAGTTTTTATCATTTGCTGGACCGACAAGAGTCTGTAACGTTTTATAACTTTTATAATTAATAAATAAACTCTGGAACGACTTCAGGTGTGATTTTATTTGTAGATTTATAGTAACTTTAAAACAGAAAACTGGATAAAAACGGAGAAGCAGGTAAAAAGTCAAATCTGGTCAAAGGGTAAAGTAGTAGTGGTGAAAAATGAGGGAAATCGAAGAATGAGTGACAAAATTTAAATATTTGAAAATGATAGATAGAAAAAGAAATAAAAATGGTGTAAAGAGGTTTGCACTGTTACACTACCCGGGGGCAACCGGTAAAAAAAAAATTTTTTAAATATATTTATTTAAAAAATATATTTAAAAAAAAAATTTTTTTTATAAAAAAATTGTCAAGTAAAATTATTTAATTTAAAATTTAAAGTCGAGAATCCAAAGTAAGGTCGATGAAGGTCGGGGATGTGGGATGGTAAGTAAATAAATTTAGTTATTCTTAAATATTAAAATAAAATAAAATATAAAAGATGGGCGATGAAAAAAAAAATTTAGAAGGTTTGGGGTGATATCTACAATGAATATTTACATTAGGCAGTTCCACTTCTATTCATCATCTATCATTCATCCCTAGCATATGATGCATGCTAGCATTGTCTTCATCTAAAGTGAAGGTGAAGACGTTCATTCAGTATAGACAAAATCTATTTTTATTATTTAGATTTATCCAGAAACTGGCCTAAATTAGTAATAGGCTTATTTAGCCAGTTACCACCCGCTGGTATTCGGTAGTGGTAAGGCTTATTTATTGAGTCACAATCCGCTCTATGAAAGTTATTTACATTTTAACAATATTTAAATATTGGGTACATAGTAGGTACCCGACGGGGTAGAATCCGTCGTAGTAGTGCTCTCAAGAGCTATGGTGGGGTAAACACCGTAACGCGTTTAGTTAGATAACGCGATTGATAAATAAATTAGTTGACCTAGGCTTATTTAACGTGTTGTCGCCGCACCTGATTGAATGTTTGGATGTTCTAAAAAAAATGGTTAGTAAATGTCCAGGAGGATAGTGGTGTAAGTGTGCTTTCAGTACGCACTAAAGGATAAGTAAGTTAAAAAGGTGCTCTAAGTCTATCTTAGAGATACACCTGGTAAGTAAAATTAAATAGAAGATTGAATAAATAAATAGACTTTGGTATGCAAATGGGTCCGAATAGGTGATGTAGTGTATATAAAAAAATTAAAACTAAAAAGGTAGCGTTTATAGCCGTTAAGGTAGTTAATAAAATAAATAAATGAAGGTGTATATATTTTACAAGTATTTACAATTTAATATAAACGAGGAATCGTATTTAAGGGTCGTATAGGGGTTTATTCTCTAAGTCTTAGTGGGGTATAGGCTTGATGTCTTTAATATGCCATCGACCTAGAGGTTTATTAGAAATGTCGATTAAGTCGTAAATAAGGGGTGATATTTTATTTTGTATAATACATTTTGTAAATTTCGGAGCTAATTTGGCAGTGAAATGCTTGACTGAGGAGCTCAAGGGGTAGTTACGCTTCCAGACGACATCTCCAGTATTAAATTCGAGGTCTAGATAGTGTTTATTATAGTATTTTGTATTAGCTTGATGCGCTTTAAAAATGCGATGTTGTACTTTCGAGAATAGGGGTCTTAAATGACCAATGTTTTCAGCGTACTCGTCGCGAGGGGCAAAGATTAGGTCGTCTGACAGGTCTTTGAAATCGTATGTTGTTCCGCAGGCTGGCAACTCGCGACCGAAGACTAAGTATGCTGGAGTAAATTTAGTGGTTTCATTTACTGCTGTATTGATAGCGAATTGTATTTTGTTTAAATTAACGTCCCATGTGCGGTGGTCTTCGTCGACAAAACATGCGATTGCTGTAATAATCGTTTTATTGTATCTTTCGACCGTATTGACCTGGGGGCAATAGCGTGGTGTGTAGTGAATTTTAGGTATGTTGTAAAGTGTGAATAGGTCGTGTAGTTCCTGGCTTATCATCTGAGGGCCATTGTCTAATATTATGGTTTCTGGTATGCCGTAGACCATAAAGACAAGGTTCTCTAATATGTGCCTGATGATACCTGAAGTTGCTCGTTTAATTGGGAAGATTAAACAATATTTGGAAAAGCAACATGTTACGACAAATATGAATCTGTTAAGTTTACGGGTTATAGGTAAAGGGCCAATGAGATCGATAGATATGCATTGAAAAGGTCGAGAGCAAGTTTTAGGCTTGCCCATAAGGCCAATAGTTTTTTGGTTTTGATGTTTGTATGCAAGGCACGTATCGCATTTAGAAACGAAGGAGGCGATGTCTTTATACATGCCTGGCCAGAAATAGGACTGTTTAATACGGTGATGAGTTTTAAGGGTACCGAAATGAGCGGCCGTGGGTGTGGAGTGGTTTTCTGTTATAATCGTATGGATAAGATCTTTGGGAATCACTTGTTTCCAAGTAAATTCTGAGTTATATGGTGTATTAGAGCGTGTATATCTATAGAGTTTATCGTCTTTAATCATGTAGTCAGGTGTGGAGGTTGGATTAGTTTTACATTTAGTGAAGATATCGGTAAACCATTTGTCAGTGGTTTCTGTAGGGTTAAAGTTAATAATGTTAACAGGTATGGAACGGGATAAAATGTCGGGTACTACATGGTCTTTGCCTTGTTTATGTTTGATGTCGAAATTGAACATTGAAAGGCGGATACTCCAACGGGCTAGTCTACCTGTGGGATTATCCAATTTTAGGAACCACTGGAGAGCTGCGTGATCTGTATAAATGGTAAATTTTTTGCCATTATCAAGGTAGCAACGCCAGTGTTCTAAGGCTGTTATTACACTTAGCAGTTCGCGTTCAGTGATAGAATAGTTTCTCTCTGCGCTCGATAAAGATTTGCTCATATAAGCTATAGGCTTTTCGACTCCGTCGTAGTTTTGGGTAAGCATGGCTCCAAGGCCAAAGCTTGATGCATCACAGTGTACCTGGAATGGTTTATTGAAATCTGGGCAAGATAAAATAGGTGTGGAAACAAGAGCTTCTTTTATTTTGTTAAAAGCCTTATCAGCTTCTTGTGTCCATTTGAAAGGAGGAGCTTTTTTGCTAGTAGAAGTAAGTTTGTTTAGTGGAGCTGTTAAGTTGCTGAGGTTTGGTACAAAGCGTCTATACCAGCTCACTGTACCTAGAAATTGTTTAACTTGTTTAGCAGTTACAGGTGTTTTAATATCTAATATTGCTTTCACTTTTTCAGGGTCAGTGTGGAAACCTTTTTCATCAATAATATAACCCAGATATTTTAACTCTTTACGGAAGAAAGCGCATTTGGGATAATTTATAGTAATATTTGCCTGTATTAGTTTTTTATGGATTTTGTTGAGTAATTCTACGTGATGTTCGAATGTGGTAGTGGCTATGACAATATCGTCTAAGTAGCAGAATACAGAGTTATCGAAATCGGCCGAGAAAAGATTATCAATAAATCTTTGTTGGGTAGCGGGGGCGTTAGTGAGACCAAAGGGCATAACTTTAAATTGGTACATTCCACGACCTGGAACGTGAAAAGCAGTTTTAGGTCTGTCATCAAGCTTGAGGGGAATCTCCCAGAAGGCTTTAGCGATATCAATGGATGATAAATATTTGGCATCACGAAGGTTGTCAAGTATATCCGAAATAAAGGGAAGTTTATAAGCATCTTTTTTGGTAATTGAATTTAATTTTCGGCTGTCCACGCAAAAGCGCCATTTGCCATCTTTTTTTGGAGTAATTATGACTGGACTAAGCCAAGGGCTTTCGCAAGGTTCGATCACATCTAGTTTCAACATATCGTCAACTTCTTTGCAGAGAGCTTTCTGTTTTTCTGGTGAGAGTCGATAGCAGCGTTGACGAAGAGGGGGGTGATCGCCTGTATCTATTTGGTGCTCTGCCATATGGGTTTTGCCTAGTGGTAATACTTCAGTGGATATGTTTTTGAATTTTGCCATGATTGCGTCTGCGGTAATTTGTTGACATTCTGAAAGGTTATTGTAGGAATGGATTTGTTTGTTATCGGTAGTGATATTAAATGATTTGTTAGTAGAAGAATTGAAGATTCTAATTTTGGAAAGGATATCTGGCCCTAGGTTAAATTGTTTCCAGAAGTCTATCCCTAGAATAAATGATTCGGTGATAGCTGGAATAACATGTGCTGTTATAAGTGAAAACTTGTTGTTGAAATTAATTGGTAGTGTTATCGTGCCGATGGAGCTAATGGATTGGCCGTTTCCTACACTGGCTTTAATTATTTGTTGCTTGTCAATAGTATAGCCTAAGTTTAGGAGAGTTTTATGGGAGTTGTCGCCAAGTATTGTTAGTGAGCTACCGCTATCTAACAGGCCATTTAAGGTTAATTGGTTTACCTGAACTTGAACATACGGGCGTTCCGTATCTACTTTGTTAGAGAATAAAGTAGAAATATTATAGGATTTGAAGAATATGGTAATGGTCTGTAGCCATTCTTTCCAATCCGTTTCGTTAAAATTATTAGTAGGGTAAATACGATCCTCGTTAATTAGTTTTTTGGAACATTACAATTAGGGCAATAAGTAAATTTTACGTCAGGTCTGCCACAACGGTAACAGACTAAGCGTGTACTAGTACAGTCGCGTAGTAAATGTGTATCGACTCGACATCTTGGGCAAGTAAATATAGTAAGCCGCGAGTCAGAAGGTTTTTTAATAGTATGTACGGGTAAGTTTTTATTGTTAAATGGGTATTCGGGAATGTTTGGAATGTACCTATTTGGTTGTGGCTTAGCATGGGTGGACTCAGCTGTTTGAGTAGCTGGATTGGATATTTCCAAGCAACTTTCTGTCCATTTGCATGCTTCTAGCAAAGAATTTATAGAGTTTAAGTCACTGGGTGATAAGAGCTGTGCGTATTCGTGTCTTAAATTTCGACGAATGGTATTAATTTTTTCTTTCTCTGACGGGGGGTCGTATAATTTTGAAAATAGTGATTGTATAGCTGTGAAGTATTGAATCACACGTTCATTTGGTTTTTGTATGCGTTCATCAATAATCTTCTTTAACTTGTAGTCGTGGTCGACTATTTCAAAATCAGTTACTAGTGCTGTTTTGAAAGATTGCCAATCACGTAATTGATCTTTTTTTGATGTAAACCAGTCTAAAGCTGTATGTTGTAAAATATCGAAAAGGTTAGTGTATAGTTTGGTGTGAGGTATATTTTTGATTTCTGCAATTTCTTCAATTTTTTTTATAAATTCTTTTGGGCAGCTGTCTCCTTTAAATACATATTTTTTAAATTCGTTTCCTGTTCTGTTGTCCGAAATGTTAATTAATTTTTGGGTTAATGTTTCGAAATACACATTTGCTTGTAATTGGTTGTTAGTGGTTGGTGTGGTTATTGTTGAGTGGTATTGTGATGGGCCTGGGGTGTATTCTAATGTTGTGAAGTGTGTTTCGTGAGTTTTGAATTGTTCCCATAGTGCTTTGTATGTATCGAGTTCTTGTGTAGTGTTTTCGGTTGAGATAGATATGTGGGACAACCTTCCCTTAATATGTTGTAAATAAGGTTGAATTTTTTGTTTCCTACTCGGATATGCAGTTAGTAGAGTACTCACTAGGGTTAGAGATTTATTTATTTCTTCATAATCAGTTTCTAGCTGGTATGGTGACGACTCTAGAATCGGGTGGGCTTCTGAATTATTTAACGCATCTATTAGGATAACGCGTAGGTTATCTGCTGTTTCAGTTGAAGGGATTGTGACTCCTCGAATTCGCAGTTCATAAAGGACTTCGGGTTTATTCAATAGGGAAACGTCCATCGTGGATAAACTTTTATACTCGATTGTACAAGTTGAAAATTATAATATTTAAAAGAATACGGATACTATAAAAAAAGAGGTTAGGAATTTTTTTTAGTAATGAGGTAAGGATGGGGTGAGGGTGAAGTTTTATTTTATTGCCAAAGAGTTCCTTGTAGGTTAACCTGTGGAGGTTTTGTTTTGAATTTTGAAAAATTTTATGACAATGAATGGTGTCAGAATTACTGACGTCTAGAAATTTGGTTTGCAAAGATTTTGTAAATAATTATAATTTAAATTTTAATAATATAATATTGTTATCAATAGACTGTATGAGTGCAGTTTCGCCTTACCTTCGAGTCGGCCTCGAAGACCTAGAGGGTAAAGCTAGGCTTTCTACGTGTAATTACCCAGGATACTCTCCTGAGGCAACGTAAGTTAGTAACCAGTCCCACCTGGAATTATAAATTCCAGGTTACCGAGGTCTATGGAACTGCTAGTGAGCAGCCTGTGGTTGTGTAACTGTGTGCTAAATGCGTGTAGAAGTTATTGATTGTATACTGTTGGTGTATACTAACTGTGGTATGTTTCGGTTAGGTGGGGTGCAGATAGATAGAATAGGACTTTTATTAGGGCCGAAAAAATTTGTTACTATGGGTGAATCTAGTTAGTGAAGAATGGTCAATGAGTAGTTATGATGAATTACCTTGTGGTCCAGAAGTCAAGTCGCACTTTAAAATTAATTTAATATTTCAGAAATGGAAGAAGTCCGACAGAACCCTTAAGCAAGGCTGTGGAGCTCCAAGGGATGCGTATTTGATGAATGAGGTCGTGGGTCGTGGGTATAAAGCAGCAGCAGCAGTTCGATGATTGTGCACACGTATAATCGTGGTAATCGTACTCGTATTTGCCTTCGCACTCGCAGCGTAGTCGCGATGGGTGGGCTTTGTCGCCTCGGCGTATCAAGCCGTGGGGTGACGTTGGGTTTCGTTATTATCGTTGGGCGCCAGTGTAACGTTTTATAACTTTTATAATTAATAAATAAACTCTGGAACGACTTCAGGTGTGATTTTATTTGTAGATTTATAGTAACTTTAAAACAGAAAACTGGATAAAAACGGAGAAGCAGGTAAAAAGTCAGATCTGGTCAAAGGGTAAAGTAGTAGTGGTGAAAAATGAGGGAAATCGAAGAATGAGTGACAAAATTTAAATATTTGAAAATGATAGATAGAAAAAGAAATAAAAATGGTGTAAAGAGGTTTGCACTGTTACAAGTCTAACATGATGATGGCTTTATGATGGCATCACCGTAATATTTGCTACCAGTAAGACTGCTTTGGAACCAGTAGTTCAAATCAATTCATACGGTTTCATTGACCTAATAAAGACTAATCAAGAGCCGCTGTCTATTTATGAGTGAGTTGAATACGTACTTGGCATCTGAGGGCATATCTCGAAACAACCGCATGACTGTGGATGGCCTCTATGAGAATTACGTATGCAATAATGATCCAAGTAGTGTAAAACGCGCCATCCGAACCAATAAACTGACTTTGCCGAGCTCGGTCACTAACCAAATCGTAATTATATTAATTGTATGTCCCAGGCGGACATACGTCGACCAAATAGGGTATGTATTAGGAAAGGGAAAGATAAAAAGTACCCAGAACTGGCGTGCGTGCATGCAACGACTTATGAAGATTGATGAAGCGAAGGTGATCTGTCAGGATCATGGCAAGTGGCAGTCCCTGATCTCTGCCTGCCCCTCTGGGATACAGGTGTGAAGTTATGTATGTATGTGTATGTTAAAACAATGATGACAGCGGCTGGGAAACCTTAGACGGGACTAGCAAAGGACCGGATGCGTTGGCGTGAAAGAGTAGGGGCCTATGCCCAACAGTGGTCTTTGTTTATGAGCTGTTTAGATAGATAGGCTCAAATTTTTATATTAAGAACATTGGTTAAAATACCAAGACACGTGTTTCTAGGTTTCCGTACCTAAAAAGGAAAAAAATAGAATCCTTATAGTAGCACTTTGTTGTCCATCACTCCGTCCATCTGTCTGACAAGACCCTTTTAGTAAAGGGCTATCAAAAACATGGAGGTATTTGAAATTAGATCTATATACTCATGTTTATAGTCCCTGAAAGTTTTAATGATAATTGTTTTTTATTTCTCATCGTCAATAACGGAGTATTTGAGTGATATATAAAAGCTAAAAAAAATGCTAGAAAAAAAATTCTTGTGTGACTAAAAATTCTAGTATGTCAATGGCAATAAAAGAATGTCAATGGCAGCATAAAAAATCATAGTAAAAATCACTTTCCAAGACTTTTAATCAAATCGTTGACCGTTTTCATTAAACGTAAGAATATATCTACTAATTACTACAGCATAGCAAAAAACGCATTAAGATTACAAAATGGTACTTATGTTTTCACAGTTTTTTCTCAGAATAATCCGAGATAAAATGATTATTATGTTTCCCTAAGTCTATCGTATCATTTGCCTAAGTACATGATCGAACACCGATGTTAATTATTTTCAAGTAAAAAGTTTCCAATAGGAATTTGAAGTTGAATATTTTGCATCATTTAACTTAGTTAACAGTAATAACTGAATTTAATAATTGAGATTAACGTTAAGTCCAAAAAATCTGTTTATTTAAGTTGGCATGTACATAGATATGTAAGTAAGCTATCTGTTTAATAATTTGCATCATCAACAATATCATCAACTCATGATGTCCGCACCGAGGGGCACGGGTCTCTTCCCTGAGGAAGGTATAGGCCACACTCTACCACGGGGGCCAAGTCCGGATTGGTAGAGGCTTGCAAGACTCGTGGCTGATATTACTGTCAGAAGTTATCAAGCCGCACATAAGGCCTCTGACATAGCTTAACGACTGCCATCTATCGACGGTAGTCGGCACCAA
Organism: Yponomeuta sedellus; assembly: GCA_934045075.1. NCBI lineage: Eukaryota > Metazoa > Arthropoda > Insecta > Lepidoptera > Yponomeutidae > Yponomeuta > Yponomeuta sedellus. The sequence goes on from OW203724.1 coordinate 13,829,483, forward strand.
CTGCTTTGAACGCGCCTTATATTGCATAAAAATTTGCATTCCATGATTCAATTAGTCCTACAGTCTTGTATGCACAGTCGGCTGCATGTCAATCTTTACAAACATGCACTATAATCAGTTACGTTAAAGTCGACTTTGCAACAAAAATGTTAAGCTTGACTGTTGCCAGCCGTCGTCTCTCTCATATTCCCTATCGATGGCAAATTGTATAGTTTATAATAATTGTAAAATATTAAGTAAACAGAAAAATATTGGCACTTAAAAATTTTGTCAACGAAATTTCGGAAGTATTTTAATTTTAATATACGTCTTAGTTAACAAAACACGGTTCCTTAAAACAAATCCCAAATTCAGTTTAAAAGAAAAGGCAATAAGTTCCTTGACATATTTTTTTATCACATACGAAAGTAGACACGACTAAATTTGTACCGAACTTAACTAAGTTCATCTAGTTTAGGAAGAGCAGGGCTTCCTGGCACAGGTGTCTGTGTATACACTTAATAGGAAGTCCCCACCACAGAGTAAAATTAATGTAAAGTTGATAACGAAATCATTTTATATTTTTTTATTTATACACAACATCTAAAAACTTTCTGCGTAGTGATTACAAATAAATAAATCACCAATGCAGCGCATTGGATTCGCATTATTTACGAGTACCTAGGAATGTTGATACAATGGTTAATGAGAAACTTGCACAAGAAAATTTTTGCTATCGTTGGCGTGTGTTAAAAGATATAACCGTGTTCTTTTTTTCTCTACGACTAATACTTTCCATGGTAGATCATGGTCACTTGTCGAAAAGTCATTCCAATCACGTTGTATAAAAACGCATCCTTCTTGAATAAAATGCTTCTGCTTGAAAAAGTGGGAGGGAGGGCGGTGCATTAGCTAACCGCATGGTGCTTGTGGGATTTTTGGCGGAATTCAGCAAAGTAATTTTAACTTTTAAATGCTAAAAACGCATCCGACAAATCGGGCTTTAACAATGACGTCTAACTTGAAGGTTACAATTTACAATTCAAGCATGTTTATAAATATTTGAGTCACCTCGCAAAATTATGTATTTATGTGTCTACGCCGTTATTACAAAAACAAAATGTTATAAGTTTTTTTTTAGAGTAGCTTGTAAAAACCCGAAAAAAATATTCTTTTTATTGTTTTCTCGATTTATTTTGCTATCCGCGGAAGGACCGTGGATACCGATGACATGGGACCGTCAGCAATGGCATTTGGGGGAAAAGTCCTTTACCCAGCAGTGGGCAGCGGTAGGCTGATGAAGATGATTTTTTGAGTTTGCCTACGTTTTCTATGGTTTAAGCAGAATATCGCTCCAATCAAGTTTGTCGCAAGTTCCCCATTAATCTGTTTTATGGGATTCCACCTCGCTTGCGTGTCTGTTGAATGCATGTTATTCAATGAGTAAATTGGCGAAGAAGTGAGTACTCTGATCATTAGCCGCTGAATAGTAAAGTTAGGGTTACACAAAGCGTAAACAAAACAAACAAGCATAATATCACTATCGAACGTTAAAAATGGATTATATGTATATACGTGCGAAAGACATTTATTATTCTCATTATACAAAAAGAAATACAATGCAAGAAAATACATGTACAAAGGCGAGTTTATTTCTGTAAGAGATTACAATATTAATGACTATATTAATGACTATATTAATGACTATATTCGTAGATATATTTCTATCTATCATAGTGAATTAATAAATTAATCATTATGATAGCTAAAAAAGATTTAAAAAAAAAGTTATTCCAAAAATAAAAATCCCGACTGTCCGAAAAAAATTACGAAAGATCTTGAAGCCTTGAAGAGCGCTGGCACGGATAGCCAGAGGTCGCGGGTTCGAATCCCAGCATGGGTGGAATGTTTAGCATCTAAATAGGATTTTAAAATTGTCCTTAGCACGGGTTAGTGCATTAAAAATAATATAATCTTGGAACCTACTTCATGAATAAACTGAAAAACACCTTCAGTATACCCGTTACTGCGGCAATGCAACAGCTGACAGAAACCTTAGATATGAAGGAAATTATGTTTTACCCAGTAAATAATCGCGATTAGATCCGTTTATACATAACTATGTATGGGCGTCACGAGTCATTAAGAAAAAGTTTAAAATTGTGATACTACCTTGGTTTTTATACGGTCATGGTTGGCTATGTTCACCAAGAAACAATGCTTTTAGAGGCATAAAATATTGATAATACGTTCCATCACGAATGACTAGCAATTTTGTTGGTGATATATTAGTAATATGATAATTTTAATTTAGGCACTTGACCTTTCCAACTTGACTTTGAAATTTAAATTCACTTAAATACACCGGGTTATTTCTAACACGCGTAATTATTAAGAAACCCCAATTATTGTTTGTTTGGCAACAACTGTTGTTGAGATTTTTTTCACTTTTTCGTTCAGATTATATAATTTTATTAAATCCTCGCTTTATCAATGCCGCTCACGTGCCTGCCGAGGCGTGGAAGTGCAACGGACAGCCACCATCGGAAAGCTGAGATCCCTGAGGCCAGCAGTAACATTGGTGCACTGCTGGCTTTCTGGAAAGAAATTGGATGGCTGGAGTGATCTCACAGCCCTGCTACGTACAATAGCCCAACTATGAGGCTAAGTGCGGAAACCACAGGACAAAATAACTATCAATGCCGCTCAGTAAATCACATCGTTGATACCTATAACAAAATGTAATTTTTATTATATTTTCATATTTTTTTATTTCATCGAAGTTGTATGAGCCCAAAGATTGTCTAGAAGAAATCACTTTTAGTGATAAGGCCACCGTCTGTACTCTTAGGTTAGGAAATATCTTTGTAATTTAATTTTTTATGTACAATAAAGTCTATCTCTCTCTATATATCTATCTATGAAAATTAGATTCTGAATCGACGGGCATGCACCCAAAGTCCTCTGCATGCACCCTGGTGCATCATGGAACTGTGAGCGCCTAAGTCCTAACCATTTCTTCTGTCAAATTACATTCAATGCAACTTGCGTAAGTTTAAATTTATCATTATTGTCGATATTTAATAAAAAATGTTTTTTATTTCACTCCTGATTAGTAAAATCAAACTATGAAAACCTAGTTGAATGGAATTTACTTAAGGCGTTTCGGGGCGCTAACTAGCGCCACCAATGGGAAAAAAAATCATAAATTGTTTTATAATACGTTTTTACCTAAAAGTGAATATGAGAAATCATAACAACTGTGATAACTATTTTTAGACCTTACAGTCTAGAACTTTTTAGAAATTATTAGAACGTTAATAATCGATTTCCGGTAAAACGGCCGTTTTTGGCGGAAAGTGATTAAAGTCCGTGTTTGTTGATTCTAGGTTCTAGACTTCACAGTCGTTTAGATTTCTCAATGTTCACTTTTAAATAAAAACGTATTATAACACAAGTTGTGATTTTCTTCCATTGGCGGCACTCCTAAGCACCTTAATAAATTTTAAGTTAACTTTATTATTATTATTTATTTGTATTGGACTTCTGCAGGAAATAAATAACTTTTTATTATCACTATTTTGCACTATCAACGAAGCATGTCTTACACGGAAAAATTTCGAATCTATTCAACACATACACACAATAAACCATAATATTTGGTTTATTTTTACGATTAACGCTACTACAAATAGGAATAACGTAAAAAAATATTTAATAGAATATTTAACGAAGCATATCATCAAATTGATTGAAAATTTATCGAACTCCATCAGCTTTTTTTCAAAAACAAAAGAAAACCATGCACAAAAACTTATACATTCAAATCACAAAATTTTTACTCCTTACGTATTCACAATAATCAACTTTTTAATTGCAATTATATTTTTTATTAACTGCAACAATCATAAATAATTTTTTTTGGCCTATTGTAAAATAATTCTTGTGGCAGAAACGTTAACTCTTTTTTTTTTTAATATGTACAAAACATCGAGTTAAAAGCCTGATGCAATTAAAAGTGATAAATTACATATTGACATATTAGTTATTTTAACATTTTTACTATTAGGAAATGATGAATTGCTGTGGACATTTACGAAACAGACATTAGGTATAGGAAAGTAGTTATGCGATGTAGATATTTTGCGAAAGGAAAATATATCGTCTCACTCACTGCAGGCCTGCTCTCAGAGAGAGATTGTAGGGTTAATTAACAAGCGTTCCCACCGATGATTGACAATTTCATAGGTTTATGAACGCCTCAGACACACAGGTTTCATGATATTTTTCTTCACATTTAATTAGGCAATGAGACTGAATCTCTATTGTAATTTAGGGCTATTCCTATGTAAAACTGTACCTGACAGTGGCAGACCCCAAAGGGAAGGTATCTACTGTGTTTGGTTTGTATCTATGTATGTACAGTATATACACACACTTAAACAAACAAACAAACAAACAAACAAACAAACAAACAAACAAACAAACAAACAAACAAACAAACAAACAAACAAACAAACAAACAAACAAACAAACAAACAAACAAACAAACAAACAAACACACACACACACACACACACACACACACACACACACCCACACACACACACACATACATAACCATTAATTTTTTACTTCGCCCTAGTTGCGTGAAAAAGATGATTATGCCGGAGCCAACATTATCACTTTGTAAATATTTATATACGGAACCCCACACCAATCACCAACTTCCATATTTCACTTCACGTAGGTCAAGTGAAATAATATGTAAATAAATGGGCGCGTTATTTACCTAATGCTACGTAAAGTTTATATAAGTGTAGCGCCGATTGAGCGAAAAAGTCTATTCAACATGATGTCTCCAACGGTTATCAGTGCTGTAATATTGTGTGTTGTGATCGGCTATGGAGACACGGCAGGTAATCTCGGGGGCTCAATGCAAAGGGCAACGGTGCAACTCTGGTGTAGTTGGGGTCCAGCGACTTGATTATGTAACTTTTAACTTATACATGTGTGCAAAAATTAAATATCTATTGGACTTGGTCGTACAGTTTTTTTTATTGTAGCCTTTATACTTTCCACTGCAGGGCGCAGACATTCTCTCAGAAAGAGAGCGCTGAGATAGTTGAACACCTTAGACACCCAAGTTTCCTCACGATGTTTTCCTTCACCGTTAACGAGTGGTATTGCTACTATAACTTCACGAATGTTCATAACTTAGAAAATATAGTCGTCGGTACACGCCGGGATTCGAACCCGATTGAAGCAAACCCGACCTCTCGATTGAGAAGTCAGTGTTCTACCGCTCCGCTACCACCACTCGTTGCTGTCGTACAATTGTGTCTCAATACACTGACATGTCTCAGATATCCCCTGAAATGCGGTTTCCGCTATCTGCAATACATATTACGCTTCATATCTATACATTAAAAGTTACATAATCAAGGCACTGATTAAGGAAAAAGTTGTGTAAATCATCTGAGGAGATAGTTGTCAATTCTGTAATTTTGTATGAAGTAGTACCTAAACCTAACCACACAGCTGTGGTATTTTTGAAATCCATGCTCGAAGGTTATTATCCATTTAGGAGATCTTGTTAAAGAGAATGTGTATGGCATGGGCCTGCAAACTCACCTGTCTCCGCAACTTTAACTCTAGCACGCACGTGTTTGCTGTTCTACGTCAGTTCTTGCTTGGTGATATAAAAACGGCTGGCTCTTACCTCGGGTAGACGACAAGTCGTGCCATTCAACGAGGTAATGTAGCTAGCACACTGGGGACGCTCCCTAGAGGCGGCGATGATCTGGGCCAATAATTGACTTTTAGGTAGTGTTTTAAATAAATAAATATTTATATTCTTTTTTTAATGCACTAACCCGTGCTAAGGACCGAGGTACAACCCAGCATGGGTGGAATTTTTAGCCTCTAAATAGGTTTTTTATAAATATTTGTTTTGCTAATATGTAGATTTAGTTTATAATCACTCATACATATTTAGAGTTATTAGAAGTAAACCAATACTGTCTCAAAATTAACTAAATATTAAACTGGGGCTCCCACACAAAACGTGGTCCAGGCACCAAAAAATATTCTTCAACACGCTGAAATGAAACACGCTGGCGCATTGAACGTCTTCAGCTTAGATTGATAGTATGTAAAACACGAAAAAAACGCACAGAGTGAAACTCTTCTCACATTTTTCTTCCCAAGTGATAAATGTGAAACGAGTATTAAGTTTAGATCACGCATCGCTCCCAAGCTGATAATCTTTTATCGTCTAAAAACGCGAATTGGCTAATCAGGATACTATTGCCCAGCTGGAATGGAATGATATAGTCGAGACTGCTTAAATTTTAATTTATTATGCAGAAAGCAGAGTAAGAGTTAAAACTGAAGGTTCGATGCACAATTGCTGTTAAAATATGAATACAAAAAAAAGATATATCGTTGAGTTGCGGCGACCCGCCACTACGTCACACGCTGGAAGGCGTATGAGTGGGTGCGTATTTACGAACGCACACAGGTGCTAGGCGTTAACACGAATCATTCCGGAATATGTTGTGTAAGTTGTAGGGACACACTGTAGAGTGGCGCCCCGGCGTTGTTATTTCAGTTAGTTGTCGTTTGACTTCATCAGTAAAGTAAACATACGTGCACCCAGTCTCAGCCTTTTCTTCGCAGAACCCTAATTCGAGTCATTAAACTGGTGACCCTTAAGAACATTGCTGCGCTGGGTGTATCGGGGTACCTAGTGAAGTGACGCAACTCCCATTGCGATTACAACATATAGTGCGGTTGACTTTCGTGGAACTATGAACCCTCAAGTGACTTACCCGATGTCAGGACAATCTGCACCGACCCAAGTACCTGTGAAACCACCAGCGGACTCACCACCACCATCCGCTGCCACCGCAATGGAACAAATTACTCTGACGTCTAGAGTACCTCAGTTCTGGAAGGATCAGCCTGGAGTCTGGTTCATAAGACTCGAAGCCACCATAAACTCCCAAAAACTGAGTGATTTGGCTCGTTATGATTTAGTTATAACGAAGCTGGACAAGGATGTTATTGTTCAGCTCACAGACATCCTGACCAACCCAACCGAGTCCAACAAGTACGACACACTCAAGGAGAGGTTTCTCGCCATATTCGAGGAGTCGGCGAATAGGCAGGTGCGGAAACTAATAGGAGAAATGGAATTGGGTGACCAGCGCCCGTCTCAGCTATTAAGGCGCATGCGAGACCTGGCCCGAGAAAAAGATCTTGATGACACGCTGAAGTTCTTCGCTATTCTCTCTCTCCGTTCTCTGTTCGAGCTATTCTCGCGGTGACGGAGTCGAAAGATCTCACCGTAGGTACTAGCGGCTGTGGCAGATAAGGTGATGAAGAGCACGGAAACTAGCTCATCACACGTAGCTGAACGGCTAGTACGACGGATGCACTCTTCGGAGAGTTGGCTAAGATCAACAACAGGTTGAAAGATATAGAATTGGGCAGATCCAGACCACGCGTGTGTTGGGAGAGCTCCAGTCGCCAGGATGATCGTCCGAGGAGTAACCAGACCTCCCGTAGCAGGCCAAGGCCGTTCGTGAGCAAGAGGCAAGACCCAAACTGGTTGTGCTTCTATCATTACCGTTACAGGGAAAATGCGGTCAAGTGCGTAGAACCCAGCAGTTGGAATCCTAAGGCAACGGCGGAAAACTAGATGTGCAGCCAACGGCGGGCAACTGCATGGACACTAACCGCCTCATAGTTTGACAGGAATACAGGTATGCGTTTTTTGATTGAAACTGGGGCAAATATTTCTGTGCTCACAAGGAAAAAACTTATACATAAAACGCTCTGTGATAAATATAATTTGTATGCGGCAAATGGAACTAAAATTGAAACATACGGCACAAAGACTTTATCAGTAGATTTTAGACTTAGAAAGCCTTACACCTGGTCATTCATCGTTGCTGATGTGAAACAGCCGATTATCGGCGCTGATTTTTTGTTACATCATAAGTTAATAGTAGATTTAAGTGGCCGTAAATTATTAGACCAGACAACAAGTCGTAGTGTAAAAGGATCGGTTGTATCGTGGAGTGAACCATCATTAACCACTGTTGATGAAGGAAATGTTTATCGCGAGCTACTAACCAAATATCCGGAAATCACTAAACCCATGACATTTAAGGAGAAACCCCCCATTCGATAGTATATCATATCGAGACTACTGGTCCGCCAATTTTTGCCCGGGCTTGACCTTTAGCACCGGAAAAGTATATTAAGGTAAAGGAAGAGTTTAGACGTATGCAGGAGTTGGGAATCTGCAGGCCTTCCAAAAGCGCATGGTCCAGTCCTCTTCACGTGGTACCTAAAAGAGACGGGGAATTACGTCCTTGTGGTGATTATAGAGCCTTAAATGCGGTTACTAAGCCAGACAGGTATCGTATTCCACGCTTACATGATTTTACCTACATACTCAGGGGCAATAACATTTTTACCCGGCTTGACCTTAACAGGGCGTATCACAATATACTGGTTGCCCTTGAGGATGTAGAGAAAACCGCTATAACAACACCTTTCGAATTATACGAGTTTACGCGTATGAGTTTTGGTCTGTGCAACGCAGCACAGACTTTTCAGAGATTTAAAAACAACTCTGTTTTTCAAGGTTTAGAAGCTGAGGAAAATAGAAATGGTTTTTATTTCTGCTACATCAACGACGTTTTGATAGCCAGCGAGTCGGAACAACAGCACGAGCGACATCTCAAATTGATCTTCGAGAGGCTGTGTACCTAAGTACGGAATCACTATTAATTTGTCGAAATGTGAATTCGGTAAAGATAGAGTTGACTTTTTGGGATATGAGGTATCTGCATCAGGAATTTCCCCCTAAAAACATAAAGTTCAAGCGATCTTAGACTATCCTAAACCCACTACTGTAGAGCAACTAAGGCGTTTTCTAGGAATGTTAAATTTCTACAGGGCTAGTTTACCAAAAGCAGCTGAGTACCAAGCCGAGTTAAATTGATATTTAAAGAACGCTAAAAAGAGGGACTAGTCACTCATACAATGGATGGATCGTGCAGACGCAGCATTTGAGATATGTAAGTCTAATCTACAGAACGCCACGGCGTTGCATTACCCGGTACCTAAAGCTGAATTAGCAATTATGGCAGACGCGTCCAATGAATGTGTGGGAGCGGCGTTGCAATCAAAGGTCAACGGACATTGGAAGCCTTTGGGTTTTTTTCTAAAAATCTGAGTGAAACACAACAGAAATACAGTACGTATGACAGAGAACTCTTAGCAGTTTACTTAGCAATTCAACATTTTAGGTACATGGTGGAAGGCCAGCCTTTTATGGTTTTCACAGACCACCAACCACTCGTGTATGCTTTTTCAAAAAAACCTAGTGAAAAGGAGACGCCGAGACGGGTTAGGCAATTAATGTATAATAGTGAGTTCACCACGGATATCAGGTATGTACATGGTAGCGATAACGTCGTCGCCGATGCGCTGTCGCGCGCGTGTGGAAACAATATCGTGTCCCACGACTATTAATTTTGCGGAATTAGCAAAAGCGCAGGCGACAGACAGCAAGCTTGAGACGTTGCTATCTACAAACAACGGATTTTTACAATTTAAGAACCTTTTATTGCCTTACTGTGAGAAAGAAATTACATGTGAGATCTCTACAGGTACAGCTCGACCTTACTTACCCGATGATTTCAGGAAAAAAGCTGTTGAGGCTGTGCATAATTTATCTCATCCAGGTATACGGACGACTAGAAAACTGGTAACATCCAAATATTTTTGGCCTAATACGTCTGTATTCATATTATGAATACAGACGTAGGGAAATGGACCAAAACCTGTATAAATTGTCAAAAATCGAAAATTATACGTCATACCGGCAGACAGTTCGAGTCGTGTGGCCGTTTTGAACATTTGCACGTGGATATTGTAGGTCCACTGCCTACAACCGCAGACGGTTTTAGGTACCTTTTAACATGTGTGGACAGAGCTACAGGATGGCCGGAAGCATTTCCCATGAAAGACATCTACGCTGCAACAGCAGCGGAGTTACTGTATGAGGGATGGATTACGCGATACGGATGCCCGATGAAAATCACAACTGATCAAGGTAGGCAATTTGAAAGTTCTTTATTTAGTGAATTGTTGCAGTATCTTGGAGTAGAAAAATTACGTAGGGGAGGTAAGCCTAAAACGGGTACGCTAAGGGACATGTGAAATAAAAAATACTTAGAAACGTAAAATGTACCAAATAGTTTTACTAAAGGAAATGTTTATTTAATATAGTATATAAAAAAATTGCAAACATAACCATTCTCTTCAACAATCTTAGAAAAACAGAAATTAGGAGACCCTTCCAAATACCCGTTTTGCCCTTATAGGGGGCCTAAATCAGGTACCTCATCAGGGCATAACGGGTAAAGGCTATATAATAAGAACAATCAACTTATTTTTATAGTATTACAATATTTATTAACATAAAATCACTTATATTTTCATTTAAGCGTCTTAAATTATTAATCAGACTCATATTCAATCTTATCTTGTTTAAACTATAAATCATCTTTGGCAACAAACAGCTACTAAGAAGAATTTAAAAATAAACTAGAGTACCTATTGTTATTTTTATAGTTTTACAAAATACTTTAACATGAGATCACTTATATTTGCTCATTAAAACTTAAAAACCTATTTAGAGGCTAAAAATTGCACCCATGCCGGGATTCGAACCCGCAACCTCTGGCTATCCGTACCAGCGCTCTACCAATTGAGCCAATGGGCGACTCACGGCACCAGTGAAATTTCGAACCTCTTTACAATATTCTCAGTCAGATGTCGCTGCCTGTACGTAAGTACAGGCAGCGACATCTGACTAAGAAGTCAGAAGTCATGGGTGAAATTTTTAGCCTCTAAATAGGTTTTTAAATTTGTTCCTTAGCACGGGTTAGTGCATTAAAAATAAAAATAGTGTAATCATTAAAACTTCCTAAATATTTAATTAGACCCGTATTCAATCTTTAATCTTGTTTAAATTATAAATCATCGGTGGAACAAAACAACTAAATAAAAACTAGTAAATAAGAATTAAATAAAAACTAAATTACTCTTGGCAGGCATCACAGTAATAATTGCCTCTGCCAGAATAAGAAGTGCACGCTTCGTGAGCCCACATGTCACAATCGTCACACCTGATCCAATCTTCTAGAGGTGGTTCAGTATATAGGTCAGCACAGACTAAGCAAGCGTATTCAGTTTTGTCATTCTGACTGTTTTTTGGACCACGTTTGGACCTTACCTGTCTCTTGTTGGTATTACTACAACAAGCTATTACTTCCTTCTTATTAGTGCTGGGTTCCTTTAATTTTTTCTTCACTGCCTTAAATTTAGTGTTAGTAGGTTTCTTCTTTTTGTTTTCTTTTTCCCTTAGTTCCTCTTTTACTGGTGTGCTTGTTAGTATTTCAGCCTTTTGTGCCTTACGTTTTTGTGTAGTTATATTCGGTGTGATTTGAGGGAGTGGTCTGATGTCTATTGGAGTTTTATGCTGTTTTATTGGTGGTGACGGCTGCATTTCCGGAGTTGTGGGCCTGTTGACTTCAGTAACCTGTAACTCCAAGTCTGTGTCAGCTACTAGTGGCGGAGAATTGTTGGACTGCATCTCAGATGCTGTTTCTTCAGTTTGTCCTGCTGTCACTTCTGCTGTTTCGCTTAAAATAGTCGGTGTTTCTGTAATATCGGTGTTATCGTTAGTAGGTATCTCGATATTCAACACAGCGGGTTGAATATTTGCCGACTCCTCATTTCCAGTAACTGGCTCCGGCCTGTCTGTCAAAGTAGATGGCATATAATCACTTTCGTCAAATACGTTCCGATTGGTTGGCCAAATGCCAGTAGATGAAAACCCTTTTATTGCGTTATGGGCACTAGCCGCTTTTGTGTAGGCTTCACCAAACAATCTGGCCACGTCATACTGTGAAATAATGCGCCCGACGTGGGTACGCTGAAATACCGAAACAGCTTGTTCAAAATAATTTTCAAGTGGTCCGTAAACACACGTATCCAAAGGCTGTAATCGGTGCGTTGTGTGTGGTGGAAAAGACACAAAAATCACATTGTTCTTTGAAGCATAATCTAGGACTTCTAAATATTTATGTGACACGTGATTGTCCATTACTAAAATTATTTTTTGCTCACTAGTTGGCCTAGTCATAGCCACAAAATGTCGAAACCAGTCTAAGAATGTTGGGCCATTAATCCAGCCGTTGTCTGTGCAGCTTGCGACTGATCCAGGTGGAGCGCCATCTAGAAGTCTTGGCACCATTCGCTTTCTCCCAAAGATTAAAAATGGGGGTATAAACGCACCTGCTGCATTGCAACAGCAAACCACTGTTGTGAGTTTACCACGCTCGACACTAGATATCACACCAACCTGTTTTTTTCCTGATCTACTAAGAACTCTAGGCGGCTTGTTGCTATTAGTCTGAATTCCAGTTTCGTCAACATTGTAAATGCGCGTCGCGTCAATTTTATGTTTATCGATCTTTCCCTCTTGTAAATCGAAAAACCTCTGTACTTGTGGTTTGTTAAAACCCCTAGCGCGTGCTAATGACGTCGGTTCTGGACGGCGTAGACTTAAATCAGGATGTCGTACTTTAAACCCAATGTACCAATTTTCACCTGCCATTCTATTTTTGAATGGGTGTGGAATATTGTTGTTTTCGGCATATTGGTACACGAGTTCTAAGAATTCTTTCTTGGTCAGTCCATAAAACAAACCTTCCATATGAAACACATATTCAAGAAGCTCGAGTTCCTGAGGATCCGTGAATACAGTTGTGTACCTGCCAAGTTTCTTCTTCGGGCATCCTTTTTTGATGTGCCGCTGCAACGTGAATAAGTTTATACCGTACTTCTTAGCCGCACCTTTCACTGAGGTTTTGCTAGCTTCTTCCATAGCAAGTTTCATAACTGCCTCGTCCCATGATGCATTAGAGGTTTTTCTTTTATATTTGTTAACCATCTAGAATAAAACAAACCAAAAATCTTAATTAAAACCTCATTTCAACCACCCAAACTACTTACATGACCATACTAGGGCAAATCGGGTACATACCCGTTTTACCCCTACCCGTTATGCCCAAACGCATATTTTTATTTTTAACCGCCATAACCTCAAAACCAAATGCAGGAATGCCACAAGTTTTTTTAATTAAGATTCATAATTCCTTACAAAATCACAACACAAAACTTAAGTAAACATAATCCATACAATATTTGAGTATTCACTGTTACCAAAAGTCATTTTTTTTTTTTAGTCAAACCATCAAAAATATTGTTTTCAATCTTACCTTGCAAGCGCTTGCGTCACAGCGGAGAGCCGACTGCCTGTGATTGGCCGACTGTCACGCCACCTCGCTGCACTCGTACATTCTCAATAATAGACGTAACACGCACACAAGCATACCCGATTTAGGCGGGGTACCCGATTTAGGCGTATCTCCCCTACGACCCCCTATCATCCCCAAAGCAACGGTATTGTCGAAAGGTGGCATCGTTCGTTAAAGGCAGCGCTAATGGTGCGAGGTGATACAGGAACCTGGTTAGATGAGTTACCGACCGTCATGTTTGGTCTACGAGCAGCGCCGCGCAGCGACACTGGTGTAAGTGCAGCGGAGTTGACCTTCGGTAAAACTATCAGATTACCCGGCGATTTCTTTGAGACTACATGCACAAGCGTTAGCGACTCTCACGAGTACGTAGATAACCTTAGGGGGCGTATTAGGGAATTAAAACCTAGGCCAAATAAACAACGGGATACTAGACATATTTTTATTCATCCTGATTTAAATACTTGTTCGCACGTTTTTGTGAGAGTGGACCTGGTGAAAAAGTTGTTGCAACCCCCTTATGACGGACCTTTCCTCGTCTTAGGAAGATCTGATAAGTGTTTTTGTATTCAGTGTTTCTTATAATTGTTACACAGTAAGTTTCCATATTTCTGTAATGTAAGCAATTTTGTTTATGTGTGTCGTCTCTTTAAAACATTTTTTTAATGTATGTGTTAATTTTAAATGTAGGCTAGTAAAATGCATGGTCAATATTTGACAAGAGACATTGAACTGTTGAGTAGTGTTTTAAGTTACTTATAACAAGTGTAATTTTGTAATCTTAATTATTTCTGTAGAAGTCTATCAAGAGAACTGAACTACCTATCGACTTGGAATAATCAACCATGGGTTGGAATCAAAGTAAACCTCAGCAAAATAACGTTGCGATAGCTCAAACTGTGAATAACGAAGTGATGGAGAACAAAGTTAAAGTAATGGAAATATCTCTACTAGTGATCGGAATATTTTTTGTGATTTACATAGCATTCACTTTGAGGAACCATTGTAAGAAACGCATGCGCAACTGGTTCCGTAAGGAAGCAGCCGCTAGTGCAGCTTGGACACAACCTGCGATTAAAGTACATACCGTACCGCAAACGGCTCAACGTAGTGCTGCAACGTACTAGTGTAACTATCAGTGCTTAAATGTATTATTTTCTATACGAGTAGGTATAATGTTTACACAAAATTTGTCAATAATGTGTAGCACGCTATGCATAAATTGAATTTTCGTTTGTGAAATTTCATGTTTATTTAAGAAACTTTGAAATACTTCTTTTTAAGAAGGGGGCTACTGTAGGGACACACTGCAGAGTGGCGCCCCGGCGTTGTTATTTCAGTTAGTTGTCGTTTGACTTCATCAGTAAACATACGTGCACCCAGTCTCAGCCTTTTATTCGCAGAACCCTAATTCGAGTCATTAAAAAGTCTTAGAACATAAATTAAAAGAGAATTTAAAACTCGGTTTACAATATGAAACACCGTATCTAAATTAATTTATCAAACAGGACGAAAAAGAGTCAGGCATAGAGACAAAGCAAAGAATTATTTCCCGGCCGTTCTAGCGAACGCTCTAGCGAATGCCATTTTAATAATGGCCTTATTTATAAAAACACAACGTTAAGCCACATACTGCGGTTGCGCTAGCTAAAGCAGTCTGTGGTGGAGATTTTACAAGGAAAATACGTAATTATGTCACGGTCAAAACTCTTAAACGGTCAAAACTAGTTTTGACTGCCAAAATTGGCTATCACAAGTAAAAGTACTTTTGTCCAAAGCTTACATTTGAAATATCAAATGGTAAAAACAACTAAAATCACTCAATCTGTGACAACAAAAATATAGATAGGTGGGACGAAGCGCGTAGCGTACCGGAGCGCGAAGGAGCATGATAGGTTAAACATGTACGAGTACGACCGAAAACCAACTCGACATTGTTGGATATACAGGGTGTCTCATTCAAATCGGTCAGTATGGGAAAGTCTCAAACTATATGACATACGAAGATCTGTTCTGAGGAACCATGTCATCGATTTTGATAACAAGAAAAACTGAATTCATACATTTTAAAAAACATATGTACTCCGTTCGGGAATCGAACCCGGTTGTTTTGAAAAAAATACCTACACTATTTTTATTTATATATCGATTGTGTAGGTCTTAAGCAGTAAATTTCTATATAAAACATGATGTGTAAAAATAATAAAACGCATTGTTTTCATACAAAATGCAATCGTAAGATCGTTACCTAAACGTGTTGAAAATATTAATATTGTATTGAAAAAGGTGGCGGTCACTTCGAGCACCTACTAAAATAAATTAAAGTACCTATGTGAAACAATGCATTTTATTAATTTTAAACATCATGTTTCATACAGACATGTACTGCTTAAGACCTACACAATCGATATCTGAATAGAAATAGTGTAGGTTTTTTTCTTCAAAACAACCGGGTTCGATTCCCGAACAGGGTACAGATGTTTTTTTAAATGTATGAATGCAGTTTTTCTTGTTATTAAAATCGATGACATGGTTCCTCAGAACAGATCTTCGTATGTCTTATAGTTTCAGACTTTCCCATACTGACCGATTTGAATGAGACACCCTGTATATTAGAAGTTCAGTTTATTTTTCTTGCAGTCAAAACTATTTTTGACTAAGTTTAACAGTCAATATTACTTTTGACCGTTTAATACTGACTGTAACAATTACAGATTAAATAAATATTTAATAAAATTAAACGCTTCTAGGAGTGTCTTAGTGGAATCCTGTTTTTATAAATGAGGCTAATAATCTATTAAGACGCCACATGCCAAAGCAATGACAAAATTGCTCTGCTTGGCTATTGCCACTTTCAGTTTCGACCTTATTAGTTTTGCTAGAATTGTCGCCTAAACGCTGCCTTGCGCTGTTTATCTTGTGAGATTTTAACTGTAATGCACATTTGCTGTAATGGTCATTATACGTGTATGCTTAAATATACCACCAGCTTTAGTTGCTTCACTGCTATTCTGTAACTAACTTATGTCAATAACGCGTTTTTTTAGGATAATGAAAAAAAATGCAATATATTGATAAGTGTTTCGAGTGCAATAAAGCAAAATTTATGAAAAACCTGAGAACTGTTTATTGATTATCAATAATAAATAATAAAAAAAAGTTTAAGATTTTTGTTTCGTTTTCGTACAAACTGACCGCTTCAAGTTGCAAGATCATAAATTATTATTTTCCTGTACTAATATTTTATTTTTGTTTTAGGTATTTTGCCTGACAGATCCAACAGAGTCGAAGATATTTACTTTAGGTTTTATAATGGGTAAGTCATAAAACTACTAGCAGATTTCAAAACCTTAATACACCGTGTAACTCAGATATACATACTTAGATATTTAAGATTGTTCATGTACTTTTACGAGAATGTGTGGTGTGCAATAAAGAGTATTAAACTAATATAACACAAACAAATTTTACTGTCAATACCAAAAAACTACAAGAAAAGTAACAACTATAAGTGACTTGAATTCAGCTTAAAGTAATATAGTAAAGATCATACTGATATCACCACAAAGTACGATGATAATATTGTTCCTGATCATAAATTTCACATTTACGACTAAATTGACGCGTCGTCAGTATCGTATTTTCAGATATCTTCTTTAATAAGATTGAGAGCGTGATTTGGCACTTTGTGCAAAAACACTCTGTAAAAGAATATAGGTACGATTCTTTTTTTTTCAATTGTGGCACTAGTGCCAAGAGAGAATCGTTAGCCTCGTGGATCCCCTTAGAAAAGTGGGACGAAAGAGCCCTTCAATAATAGGTATTTATTCATCATTATACGGCGGTCTAATGATGATGGGGGAACAAAACGAAGCAATACAATCAAAAACAACAGTTTAGAGGTACTTACGAGCCCAAAACACAATTTTTTACTTCGAAACATACACTATGTTTTAAATCCTCCATTCCCATCACCCTACAAGACATGATCGAACCGTATTTTAGGTACTGTAATGGAAAATAAGTCGAAAGTTTTTATCTGGTGCTTGGCACAATTGGTGCAAGACTAGTATAATTTAGTTTTAACTTCTTTATTCAGATAATAAAAAAGATCCACTTTATAAAAGTAGCTATGCCCCGCAGTGTTACCCGGGGTTTTCGATTTTCCTATGGAAATAAATATTCGTAGCCTATGTGTTAATCCAGGATGTCAGCTAACTCCATACCAAATTTGATTAAAATCGCTCCTGCCGTTTAACAAGTAACAGTTTAAGAAGTAACAACTACACACTCAAATACACCCTCACAAACTTTCGCTTTTATAATGTACTCGTATGTGTGAGTGTGATGTGACGTGATTAGTGAGATATAGTGTGATTAGTGTTGTGTGATGTGATGTGATAAGAGATAAAAAATAAATAATAACAATAACTTAAACTAATAGAAAACTTACCTATTTTATCGATATGTTATAATCAGCTTCGATTTTCTTTGATGGATAAGAAGCTTCATATATGGACCAATCCATTTACGATAGCCTTCCTAAAAGTGTTGCTGATCTGTTGTTGTTGTTGCAGTTGAGAAACCGTTTGTTTGCGTATTGTTGTATTAAACACGCCAGTGTGAACCTCCACAAAAGTTGCCGAAGCAATACAGAAAGGAGAGAGAAGCAACAGTGCTCTAAATGCGTTAATATTGGACCCGTAGTATCTCTGTCTCTTCTCCAGGCTATATTAGTCCACTGCTGGACATAGCCCTCCCCTAACGAGCGCCATAACGCAAGGTTGTGTCATTATTGGGCGTAATGCCCATAGTATAATCCCGAATATTTATCCTTCACACGTGGTCTGAGTAACTAAATATCTAAGGCACTTTGAAAATTCGGTACTCATCATATCATGTCTCTCCGGAATGTAAGGGTATGCCCTTACATTCCGGAGAGACAATTTTATCCTGGTGCAAGTACCATTAAAATATACCGGTAACTTTAGTTCCGATGACTTTTCAATAAACAGGAAGTATCTGACTCCTTCCTGCGATACAGGAAGAGGCCCGTGCCCCTATAGTGGGGACATATAAAGTGATGATATCGATCTGACTCCATTCAATCCGAAATAAAATTGTGTGGCGGTTAAATAAAGGTAAAACCGACAATGTTTCTGGGGGACAAATAAAATTATCAGAATAATTCAATTTAAATTTCGGTATCGCTAGTTTGTATAGAATAGATTTTATGTATCTGAAAATTTGCATATCATAATAGTATTCTTACATTTATTTAACTAAATTGTTAAAAAAGTAATCATATGTACCTACCTATTTGCATGTTAGAACAAGCCTATAGGAATAAATAAAATTAATATAAGCGATCCCCAACCCGCATGCCCAGCGTGGGCATTACCCCCCAATGATGGCACAATCTTGCGCTCATGAGGGGAGGGCTATGTCCAGCAGTGGACTAATAAAGCCTGAACAAGAAGAAGAAGAAGAATATAAATGTGAGATCATAATATTTAATAATCTGTCACCACGTTCGCAGCAAATAATAATTTAATTTAATTTTTTCACTGAGATTATTTATTTTAAATATTTTATTTATTTATTTGTTTAATTTATTTCTTTATACCGGTTTGGTAAGTTACTTGTATAGCCAGGTTTTTTTTAAATGTTCACTTAACACAATTTGTCTGTCTCAACCTCTATAGTCACATCGTTTGCAAACGGGGCTACCATGGTGATGAAAGGTTTTGCCAATCAGCGTCAAGAGCTGGATGATTGTGGCATAGAGTGCGCTGGAAGTACTGTCGACAGAACAAAAACTTTTGCATCCACTAACGTTACGAGCGACTTTTCAACTAAAGTGTTCTCTACAACTCTACACGGTTACGTTACGGATGACTTAGCAACTGAAATGTAAATGTAGTTACAGTATAGACTATACTTGGCACTAGTTCCGAGAAGATCAAGGTTCGAGGTGCAAGTTGCATTTGCATTACTGCCCATTAATTAAGCAATCGGTATCGGTACAATTGAAAAATTACTAGACCTGGGGGCGAGTTTCTTAAATGCATAGAGTTCAATAAAGTGATATTAGTGCGTCAATGGTAGTCCCATTGACACGATTGGTAGTCTACTCACTAATGGAACGGGTTTTACCATTCCAATGGAATAACCCGTGCAACTTAACTCGGCGCCTCGCGTGATTCGTAAGTGACGCCTATTTAATTTGCGCTGATTAAACCATTGGAATGACAATGTACTGCTATTGTATTAAAGACTACGAAATAGGGACAAATAACAGCTTTTATCGTCGTACTGCTATCGCATTACCATTTTGTAGAAAAACTATGTGTTTACTAGCTGTGCCCCGCGGGAAAAATAAATTGTGTATTAACAGTAAAAGATATTTTCCCGCAGTAAAACGTAGTCTGTGTTAATCCAGGGTTTCAGCTAACTCCATGGCAAATTTTATTAAAATCGCTCCAGCCGTTTAGGCGTGAAGTAGTTACAAAATTACACACTCACTAACTTTCTCCTTTATAATATTAGTGTGATTAGGCCAAATATCGGCGCTAAGCCCGATACTACCAATAATAATTTAAGCCATCGAATCATTCTATTCCAAATGTTCCAAATGACGACCTCTGTGGCGTAGCGGTAGCGCGTCTGCCTACCATGCAAGAGGTCCCGGGTTCGAATCCCGACTGGAAACAAAAAAAAAAGTCCAGGTCTTTGATGTTTACATGTTTGTGATGTCGTTGTTTCTGGTTCCCACGGCACAGGGTATCCTAGTGTGGGGCCAGAAGCAATGTATGTGCCTGTATGTAAATGTTATGTTGTTGTTAAAATGTTTTGTTATTTTTCTTAGTTTTATAAATTCATGCAGCATACCGTCATGTTCAAATAGGAAATGGGAAACCGTCCATTACAGGATCCAACTAACTTTATATAGGGCCGACTCGAAGCCCTAAAAACTTCACACAAAAAGTACGAGTAAACTTAGTAGTAACAAATACGAAAATAAACTTTTTAAGAAAAATAATACTGACTAAACGAAAAAATACTGGTAAACCAACTTGAGTCGTGTACTCGTGTAGCACGCTTGAAATGAATCGTAGGTATAGAAAGTATTACTGACCTAAGCTATTTTAACTTTCAATTATTATAGAATCTGCTTAAGAAGTAATGTTTAAACTGAACACCAAATCAATACGAAGAAACAATTTTATATACGATCGAAATTTTCCTTCCCGATTACTTCATCATGATCGGCCTGCCAGCTACGACTGACGCTTGCAAGTATGAGGTTCGAACCTGCGTCTATGGTGTAGAAGTAACCCCAAAACGAAGAGTTGCTCTTGAGGCCAGTCGTGATGAAATCAGATGTAGACCACGAGTTGCCATACAAAACGACCACTCAGGCGGAAAACTTACTTGTAGCCTATACAACCGCATCTTTAAGGCTAAGATAGGTTACATCAGTCAAAAACCTCAGAACGAAAGAGGCCTAAGTCAAAAAATAGTGAAATTGAGTTACAATCATAGAGAGACATAAAAAGGTATGCTCTATCCGATGAATAGTAAAACAAAGGCACTTATTGTAAAAAAAGAGCATAGCGAATCTTCCGTCCACGGCCTACCTTTTTATGTCTCTCTATGATTGTAACTCAATTTCACTATTTTTTTACTTAGGCCTCTTTTGTTCTGAGGGTGCGAATGACGGCATATGACCGACATTCTCTCTACTATATCAATCGCCGCGTGACCGAACAAGGTCGGAAAGAATCATCATCAGAAGTAACCCCACCAGCTGTTATATCATACTTAAACTGACATAATTATACTTAGATTGACATAATGTAATAAAAATAGGGGTGAAAAATATTTTTTTTTTTCTGATGATAAAATTGGGTTTCGTTTTACTAAAACTCATATCATTTGCACTAAACGAAGACTCACACTATAAATGTGAAGTTTCGGCGTTTGGTTTGACTCTCAAACGTTTGCAAATTGCTGAGCAGAACAGATAGGTAGGATACTTAATATAATAATAATAACTTCCACACAGTATCGTCACTTGACCTGGTCCCAAACTAGGATACCCTGTACTAAGGTAACCAGGTAAAAACGTCACAAACATAAAAATACACCTAGACTGCACACTTGTACAAATATAAAGCGGAATCGAACCCGCGACCTCGTTCTTGGTACCCAAGCGCCTTAACGGCTAGACCAACGAGGCAGGCATATAAAAAGAGACTTTACCAGTTATGTAAAGCACCTGTCTGTCAACACAGAATGTAACTTTATTATTAGGCTGCGCATCACTTGTGATAACTGCAAATCATATTGTGCAAGCTGAACTTCCATTGTTAGACGTCTAAATATAGCGTCTCGTTACAGGAAGACGATTGAAGAGTACGTGGATATTCGAATGCCACAAGCTCTCGATTTACTAAAGGCGCCTGGCTTCAGTAATGACAGGCCAACGGTGCTGTACGCACATGGATTCATAGAAACCGCTCTACAGGAAAGCGTACAGGTAAGTACCAGTACAGCAGCAGGTGAAGCTTTATCATGCATACTCTTTATTCTATTACGTTGCTTTAGAGATAGATAGAGAACACTTTTATTGCACTTCAACCAGAAATAAGCATTATACGCGTCGAATTGATAACCTCCACCTTTTTTGAAGTAGAAATATTAAAAATATTAGCAACTTTAAAACTGCAGGTAGCCAACATAATGTAAATACTAGAAATAAACATAAACTTTTGATCCCAAGATTTAGGCTGGCAAAAGTTAATATACCCTTCATGGGGCATTGTATACGCTTCTACAATAAAATCCCTGAAGATACGAGAATATTAACTATATATATTACTGAAGCGCGGTTCAAAAAATGTGTAAAGTACACTTTGTGCCAAAAGAGCTACTATAATATTAAGGATTATTTAGATGACAATGATGTCTGGAATTCAAGCATGTAAAATTCACGAGTTTTGTAGAATCTGTGTAAATTCTGTTAATTAAGGAATTTGAAAAGACTAAGTTTGGCGTTTTTTTGTCCATTTTTTCTCCAAAATGATCCAGATTTTGAAATGGACACCTAGTTTGACTTGTAACGTTCATTAAGCCGCAGTATCTGCGCTACTTTGAATAAAACCTTTTCATTTCATTTCAAATAATGTTGTACAATTGGCGGTATATCGCGTCACAATGTTTGCTATAGAACTCCTCCGAAACAGCTTTACCGATTTATATGAAACGTTTTGTCTATTTTTGGTAGGTCCGAGAATAGGTTGTAGACGAATCAATATGGCAAAACTATGTAAAGGTTGTCGTGCGGTCCAATTTATTAGTGAAAAACACTTTTGTTTCAAAATTATACGTCGACGATTTTAATTTTAAGGGCAAGTCGTTAAAAAACGTCTGTCAAATAAACCATGAAATTATACATACATTTTTAGATAATGTAAGCTTTCTGTATTATTATTACATAATCATAAAATATTAAGTTGAAAATTCACAGTTACAACATTAACTTATAACATTGTTGTTATATTCTTAATACCATAATTATTTTGATACAAGTAAAGTTGCAAAATGAAATTAATGACAACGGAAAATAATTAAAATATTAAACTTTAATCATTGGAAGTGGTGTAATTACTGATACTTTTTTTCATCATTTCAAAAACACGTTGTAGTAAGTGATTGAAAGTACGCAACATCTACAGCGCTAAAAAGAGTGAAACCATAATCGATAAAATTTATAAATAAAAACACTTCCTTCATTTCACGATGCCCCTTCCACCACAACCTCGTTATAACTTTTAAATCGACTCACACCGCCTAGTTCAATAGACCCTGTGCCAATAAATATTTTTTTATTCTATTTTCTATAGACTGAAAACTTGATAATCTTAATCTTAATAGGTCAACACTACATCGAGTAGTCAGGTAAAAAATTCTGTGAAATCCTCAGTATTTGAGAGGTCCATACCCCCGTTAAATTGAATTTTTAACAAGATAAATCCAATATTCTTGGCTGACTTACTCAAAATTCAAAATTATTTATTTATAACAGTGGTAACAATGATAGGGTCGAATCTTCCTTTTAAGTTTACATATAGCTTCAGAGTAGCTAAAATAGGTCAATACATCCGTGCGTAAGGTTAAGGCCAGTCACATAGAGTCGGAGTTCCGAATTATTGATTCAGGATTCCGAACGCAGCAAATTCATAAAAACCACATTCATAAGGCAGTTTGTCTTTCAAATTTTTTTTTGCCTTACGGAATTAATATAGTTATCAAAATGAAAACTGAATGAATATAGATATAAGAAAATGTATAGGATTTATTGTTTTTTTTTATGTAGCCTATAAACGTCCCACTACAGGGCAGAGGCCTTCCCTCAGAGAGCGAATACAGTCTTAAATCACCACGCATTCCCATTGCGGATTAGCAATTTGAAGCGTTGAGGTATTTGAATATCTTAGACACTTTGGTTTCCTCTCGATGTTTTTCTTTACAGCTACTTAGTTATTTTAAAAAACATCCATGTGGTAACCGGTGCGTCTGGTGTCCCGGTATCCCGTACGGTAAAAAGCCGTTACGAACACAACTCGCAACGTATTCTCTTCTTAGCAAGATACAGCAATTGTGCAATCGCAATCAGTAAATCATCGTCCATATTCGCTGAAAAAAGGTGAACAAGTCTCTCAACTGAGTACCTATTGTACCTTTTCGATTCCGAACGGAAATAAACGCCTGTATGTGATGTATTTGCTGGATTTCAAATATAAATTCTGACCGGCTTATATGTATATGATGGCCTTTTTGCATCTACTTAATGAGATTATTTATACAGCGTCCAGTGGTATCTTCACTCACACTAGATGGGTGAAGGGACCACTCCGACGCTGTAGTGCCTGGGACATGGTTTTTTTTTTTTATAGATGGTGTAGGCTTGCCTAGCACCTATACCACCCTGACAGCTTAGTCGGCCTAGCCCACAGGAAAGACTAGTCAATACGTGCGGAGCCAACCAAGCCGCGGGTTTCCTCACGATGTTTTCCTTCACCGTTAGCGTGTGGTATTGCGACTACAAATTCGCAAATGTACGTAACTTTGAAATGAAACAAAGTCATTGGTACATGCCCGCACTCGGGATCGAACCTGAGGCTCTCGCTTGCCAGTCTATGGTTCTACCCACTGAGCTACCACCGCTCTAACGGCTCTGACCGGCTTAATATAGTGAGAAATCGACTTTATTTTACTACATCAGTAATACAAGCTATAGATATTCTTATTTATGTCACGTACAAATTCTTGCCACATACATGGTCACGTCGGTGCATAGCAGTTTTCACTTATACTGAATATTTTAAGGGGAATTACTATCGGGCGGATCAAAAACTAAGACGCGAATACTAAAATACGCATTTTTGATCTAAGGTGTACCGTATTGCCATAGAAATAAAAATTCTAAAAATAAAAAAGTGGGCGCAAAAAATCTGAGTGGGTGAACTTCATACATTAGTAACTACATAACCGGTTTTCTGCTACAAAAAGTATTTTTTGGAATATTCTCGGTAGTAAAATGCAATAAAGATAAATCGTTTCGTAGCGTTCCATATCCAAAGGGTACAAACGGGACTCCATTACTAAGAAGCCACCTGTCTGTCATCAGCAGTGATAGGAATGGAGCGGGCTTATTTACCTAAACTTCGAGGAACAGAGACCAAAATCGGAGACTTCCTTACGACAATATTTTTTTCCGGGACATCACTTAAGTAAGTTAAAAATTAATGTTATTCGGAATAAGTAATTGGTCTATGTTTACCTAAAGTTTAAGACAATACATAACATATCACAGAGTCGCCTTGAAAAGTGTTATATCTATTTATTTATAAAATTAAAACGTTAAAACAAAAATAAAACACAATGAATATTGTAACCAATATAGGTATATTGAAGCGGTGGTAGCTCAGTGGGTAGAACCATGGACTGGCAAGCGAGAGCCCCAGGTTCGATCCCGAGTGCGGGCATGTACCAATGACTTTGTTTAATTTCAAAGTTACGTACATTTGCGAATTTGTAGTCGCAATACTACACGCTAACTGTGAAGGAAAACATCGTGAGGAAACCCGCGGCTTGGTTGGCTCCGCACGTATTGACTAGTCTTTCCTGTGGGCTAGGCCCACTAAGCTGTCAAGATGGTATAGGTGCTTGGCAAGCCTACACCATCTGTAAAACCATGTCCCAGGCACTACAGCGTCGGAGTGGTCCCTTCACCCATCTAGTTTGAGTGAAGATACCACTGGACGCTGTATAAATCATCTCATTAAGTAGATGCAAAAAGGTCAATATTATTATTATTATTATAGGTATATTTGAATTATTTTTCAACATATACCTAACTGGAAAGCATGAAACAAAATGTACATCCAGACGGAACAACTTAAATTACAAAGTGTAGGTACTCTTTATGTTTACATAAGCAAACATAAAACCTATTAAGAGGCTAAAAATTTCACCCATGCCGGTTCTCGAACCCGCGACCTCGGGCTATTTGCGACAGCGCTCACCCAACTAAGCTAATGGGCAAGCATCGGTGAAATTTCGAACTTCATTACAATATTCTCTGTATTACTTACATAAATTTATATGTTAATTTTTTTGCCTCTAAATAGGTTTTAAATTGTCCTTAGCACGAGTTAGTGCAACAAAAGAATATAACCATAAGCAAAAATTGCAAATACATTTCAACTTTCTACTTGATGACGTTGAGAGATCTTGATTTTTACTAAAACTAGACTTTTATTTATTTATTTTACTGACGTTAAGGGATGCTATTTTAACTCAAACAATCATAGTATTGATAAATTAACCAAATAGCAAACTTTCAGAAAATTTTGGACTCTATGTTATGTCTAGTCTCAAACTTTAAGTAAACATAGACCAATTACTTATTCCGAATAACATTAATTTTTAACTTACTTAAGTGATGTCCCGGAAAAAAATATTGTCGTAAGGAAGTCTCCGATTTTTGTCTCTGTTCCTCGAAGTTTGGGTAAATAAGCCCGCTTCATTCCTATCACTGGTCATCAGGCTGTCTGTCTCATGAACCGTGATAGCTAGACAGTTGCTTTTTTCACAGGTGATGTGTTTCTACCGCCGCTATAAGAAAATATACTAAACATAGAATAAAGTGAAAATGTAAGCACCCATACAACAAAAGTGATTTTTTTACGTCTTTTGCTCTATATTTATAACTGTTACACGGTAGACAGAATATTTAGTTCTATATTCACTTCAAAACTAAAAAGTACATAATAATAATAATGGCACGGAACCTTTCGTGCACGATTTGACTAGCACTTTGCCGGTTTTTTTCTAGTTTAGCATAACTCTTATTCGCAGATCTCTACCTCGATTATGTTAGTATAATACCTACAATGCCATTTACACGGTTAGGTCACGTATTGTGAATTTCCATTACATTGACACCCAGAAAGTTTGATACGTGTACGTGCAGACTTGAAGCGGCCATGAGATGAAGTCGAGCCGTATGCTACAGTTGTACTGTATACTAGCTGGTGCCCGCGACTTTGTCTGCGCAGTATTAGTATTTCGACTAGATTATATTAGCGTGACGTAGAAATTATTACATAAATATTTTTTGGGTCACATTTAAAAATATAACATCCTGACAATATTGAGATGTTACAGTCGCACTACGAGTATAATAACGTAACAATATTGTCAACATAAGAAATGCGGTAACTAAGCACTGAAGAGCCCTAATCTTAGGCCTATAGGTAGCTACTGCAGTATGCTCCTAAAACAATATTTAACGATTTTTTTAAACATTTCTATCATATATTACATAATTGTGTAACTCTAGCGGTTTTGGCAGCGCACGCCAGAATAGCAGATGGTAGATTTTTTCCTATTTACCTGACACTTGTCATATTTTGGACAATGCACACAATATCTTTATAAATTGTAACCTATATGTTATTCTGATGTATACCTAAGCTATATTATTGTAAAGTTTCATTTAAACCCATTCGGTAATTTTTACGGGAAAGAGTAACAAACATCCATCCATACGTACAAACTTTCGCATTTATAATAATATTAGTAGGGAGGATTAGGTATATAGTTGTCACTCAAGCCACTAATAAAATTCTTGTACAGAATCTAAGCCCATAATAGTTCATTTAGTAATAAACTAGTAAAACAAACTAGTAACAAACCAGTTTTCAACAATCAAAACAAGACTCGAATGCATATTTTAGTTAATTCGTCGTAGCTTAAAATATTAGGTACGGATAGTAAACACACGAGTATTTTATTTACTCAATACTCGGTATTCTTCTCCACCGTGTAAAGGTCGTGCTGAGGTTGAAAATTCAATGACTTGATAGGACTTTAGAGTCGTACAATTTTGTTTTTACAATAATTTAATATTTTTTGAACTAAAACTTTCGTAAGCATTGACATTGTCGACTTTTAGTCCGGATTTACGGGTATATAGGAAAAGTCCGACCAGGTTTCGCTCCGATTCGCAGAGCTTAATCATGGTGAGCAGAGACGGAGCTCGCGTCGTCGGTTGCTTGTCTCACACCCAGTGTGAGACAAGCAACCCAGTGTGAGACAAGTACCCGACGACGCGAGCTCCGTTTCTGCTCACCATGATTAAGCTCTGCGAATCGGAGCGAAACCTGGTCGGACTTTTCCGATATAACAACACCCGTAAGTAAATCCGGACTAAAAGTCTACAATTTAATATTTGTTTTTCTCAGTCTTATAGACATAATTTTAATCTCAAAGAACATGAATAAACAATCAAACCGTTTTTATTGCCTTAAATTTATTGTATTTGACTTGATAACAGCCAATTGAAGTAATAGAGCCTTACTCAAACATTTTTTAAGCAAAATCTATTTTTATTATATCGTCTGTATGAAAAAGATAATAATTAGTAGATTGTTACCCG
Source organism: Yponomeuta sedellus (assembly GCA_934045075.1). Taxonomy (NCBI): domain Eukaryota; kingdom Metazoa; phylum Arthropoda; class Insecta; order Lepidoptera; family Yponomeutidae; genus Yponomeuta; species Yponomeuta sedellus. The sequence continues at coordinate 13,857,881 of OW203724.1, forward strand.
AGGGTCGAAAGAATCAATTCCCGAGGTATTTAGACTATAGTCCGGCTATAGTCCGAGAAGGAATTGATTCTTTTACCCGTGTTAAACACTCCACTTTTCATTTAGAATATGAGGAAAATAAAAACTCATTTTTTATATTAGAAACTTAGCATAAAAGATTATTACCTATTTTTTTTTTATTCCGTCATGATACATATTATAACAGATTAGTATCCCGTCAATTTATATCGACTTTTTAAATTTTAAAAATGGAACTCACCGCGTAATTGTTGCGGCTTTTTCCGCTCAAAGAAGTTTGCGCTAAGTTCACACTGGCTGTTTAGAAACTCACATGGCCGCAGCATTTTTTAAAATTATTTTTTTCTACATAAGGGTCACCGCACACGGGCCACCGGCCACAACCACAAAACGCCGCCACTGGCATATTTCCTGTAATTTTCATACATTTTATATGGACTCGCCGCACACGGTTCGCGCTGGTGGCGGCCACACGGTACAAATCGTCGCAGCTTGCTTCTTGTGGCTCGCACCGGCCACTAAACGCCGACACAAAAAGCCGCCACACGCCACTCGCGCAATTCCGCGCCCCTCTCTCCCTTTCCTCATTTAACCTGTGTAAAGTTAAATAAAGTGTAAACTTAAAAAAAATGTTTAGAAAACTTTTTAGGATGGTTTAGAAGATTATCGACATGTTCGTTGCATTTGTGTACATTCGTTAAAATTGGATGTATCCAATAACTACAGTTTCGTCTTCTACGACGACGTCTTTTTCCGACTATATGAGTCCATTATGATACTGCACGCCATAGCTTTCCTTGGGTAACTCAAGAGCCAGATATGAGTGGACACACAACTCCCTCACCGTCAAGTGTGTCCCATTCATATCCCAGAGATGTTAACTATATCTGGCTCCCTCACACATACTCTCAACTCAGTACGGTAGTCATCTCCTGCTACTTTATCCAGCTCACACACAATGCGCGAGAGCGAGATCAACATCGTCTGACATCGGTTACATTCGGCCGCATTTCTCGTCTTAACCAACGAGCGATGAGAGAAAGTTCACCAAAAGAAACGTGTGATCTGGATAAAGTAGGGAATAGGTAGACTAGACTGACTCACCACTTGTGTCTCGTTTCCACACGCACTTAAGAGATTGGACGTCGTATGAGCTAGGAGACAAGTGGTGAGCGAGATATGAGATATAACAACTCCCTCTAAAGCACACTTTGCCCAAGTCTAGCACGCAAGGGTTAAAAAAAGTAGCAGCCACCGACCGCAGGTGTCGACCACCGGCCACAAGTGGCTGTCGCGCGCTTCAGCTACCTTTGTAGCCGCTTCTAGCTTCTCGTGGCGGCGTTTGTGGCTGTCGCGTGTGGCCCGTGTGCGGCGACACTAAAACTCTTCACAGCTGACAGTAGTTCTATTTTAAAAGTTCATTCCGGCCCTTAGGTGGGAAGTAATTTGAATGAGTTTTTCCCTCTATGGAGGGAACCAGCATGTTCCACCCAATAATGAGATCAAAACAACACTACTTTCCGAGTATAAGAAATGAAAAATAACTTCCACACAATGCTATTACTTGTCCTAGTCGCAAACAAGGATATCCTTTGCTATAGTTGTCAGGAAGGACATCACAAACATGGAAATATACCTTGTCTGAGGCCATTTTGTACTAGTACTGTACGCTGGATCCCAGTGGGAGTCGAACCCACGACTTCCGGCATGCTAATCAGACGTGATACCGCTATACCAATGAGGCGATCACTGTTGTGATGATAGCGGTATGCAAACATGAGTCACTTAAAACATATTTGTCCCCAAAACATATTTTAATTTATATCTATCTACAGGTACACCATGAATTTTGGGCGGTACGGAGGTCATGACAAAATAAACTAGTTTGTTTAATTTAAACGGCACTTTTCAAATATATTTTGACACAAACTTGAATATATTAAAATCATTAGGGGTTGCGGGTCTTAACCGCGGGTCATTTGTTCAGATAGATAGTGAGGCGGTACCAACTTCAGCAGTACTAATTCTTTGCGCATTTTATCAATATTTTTTTATTTAAGTATAGGTAGATGATACTTAAAAGTAACAGTTTAAATAGATGCAATTTTAAAAACCTATTTAGAGGCTAAAAATTTCACCCATGCCCAATTGGTAGAGCGCTGGTACGGATAGCCAGAGGTTGCGGGTTCGAATCCCGGCATGGGTGAAATTTTTAGCCTCTAAATAGGTTTTTAAATTTGTTCCTTAGCACGGGTTAGTGCATTAAAAAATAAAAATAGTGTAATAGATGCAATTTTAATTACCAGTTCCATAACCGCGACTTTCCAATCACCCTTATAATTATTAGCGTGTATTCAAACTCAAATAAACCTCAGATGCTTTCAAGGTAATAAATTACAATACTAGCGCGCAAAAAGGACTGCTACTTATGGACAGATGACCGACAAGCACGACATGGAATCGGACTATTTTGCATTCTGTATTTTATTATACTGCATTCTGAATTATATCGCCGGCGCATCTTGGCGCTACCTTTGCTGGCTTCTATTATTGGAGGACAATTTTTATCATGTCAATTTATCAAACAACTCGCACACTTTCAATTCTGAATTGCACGCGTGAGATTCCCCGGGAAATGTACCTATTCACGGCCTAGCTATTTCCATTTCCAATTTCCTTTTCCAGGTGATGGTGTCAGCGTATCTCGAGGGCAGGCCCGACACCAACGTCATACTCTTAGACTGGTCGAACATGGCACATGGCAACTATTTATTAAACGCTGCCAGAAACACGAAAAAGGTGAGCATACATTGTATACGTAAATAGAGTGTTTCTGAAACGGGAAATATTCAACTTAGAATACCCTAAAAACTCTCTAGAAACAATATTTTAGAGATCAACTCCGAAATATCTGAAGTTTCATATAAAGTTACATTATTTACTTGATTCCGGATTCACTAACTTGATTGCATGTTTGCATTAAAGCGTGTATGAAGACGCTGTTATTTCTTTCGATGATTCACACCTACATATGAGTTGATCAATAGAAGAGGAAGGAGACGGAGGGAAATGTTCATGAAGGGCCACATGAACATTTCCGTCCCGTGTACACTCTTCAAAATACATCTTATAGAGCCGGTTTCTCTATTGAGGATTTCACTAAGTAAATACTTAAGTAAAGTTCTATCACGCTCTTTTCTAAGAAATAGGAAGAGGAAGCACTACAGATAACTATTTACTGAGCGAAATTCTCTCTAAGTAAATAGTTATCTGTCTCTAACTCTTCTCAATTCCGAAACTGGCCCATACAATACGTAAAGACAAGTGACCTTAAGACGGTGCTCAAAAGATCGTAATTTGGGTATGTATGTTCCTCATCTTCGATTAGCCGAAATTCCACCTAAGCTTTCTGAACAGTCCCAGTCCCAATCCCAAACTGGATGTCCTGCAATATAAATACCAGTCCAGGAATTCACAATCAAGAAAAAACACTGAGATTGAGAGCCTATTCGTACAAATTAAATTACGGCGTCCCCAGTGAGAATCAGACCTACAACCTCTAGCGTTGAAGTCAAACTTAAATATCGTTTCCAAGTTCAATCCAAGAACATACTTTCAACTTTTGGTATCATTACCGGCTAAACCGATCAAGTTCGGTTTATCGATTGACTCAAATTAACTTCATAAAACTTTCTACTTCACACAGTAAACATAAGCGTTAATGTATAGTTTCTCAATTCTTAAAACCAAATAATGGTTATTAATTAGTGATTAATTGAAGCATCCACTTCTGACTTTAGTTGGTAATGATGCCAATGAAGATTATTTCCGGAACCAATTTTTACCCTCCTGCGAAAGTAAAGGAGGGTTTTCACGATAATTTTCGGGCACATGTTTGTAGATTTGTATATTATGTCATGACCACGCAGAGGCCAAACAGTTCGACAGCGGCGTAAGAACCTCTACAATTTGTATGTTACATCAACACTACGCAGAGGTCAAGCAGTTCGCAAAGGCACCTTTATGCAAGAAAGGCATAGAGATGACCACAATTTTGCAGGAATTTAAAAGTCCTCCAAAATTATTAGGGTATTTTCTGTTTATCTCGAACTACGAAATTTGGCCAGTAATATCGTCTTTTACTACAAGTTCGATCCCCGGCTGGAAAAAAAAAAAACAAAAACGCCAGGTCCTGGACGTTTACATGTTTATGATGTCGTTCTTTCTGGTTCCCACGACACAGGGTATCCTAGTGTGGGGCCAGAAGCAATGTATGTGCCTGTATGTAAACGTTACGTTAACGTTAAGTAAAGAAATTACTTTGCTAAGTTCCGCCCAAAATCCCACGTTAACTAACCGTCCGGTTAGTTAACGCACCGCCCTCCCTCCCACCTTTTCAAGCACAAGCAAGACATGAACACACCAGCACCGACACCAAATACTTGTGTGAGAAAACACGCGACACGTTTCGCCTCTAACACGAGGCTTCCAATTCAATGCTATTATGGATTTCCGCAAAGTAACGCCTGATTCCATACAATACAAGTAAAGAGAAAAATCTGAAAACTGTATACATTTTTAAATAAATGTTAATATATCGTCTTCAAAGTTTGAGAAAAGAACTAACTTACTAAATTTTTTTGTCGGAAGAGTTTCGCTCTGATTCGCAGAGCTTAATCATAGTGAGTAGAGACGGAGGTCGCGTCGTCTGTGACTCGGGCGGTCATCTACAAGTCGTCTACAAACCTCGGTTTTGTCTTGAAGTTTGTTTGGGAAAACCTTCCATTTTCTTGCTTCCAACGACGATGCTAGCAAAAACATTCCTTCTGTAGCAAGTCTTTGCAGCGTAATATTTGTGGGTTTTATGGTGGCGTTAGCGGTAGTGTAGCGTGTAACTGGGTCGTCTCAAGATATAGGAATAAACCAATATAATCTATTATTGTAAAGAATTTAACAAGAATGATTCAGGCTTTTTTGGCTCTTGGCTCCAAGTACTATGGTCGCATATAATCTACGGGATGGTAATTTGAGATTCTGCTGCAAGGCCAACTACTTTTGTAACTACTGGTTTCGTAGGAGACTACATTTAATTTTAAGAGGTATGACAGACTACATTCTCTAATTTTTACCTTTCAAACTTTACATTATACGGCTTGTAGACTGAGGTTAAGCGTCAATAAAAAAAAATATAAAAGTTGGGCGTGTTGGTGTGGAAATAAGTTGTTTAATGTAAGGTTTATTCAAAAGCAAATGGTGGCATATTATTGGCTGAATCTGAGAAAAAATAATAAAGCTCTTATGAAGTGCATTAACGTGGTATGTACATATTTTCCATTAGTCCAGAGATGAATGGGTATTTTCGATCAGTTTCAAAAACTTTGATGATAGAAGTTCATTCACTAGGACGGACTTGAAAATTATGTGTTATAATTAATGTGTATAGTATTTAAGAATTAAAAAATTGTTAGTTTAATAGTAGGTAAATAGATGCGGATTGTATGTTTGAATTGTTAATTAATGTTTGTGAAGATTTTATTATGTTTTTAACTTGTTGCATTAGGTTCTAATTCTGTAAGTAATAATAAGTTATTATGTTAAATAAATAAAGTAATAAATAAATAAAGTTTTAAAAAAAAGCTAGAGTTCGCCTTATTCCTATGCATATTACGAGTATTATGCATATTGTGTCAGGACTTGTCAGTAAGTGTAGACGTTATTTCACGTAACTCTACAATACGTGATGGTAACGTGGTATAATCGATTCACTAGTTACAACTCAAACGACAAGCTAAAGTTCTTTCAAACTAGTTATTTTTGTGGTACCATGCGCTAAAAGCACTGAAAAGCGAAACAAAATTGCTTAATAAAATCACGTATCTCTATATAGTGACAAAAATTAGATAAGATAAGATAATGATATTCTTTATTGTACACCAAAAAAAACAAACAAAAAATTATTACAAGGATACAGTACAATTGGCGGCCTTGTTGCTTAGAGCAATTTCTTCCAGACAACCCACGATGGTGAAGTGCTGAAGGAAAAGTGAGATGTGACTATTGATATACATTCTTATACTTAAAAATAATATACTTACATAAACCATAACATATAATACATATAGCAATTTATTATGAACATACACAAAGTTACATTATTTACAATAAAGTTCTACAAGAGGATAAAAAGAAAGACATACGTAGGTATATTAAGAAAAGGAATAACAAAATCAAATAAAAAAAATAAAAAAGAATTAGAGTGATAGATACAAATCATAAACCTTTTTATAAGTGATTAGCTTATTATAAGTGACGTCATCCTCACTACTCGTAGTTATATCAGTGTTATTTTATAATATGCATTCTGTGACAGCTATACTGAAAAGGCAAGTAAAGTCATTGTTGCAGATACTAAATACAACACTACTAGTGAAGTTATGCACTAGATAGATCTTAACTGAGTGACTGGACGAGGTGAGCGGAAGATCGGATTCAGTGGTGTGTCTCGGGAAAGGCCTATGTCCAGCAGTGGACTGACACGGGCTGATTATGACGATGCTGAGATCTTAAGCACGGATAAATTTATAGATAGTTATGTCAAATAGCGTGTCCGTAAGGCAGCCTGAGTAGTTAAAAATAAAACTAGTTACTAAAATCACGTGTTTTGATAACCGATGACGCGGTCCTCATGGCTAGTAACGTTACGTTTCGCTAAAGATACGTCACGATCCACGCCTACTCGGCAGCTGCGAGACAAATCTATTTTTAATTTTGTGTCTAGGTCACACACCACTGCCACGACATTTTTTTTTCGTACTACAAATGGTGATTTAACAATTCTATAATAGTGCTTATTATATTCTGATAAGTTAAAAGTTTACAAGACCAGTTGCTTGGACGGAATGTTTTAAGAACAGTAACGTCAGGTGATTCAGTCTTTGACATCGGGTTGGTGAAGGTGTTGTAAGACAGTGGCGGGCCTTACTGTCAGAAGTTATCAAGCCGCCTATAAGGCCTCTGACATGGCTTAACGACTGCCATTACATGACAGCCGGCACCCACGGCTTAACGTGCCTTGCGAAGCACGGAAGCGCTCGGAAAAATGCCACTAGTAACGGTACGGTCACCCATCCCGCACCTGACCGCGCCTGTTGTTGCTTAACTCGAGTGATTGATTCCAATCACTCGGTTCGACTAGGCCACGAGCGCTTCCTATGCTTCAATCTTTGTATATTTGGATGCCAAGTTTCAAGTAAATACGTTTAGCCGTAATTGGGTGACTAAGCAACAAACATTCAAAGACCTTCACAGACTTTCATATTTATACTAATAGAAAGATCGTGGGACACCATCCTTCTATTAGTGGTGGTGGTGAACTAACTGTTGACCAGCGACAGTTAGTTCAAATTCATCTGTCCACCATTGGATTCGCGTCAACCGGTAGACAAGGAGAGCAAACCGAAAAACTAGTTGCTATACTTTTTTATTAATCTTCTCCTTACATTTCCCTGATTTATTTATTCAGGTACCTTGAGTTAAGTTTTTCTGTCAGTGCCTAGTTCTGCTGCTAGTAAAAACCGTAGAAATCTTATCTCTAATGGTGAATTCCAGGTGGGTGTTGCGGCGGCGGAACAGCTTAACAAACTGCTGGAGGCCGGATTATCCCTGGAGAAGCTTCATATCATCGGCCACTCGCTCGGCAGTCACGTCGCCGGTTACACGGCCAGGGAACTCAAGAACAAATACAAAAAAACTGTCAAAAGGTAAGTAGGCAGAGGTCCATGTTGTGTGTCATCATTAGAAATATTATTTTCCAAAGATACTATGCGTGGGAGAGGTACTAGGACTGAGGAAGTATTGGTGTCATAGAAATAATCATTGTATTAGAAATAGAACATAATTTTTGAAGTAAAAGTTTTTTAAAACAATTTTAAAATCCGGTGTCACGGTAAAAGAGTAGCAAATCTGTCAACCAGTACTTTGACATTTTTTTACTTTACATTGATTCCTCATTTAACCTGAGGACTGAGGAGGATAATGAGGAATAGTTGTCTTTTACTAACTTCAACTTGTAATATTGTTTAATAATATTAAAGTAACTATTAGTCAACTAATAGACTAATAGTTACTTTTTTTCTCTGTGCTGATACCAATATTATCATCTAACTAATAAACAGCGCATGAAATAGAGCATTTTTTTAAAATCCTAAGCATTGTCTTCCTAATTAAATCCTCGTTTTTCGCAAAACCGAAGTAGTTAAACTCTGTTTTAGCTGTAACGACAGTTTCAGGACCAACTCTGAAACCACAACATTTGATAGTATATCAACCTTTCCTTAGTTACGTTACAGGCGACCTTGCAACGAAAATGTTGACGTACTATCAGTTAATTAAACAAACGAGCGTCGGTAGCGCAAATATTATGCATGGCAGTTTGAGATACCCATATATAGGTACCTACTATAAATAGTAGGTACTACCACATCACGTAGGTGTAAGATAATCGGCATTCCACACAACAACGCAAGTGCATGCCTTGAAAGATCTTAGGCATTTCTTCTAACAAAGGTGACCTACTTGACATCAGCGAACATAAAAGGTGGCGTGGCAGTCAAAATAAATGAGAGCCTTGCCGTTAGCTAGTGATAATGTTCGAAGAGCTCGTGGCCTCAAACCGAGTGATTGGAATCAATCACTTGAGTTAAGCAACAACAGGCGAGGTCAGGTGCAGGATGGGTGACCGTCTCGTTACTACCGCTAGTGGCATTTTTCCGAGCGCTTCCGTGCTTCGCAAGGCACGTTAAGTCGTTGGTGCCAGCTGTCAGGCCTTATGGGCGGTTTGATAACTTCTGACGGTAAGGCCCGCCTCTGCCTTACAATCCTCCACCAACCCGGACTTGGCCCCCGTGGTGGAGTATGGCCTAATCTTCCTGCGATGCAGGAAGAGACCCGTGAACCAACAGTGAGGACATACAAGGGTTGATATCGAATATTTTTTCCCGGTAATGCATTCTGCTTTTGTCTATGAGTTTGAAATACTTATCTCTCGTATAGGCTGTTGAAGTCTGACGGCCGTCTAGATAGCTGCGTATCAAAGCACCGAAACAATCTAATGAGGTGGATATTGTTATAGTAAACCATGAAATATACTTAAAAGAAATAAAGCCCAGATTTACACTTTATCTTACCTTTCGAAAAATCCCCTTCTTAACGATGTGTACCTGACTGCAAATGTTACCATTTTAATTAGGTACCTAAGACGAGTAGAACACGGTCCGAAAAAAGTTAAAATTGGGCGTGAACAGTATAGTGTACACGATACCAGAACGAACTGAGAAGCTAAAATAGATTTCTCAGTCCAAGTGTACGAGTACTAAGATCGTGAAAAGCCGGCTTAAAACAATTGGGCTGTTGCAGGAATTACACATTTATTAAATAACAGATACGTGAATCCGTTCCACCAATTATCCTCTAATTCCAGGCTCACAGCTCTGGACCCGGCCTTCCCGGGCTTCTATCCCGACGGCCTTATGCTGGAACACGTAACGGCGACAGACGCGGAGTTCGTGGACGTGATCCACACAGACGCTGGCGCAGCGGGTGCGCCTGTGCGGACGGGCACCGTGGACTTCTGGCCAAACGGCGGCACGAGCACTCAGCCCGGATGCCCGCGGTTCGCGCCCATTCCTCTTTCTGATGACAGTGAGTATTTTATGAAGTTTTGCGCCTCAACTGTTATTTTGCCGGTGCCTCGCACTTCTAGCCCAACGGCTGCACAATGCAATTGTGCAGCCGTTTGCAACTGCAATTTTGGGGCTAACTTATTAATTTACTGGTGTCTACCTGGACTTTTAGCCCAATGGTGGCAAGAGCACGCAGACCGGTTGCCCAAGCCGGTTCGAGCCCATTGCAGGCCCATGGAGATTTTTTTAAAGTCTTGGGGCTTATTTCTTACTAGCTTTTGCCCGCGACTCCGTCCGTGTGGACTTTTTTATGGTTATGGTTTATGGTTTAAGACGTGTTTATGGTTTATTTGCAACCCCGTTCACTCCATGTTCAATCAATTGTGTTGAAAAGTATATATTTCAAATTTCAAGAAAATTAGACAACATTCCTTATAGTACCTCCCATACAAATTTTGGCAACCCTTTTCGCCCCCTTAGGGGTTGAATTTCAAAAAATCCGGTCTTATTCCTTGCCTACGTTATATATAGACCCTGTGTGCAAAATTTCAGCTTCCTAGGTCCAACGGCTTGGGCTAGGCGTTGATGAGTGAGTCAGTCAGTCAGGACTTAGAATTTTATTTATATAGATTTTACCAATGCCTCTTTAAGACTTAGCCTATCGGCAATTTTTCGAGGCCATTTTCTTTGACAGATGACTATTATTATTTTATGAATTTTTGGAGCTCACTTGTTACCGGTACCGCTTTGACACTTATAGCCTAACAGCCACAGAACATAAAAAAGAGAGGGAGAAACTCTTTTTTTATGTTTTGAGCTAATACCGCTGTTAGCTCAAAACATAAAAAAAGAGTTTCGTAGACAACGCAAAAAAATTGTATTAGACTTGCTCTGGAATTATATCACGAGATCGCAGTAGTGGCCGCGAATCTAGAGCGAACCCTAGCTTCTGAGGTACTAAGCGCTTGCTGTTTTTATTGCCAAGCCGAGGTGTGGGCACGCATAGTTATAATATGTATCTGATTATACTATTTTTATTTTTAACGCACTAACCCGTGCTAAGGACAATTTTAAAAACCTATTTAGAGGCTAAAAATTCCACCCATGCCGGGATTTCAACCCGCGACCTCTGGCTAGCCGTGCCAGCGCTCTTTCCAACTGAGCTAATGGGCGACTCACCGGCATCAGTGAAATTTCGAACCTCTTTACACTATTCTCTGTATTACGTACATGCAGCGACATCTGGCTGAAGTAATTTGCATCACTTGCAGCTCCGAGAACCTACTTTGCAGTTAGGTTTTACATCAGAATGATATAGCTGTACCTACATGATTATACTATTTTTATTTTTAACGCACTGACCCGTGCTAAGGACAATTTTAAAAAACCTATTTAGAGGCTAAAAATTCCACCCGTGCCGGGATTCGAACCCGCGACCTCTGGCTACCCGTGCCAGCGCTCTTTCCAATTACTGAGCTAATGGGCGACTCACCGGCATCAGTGAAATTTCGCCTCTAAATAGGTTTTTAAAATATGTATCTGGTGTCTCTCTCCAAGTGCTGAGGAAAACTAGCCGCAATTATTGAACAGCTGGTACTTTTACTGCAATCTCAAAGTTTTTCCCGTAGTAAGAGTGGTTCGTATTGACAAAATAAAAAAAAATGTTAATTACAATCCCTTATTTTTTGTGTGTAGGTACCTATATGGGGATCATGTTACACCCTGTATAGGCTCCGTGGAGTAGGTATGGTATGCCTAATGTACAAAACAAATCTGGAGGTGAATGTATAATTGTGGTATCTTTAGGCTTCTCAGTATCTAAAAATGTTACGTATTGGTTGGAACGCAGTACTACTTACTACCTTATGGCCAACTTTGTCCAAATTCACTAGATACGTTCTAAGTTATCTACAGGCTATAGCTAAATTCCAAGACAAAAGTTTTGTGACAGGCAATACAAATTCTGTTGCGCAAACGTTGCTGATCGTTATTTCCATTTGTGTTCCAGACCTCTGTAGTCATTGGCGCTCGTGGCGGTTCTACGCAGAGTCGCTGAGGACGCCGAAGGCGTTTCCGGCCTCCCCGGCGGAGTCTTACAGGAAATTTAAGGAGAACCCCACGCCAGAAGTAGGACTGGTCTACATGGGAGTCGACTGTGATACTAGGTGAGTCTTAAACGTAGGTATAGGACGTAAGTCTCTCGCTCAGAATCCGGCTACTCGAGTCCGTAGCGGGATTCCGCTCTACTCCACCTATAATCCTAAAATTTGAGATTAGATTACATTCGAACTCTTTATTGTAGACATCAGACAATAAAATACGTTAAAAGGCTTAGATGTATAAGAAGCTGTTTGATTCAACGTAACATTCTGCATCTTAAGACTTGTGAAATGAGCGTTATGATGATTCCATCAGGAACACCTAAGCTAACGTGTTGCTAGAAAATTTCTAACATTCAAATATTTTAGAGAGAATTACTTTAAAGAGAGAGATAGATTTATTATACACATTTCAACTTTAAATAAGAAGAAGAATGAAGGGCCTCTATGAGGTTCACTACCATTGGTATCATTTTCGCATAATGACACTTAGAACTTTATTCATTTATTTGGTTCTTCGCTAAATATGTTCCAGAGAAAGCCTGAAAATAACACATATAGAAAGTATATTCTTGATAATTAAATTACAGGTCTACTGAGTTCAACCTGTAACATTTAACCCTGGTCCTCTCTATAGGACACCCTCTGTTGAGGAAACTAGTGAAACGGAAATAATTTCGGTTTCGAAGTTAAGGTTAAAAGGAAATAAAAAATAAGAGCAAAGAGAAACGAAAATTCGAGACTCAAAAACATATTTTAGGTACCGCGATTTTTTCATATAAGTTACGGAACCTTTAACCCTTAATCAGGATGGTAGTCCGTTTTTTTAGACTTTATTTCTAGTTGATAAGGTTCAATTTAATGTGTCATTGCCTTATTAAGGGTCAAAATTACTAAAATTAATCAATCAAGCAATCTCGCAATCAGCTTAAAATATACGTTTTTTATTAGTAGCGCTCATGTATCCTCTTAAAGCAAATTTCACATCGAAACCGAGAACTATTAAGTGAAAATTTACTTATAATATTTTTTTGTTCAGACTATAATTTTTTTTCCTTAACCTTAGGTTCGTTATCTCTGAATCACAGATTAACGGAAGACCACTCAGCAAACCAAACAAGTTGTTTATACCGATATTGAAACAAAACACTAAGTAAAAACTAAAATGTCGGGTGTATTATAATATGTGTAAAAAAATAACTTAAAATTTTGCTAACAACATAACTGCTTATTTAGTTTACAGGCCCCGATACCTAACAGTAATTAGTAACTTTATTTTACTCTTTAATGATCCTTTATTAAAGACTCCACCAACCCGGACTTGGCCCCCATGGTGGAGTATGGCCTAACCTTCCTGCGATGCAGGAAGAGACCCGTGCCCCAGCAGTGAGGACATACAAGGGTTGATAACGATCCTTTATTACTTTCTGTTTCAGTGCGCGCGGAAATTATTATTTGACTACCAACGCACAGACACCTTTTGGCAAAGGAATGGATGGAATATACCCTAAGAATCGTAAATCTGTCAAATAGAATAAGAACGTGTTGTTTTTCTAAAGGTATGTAGGTAGATAGATAATTGACTAAGAGCTCTATCACACTAGCCATTTGCGAGCAATTAGAAAGCGATGCGAATGCGCAGCGATCTCGCCGCGCTTGCGCAGCGTACATGACGTGACGACGCATCGCGATTCCCTGCACCGTCGTGGCGATATCACCGCGATTACCACCCTTGACGCCATTTTATACAATCGCGTTTCACTGTCCGTCCACACACTTCAGTCACATCATAGTACGAGTGTAAGCGGACGTAGCATTCCTTAAGAGATTCAAACGTCGTTGATAGATAATGGTTGTCTGGAAGAATTTACTTTTAGTAAGAATTTACTCTTGTGTAATTCCTGGTGTAGGTACATGCAATAAATAATATTCTATCTATCTACAGAATGGATACAAAGTTATTGAATTTAAATAAAATAAAACCCATCGCGTCATATGAGATACGTTGTAGTCGCTCTCTTTCAATCGAATTTTTAATAATGGATCCTCTTGCATTCGTCATTGACTTGTATCTTTCGCTTTCGTTTCCGTTTCCTGCGTGTTCGAAGAACCAAATACATCAGTTCCTCGTCAGATCAATCCATTTTGCTACTGAGTATCCAATACGTGGCCTGGGCCGCCGCGGTGAGCTCGCGGCGTACTCAGTACTCGCAACGAGCACACTGCTCAATCGCATCGCTCTCATTCAAATCGCACGCAAATCGCCAGTGTGGAAGGGTCGTAAGATTACGTATCACAAGATACTGGATTCAATATTTAATTTAATGAGAATATTATACAAGTATCACAATAGAGTACATTTTATAATTTTGTGCAGCAAATAATAATAAATAGTATGGTCATCAGTGTCACATAATTATGTAGGTGTTTTCATTACTGTATATTTTATTTTGTATACTTTTGTATTACTTGCTCAGCTTTGTACTTAATTGTTGAAACATAGTATTAAACCAAAATATTTTACACAATTGTACTTTGTACGTACTTCTGTGCTTAGGACATAAACATTCCAGGACAATGTGGACGATATGTCTTAAATAAAAGTAAAACATCGGTAATAAGTCGCCACAATTATTTTACTTATAAACTTAGACAAGTGATTGTTATTCTTGCCATGGGTCTTACAGTAAAAATTATGTTACAATTATGCAAGATCTTATAGTTTACAATTAAAACACTTCAACCATGTTCCCTGTTTAATTTTTAACGCGCATAAAACCGGTGAAATAAAAGAAAAAAGAGTAACATACGGCTAACTAAACCATAACGGCGATTTAATGCTTGAAACTAATTGAATTTTACTGTCTCGTACGAGACTAAAGAAAGTATAATTATTGCTTAGCTGAAATGAAGTTTTTATTGATGGTAACATTGACCTGAGAAAACCCTTACGGCAACATATTGTGAGTGCTAGGCTTAAATGTGGTTAACTAATAGTAATTTAGTTTAGAAAATTATGGAGAGATTATTTGATTTATCAAACGTATGACACGTTTGATAAATCGAATTTTCGCGTAAAATCTAGGCTTACTGCGAAGACACGGATAATTAGACAACGTAGATGGCATTTTTTAATATTACTGAAAAAAAATAGGTTTTTTTGTAAAAACGAGAGTATTTTTTTTATCTTTACCTACCTTAAGTGGTAGATACAGAAAAACTCAAGGAGGGAGCGCTAAAGAAATCTTCAGCTACCTTTCTATTATTTATGTACTGATACATTTATAGATCCACAATTAAAAATAAAATAATCGTCAATGCGGCGGTTTTAAACCCATTTAGTGACTTTTATTGTAAAGAAAAAAATATCAAGTCACATCTAAAGTTTTACTTAAACTGATTATAATGCACATGTAACGGCTAGAACCCGAAGTTCGGCTACGCCTAGTTTTAGCCGGTTAGAACTAGGTGTATTCACTTGCTGTTGGTTAAATCTAGTATAAGCCGATTGTTTTTGGGTAGAACTAGGTCTAGACAATTAAGTCAGAACCGGCATTAAGTCCTCCGCATTGAACGATTCGTTTTTTTATTATGACCACTAAAAGTAACAATATATAAGATCCCCACCGTATTCGGCCACAGCGACTGGGAGGGCGACAGGAAGGACTATTGAGGGCGGCGACGTTCGTGTGCCCTCTGCTGGTGACTGACATAGCCAATTTTGGCAGCGAACGTGCGACCACATTCCCTGCACGTCAGCACCCCTCCAACGTAATTATAATTAATGGCCGCAGGTGGTCGGGCCTTGAGCTCATCTCGCTTAGCATCGAGCTCTGTGCTGCGTTTTGACTCAAAGTCAAACACTTTGGTGCTCACAGTACGCCTCCACTTAGCTCGGTCCCCGGCAATTTTCTCCCATTGTGAAGAGCCTAGGTCACACCGCTTCATATGACGTTTAAGCACATCTTTGTACCGCAGGAGTTAACCGCCTCGTTTACGTTTTCCAACTTGCAGAAAGTAACAATAGATAAATAAATTTAAAAGCGATCCTTGAGTTATTTTCTGTATCCACTACTGTAGGCGACACAATGTATATATACTTTCGTTTCTATCATCAGGCTGGCAAAGGTTAATACGCCCTTTATCCATTTCTATAAGTAATAAATTTGCCAAAATCGCGGTTCAAAAATGTGTAAAGTAGGTTTGTTAAATGTAAAAATGTGTAAAGTAGGTATTTAAAGATATCTGTATTAAAAATTATTGAAATGACAAAGATATCTAGATTTAACCCTTAAATTTTAATTCAATCAATTAATTAATTAAAGAGTTATTTTTTTAAGTCAGTCCAAAATGGTAATGAAATAAAATGTAAGAAAAATATTAAAGGTGCCCAGTGGTTTTTTTAATGGTGGAAAATTAATTCCCTATACGGTTAGGATAGCTTATTGTGGGAAATCATTTCCCTATATCCCATTATTGTTCAGTATGGTAATTTCCCACTTGACTAGTTATTGCTTTCGGTTTCACTCATTGGGTTTTATCTAGGGAGATAAAATTAAAATACAGCAGTAATTCAATATTTTTTTTGAAAAGTAATTTGCGCGATCAGTGCTTAGTTCTGTAGTTTTATTATGCTTGTAATTTTTTTTTATTTGGTACGTGGTGATGCCATTATCTGTAATAAAATATGGAAACTAGTAGCTATTCAAAAAAATTACAAAAGATCCCCTTTTGTAAATAAATAAAAAATCGTATTCCATAAGAGTTATAGGGAAACAATGTCCTACTTAAAGATGTCATGTAAGGCTATAGGGTTATAGTTTCCCACTATTTTTGTATAAGAACAAAAATACATACGCAACATCTTTCATTATGTTGTTTTAAGAACCTTATTACAAAAAACACTTTTTTATTTTAGGAATCAATAGTATATTTCATTACAAGTGCGGAAAGGCTGTCATTGCAAAGAGTTCCGACAAAAAATGCCTACCCGAGCCGAGGCGCAGCCGAAGGCGAGGGTTGACAGTCGGAACAAGTTGCAATGACGGTTCCGCACGTGTACTGAACGACTATTTTTAATACTGGTGCGAAAAAAATAAGCAATTTAATAAAGAAAAATTATTTGGAAAATGGCGCCAACTGTAAAAAAATATAGAGATTTTTTTTCTTCACCCATTCTACGAGGGCTCCTACTTATGTATGCGGAATAGAAAAACTAAACAAATGTATATGTCTAAATATGCTTTTATTGTTTTTCAAAGTATTCTCCACTATGATCGATGCACTTTTGCATTCGATGAAACCAATTTGTAAAACGAAATTATTGAATTAAAAAATAACCAACAATCTGACTGTTAAGCATATACCAATAAGCAGGCGGGACTTAAATTCACCAATGTAACTGTACTTATATTGCTTGAACTTGCTTAGTAGTTTGATCAGCAGTGTGGTTATTGGTTATTTTATAATTAAATTATTTTTGTTTTATAGTATTTTTTATATATACATGCTAATTTCGTGTGGCCTACTCCACTCGCCCAAATTTAAAGAATCGATTGAGATGTTATTTATCAATATCCTAATTGGGTATAAGTGAGAATAAAATCGCGAGAGGACATGCACACTAACACACACTAACACACTCACACACACACACACACACACACACATACAAGCCAAACCCTCCTTTTGGGCCCCGCCGCAGTCGGGTAGAAACTATACTAAGCGGTTAATTTGCAATTAGCGATTCGATTTAACTACGTTGATAATGTGTGTTTTGCAAGTCGGTATTAAGTAAAGGGTTTTTATTTTAATTGTCACATATATATAATAATAATCTTTAAATATGTCAATTCTGTACATTGAATATTTTTAGAAACAAATTAGCAGGCTCTGCCAAAGAAAGGAACCTAAAACGCAAAAAAAAAACTATTGTCTGTCTGTTTGTTTGTCTAACTACTTTTCAAAAACTTATCGCTTAATTTAAAGTACCTATTTAAACAATGAGTAATAATAAGTAATAAATCAGAAAAAATATTCTCTTACATATAACATTTCTCCTATACCGAAAGACGATGTTACTTATTATTATTTTATTTATGTTATGCAACCAATGAAATACAAATAATTTTTCATGTTTATGAGGTACGTAATTAAATAATTATCATCGAAATAAATTAAAAAATGCTTTTTATTTTTAAAAACCTATTTAGAGGCTAAATACTTTTCAGTTTTAGGTGATATTATGCTGTTCGGAAATATGACTGTCTGGATTGGCTGGCAGTATAAAACTTTTCTAGGTATATTTCGTATAAACTAATAACTTTTTTCAAAGAAAACGAAGAAAATCTAAAGGTACTAATTTACCGCTATACACGGACATATCAGGGGGCACGGCAGTGCCCACGCCAAGTCGAGCGCGAAGCAAACACTGCCGTAACTATATTTATGCCACACCTGGCAATAAAGTGGCTTTTTCCGCACACTGCGCGTACGGAAAAGCCGCTTTCTGGCCAAGTGTAGACATAAAAAGATGTACACAACACGGGAGGTAATAAAGAAAGCTCTCGATCGCATATTTACATCCCTCGCTCGCAGCTCGGGCCGCAAACTTCTGCGATCTAGGCCTTTCTTTGGCCACCCTAGTTATGTAATGTACTATTACAGGAACCATTTCGCCGCATTTTCAGGCCCCTGTTTAAGAACCTCTGGATAAGACCAGAACGCAGACATTTTCGTCATCCAGTAAGCTATAGTCACATACTTAAAATCCAAAATTTCAAGTCTGTAGGCCACTTAGTTCCGAAGTTAAGCGACAGCAACGTTTCGCATGTATAATAATAAACAGATCGCAGTAAGAAACCTTAGACTTGGCACGACTTTGTCTAGATTTCATTACTTTTTAGAGATAAACGAGCACCTCCATCGAGACTTGGCTAGTTTTTACAGAATGTTTTTGGTGGGACACTACTGACCTGAAGACCTTCAAACAACGGAGGGTACTGCTGGAAATTAATGTAAGTTTTTTGGCTAACTGTTAAGGTACTATTTTTTTTACTTACACTATTCAGAAGGTATTCATAATTACATAAGTGAAACTTTGGTAGTTAATCAAATCAGACGAAGGGTCTTGCTGTGTATACGGACATGAATTACTCGGTTGGGTACTTTGGAAACCAGTCAACCAATTTCGGCGAGCACAAAACAGATTTTTTATATAGAGGTTGTGTACGATTCCTGCCTGCACCAGTTTCAAATATATGGGGACTTAGTATAAAGTTAGGTAAACAAAATATATTTGACGGCCTCGGTGGCGCAGCGGTTTGGCACGCTGCTGTAAAACCGAAGGTCTCAGGTTCGATCCCCGGCCGGGTCAAGCTAGGAAACGAACTTTTCTAGTTTGTCTCGGGTCTTGGATGTTATCTATGTATTTATTTTATAAAATCTATCGTCGAGTTAGCACCTATAACACAAGTCATTTAGTTGTACTTAGTATAGGGCTAACGAGATCTGTGTAATATGTCCATGAATATTTATTTATTTATTATTTATTTATTTTATTTACCAAAATAAAACGTAACGGAATGTGATAAAAGGTTTTATAGATTCTGTTAATTCTCTGTATTTATGTCTTTTAATTATTTTAATAACGCGTTATAAAAGTAATCGCCAACGTACTATCAGTGATAAATTATTAATATTTAACTTTCTAGTGCAAAGTGCCATACATAATGATCTCATATAGTATTATGGCTATGGCTACACACAATTATTCATTCACATATTAATGAACAGATAAAATCGGATCGCCCCGCGACATTGATTTATTTTGAAATCTTTCAATGTTTGTTTGTTTAATACACTTTATTGCACAATAAAACCATAAAAGCTACTTAAATTACATTCAATGTGATAAAAATTACGTACCTACCAAGGCGGACTTATTACAACAGATTTTTTTTCGAAATTTCTTCAAGCTGATTGAGAGAGAGATATACATAAAATGTCACTTTACCTATAACACGATTTTTATTTATTACCTTGTTTAATCTTGACTGTTCTGAGCGTAACACGATCTTGCGGCGATAGCGCGGCGATCTCTAATTGTCAAGTGAAACCGTGGTTAAAATCAAGTAAAATCAACCCCAACAATTAGAGATTTCACATCCCGAAAGATTTGTTACATCTATCAAATTGGATACTAATTATGACTGAAAAAGTCAGAAATTTTATAAGATTTACAGTGCACGTTTTTGTGGGTTTTGTTTTTTGCCTTTGATGACAACGATGATGATTTGACGAAAATCTATATTTCTATCTCCCTCGCAGTTTTTTTACTTTGCATTGATTTATCGATATATTCAAGAAAAAACAACTCCAATATCATTATTCGTGATATACATTCTTATTATGTTAGATAAAAGTTTTTCGTAAAGATGTATACATTTTTTTATTTAGAAGTTAATAGTCAATATCAACACATAACAATGCTAATTTTAAAAAATAAGTACTGATTGCTTCGTTCCGTAACGCAATAATATTTGATTCCCAACCTTCTGGAAATAAAAGAAATGTATTAGAAAATATTTACACAATCTTGAAATATTTTTCGTCTTTTATTCAATAATAAACTATCCATGATTGATTACAGTGGTACAGCATAAAGAATTTGTACGTATAATAATCTATAAGTCCAGTAGGAACTCTAGTGTTCAGCAAGAGCCTACTTTAGGCATGCCACATCTTTGGGGCGACTGGACGTTAGCTCCAGTGAGCCGATGGGCGCCCGCGCTGAATTTGCCAATATTCCGCTAACAGAACCGAATAAAAAAATCACTAAATTATATTCAGCATTCTGTACAACCCAAAATGAGTTTGAGCGGAAAACAAGCTGCGCCGACGTAGACGGTCACCAATATACGAGTATATCTATGTTGGCATAAGCCTCCCTAAGACATGCCATGTCTTTCTGTTCTTGGCCATCCTTATCTAGCCGCTACCAGCAATCTGTCTTAGATTGTCAGTCCAGCTGTTGGTGTGAGCGAGCTGGTGGGCGCCCTACATCCTAGCGTCTGGCAAAACTTTCTCAAAATATAGATCCGAATGACAAATCACTGAATTATATTGAGGACGCACACACTTGAAATGAGTTTAAGCAAGCGGCAAGCTGTGTTGACGGGAAGCACAATAGAATGCCAAATTTAATACAACCGGACGAAAGGATACGCTTTCATACATTCTTGTGTCTGGGTGTAAAAAGATGGAAGTGATGTCAATTAAGAGCTTATGTATTATCAAACCATCTCTCAAAATTCTGTGGATTTTGGCAATCTGAGAACAGAATTGGAAGAGATTTAGTAAAACTGAGGTTATGCAACAAGTTGACAATAACTTATACTAAACTTATTCGTGTCCGTTATGATAGCAAGGGTCGTACAAGTTAAGCAAGATCAGAAGCCCGTAAAAAGAAAGCAATGGTCGGAGAATTATAATATCAAAAACAGCAGGAAACACACTCAAAACGCACACGCACTAAACAATACGTTGTGGTTATATTCTCTTCGCACTAAACGATACGAGTCGAGTGATCACAGATTGAGTCAGGGAGCTGTCACGCCTGTCACTGTTAGCACAGACACAGATTAAAAATACAGTTGACAAATACGGGTAACAAATAGATCTGTAAACGAGAATCAATTTAAAGATTTATTTTCATCAAGTTAATATTTAGATTTTTTAAACTGTCGACATTATGTAAATTATAATGTATTTATTTACTTTTATTGAATCAACTAAGTTAGAAAGGCTCACACTTCTATTATGATGATGATGATTTTACTGTAAATCTAAAAGCGAGTGCAGTTTTTTAGAATCAAAATATTTTTTGTTAACTGCTTAAGATGGCTTGCTTTTTCTTATTAAGATTTTGTTTGCTTAAGGGACCTTCAGGTCTAATTTTGTATACACATACTTTGATAGTTTTTCTGTATGACTGTTTGTGTCCTGAATAAATGAATCAATCATCTGGAGCAAGTGTCTTTATTTAACAAATTCAGACTAATCGATTAAAGTAATCGATATGTATCCTATTTTATTAGAGCCATAAAATTATTTTTAAGACTCCCCGTCTTCCAGATGGTGAATTGAGCTCATTTTGATATTTTAAAATAGAAAAATATAATGCTTTTCTAAACCGTCTCAAATGTCTAAAATGTCTCAACTATTTACAATCGGGCCCAGAAATCTCCGTCTACTTTAGAAAGGATATTAACAATACCCGGGATTAAAGGTTAAGGAGACCTTGTATTCTTATTTAACTCGAACGAAATCGCGGCTACAGCTAGTATGTAAATAAATAGGTGCGCTATAATCTAATGTTATGCCAGGTTAAGGAAGTTTATATAAAGTGTAGCGGCGATGGAGCGAATGGTCTTCAACAATATGACTTTGCCTGGTATTGCTGTAATATTGTGTGTTGTGATCGGATATGGAGAAATGGCAGGTAATTTAGAAAGTTCAAAGCAAAGGTTTTGTTGAAGGTTCAGATTAAGGTTGTGTTATTAATCTGAGGTAAAAACTCTGTAATGAAAAAGAGAGTCTGACCACAATGCTTAGGTTAGAATCAGATCGATTTGAATATGTTTTGAAACGTCTTTCTAAAATAGCAACTAACGAGGCAGTTCTGAATGCGTATCACGGCTATGTATCGTCAATCCTCAGATACTGTCTTATTCTATGGGGTAACTGTGTTGATATTGAAAGAGCATTTAAGGTACAAAAGAAATGTATCAGGGCTCTTACTGGGGCTAATTGCCTGGATAGTTGTAAGCCACTCTTTGAAACATTGAATATATTGCCCCTGCCTAGTCTCTACATTTTTGAAATACCCACACATATTTAAGAAGAATAACGAAGTATATAAAGGTAGAGGCAGAAATGAAAACAAACTACATGTTCCGGCACAGTCATTAGCATTACACTCACGAAATTCGTATTGTATGGCAATAAAGATATTTAATCATTTGCCTCAAAAAATTGCAGACTTACCCCTTATAAAATTTAAAGCAGTATTGTATAAAATTCTTATAGAAAAACTATATTAAAATGTAAATGACTTCTTAAATGATCCACAATTCATCTCAAATTAATATTAAGCTTAACATTTTTTTTTTTGTTGTATTACAGAGATTTGTGTACATATTTTTATTTAAGCTAATAAATAGATAGGCTGTTTGTTCTCACAAAGTAATATTTGCGCACCCTGACGGGTAGAGCATGCTTGTACCATAATATTAAGTTACCACCTACATGATATGTAATTACCATGCTTTAGCAAATAAATTATTCTATTCTATACTATTTGCACAGAGCACGTTATATTAGAAAGTAATGTAAAGTAATGTAAATGTATTTTATTTAAAAAAACGTTTTGTTTAGTAATTTACCAATAAAAAAGACATCAAAGGAGACAAAAAGATTCATAAGGTGCAAACTAAAAATTATGGTCATATAAGTATTCTGTAGGTACATAATGTGCGAACTTAAAATTAATTTAAAAGTTTTGTTTTATAACTTTAAGCTGCTCTCGGGCAAGATTTTTTGATATAACTGCTAGTGTTAAGCCCATGAAATAACAATAAAAATAATTAACAATCAAGTCATGATAATAAAACCATATTAATTTTATGATTTTAAAATGCCTTAGTTTGTGCTTTTTAAGGATTGCGCATTGTTACCGATGCATAAACGAGGTTACAGAGTCATTTTAATAAAATTATAATAAATTATAATTTACCCTTAACAATGTTTTTAAAATAACAATGTTCTTTCATGTCATAGATTTGGGCGAAATATCTAAATATAAAAGAAATATAAATTATCTGTTTTATGAATGATGATAATGCCAAATAACAATAGTAAAACCAAAAATAATGTCAAAAATAAGAAAAAAGTAGGCAGGAAAGCGGCAATACGATCTTCATTTGTTTTTTCGAGTTGTAGAGTTGTGTTTTTCATATAATCTTAATAAGTAGCACTGTGTCGACCTCGCTCCGCTCGGACGCCAAACCCTATCTCGAGACTGTTACATGTACCCTTGGGCTACCAATTGTAGTATGTTCGAGAGACTGGCCAGATAAAATATACATTGAAAATATGGGTTATTCCACTAATCCCCATTGAAAATCCCCATTGATGGTGATTTCTGAACTTTTTGTTCACAAATCCCCATTGCCAATACTAAGATACGCCAATGGGGATTTGTGAACAAAAAGTTCATAAATCCCCATTGGTATATAAAACAAATATAAAGAACAACACATTAGTATGAAACAAGTATTTATATTGTATTACTACTAACATCTACTAAGTAATACATATATTATACAAACACAGTTTATAACAATTTATCAAATCAGAGATGATGGATTAGTTTTACACTAACGTAAATAACGTTAATATAAAATTAATAGAATTAACTTGTTATTACAACACTTTTAATGACTTTATTATAGGGACTTTATTTCTTGTTTTCGCGACATCATTTTAAATTAACGTAACTCATTAAAAAAACCGAGTAAAAAAAGCCAAATGCGAGTCGTACTCACGTAGCAACGGTTTCGAACATATTTGTATGGAGGTACCTACTTATATGGTGCTGTAACTAAGTTATTTCAATTAATCTTACTTATATATTATAAATAGTTTAGGAATCGAAACTTTTTCCGAGAGTTTTACCAACCTCAAAGACTATTTCTGTATGATTTAATTGCAAATTTATGGTTATCAGATTGTTTCCCCTATTTGCAGTAGAAAACCATATTACTTACTAAGTTTCATACTTCTACATCAACGGGAAGTACCCTATGTATTTTGATTCCCTTGAGTGTCGAAAGATACGTTTTTGTGGCATAAACGGCCTTTTCTTAGAAGTTTGTTTATTTCACAACTTCAAGGACGTACCTCTACGGTTTCAAATTTCAACTTGATACCTCCACGCCCTCCCAAGATAAATTATCTTGACAGACAGACGGACGTACCGACAATAAAGTAATCCTATAAGGCTCACTTGCGTCAGCTCGGGTTAGCTGTTTTAACTCGAGTTAACCGGTTAAATCGATCATTTCGCATACAAAATGATCGATTTAACCCTTTAACTCGAGTTAAATGAGCTAACCCGGGCTGACGCAAGTGGGCCTAAGGGTACCGTTTGCCCTTTGAGGTACTTCAAAAAAAGTAACTGCCCGGAAACATTTTCGCGTGAAGATTTTTCGGTTTCATGTCGTAAGATTATTTTTAAGACTATTCGTAGTGGTATAGTATGTGAAAAAGTGCCTATAAATTATATTTTTATAGAGTAGGTAGGTAACTATTGTGGTATAAAAAGAGAATCTTTTAGTGTTATGAATATGAATTGAGTATTATAACGACTATGTCCGGGTGGCTTCGATTGCAACCCTATATGTCCCCACTGCTGAGGCGTGGGTCTCTTCCTGCATTGCAGGAAGCTTAGGCCATACTCCACCACGGGGGCCAAGTCCGGGTTGGTGGAGGTTTGTAAGACAGTAACGGGCCTTACTGTCAAAGTTATCAAGCCACCCATAAGGCCTCTGACATGACTTAACGGCTGCCATCACATGACAGCCGGTACCCTTAAAGTGCCTTGCGAAGCGCAGAAGCGCTCGGTCAAATGCCACTAGCGGTGGTAACGGGATGGTCACCCATTCTGCACCTGACCGCGGCTGTTGTTGCTTAACTCAAGTGATTGATTCCAATCACTCGGTTTGACTAGGCCTCGAGCGCTTCAGCTTCGGGTGGCTTATTCCAATTCTATCAGTAATGCCACATCGGTCGCATCATGATCGCCATCGCTAGACTTGGCAATAATTTGCCATGGCTGAATAGAATTGACCATTCTATTCCATCCGAAATGACTTTGAGCAGACGACAAGCTGCGTCGACGGGAGACGGCGTGGTGAGGTACAATAATAGAGTACTTAATTTCATGCAACCACGACAAGGTCTCAATTTAGGACGGAAATAGACCCTGGATTAAGGAGTTAGGGCACTTCATATTCTAATGCGGACGAAGACGCGGTCACAGTAAGTTGTTTCATAAAAACTGAAACATGTTTCAAGATTACATTAAGCACGCCATTGCGCATTAACGTTGCTAATTAATGCGATAAAGAATTGAAATAACTACACTATTTTTATTTTTAATGCACTAACCCGTGCTAAGGAACAAATTTAAAAACCTATTTAGAGGCTAAAAATTTCACCCATGCCGGGATTCGAACCCGCAACCTCTGGCTATCCGTACCAGCGCTCTACCAATTGAGCCAATGGGCGACTCACGGCATCAGTGAAATTTCGAACCTCTTTACAATATTCTCTGTATTACATACAGGCAGCGACATCTGACTTAAGCAAATTGCATTACTTACAGCCCCGACTACCTACTTTGCAGTTAGGTTTAACATCTGAACGATATCACTGTACCCACATGATTACACTATTTTTATTTTTAATGCACTAACCCGTGCTAAGGAACAAATTTAAAAACCTATTTAGAGGCTATTTAGAGGGTTCGAATCCCGGCATGGGTGAAATTTTTGTCACTATATCTATACAAGTATCACTGTACCCACATGATTACACTATTTTTATTTTTAATGCACTAACCCGTGCTAAGGAACAAAAAACCTATTTAGAGGCTATTTAGAGGGTTCGAATCCCGGCATGGGTGAAATTTTTAGCCTCTAAATAGGTTTTTAAATTGAAATAACTGTTGTTAATGTTATACATTTATCGGATTTTGTCATGGTTGTTCATTGGATTAACGTCACGTCGGGAATTAAATTCATTAGGTTTACTTAATACTTAACCTTTGTAAGGATAACTATTAAGGTTTATTATTATTTATCACAATGAGAAGAAGAATTTTCCTATTGGGATAAAATACTTATTTTCATTGTCATTTGCTAAAATGACCAGCTCGATAAGGGAGCACTGGGGTAGAGTTATAATTCAACCCGTGTACCAGGCCACTCAGAAACTTTTTCAAAAAAAGTTTTTATGTATAAGACACAGGCCACTTGTAATTTGTTTTGAAAACGTCGATTATTTAAAAGTAAAAAGTTCGGTTCGATTTTCAAATTTCCCTCCGCATTTTTTGAGAGCCAATACGAATTTTCTTGTCTCATTAAAAAATGGATCTGCATCGAGAACATTTTCGTGCTATGATTTTTTACGATTTCAAAATAATGTGACTTAAAACCTGATTCAATCAGTCAATTGATCGACTTCGAATTGCTTTTATGGATGAAGGACCTTCAAAATCAACCATTTACCGCTGGTACAGCGAGTTTAAACACGGTCGTCTTACTTTGGGGGATGAACAAAGGAGTGGTCGTCCAACGACGGCAGTCACCGAAGAAAGTGTGCTGGCAGCAAAAAAAATAATTCATGAAAACAGACGAATTAAGTACGAAGAGATTCAGCATATACTGCAAATTGGTTCAGGAAGTGTTCACAAGATTTTGCACAAGCACCTTCGCGTGAGGAGAACCGGAGAATAGTTTCCCGCTGGGTGCCGCACAACCTCATCGAAGCTCAGAAGCAGACCCGTGTGGATTGGTGATATGTTACAAAAATTTGATGCGTGCTCGTCACAGCGCGTTTACGACATTGTGGCAGGTGACGAATCCTAGATTTATCAATATGATCCAGAAACAAAGCGTCAGTCGACAGTTTGGCTGTTTCAAAATGAACCAAGCCTACGAAAGTGAAGCGATCGAGGAGCGCAGGAAAATTTTGATTGCTAGTTTCTTCACTTTGACGGGGTACCTAATTTCAATTCCACTTCTAGACCAAAGCAGCATCAACGCTGAATGGTATAGCACAAAATGCCTGCCAGAACTTTTTTCTGAATTAAGCAACAAGCGACCGAACACAGGGTTCGCGGGGTCCTTCTTCACCACGACAACGCGCCCGCGCACTCTGTGATCAAAACGAAGGACATCCTGGACTCCACACCGGCCAGAGTCTTGGGATACCCTCGTTACAGTCCTGATTTGGCTCCGTGTGACTTCATTTTATTCCCTAAAATTAAAAATCTGCTCAAAGGGATACAGTTTTCATAGCCGGAAGACTCGCAGCGTTTGAAAAGTCCGTAGAAGAGGTGTCTGCGGAGGACTGGCAAAAATGTTTTGAAAATTGGTTCAGATGCATGAAACTTTGTATAGAGGCTGGTGGAGAGTTCTTTGAAAATATTTAATAAAAATATTTTTTTCATATAAGTTAGTTTTTTAGTTTCTCAAAACTTTCTGAGTGTCCCACGTATCTACCCGAAATGGGTAACACGGGTTGAATTGTTGAGGATTGAGGATTGGACTGAGGACGACCTGTAATGAACGTTCGCTCGAGCGCTCATTACAAGTGAATGCTCAAATCTATCAGCAACTTTCATTGCCTCCTTGCCTTCTGTATTTGTATATGTCAACAACGTGCTATTAAAATAATTTTAAAAAAGTCCTGATCCAGATTATAAAAAAATCTAAAGATCATATATTAATTATCGATAAATTAATAAATTATTTCCTATAAAGAAAGGGTTAACAGCTTTTTTACTATTTATCGTACTCGTGACCCCGTCAAGTTTCAAGATAATAAATAATTACTTTCCTGTACTAATGTACGGGAAATTAAATTAAATGTCTTTGTTTAAGGAACTGTGCCTGAGAGATTAAACCAAGTCGAAGATATTTACTTGAGGTTTTACAATGGGTAAGTCAGGATAAGTCAGAATAAATCCAAAATAATAGGAGATATCAAAAACATTTCAAGGGATTACCCAATACTCGTGCATACAATCAAGTTTTCATTTGGTGACAGCTAGATAATAGCAAAAATATCAGCTTTTCTCGCGATACACATTAAGTGGACATACATTTAATGGGTCTATTCGTCATTGTCTCCAAGAAATCTGAAGTTAAATGGGTGTTAAACCCGTTGAATACAGACCTATATATGGAAAAGCTGATATTTTTTTTGTGACTAGTAGAAGTCTACTAAAAGCATTCCAATAGTATTTGCCGTGCATCTTCACTTTACTTGCCGGCTTTGGCCGGCTATTGCGTGAAAAAAAGTCCAATGATGAAAGGAACGCTGTCTATTCTATAGCATGCAATTATAAGTTCAGCAGACTTGAAGTCCCAATACAGTACCTACTAGTAAAATTGTACATAGACCCGGCTTTTGTAGAGAACTCAGTCCTTGTGGAAAATAAGGCTGTATCTGGACTTATGGTTTCTGATAGGTCACTTCACCCACCTAATGTAGGTAGGAGTTGCCACTAGACGCTGTATAAATCTGGTAAAACCAGATTTTCATCAGAGCACTCTTTTTGTCTACATTGTAAATAACCATATTAATAGACATAAGTGAAACCACAAAATACTTACCGCAACGGCGAATCACATTGAACATAATATTTGCAAGCAAAACATAGGGTCTTGTTACAGGGCGACATTTCAAGATTACAAGGATATTCGATTAAAAGAAGCTCTCGATTTGCTAACTTCGCCAGGCTTCAATAATGACAGGCCAACGGTGCTGTACACACATGGGTTCATAGAAACCGCTCTACAGGAAAGCGTACAGGTACAGTCGACAGCAGATGAAGCTTTTGCGTGCAGCACTTTATTGTGATACGTCGTAGGCGATTTGGCTACAAATATGTGAAGGTTGACGTGCTATCGTATGTACTAATAAAAAACTCATTCGTTTTGCTTTTTGTGTCTCCTTCACAACAACTTCAACTTCAGATGTGAGTATTTATTGCTTTTATCATAGCTATATACGTTAAGAAAAAATTTAAAGTCCTTGACTCAAAATTTCGGTCACAGGAAATTAATACAAAACAAACATAGGAAAACACGTTTCATTACAAGAAATACTCTTTCACTAATAATAATAAGAAGAAGTAAACTGTTTATTAATTCCACGCACGCTGAATTCAGACTTATTGAAATGTACCTATTTAAAGCTTAACTATTCCCTTTTCCAATATTCTTGTTCAGGTGATGGTGACAGCGTACCTCGAGGGCAGACCCAACACCAATGTCGTACTCTTGGATTGGTCGAATATGGCATTTGGAAACTATTTTTTTAACGCCGCCGGAAATACGGAAAAGGTAAGCGTACATTATAAACGCGAAGCGCTCGTGGCCTAGTGGAACCGAGTGATTAGAATCCATCACTTGGGTTAAGCAACAGCAGACGCGGTCAGGTGCTGGATGGGTGACCGACCATCTCGGCATTAACGCTATTGGCATATTTTCCGAACGCTTCCGTGCTTCGCAAGGCATTTTAAGTCGTCGGTGCCGGCTGTCATGTAATGGCAGTCGTTAAGCCATGTCAGATGCCTAATGGACAGCTTAATAAATTCTGACAATAACGCCCACCATGTCTTACTCTACTTCAACCCGGACTTGGCCCCCATGGTTAAGTATGGCCTAATTTTCCTGCGATGTAGAACGTGGGGACATACAAGAGGTTAATATCATCAAATTGTATACATATAAAGAGTATTTCAGACTTGCAAAGATTAATGAACTTATGAAAACTAATCTATATTAATAATTTCTGACAGTGTCTGACTAGTCTTGCAAGCCTCCTACAATCCAACCTTGGCCCCCGTGGTGGTGTATTGCCTATACCTTTCTCAAGGAAGAGTCCCCTGCCCCTCGGTGGGGACATAATGGGTTGATGATGATCAGTACTTACTTATAACTATGTAATTCCTGGTGTACATGCAATAAAGAAGTTTCTATCTATTTATCTACCAATAAAACAATGTTTAAGAGTTTAGAATGTTCAAGGGTGGAATTTCTAGCCTAGAGGCTATTTAGAAATAGGTTTTTTAAAAATGTTTAAGAGACCAAAACCAAAATATCGAAAACAATAGCAGCTACTATGAAGATGCACCTCACTAATGACAACTTCCAGGTGGGCGTTGCCGCAGCGGAACACTTCAACAGACTTTTGGAGGCCGGATTATCCCTAGAGAAGCTTCACATCATCGGCCACTCGCTCGGCAGTCATGTCGCCGGTTACATGGCCAGGAAACTCAAGAACACCTATAACAAAACTGTCAAAAGGTACGAGAAATACACTCCGTCCACTTGGATCCATTGATTGGCTCCATTAAGGTATCCAAGGACACTTTTTCCTCCTCTTGAATCCATCGTTAATATCAATGGATTCTAACACACTAACACAGTACACTTGGATCCCCTCCGCCATTGCATGGCTCCATTGAGGGACATGACGACATGCCATTTATTTAAATTGGTGATCGGTTAATTTCTCAGTTGGAGTCTTAAAATATTTTTTACCGCAGCGAAATAGTACCTAGATAACTTCTTTCTTTCCACCCTCGAAAGAATGAATTCCTGAGGTATTCAGACGGGTCACCTACGTAGTTTCGATAGCCGTTGTTGCGAAAAACGTTGTATCGAATTTTTTTCCCGCTGCCTCATAAGTTCGAAAGCTTATGGACTCGAATGCTGTAGTGGCGAAAGACGCTGTTTCGAAAAACATTTTCGCTGCCTCATACGCTCGAATACTTGTTTGTTTTTTAACTTGGTTTTTTACACTTTATTGCGCAATAAAACTCAAATAACGTACAATGTGATAACAATTACGTACACCTTCGCTCCATCAACGTTCAATAGTCATATAGTTCTGTTATTGTTGGCAATTAATACGCTTAAGTACTCGTTTGTACTAATACCTACTTATAATACTTGTGCAATTGATTAATTTCGAAACTTGATACCACTTCAGTAGTAATTGTTATAGATCAGTACTAGATTTTTTGTTACACGTAGAAAATTTGTTAAATAATAATAAATGTAGATTTAAACTAAATTTGTTTTGTTTTATTCACTACTTGATTTTTTTATACGCATTAAGACTGAATGAATCGAAATGACAAGCATTCGAGCGTACGAGGCAGTGAAAATGTTTTTCGAAACAGCGTCTTTCGCCACTACAGCATTCGAGTCCATAAGCTTTCGAACTTATGAGGCAGCGGGAAAAAAATTCGATACAACGTTTTTCGCAACAACGGCTATCGAAACTACGTAGGGGACCCATTTAAGACGGCTATAGTCCGAGTAGGAATTGATTCTTTTACCCGTGTTAAACACTCTACTCTTCGTATACACGTATACTTCGTATACTTCGTAAGCACTCTACATTTCGAATATGAGGAAAATAAAAACCCATTTTTAATATTCAAATCTTAACATAATCGATTATTACCATTTTTTTGAATTCCGTCACAGATACATAATAAACAGATTAATATCCCGTCAATTCATGTCGACTTTTTAAATTTTAAATATGGAACTGACCGCGAAATTGTTGCGGCTTATTCCGCTCAAAAAAGTTTGCGCTAAGTTCACGCTGGCTGTTTAGGAACTCACAAAGTCTAAATACTCGGGAATAGATTCTTTCGACCCTCAAATGATTTTATGTACGTGAAACTATTCCATCATTATCCTCATATTCTAGGCTCACAGCTCTAGACCCGGCCTACCCATCCTTCTACCCTGACGGAATAATCCTGTACCACGTGAAAGCAGAGGATGCGGAGTTTGTGGACGTGATCCACACGGACGCAGGCGGCTCGGGCGCACCCATGCGCACAGGCACCGTGGACATCTGGCCCAACGGCGGCTCAAGCCCTCAGCCCGGCTGCCCGTGGTTTGCGCCCATTCCCCTTTCGAAGGACAGTTAGTATTTTACCAACTTTTGAAGCTTCCTGAATGAGAGTTCTGACTCTTAAGATTGTATGATAGATTCATAGATTTACACCCTGTTTGTCACAGGTACATTGAAGATCTGTTAATATACTGCTTATAACAACTGACCATTGCTCATAAAATTGGTGGTGTAGTAAAAGAAAACAGCACACTGGCGAGATCGCAAAATATTATCAGCTTGTTCAGCTGATAATATTTTGTTTGCAACACTCAAACAATAATGAGCGAACGAATGAAACGAATGAATTTCAGAAGCAAGTTACGATTACGTAATTTTTGCGTCAAAGCGCGGGCATCGATAGCGTGAATTACAGGGGTCAAGAATTCACAAAGAATTTCGGCATAATTTGAACGTCAAATAACTTTATTTATTTTCTTGTTACTTCAACAATTTCTCAAAATTACAGTGCTAAAAAATAATATTTTCAAAGGCCTTTCTAATGGTAGGTATATGACCTAGGTTGCTACAAGAGTCGGTATGTGTCAACATTCTTTACTATAAGTATAGTTCCAGGCTGAACCTCAGGAAAGAAAGTTTTGTAGGAAGCAATAGATTTTGTATTCGAACGTTACTTATTACTGTTTTCATTTGTGTTCTAGACCTCTGCAGTCACTGGCGCTCGTGGCGGTTCTACGCGGAGTCGCTGAGGACGCCGAAGGCGTTCCCGGCCTCCCCGGCAGAGTCTTACCTGCAATTCAAAGAGAACCCCACGCCAGAAGTAGGAATGATCTACATGGGAGTCGATTGTGACAGTAGGTGAGTCCCTACCATATCTCTGATATCGAATCTAGGACCTTTTTGCATAGGTTAGCAGCTAGCAAGGCGGCGCAGAGCTCGAGTCGCGGGATGGTGGTGGGTTTTAACGGAGCTACTTTGGACTTGGCACATAGCAATCTGATAGTGACGTCATCATCTGCGCTGATAGATTTTAAATAAACACAGGCGCCGTAGGCATGTTGCGAAGCGTCGCTGTAGGTATGCAACTCGATTGTTTTAGGGAAGTTACAAATAACACGCTGTGGAATATTTAGATTTGACAGTTCATGTAAACAGTTTGCTATGTCCAACTACTCTGCCTTTATTTCTTGTGGAACGGGTTGATCCCATTCCACGCCCTTTTGCCAGAGCCTTTGAATTAAAATCTTTGGTTTAATAATGCACGGGCTTAGAATGCCTAGTGGGTCAAAGATTCGAAAAGAACATGACAAAATAAATCTTTTCGTAATTTCGCAATCGTGTGTTGGAAAATTCGTTGGAAAATTAAGTGTGTCTGTAGCTGGATCCCACCCGATACCAAGAGTGCTCGACGATTCGCTGAGAGTTAATTTATCTTAGATATTTAGTTCTGAATCTTGAAATAGTGTAGGTAGGTTAGTTTTATATTTTCGTAAGGGGAAACCAGCTGCGCTTAGGGCATTTGAAACTGAATTTTATATGTATTTTAATTCTGATTCGTCGTCAGATCCGGTTATTAGATCGTCGACGTAAAAGTCGCCTTGAATTATAGTTTTAATAAGTTCATCCTCTCCCACCTCCCAAAGACATCTAGTGCTCAAGTAACTGGCACTTGCTGTGCCGTAAGTGACAGTACTCAGTCGCAATGTTTCTATAGGCTTTGTCTCTTCTTCTCTCCATAGTATCAATTGGAGGTCACGATCTTCATCAGCGACTTCAACTTGGCGGTACATTTTTGCAATATCACCTGCAAGAATGAATTTGTACTGTCGTGCTCTGATTAGTATGGAGAAGAGAGTGTCTTGCATGTTTGGACCTACTATTAAAATGTCATTGACTGAGTAGCCAGAGGTAGTGGGAGCTGAACCGTCGAACACTACTCGGATCCTTGTGGATTCGCTATCCTCCTTAAATACTGCATGATGACAGAAAAAGTAAGATGGGTTTGCAATATCATTTTGTGATTTCGTTAGGTGACCTAATGCTGAATATTCTCTTATGATATCTGTGTATTGTGACTTTAGTTTGGATTTTTCTGAAACCGTTTTTCTAAGTTTAATAAACGTCTTTTCGCTTGGTTGTACGAATTACCTAGGCAGTCTGGAGAGTCCTTTAGTGGTAACTTCACACAAAATCTGCCGTTAGGTAAACGCGTGGTGTTATTTAGGAAATGATTTTCGCATTGCATTTCTTCTTTAGTAAGAACTTGCTTTTGAGGCAATTCTTCTAGTTCTCGGAACTTTGGAAGCATCTGGTCAACAGTGGATTTTGTTAATATTGCATGATTGCACTGAATATTTTTGTGTCCGTTTTAGAATTTAATAGGGCCAGCCACTATCCAACCAAACTTAGAATTTTGCAATTTAGGATTGTTCACACCTAGGGAGCGTTTTTCGCATTCTAGAATGTCCCAGAACAGATCTGCCCCAATGAAAATTTCAATGGGAGCAGGTTGGTCAAATTTAGGGTCGGCCAGTGTGAACTCTTTAGGTATAGATAAATTTTGCAGATCAATGGGAGCCTTTGGTAAATCTCCAATTAAGTCATCGAGGACGTAGCAAGAAAGTGTGACTTGATAGTTACTTGTCATGGATTTTAGCTGGGCAACACTAGTTTCTACAGGTTTGTTAGAACAGTTATTACCTATTCCTATGACACTAACCGAATCTATTGGGTTCGATTTAAGTTGGAGTTTTTGTTGCAGTGATTTTGTTAAAATCATTTTTAACACACATAAAATCTGCCGTTAGGTAAACGCGTGGTGTTATTTAGGAAATGATTTTCGCATTGCATTTCTTCTTTAGTAAGAACTTGCTTTCGAGGCAATTCTTCTAGTTCCCAGAACTTTGGAAGTATCTGGTCAACAGTGGATTTTGTTAATATTGCATGATTGCACTGAA
Source organism: Yponomeuta sedellus (assembly GCA_934045075.1). NCBI lineage: Eukaryota > Metazoa > Arthropoda > Insecta > Lepidoptera > Yponomeutidae > Yponomeuta > Yponomeuta sedellus. Next base: position 13,893,365 of record OW203724.1, read on the forward strand.
TATTTTTGTGTCCGTTTTGGGTTTGAATAGGGCCAGCCACTATCCAACCAAACTTAGAATTTTGCAATTTAGGATTGTTGACACCTAGGGAGCGTTGTTCGCATTCTAGAATGTCCCAGAACTGATCTGCCCCAATGAGAATTTCAATGGGAGCAGGTTGGTCGAATTTAGGGTCGACCAGTGTAAACTCTTTAGGTATAGATAAATTTTGCAGATCGATGGGAGCCTTTGGTAAATCTCCAGTTAAGTCATCGAGGACGTAGCAAGAAAGTGTGACTTGATAGTTACTTGTCATGGATTTTAGCTGGGCAACACTAGTTTCTACAGCTTTGTTAGAACAGTTATTACCTATTCCTATGACATTAACCGAATCTATTGGGTTCTATTTTAGTTAGAGTTTTTGTTGCAGTGATTTTGTTAAAAATTATAATTGACTGCCACAATCCAAAAGCGCACGCACAGTTTCCAGTCTATTATTTTGAGGATTACAAACTTGTATCACGGCGGTGGATAAAAGTACCTGATTTGTGTTTTGTTTTGCAAACGTTACGACAGATTGATTATCTTGGACATCAACGTTAGCGTTGACTGCCACAGTGCGGTTAGGATTGTGCAATAAACTATTATGTTTTTGATTACATTGACGACAAGGGCCCATTCGGCATTCACTCGAAGGGTGTCCTTGACGCAGGCAATTTTGGCATAACTTGTATTTTGACACGTATTCAAGCCTTTCTTTGATATTTTTTGATTGGAAAGTAGAACAATCATATATTTTATGATTGCCGTTGCATATAATGCAGAGGTAAACAGCGGGCTGACTCTGAGTCATCGCGAATGATTTGGTGTGTTGTGCCTGAGAACGGACAGGTTTGTTAAAATTATTATGGTGATTCGAAATCATAGGACGCGGAGCAATCTGAGGTTTAGGTATAAAATTATTAGTGCTTGTAGCGGGTTTGTTGCAATTTAGACTTTCTAACACATCAGCGCGATCTATTAAAAATCTTTTGAATTGCTCCAAGCTCGGTACATCCTCCAACGTGTTGCGGTATTCTTCCCATTTTGCCAACGTACGGCTATCTAATTTAGAAGTTAGCATGTATATTATAAGCAATTCCCAGTGGTCAGTTTTCTGACCTAGACTGGCCAACGCGCGTAGGTTTTTAGTGACATTGTCCACTAAGAAACGTAATGACCTTTCTGATTCACGTTGTGCTTGAATGTTAAATAACGCATCTAAGTGATGATTAATAAGAATTCTCTTGTTATCGTAACGTTCTAAGATCAGTTTCCAAACTTCTTTATAGTTGGACGACGATACTTCAAGATTGGCAACAATGCGCACCGCGTCACCTTCGAGATAGGAAATTAAATAATGGAATTTATGTATTTCGGCAATTCTCTCATTATTATGCACGAGATTCAAAAATGTATCTCGAAACTCGAGCCAGAGAAAATATGATTCGTCAAATTTCGAAACTTGTATTTGCGGTAGTTCAAAATTAATTTCTTGGCGATCGGAAGAGGCAATGAAAATGGATTCTCGTCGATTTTTGTTTTTATTATCTATGTGACTATTTATTCAGAAATGTTTGGGCTGCTGCTAAATTTTGAATAATGTCACTTTCAATGCGCTCCCGCTCGTCAATCTCCGTATCAATACTTTGAGCATTCATAACCTCAATCTCAGATTGTAAACTGTCGAATTTTGCTGACAAACCTTCCAATTTTGCAACTCTCAATGTCAACTCGGCAATCTCCATGCTAATAATTTGTGTTGATTTATTTAGTTTTTCGAAATAATTCTTAAATCTAGTTATTTGTCCTTTGATGGAAATACGTTTGAATAGTAGTTCCTTCAAGGAAGGCGCTGCAGATGCAGCAGGCGCTACACTGTCCGGCATAGTTGAGTAGATGCTTAAACGTTTTGTGAAATTTAATTTCGGTTAATTAAAATAGAAGTCAACAAGATGCAACAGCAGAAAGACAAGAACAAGACAAGAAGACAAGAAGAAATAAAAATGCTTATCTGGCGCTCCTCGCTTCGGTGGGCTCCGTAGTCGGTAGCTGGGTCACTGAACTCGAATAATTGCGAAACTCGAGTGCAACAGGCTGACCGTGCAGGGTAGGGCAGAGACACCAAGCCTGGAATGGTCGGCAAACCAGGATAAGAATTTAAATTGAAAACCTAAGCAGAAGTTATGCTGGCAGAACGGATATGTAACTGTTCAATTATTCACTTTTTTACGTATATACTGAATTATTTTTTTTATTTTATGGTTTAGGTAGGTTTAGGAAATTAGTTTTACAATTTAGGTACCTTGTAAAACCCACAGAAAGAAAAATACATGCACAAGCCACAGGTAATATTTTTGACTTCAGATATGGTTCTAGATATGTAGCTATAGAGTAAAACGGTTTAGAGGAAGGATAAAACGGATTTAGGTGGGTTTTTGAGAACAAAGGAAGGGCACTTATCTGAGTAGCAAAGTTGTTCCTGCGCTGCGCACCGGCCGATACTTTAGAGTAGTCGTTGTCCAGGTATTATAGGGCTGCAGGTTTTCTTCAGCTGCACTAGATCCAGGCTCTTCTTTGTTTACCTTCTATGTTTATACTATTTTTATTTTAATGCACTAACCTGTGCTAAGGAACAAATTTAAAAACCTATTTAGAGGCTAAAAATTTCACCCATGCCGGGATTCGAACCCGCAACCTCTGGCTATCCGTGGCACGGATAGCCAGAGGTTGCGGGTTCGAATCCCGGCATGGGTGAAATTTTTAGTCTCTAAATAGGTTTTTAAATACCTTCTATATTCTTAACTAACACGTAGGTACAAAGTGGCCGAGGATGATTTTTGCAGATTTTTCTTGTATTTCGTGCGTGTTCGGGCGCCAAATTTCTTGTTTTAGCTCAAGAACGGAGTTTCTTCAATAAAACTCAGGTTTTGGTTTACTATTTAGATGTAATAACGATAAAAAATACGGTTATACAAGGATGCTTTGTGTCTCGTCAGATCGAGAAAAGTTAATGATATTTAAACAAACATAAAGGCAATGTACCGACATTACAAAAACGCCTACTTCAACGATGAAACCAACAGTCACCAGATTCACAATCGTTGCTAATAACTTCCAACAGGCGCGTGAACAGTAGCTAAATAAATAAAATAAAAATATGTAAGAAATTAACTGACAACTATTACCTAACTGTTTATTTTGTTCACTTGGCTGCCCCTGACACATTAAATGGTACACAGCAATTTGAAAAAAAATATGAGTATTGGTTTCTCTATATAACATTATTAATTTCTTGATTTTTATTTCAGCGCGCGTGGAAACTATTATTTGACTACCAATGCACAGTCACCTTTCGGCAAAGGAATGGGTGGAATATGAATGTCTTAATAGCACATCTCAGGAGAACAGTTAGGCGTCATGATTTTCCATTTCACCATCACTAGATAGTAGAATCATGGTTTAATGAGATAATTATACAAAAATCACAATATATCTATCATCTCACAAGTACCTATCATCAATATTGAAAACGAAACCTAATTTGTAGAATTTTCACTAGGTACTGCATATTTTATTTTGTATTACTTAACTTGATTGATTGATTCTACTTATTGATTGAAGATGTTTATTAAAAAATACAGAATTTGTTTTTGCTTAACTGCGTAACAGTTTGTTGACGGTATTATTAAACCAAACAAAAATGTAGTATTAAACCAAAATATTTTACGCAGTTGTACGTAGATACTTAAGTGCTTTGAATTTTAAAATTCCAGAAAAACGTAAACAATAACAAAATGAAAATAAAACATCAGTTTCCATTACAACTAAAATATTGTTTTACTTATTAACTTTGATAAGTGATTTTTTTCTTGTCATGGACCTTAAAATAAATTTTGGAATTATGCAAGATCTTATAGTTCACAATTAAAACACTCCAGCGACGATTCTTTACCACGTTGTCGGATTTGATTCATTATTATTGTAAAAGGTGCAGACGCACCTCCAGGTTGATTCCATATAAATTTAGTCAAGGTCTGTTGATGAGATCCATTAAAGACGTAGAACTTTTTGATTCAGCGCGTCGTCTTCTTGAAATTATTTCTTTTTTTTTAAAAAGCGATTATTATTTTACCGAACCTCAGAGCTTTGTACCAAGTATGCGCCTTCTGCCCCAAATTCACTTTTATTGTGTGCACCATAAGAGCTGCAGTCAGGTAGGCATGACCTTCACAGTGGCATGATTGTATTCATTAAAACACTCCAGCGAGCATTCTTTACCACGTTGTCTAATTTCATTAATTTCATTCAGTTCCATATAAATTCAGTCAATTTTTGTTGATAAGATCTATTAAAGTCGTAGAACATTTCGATTTTTTTGTGGTTATAATTTTACCAAACTTCAGAGCTTTTTACCGAGAGTACCACTTTTGTCCCAAACTCACATTTTTTCTGTGCACTATAAGAACTGCAGTCATGTAGGCGGTGACGTCACAATTCCATGTTGTTGGTCATGCCGATTGTCCATACGTACGTACGAATTATATTTACAGACTGGGATATATGTCTATGTTTTATGTTTGTTTAGGTTTGCATAATACGTATTATTTTGGTTGAATGGCACAAACTCGTCAAATTTTACATCGTACAGGTAAATGTACATCGCAAATAGGATTGCCGCAGTGAAAACTGTGCTGAAAAAAAATATTACTCATTAAACTTAGGTATAATATAAATCAATGGACAACAATTCGTGTTTTTTTTCCTTTGCTCTGTTTGAAAAGGAAGCTAAACTGGAGAATCCTAAGTTCTTACTTTTTACCTCAGTTGAGATTTTGGGTTAGTATCAAATGATCGTAAAAGCAACTGGTCACGGCATCAACTTGTGCTAAAATCATTTCGACGAAATTGCAACTAGACTAAAAAGTAACTCGTCTTTGAAGCAAATCGTCAGAAAATTATTTTGTCTACTGCCCTATAATCTATTCGACTTAAATGTGATTGGTTTAAATAGTTGGTCGCCTGTTAAGCAACTCGTCTTAAAAAACAAGTGATCTACATAGTTGGTCGCCCGTGAAGCAACTCGTCTTAAATGCGTGTCGGGTAACATTAATCCTGTTTCAATCGTACCTGAGCGTTCAGATTAAGAAGTATGACTGTAAATGAGTAAAAATGGGAAAATCTGAGGCAAAATTCAGACTTATTCGGTGAAGTTTTGTTGAGGAAACGTAGAAATATTTTAAGTACCTACACTTATCTACACGGGAGCGAGTACTTTCTGAAAACTTCTCTACTTTATTAATACTTTTTCGTAGAAATAAATAAAAAGAACAAAAGTAATATTAAATCAATCAGTATAATGCTCCTGCGATGCAGGAAGAGACCCGTGCTCCAGCAGTGGGGAAAAACAAGGGTTGATAACGAATCAGTATAATAACTAGTTTGAAAAAGATAAGATAAGAACAAAAACACACCTTTTTAAAACTTAACGCATTTTCTCTTACAAACACATCATTCTGCCTAAATGATCTGATGAAAATGAACATTAAATAAAACAAATAAATTATATTTGGCCTAAATTCAAATTTCTTTTTATGTCCGATATAACTATTAAAAATTCATGTGCCGAAATTCAACCAAATAACTATTTTGTGTTTCTGACGAGTTGCTTTTGAGACCAATAACTTTTTAGCTGAATTGCGAATTTGTCCAGGTGATTTTAAGACGATTATCTATAGAGACCAGTTACTTCATGGGCAACCTCATAATTTGTCTAACGGATTTCTGACGAGTTGCTTCATAGACGAGTTACTTTTTAGTCTAGTTGCAATTTCGTCATGATGATTTTAGGACAAGTTGATGCCTGGACCAAATGCTTTTACGACCATCTGATACTAACCCGAGATTTTCATTTACAATTTTCAATTTGAAAACCTTCTCATTCTCATTCATTCAAAGGGCGTATAAGCAAAACGGAACATTTTGGTTTGGACCATTCTGAGTGACAGATTCGAATGAATGATATTTCTTCATCTGCCATCACAGATACAAATATGATTTTGATTCTGTGATTATACTATTTTTATTTTTAATGCACTAACCCGTGCTAAGGAACTAAATAGGTTTTTAGATTCTGTTATTGCTCAATGACCTGTTGCAGTGAGCAATTTAATGGATGAAATATTTTTTCTCGAAAATTACAAGTTATAAAAATTAAGAAAAAATTTAATCCTGTTTCGTGACCGATCAATTCACGAAAATTCATGACTCTGAGAGTATTGTCCATTGTTATTTCCAAGGTTAGGACTCATGAGTTAGAAGTACAATAAGATTATTGTACTTTTAAACTTCTCAGTCTACGTTGACACGAATCGGGGAAATGGATCCAGTCATAGATATGGATGATCCAGTGTCTCTGGGTATCCTACCCATATAGCGCCACCACACCTTCTAAGTCACCGACGTGTTCTACTTGAACTATACCACTGTTGCAATAGCTGGGTTTCGAAGATCTAGACTAAAAGTCTAAAAATCAATGAATCATTGATACATAGTAGACTTTTAGTCCAAAAATCATTGATACGTTTATAATTAACGTCCGGTCTCCATAAGCTACACAGACGGTAATCACACAGTGATCTCAACAGCATAGTTACACACAATTCATTAATGAACACGTAACATCGAATCTACCATAGACATTTTTACTCTTTAGTCTATTTTCTAACAATCAAGTGAAACCGTGGTTATAATTAAGTTAAAACGATTCCAGGAATAAAAGAGAGGCACCAAATCCTGAAACATTCGTAACATCTTTGTTTCAAATTCAATACTAGGTAACGTGATAGTAAAGGTCAGGAATTTGATAGATAGATAGATAGATAGATGGATGGATGGATGGATGGATGGATGGATGGATGGATGGACGGACGGACGGACGGACGGACGGACGGACGGACGGACGGACGGACGGACGGACGGACGGACGGACGGACGGACGGACGGACGGACGGACGGACGGACGGACGGACGGACGGATGGATGGATGGATGGATGGATGGATGGATGGATGGATGGATAGATAGATAAGAACATTTTTTTAGTGACACAATACTCAAAACAAAACATAGTGAACAAACAGAAATATGTACCAAAAAGAAAAAAAAATATATAAATAATTAATTATATTAATTATTATATAATAATTATCATGTAATATAAAAATATTTGGAGATTTGGATTTCGAGAGTTTTGTGGTGAATAATGTTGATGATTCAACAATGCATCAAATATGTCCTACGTGAAAAGTCGATATAGACAACATACCAACGCTAATTAAAAAATCTACCGATTGCTACTTTCGGGAACGTAATAAAATTAGCTTCCAGTTTTTATGAAACTAAAAAAAATCGAATCTGTGTTTAATGTTAAATAAAAAATATTAAAACATTCTTCATCTTTATTTAAAGCTTTCGTAAATCTAAACATTATTAACTTAAAAACCTATTTAGAGGCTAAAAATTTCACCCATGCCGGGATTCAAACCCGCAACCTCTGGCTATGCGTACCAGCGCTCTACCAATTGAGCCAATGGGCGACTCACGGCATCAGTGAAATTTCGAACCTCTTTACAATATTCTCTGTATTACGTACAGGCAGCGACATCTGACTTAAGCAAATTGCATTACTTACAGCCCCGACCACCTACTTTGCAGTTAGGTTTTAACATCGGTACGATATCACTGTACCCACATGATTACACTACACTTAAGCAAATTGCATTACTTACAGCCCCGACCACCTACTTTGCAGTTAGGTTTTAACATCGGAACGATATCACTGTACCCACATGATTACACTATTTTTATTTTTAATGCACTAACCCGTGCTAAGGAACAAATTTGAAAACCTATTTAGACGCTAAAAATTTCGAAATTTCACTGATGCCGTGAGTCGCCCATTGGCTCAATTGGTAGAGCGCTGGTACGGATAGCCAGAGGTTGCGGGTTCGAAAAAATAAAAATAGTGTAATCATGTGGGTACAGTGATATCGTACCGATGTTAAAACCTAACTGCAAAGTAGGTGGTCGGGGCTGTAAGTAATGCAATTTGCTTAAGTCAGATGTCGCTGCCTGTACGTAATACAGAGAATATTGTAAAGAGGTTCGAAATTTCACTGATGCCGTGAGTCGCCCATTGGCTCAATTGGTAGAGCGCTGGTACGCATAGCCAGAGGTTGCGGGTTCAAATCCCGGCATGGGTGAAATTTTTAGCCTCTAAATAGGTTTTTAAATTTATTCCTTAGCACGGGTTAGTGCATTAAAAATAAAAATAGTGTAATTATTAACTTAGTTCCGGATTCACTTACTTGGCGGGCGTGCGCTGGACTCCACAGCCAGAGACGAGATACTGACGACGCGAGCTCTGCTCACCATGATTAAGCTCTGAGAGCGACCAGAGCGAAACCTGGTCGGAATCTTCCGACGAAAAATCAAGTATGTGAATCCGAAAATAAGTTATTAACTTTTCGTTTTTTATACATAAACTATGTATTATTGCTCGTGGCGGCAGTATTAATGACATTAAATGATTGAACTTTTCTAGATTGGTAAAATACGAAAGCAAGTGTTATAAAAACCTATTTAAGTATTGTTTTATAAAAAGTGATTTTTTTCAGCAAAGGGGCAAACATTATCTTATACCATTACTGATAAACCATTAAACAATGGAAATCAAAACATAGCTAGCGAATTCAAAATCACTCTTATTTTCTAAAATACCTCTTTAACGAGAACCCTCGTAAAATGGGTATTTCAGAAAATCTGGTGATACAACTTTTAATTTAAAGCCAACTCCGAAATTCTGCAAAAATTTATAAGCTGTTCAATACTACATTATATGTATGTATACAGGGTGGCCAACTTGGAGGTATACAACTTTTTTTGCCGCCATTTTGTTTTGGCGGTAAATATGACAGTTGTTGCATGAAAATTACTTTGTATGGAGCGTTACAAATTATTATGGAGCGTTTTTCGACATAGCAACGTGTTTTAATTAATAAAACGTATTACTCAACCCAATCATGTATTGCGGAAACTCTGAGAAAATTGCAGCCTATGAGTGACGAAGCTCATTTCGATCTCAGCGGATTTGTTAATAAACAAAATTCTCGCTATTGAGGAGAAGAACAACCTTCTTTGATCCACGAACGACCACTGCATCCTCGTCGAGTAACAGTTTGGTGTAGAATTTGGTCAGGAGGGGTAGTTATTTCTTTGAAGATGCTATGGGTGATGCTGTTACAGTGAATGGAGATCGGTACCATGAGATGACTATAAATTTTTTCTCGACTCAAGTGAATCAATTGGGCTTAGGAAACATGTGGTTTCAACAAGACGGGGCCACATTTCACACGGCACGAGCCACAGTAGAAACATTAAAAAGAATGTTTCCCGGTCGATTAATTTCGAGAAAGGGTGACGTTGATTGGCCCCCAAGATCGCCTGATTTAACAGCTCCTGACTTTTTTCTGTGGGGCTATCCAAAGGGACGTGTCTATGCTAACAGGCCAATGAATCTTCAGCAATTAAAACAAAATATTCGAGACACAGTCACGGAGATAACGCAGGAAATGTGTGAAAATGTGATGAAAAACGCGATGAAAAGGGTTCGCATCTGCGATGCTGCTAGAGGTGGACATTTGCCTGACATTATTTTCCATGTTTAACAGCCGGCCCTAAATGCTATATTTAACAAGAAATACTTAATATATTTTATATTTCATAGAATAAAGTTACAAAACTAAAGTGTATACCTGTTATTTGGCCACCCTGTATATATTGGTACCATACTATGTTTGATATTTGCTCTGACTAATGTATGTATGATGATATGAGATTTTTATATCTTGAAGTTGCTCTCACAATAAACGTAGTTCGAGTCGAGGAGGGCAAAGATCCCCTTAAGTATCATCGGCTTTTCTGACACCCTGTACATCAACTGCATTTTCAGGGCCATATTCATGTTCAGCGTGCATTAAGTTGGTGAGTTGAGACAAGTACATAGAATCACAATACTACATTTAAATTACCCTTCATTCAGAAATCAAAAGTCATTAGTCCCTATATTCAGTAAAATCTGTGGCGTGTATCACTGGTGCTGGTGTTGAGTTTAGTAGGACTAATAAGAGCTTCTCGGATTCCTCGATAGCAAGCATTTCACGCACAAACTTAGTCGTCCAAAATATCGTGAAGGTGGCAAGTGCAAACGTCAAGCTGCAAGTGAAACAGTACAATAAGCAAACCAAAATTAGTGATAGCGGCAAAACTATAGTATTGTATTCAGTGTTACCCCTAAAATATTACAAAACTTTTGTTGTGACTTCTTTTTCATTTTCGTTTTTCTGAATTGTAATGGTGCCGTTTGACAGGGGTAATACTTGAAACCACACGAGTTATATAGAATTAGCTTTTTTTTCTTTAATTAGTTCTGCGATAGGTTAAGCGAGTAAAGCGTCAATTTAATAAAATTATTAATTTCTTGAACTTTCAAAAAATATTTATCTGAAAAAACGCATAGAACAAAAGTTGTTGTAAACACTCTACGATTTATATTGATGTTTTTCAGAAATTGAGACAACAGTAGGTAAGCTCGTAAGTAGGCAATAAGTGTTACCAAAAGAATCTGAGAGTGCAATCCGTATTTAGGAATGCCTAACGAACTAAATCCCCCATTTAAATTTTAAATTAAATTTCAATTTAAATTTCAGTACCTATGGGGACTTTGATACACCATTTAAGTGGTACCCAACATGGGGTAAATTTAGATCGAGGACGGCCAATGCAAATTTAATACATCATTATAACGTATCAATAACATAATAATTGATTAATCGAGATAATTGTATCTTTTGAAGATCGGTGCAGTGTCTACTAGTGCATTTATAGGCTTAGAGTGTATTTTATACTATAAGTTTGTAAGTACGTTTGTGCCGCTGTCGATGTACTGAACAGCTCCGATACTGTCAATAACACTAAATACGAAAAGTAAACTTACATCATATTTATTCTGGAAACCTCTGACAATCACAAAGAAATTCAGAACTCTTCACTACAGCCTTCTAATGCCAACTGGAGCGGATTCGTTTTAGTAGTGGTACTCAATACGTATACGAATCCATCTCGTTGGAGGTCTATGAATAAATATTTATTGTAGGTATTCTATTGTTCGGTAAAAATCAACAACTCGTGTTGTTTGTTTGTCACTACATAAACGTTTACCTACAGAAGTCTTCTAATGTATCAGGATAGAAGAGTTACTAAAGCAGACAACTCCTTACAGAGGAGGACTTACGTGATTACATCCGCATAGTTTAAGCACCATCTGAAGTACTTTGTCCGAAATTTAAAAATAAGTATTTCTATTCGATAAAATAGCAATTAAAATATTTAAAAAACTTCTACTATTTTTTTACTGAAATTTTAAAAGTTGTTATGTTATTAGGATTTTTATTTTTACTTCTTAGGTTTATTTTATTTTTTATATAAAGTTACAAAGTAAATAAATTTCACTTTCTCACTTCCACTTTGTTTTTCAACCTTTTCTATTTAAATGTCTGACCGCTATTTTAGAAAGGAGAAAATGCTCAGCCGTGTCTTCAAACTGTTCTTGCTCGCCAATTATTTTCGATGTGTTCGATGTGTTCCAGTCCCCAGAGCAGGCTGGGTGTTGAAATGTCTTTAGCACCATATACCAGATACACACAATGCGTCCGATTAATACAGAAAACCGAGGCTGTGACCCAGGCGTACAATTGCTCGCTGAGTCTGGCATTTATGGACTTTGTAAATCCTTGGACTCCATTGAGACCAGGGGCCTACATATATGCGCACCAAATTCTGTCGCAATCTTAACGTTTGTGATGGCAATTAGTATAAAATTTTACAGTTAAAAAAGTGAAACGTCAGTTCAGGATTTGGTGCGTGTAATATTGAGGCTGGAATCGCTGAAGCGATGCTATATCGTTTGGCGATATGTGCAATAGATGAGGTGCCGATGACAAAACCTATCTGATCAGCACGTTAAAATTGTCCGGAAAATACTATTTTTGTTTCTTCACTAATGGTCACTTCTGCTAATCTCTATAATATAAAAATGAATCGCTGAATGTATTGGTAAGCGCAAAGCTCGAGAGCAGCTGAACCGATTACGCTAATTCTTTTTTTAGAATATTCCTTGAACTACGAGGATGGTTCTTACGGAGAAAAATAAAAAAAATTGCGGAATCGACTGTTAGGCAGTACGAAGTTCGCTGGATCAGCTAGTTTTAAATAAAAGCGGACATTAGAGCAAATCTTGTCACTGTATTTTCCAACCGTCGACAACCCATCAATGTTTACGTATATTTTATACACAGTCAATATCACATCAAGCTTCACATTCGTGCATTCTAACTAGATTCGTTAACAAAAACTTTGCAACAAAAATATAAACGTGACCTGCTGTTGACTGTTCATGTGAAATTTATGTAAAGTAATGATGACCCACAGTCATTCATCAACTGTAAATGCAAATGAAGTAATTATTATAAAATAGTTATTTTTAAAATGTGCAATACCTAAAACATGTCGGTTAGGGTTTTTTATTCCCATTCACTTTCGTTCTCCAGCTATAGATTTTTTTTGTTTCACCTTTTCGTTTATATAAGTATTTTTTAATTAATTAATAATATTTAGAAGTAGGTAATTCTGCCTTACAGTAGCGCTGTTTCATAGATAATGCTTAAAACTTTCTTAAAACGTGATACAAGTTTGCGTTTGAGTGGCCCCTTCACCCATTTATAGTGAGCGAAAGTGTCACTGGACGCTGTATAAATCATCCCATTACGTAGATGCAAAGTTTTTTGGGGATGTCTGAGGAATTACCTACTCATTTTAGTAATTAACCTGTAAAACACTTATATTTGCAATATTAGGATGGATAGAATAGAATACCCTATTCTATCCATCCTTATATTGCATTATATCTATAACATTATGTTAAGAAGACAGCATAATTATGATTTATATCGGTCTTTGAGCCGCCGTCATTTCATGAATCTCCGTTTCACAAACTTCACGACTTTAAGATCACCTGAAATTAGAGAAAAAGTGTCGTTAGAACACCCTGTTCCAAATCTCTATAGTACTCGACAATCCTCTTCTAGACAATCCCTACTGGTACGGAAGAAAGATTAGCTACTATGGGGAGTACTGTTCCACTTATCTCTACTGATAGTATGATTCAGGAAATTGGTATCATCACATTGTAAAATGTCTAAGTCCTTCTTTAAGTGATGATAATGTGATACGATTGCGATTATCGATGAGGCGAAAGAGATCTGTCAGGATCACAGCAAGTGGGAGACCCTGGTCTCCGCCTACCCCTGGGGGATACAAGTGTGAGTTTTGTTCTATCTCTTTATATTTGTTTTATATGGCATTGTCTACTTTTCTACGAGATACGCTTAACACAGACGCGAATTAAGAATTAATGTGTAAAGCACGCTTCGTCCAAAGAGGGCTAAGTAACTACTATCATTATTTTACTATTTTTTAGACTTTGTTAAGGACAACGAACGGTACCGCAGTACGTTGTACTTTGAATAAATAACATAAACGTAAAAATAATAATACTTAATTATATACTACGAAACGAACTTTACTAGTTTGTCTCGGGTCTTGGATGTTATCTATGTATTTATTGTATTAAATCTTTCGTCGTGTTAGCACCTATAATACAAGTCATTCAGTTGTACTTAGTTTAGGGCTAACGAGATCTGTGTAATATGTTCATGAATATTTATTTATTATTATCCCTACTATCCCTACTATATCTATAATATAAAAATGAATCGCCGAATGTGTTTGTAAGCGCAAATCTCGAGAGCAGCTGAACAGATTTCGCAAATTCTTTTTTTAGAATATTCCTTGACGTACGAGGATGGTTCTTACGGAGAGAAAAATAAAAAATAATTAAAGAATCTACTATTAGGCGGTACGAAGTTCGCGGGGTAAGCTAGTAATATTATAAATGCGAAAGTAACTCTGTCTGTTACGCTTTCCCGCTTAAACCTCTCAACCGATTTTGATGAAATTTGGCACAGACAATCTTCAGACCGTGAAAAAGGACATAGGCTACCTTTTGTTGCGAAAAAAGGGATGAAGAGGTTGAAATAGAGGTTGAAAGTTTGTATGGGATTTATTAATTTTAAAAGATAAAACCATGAAACTTTATATTTAAGCACTTGATAAGAAATAATTAAACATTTGTTCTAGCGTTTTTGAAATTTCGACCAGTGAGGGGGTGAAACAAGGGTTGAAAGTTTGTATGGGAGTTCGTCATTTGGGGATAAAACCATGAAACTTTATATTTAGGAAATTGATAAGAAATAAAAAAACTATTTGTTCTATCGTTTTTGAAATTTCAACCTGTGAGGGGATGAAATAGGGTTTGAAAGTTTTTGAAACCGAAATCCACGCGGACGAAGTCGCGGGCGGCCGCTAGTATATTATAAATTTTATTTAGCTGCAAAAGATATTTGACATAACACCAGTTCAATGCTTGAGATTTTATTGTTATTTACATAGTTTCTCAAATGTGACGTAAATTGCTTTTAACTAAGGAGTGTCATAAGAATTTCGATAACTAATACATTTGGATTTCCTTAAGTGACATTTAAAAAGTAGCGTAAATAAGCCAAAAAATACACTAAATTGACCGTGTATGAAGCACATAAGCACCATTTAAAAAGAATGCTGCTCGGCCTTAAGAGTCTTGATAAAAATAGCCTGTATGCCACTTGATTCACAAAAAGAAAAACTATATTTTTACCTACATTTTACCTACAAAACTTTATTTTCACCATTTTGTTACTTTTAACTTATTCTTATGTTGTCAATTAACACAGTTATCAAATATTTTTATCAGTAGTTATAATAAGTCTTTACCCAATCCAGTCAGGTTCCCTATGGATATCTCTTTATTGTCACGATCTAGGTCCAGTAAAAATTTTCCTCCAATTAATAGCGACACCATAAGTGCTACAGTTAGGAATGCGCTGAAACAAAGCACACTATTTAAGCTTATGGAAAAATCAAGACTTCAGAATAATCGAGATAATTATAATATGTTTAACGTGGCTAATGGCGATTATTTATAAGAGAGCCGATTTTTATTACTGATTGGGCTTATTGGTCCAAAGTCCGATCAAAAGAGAAACGAAAAACTGGTCCTGGCCACCGAGGAAAAAAGACCCTGGCTTATACAAAAATGACACCAAATGCTAAAACTGTTGCCTATTTTACATGATAAGTATTAAAATAAGATTTTTTTCTATAGTCATGGCCGAAATAAACCTAACAAAGTGCCATGATATATTTAGTGTACAATTGGTACAGTTCATCTTGTCTCTGGTGTGAACATAACTTTTTTAAAATAAAATATGTTTGCTATGAATCTTATTGAAAAAGAATTGAAGTTTGTAAATAAGCTGTTGGTTTTCCAATAAACAATATAATAAAAATAATAAATAGAATACATAACTAGCATACACGGCAAACTTTTTTTTGCGATAATAGTCTATTCTCAGACCTACCAAATATGGACAAAAAAAATCATAAAAATCGGTGAAGCCATTTCGGAGAAATTCGATAGCAAACCCTAACATTTTATTTCTAAGATTTTTTAAAATGTTAGATTATCTCAGCCTCCTTTACTTACAATCCAACCACAACCATCACAAAAAGTAGTGTTACGTAAACAGCAGTGTGCAGATTTTAATTATTAAATGTAGAGCCAATTTAGACACTATAGAATTTAAAAAAAAAAGGGACAATTTGATATTAATATAATTATTACACGAGAACCAAGCTCGAGAACAGTATTACGTATGAGATGCAACGCGAGATTACGTTATTTTATTTGTATTATAGGTAGGCACTTAGTTTACGAGTTCGTTCGTTGTTTATAAATTGTATATGACTCAAAATGGTGAGAATGTTATTGATGCCACAATGTTTGGAAATCGTTGATTGATTCAGCGTAAAAGTTAATCCGTAAAAGGATCTCACAAACCAAAGCGATCGCGGTGGTTATTATTACTGTGTAGTAGAGTTTGTATGAACACAGACAATCTTTGACCGTTAATCATTTGATTTCTGCGTTCGCGGTCAGAACACGTTAGTTTGAATACGTCTATACAAATACATACATATACCAACTAATGCCTGTATCCCGAAGGTGTAGGTAGAAACCAGGGTCTACCACTTGCTACGATCCTAACAGATCTCTTTTATACTATTTTTATTTTTAATGCACTAACCCGTGCTAATGACAATTTTAAAAACCTATTTAGAGGCTAAAAATTCCACCCATGCCGGGATTTGAATCCGCGACCTCTGGCTATCCGTGCCAGCGCTCTTTCCAACTGAGCTAATGGGCGACTCACCGGCATCAGTGAAATTTCGAACCTCTTTACACTATTCTCTGTATTACGTACAGGCAGCGACATCTGGCTTTAGTAAATTGCATCACTTACAGCCCCGACTACCTACTTCGAAGTTAGGTTTTTACATCGGAATGATATCACTGTACCCACATGATTATACTATTTTTATTTTTGCCTTTATTCTGGTTGGTACCTACGTAATGTTTTTTTTTCAAAATTGGCAGCACTTTCGCAGATGTTAAAGCCTTAACTTTATTTCAATATAGTTAATATAGACACAGGTCGACTCAGGCTCGTTGGTGACTAGATATGCTCCTTAAGAAAATTATTTCTAGTAGGTAGCTATTATTCTCCAAATGAAATATAGCGATCTCTGAAGGTCAGTGGCAAATACAGAAACCTATTTTGGGGAGGGCTGACGGTAGGTTTCGTAGAGCTTTTTCAAGATAGTTACCTATGGATAGATATAGTTATTATCATTTTCCTTCTGTTCTATTAATATGGTTTTGTAGAAATAGGGTAATATGAAAGAAATGCGTGAGTCCTACATCGTACATATTGGAGGGGGCTTCAGCCCTTAGCCCCACCTGGTTCCGCTTTTCGTGAAGGTTATACTTGTGGTGGTGCTTTTAGTAACTCATAGCATGGTCTAAGTGGTCTAAGTCTCTATACTTTTTCAGGTACTTTCATTCAAACATTCTTATGTCATTAACTAAAATGGGCCTGATTTATTCACAAGGGTCAACGAACGACACAGATAGAGCGACGAGTTTGGATAGTAGCGTGAGCAAGACAAGCGAATTAAAGCAGGTCCATTAGACTTGCTTTTGTAGGACCACGCCTGGGGAACGGATAGAGTGGAGTCAATAAAATAGCTCCAATGCGAGGATGTTGGTAAAATTTATATCATCCAATCACATAAAAAATTGTTTCAACTCGTTTAAAATCGTTGATGCCAACATAACGGCATAGGAACTAAGTATTTTCTTGACCGCAGTCTACCGTATCTTCCTCCTTATGTTTTTATCTAAAGGTACCCACAAGTATTTCAGAACTGCGCCTACTTAATTAAGTTTTGTTTAACTTAACTAGTTTAATTGCATAAACATTAATACAGAGGTTCTCACCCTTTTAAAATGAATGCATTTCGTAAGTGAACAGCCTGTATTCAATAAATCACTTTTTTTGGTCTGATTTTGCAAAGCGCTCTTGAATATATATGCCATAAAAAGTTTTTTTATTGCGCAATCTGCCTTATCACAGACTAACAAGCCCTTACACAGGGCCAGTTTGAATAAACAAAAACCAAATAAGCCAGGCTCTTACCAGAAAGTCCTGATTTATCCCTTTAATATACCTGTTGCTCCTTTTGAGAGTACTATTAAGCATTTTCAAGTCCAAAAAGACTTGGACCAGGGCTTATTTCTTCTAAATTAGTTAACTCTGAAACTTCTAGGTTCTAGAACTAAGTCAGCCATTGTTTGCTTATTGAAATCATATTTTTTTAGGAAATAATTACATTTACTCATTAAAACAAAGCTTGAATTACCTTTTGGTGTTACACATTTGCATTTGGAAAATAGTTCCAATCGTTTCACCTTTTTTCGCATATAATTTGAAAATAATATCCATAGTTTTTAATACCGAAATCCTATAAAAATGTATTTTAGAGGGTCTATGAATTTTACAAAGGTATTATACCTTATTTCATCAATAAACTAAGAGTCCTTATGAAACTGACAAACCCAACAAGCAATAAAGGCATCCAATTATCTCTAACAAATTGTCTACGAAATATTAGATCATCCATTTTATTATCGCCATGTCAGAAAAGCATAATACTATTCAAACAAGAACTAATTGAATGAGCAAAGCTAAATATAACTTTACCAATCCTAAGAACTTTGTATTTTTGTAATCCTTTACCCGGCTAACAAGGCTATTTCAATTCCAAATACGGGCTAATTCAAGAGTTGCACACAAGTTCTGAACAGGTTAAATTTAGTTTTTGGGATTTGCTATTTGCTCCAGAACACTAGCTCCTGACAACGCTGTGCGGAGGTTCTATAGGTCGAGCCCTTTTGAGCTACAGAACCAATTCAGGAGGTTAATTTAACGTTGTTGTGGCTAGTTTCCCAGAACCTTGCGTTATCCTAGAAAGGTTTTAGAACCTGCTCAAAACCTTTTGAGAACCTAAAATGTTACTTTAAGCCAGTTTTGAATACTTATTATCTTGCCTTTTGGGAATACATCCCCTATTCGGTCGAAGTATGTCTGCCTGTGACGTCGTCCAGCGGCCCTTCAACCCACATTAGCTCGATAAATTTCTTTCATCAAATTTTCTTTCTTCATCACACTAATATTTTAAAGGCGAAAGTTTGTGAGTGTGTACGTTTGTTACATCTTCACGTCTAAACGGTTGGAGCGATTTTAATAAAATTTTGTATGGAGTTAGCTGACACCCTGGATTAACACATAAGCTAGGTTTTACTGCGGGAAAATAGCTTACTTGCATGGGAAAATCAATAAGCCGCTGGTAACAACGCGGGGCACAGCTAGTCCTCTCCATATGTCCAAATCAATATAACATTCCTTTCTCTATTCTAGTCACTACAAATCTTCTTTCAGTCCACACAATCAATCCAAAGTACAAAATACAAATACTACTGTTGTAAACGACCGCCATTGCTGACGCCACGGCAACTGCTTTGGCTTGTGAGTTTCTTTAATATATAGAAAGCGTTATTCACCGGTAACAAAGAGATTCCAAGGATGCCAATCAACATTTTCCTAAATAGTTATCACTATTGTAAATATTTACAAAGTTATATCTCTCGGGTCGGGCGTTAGTATTTTACACCCTGTATAACCCTCTCAAAATGGCCAGCACGACGTTCCAGTGACAAAATGTTAATGAAATGATGCTGACAAAAATATAATCTTACCAACTTTATGTTGCAATCAATGAGTATTCGCTGCAGTTGTTAACGGCTTGACTGTCGCTGCTGGATCGATTACTCCTGAATCACTTTCTTTTTCAATCGATGATTCTGATTGAGGAGTCGGTGATTCGGATTCTGATGGTGGGTTGTCGTCAGTGTCGCCAATTTTCATTACGACTGTACTAAACGCAGGGGAAGGCGTCGTGGTAGCCACACGCGCTTTTGTAAAGTACCTCAGCTGAAAAGGACCCAACGTGATTATAACCCTCCTCAACCATGACCTTGATATTTTTTATGTAGCCTATAAACGTCCAACTGCAGGGCACAGCCGTTCTCTCAGAGACAGATAATGGAATTCATTACCTGCGGATTGGCAATTTCAAGCGCTGAAGTACAGGAACACCTTTGACACTCAGATTTCCTCACCATGTTTTCGTTAGCTAGTGGTATAGGTACTATAACTTTACAAATGTACATAATTTAGAAAACAAAGTAATTGGTAGGTACATGCCCGCACTGCGAATCGAACTTAGGTCTCTCGCTTCCGAGTCCTTTGTTCTACCCACATGGCTACCGCCCCCCTCGAAAATAACAATAGATTTCTAAGGTTACCTTACAGTTAGGACTGAGGAGATTTAATTGAGAAGATGATATAAACCCTATGTATGTCCCCACTGTTGGGGCACGGGACTCTTCCTGCATGGCAGGAAGGCCATACTCCACCACGGGGCCCAAGTCAGAGTTGGTGGAGGATTGTAAGACAGTGGCGGGTCTTACTGTCAGATGTTATCAAGCCGTCCATGAGGCCTTGCCTAATGTGCCTTGCGAAGCATGGAAACGCTTGGCAAAATGCCACTAGAGTTAGTCACGAGATGGTGACCCATCCAGTACCTGACCACGCCTGTTGTTACTCACCCTTTGTGATTGATCCCAATCACTCGGTTCCACTAGGACACGAGCGCTTCTAAATGAGAAGATATGCTAATCAAAATATTTTTTTTTGCGCTGGTAATGCTAGTACGCTGAACGAAGTACGTACCTTCATTCGTACTTGCCGCAACCTTAGTTGATCCGAAGATTCATCATATTCTGAGCCCGATTCTGAGTATGACTCCTCATCGACAGACTGGGTTGTAATCAATATAGTTGTTTCCACCCGCTCCGTTGTCGTCGTGGTTGACGTGGTGGTATTAGCGACCGGTTCGTCGGGTTCCAATAATATGTACCTTGTTGTCATGTAAATCAAGAATACCATCGATGAGACCAACAGTATCCTAAAAACAAGTAGATTTTAGTTTAAACTTTAGGTTTGCAAATATAACTTATGATATTGTATTGTCTAGATAATAAGGATGAAATGTATTTTCTATGTAGAAATAATAAAATAAATAATAATAATAAATATTCATGGACATATTACACAGATCTCGTTAGCCCTATACTAAGTACAGCTAAATGACTTGTGTTATAGGTGCTAACTCGACGATGGATTTAATACAATAAATACAAAGATAACATCCAAGACCTGAGACAAACTAGAAAAGTTCGTTTTCTAGTTTGACCCGGCCGGGGATCGAACCCGAGACCGTCGGTTTTACAGCAGCGTGCCAAACCGCGGCGCCACCGAGGCCGTGAAACTATTTGTATTTGTAACTCAGGATCTGTAAAATAAATTAATAGTTTGCACTTTTATTTAGTTTATCAGATTGCCATTAAAATTTCTACTTTAAACATAAAACAATTATTTTCTAAGGTTAACACGAGCTGTAGACATAATTAAAACTGTTTTTATACGGATTTATGCTCGTTTATTACATTTTTACAATTTTCCAACGTTTCGGCACTTTTTCAGGTGCCGTGGTCCCGGATGACTGAGGTGACAGGTGTCTTTTAGAAATCATTAACGGTTAGTTTACTACCCTCGGCAAAAATTACAAAAGTTAATTATGAAGTTACGTTCCAAAATAGACAAACCAATTATTTTTTATATAAAGTCAACAATATTGATTATTAGTAATTGAAGTTAAAATTAAATTTATAAACTAATTACTTTATATGAACTTAAAGATACCGATTATTAATTGAAATTAAATTGATTTTTTATTATTTATTCTACAGTCACACTTCTAGCATGGGGGTCTCATGCACTTAAGCACTGGTTCCCATGCTACCGGTATGTTCCAACCACGATCTCTATTAAAATGGCGCGTTTCAAAATACTCCCAATTTTGTCAGTCAGTCAGTGAGAGGAGTGACTGACAAAATTGGGAGTATTTTGAAACGCGTAAATTGAGGCGCGTTTCAAAATACTCCCAATTTTGTCAGTCAGTCAGTGAGAGGAGTGACTGACAAAATTGGGAGTATTTTGAAACGCGCCTCAATCAGAACCATCTACCAGCCGCCAAGAAAGATACACCAATTCATGCGAAGTGTCAAGCACAGGATTCCCTTACAAGAGGCAGGAGTATACAAGCTTGACTGTGAATGTGGTTCCTCGTACATTGGTCAAACGAAGCGTACCATAGCTGAGCGGGTGAAGGAACATATCGCTGATGTGAAACATAAGCGCTCTGGTAGATCTGCAGTCAGCGAGCATACACTTAGCGGTACCAACCACTTTATACATTTCGATAAAGTTAAAGTTCTAGCCCGAGAAGACCGTTTCTTCCCTAGAATGATACGTGAGGCAATAGAGATCCGCCGGCATCCAAATTTTAATAGAGATCGTGGTTGGAACATACCGGTAGCATGGGAACCAGTGCTTAAGTGCATGAGACCCCCTTGCTAGAAGTGTGACTGTAGAATAAATAATAAAAAATCAATTTAATTTCAATTAATAATCGGTATCTTTAAGTTCATATAAAGTAATTAGTTTATAAATTTAATTTTAACTTCAATTACTAATAATCAATATTGTTGACTTTATATAAAAAATAATTGGTTTGTCTATTTTGGAACGTAACTTCATAATTAACTTTTGTAATTTTTGCCGAGGGTAGTAAACTAACCGTTAATGATTTCTAAAAGACACCTGTCACCTCAGTCATCCGGGACCACGGCACCTGAAAAAGTGCCGAAACGTTGGAAAATTGTAAAAATGTAATAAACGAGCATAAATCCGTATAAAAACAGTTTTAATTATAAAACAATTAAGTATTTTTTATTTAAAACTAGCTGACCCAGCGAACTTCGTACCGCCTAGCAGTCGATTCTTTAAAAAAAAATATTTTTTCTCTCCGTAAGAACCATCGTTACTTCAAGGAATATTAAAAAAAAAGAATTAGCGATATCGGTTCAGCTGCTCTCGAGATTTGCGCTTACCAACATATTCAGCGATTCATTTTTATATTATAGATCAGTGTGTTTATTCCGTGAAAGAATATATTATGGTATTATGTTATTATGGTCTTATTAATAAAACACGGTTCCTTAAAATACTCCTCAAGTGCAGTTTATATAGTCTTTGGTAAAGGAAAAGACGTAATTGAGTTTTAAAACTGCTTCTGAGGAGATTTTAAGAGAAATAAATAACAATGTAAGACCATTAGGCCTTAAAAATGCTCATAAAAAACCTGTGGTTATAAATTTAAGAATATGGTTTAAAAGTCATAAATAGTCCAGTAGATAAAAATTGCTATACTAGCTTTAAGTTATATCTTGTATAACTTGATCATTTACAGATATATCAGTAAGCAACCACAACCACTGAATGTACCG
Organism: Yponomeuta sedellus; assembly: GCA_934045075.1. NCBI lineage: Eukaryota > Metazoa > Arthropoda > Insecta > Lepidoptera > Yponomeutidae > Yponomeuta > Yponomeuta sedellus. Next base: position 13,916,528 of record OW203724.1, read on the forward strand.
CGTGTTTAGGGACAATAAGTTAAATTATCAATTTATTTTTCATTCAAAGTAATAACTTTAAAGTTATTTTTAGGGGAGAGACTTTGCGTATCAGCAGTACCCTAATGCAATACCACTACTATCAAGACTTTGAGAACATTAAAAACTAAATAAATTTCCAGATCACCATGAAGGTAAAGAACAGAAAACATTTATTTCTGCTGTAATTAAATAATTACTTAATATACTTACACCGATAAAGCCATCTTGAACTGGTTCTTGCGCCAACCCAAGTTATCAAAATTTAATCAAGACTGTGGAAAAGATATTTATAGTAATCCACTTCAATTGCTACAAGTTATGTATGTATGATCGATGGTACATTAATGAAATAGTGCGCTGCGTAAATCGCAAAATGTAAACTGATTTTAAGGTCCCATCCGTAACATAGTGGTTACAGGGAGCCAAAGTCTCGAAGAGTGTCTTGCAAAGACAGATAGATACGCAACACTTTATTGTACATGACAAAGGAACTTGGGCAGATATTTACAAATATACTAAAAATATCGTTGTGGGTGAGCACATTTTAAATAACGCATTTGGTAATTTGCTAAAATATTAAATGTGAAATTTAATTTATTAAATTATCGGTCAAATGGCTGAGAGTCAGTAATATTACACAGTGATACTATAACTTTCAAATGGATAGTTTTTTAACGATTCTGAACTGTCAAATACAATTTTATTTTGATGAAACAATATTATTTGACAGTTGTGGATGACAAAATTTATTTGTTAAAACCACGGATGTAAAAATTTACATCCGTGGTTAAAACAAATAAATTTTGGCATGCGGAGATTGATCTATCAAACATTATGAGCATTTTTAAAACTCTTTATCACGTGTCTTACAAAAACCTTCTCCCAAAACTATATATGGCAGTAGCCCAGTGGTTGTGACCAAAATTACTGCAGGTACTTTTACGGAGTTCCATATTCTGTGTAAGACCTACTTAGGTTAGAGTATCACAAGAATCAAAATCGTCAGAAACAAATTCCATGCCATTCAAATAGAACATTATGACCGCAGTTTGCACTTGCTTCAAAAGGTACATGTGATTTCGACAACGCCACAACAGCCACGATGATACGATTCTGGCCGTTCCAAAATTAATCCTTCGTATACCGAACCCTTCAATATTAACTAAGTTCAACTCAGGATTGACCGTTTTAGTCGATATAAACTTACAGTAGCCTTATTGACTAAACAGTGATGTTCTGTAAACTGCGGATCCTAAGAATCGACAGCTTTCTGTGAAAACGAACATCGATAAATCGACATATTGTGGATTGCCAGAACACGTTTTTGTAAATAAAACTTGTATTACTAACTCACTAAACTAAACAACAAACTAAACAACCCGACTGATGAAAGTCTTAAACAAGCCCAAATTAATGACATCGTTAAATTTTCACCACTCAATGTCAGTAGCCACTGAGGTTGAGTCATCAAAGACAAACAACGAGGCTAGTAAGAACATATGATTAAAACATTCAGGTCTTTAAGAAAATATATTATATTTACAGAACGTTACACGTCATAAAAGTATGCACAAATTACATAGCACCTATTATTATTAACTTGTCAATAGTAAAACAAACTCATCCCATCACAAGACGTCTGGAACAAAATATGGATCTGGTTTACCGAGGATCTAGAGATACTCGGTACCCCAGATCCATATTTTGTTCTTTGTAAATGAACCAACATAATTATATTTTTCTTAGATTTGCAGTCGAACCAAGAAATCTCGGTTATTTTAAAATAATAAAAAAGTAGATCCCTCTCTAACATAATAATGATATAATTATGTTACTTTTAAACCGATAGGGATACAGATATTTATACATAATTTCCATTGAAAATATTGAACTGAAAACCTCATTCCTGTCACTTCAAATGAGTCGATATTTTAAACAATTAATAATGAGAATTTTATAAACAGGAAAAACTGAAGACTCGCTTCATCTTCATATTTTTACAAAAGATTAATCACAAATACTGAATTACAAGATGATTTCCGAGGTTTCTTCCAAACGGATCCATTCTAAGCCGCTGCAGTCGGTCGAGGAGATATTTCAGAATATAACTGGCCTGCTTCGGGCATGGTCAGTATATACTTAGTAGTCCAGTAGGCACCAAAAGCCAACAGGCCAGTGATCACAATACTGGAAGAAAAAAATTGTATGAAAATCAACGTGCAATAAGTCATCACACAAATGTTCACTATTGTGGACTTTGTAGATAATATTAACGTAATTCGTGCTTACAGTAATCTTAATAACCACAAAGCCAGTTTTGAAATACTACTTTCATTTTATTTTCATACTTTAACGTGCCAAAAACCCATTTCCATCGACTTTTAAAGCCTAATTAACTCGTTTTAATGGTACTTGACGGTTGATTCAGTTTTAACATATATTCGTGACTTACGATGCACTAGATACACTGGTTGCTAAAACAGCTGATCTTAGTGGAAATCGATTATGTTATATTTTTTCGCTTAGGATCCATTATCACAGATATTTATGTTACTACTAGTATTTATACTAGACACTTTTTCATAGCATAAGATGAAATAGATATTTTTTAATGGGGACGGTAGTTAACACTTTAGAAAGTTAGGAGGTTGATAGGGTTTGGTTGGTGAAAACGGGCAAAATTACATCACTCTTCTTCGAATAAGAAACAAAAATACTTTTAGTAAATACTTACAAGCCTAATGCCATGATACTGACTCCACGATGGTCTACAGGCAAATCACAACTGCCACCAATAAAGCTATAACAACTGATCACCTAACTAACACCTTTGGCACTCAATACTTAATCACATCTAAAATTGTTTTAAGTCATTCTTAAGACGTTGTCACACTGTTTTAGTCTTGAATGGAATTAAAACAAATAGTATCTAAAATTGAACACTGTACAAAAGCAGCTCAATTACAGATGTAATCACCACAAATCAACAAACTAACTAAGTAATTAACATAGTCTATTTTAAGTTGTTTTTGTAATTTTTGCGATAATTAAACCATTTTTCAATATCCATTTTAATGTTCAATTTAAAAATTTATAAATCATAGGTTACCTGAAAACTGCGCAATTCCTGAATCACCCGTTATAGAGTTTGCAACACCTTTAATTTTTTATTACTTATAATATTCGTTTTTGTATCTTTCTAATATTCTTTTTTAGTATCTTTACACAATAGATAGTTAGTTAATGTTTAATAGTTAACTCGACAAAAATAAATGTTAAGACCGACACAAAAATCTTTTCCAATAGAAATAAAACATACCAAAAAACTCAAAAGTCGTAAAGAATTGTTGTAAAGTCTTGCGCAACCTTGAGGTAACCGTGTCTAAATGGGATACAGCGAATAGTATACAACAATGACATGCCATAATATAACCACGCCTTTACAGAAATCGCGAAAATACTATTCAAATGTTATGTAAACACCAAGTCCTCAAATAGTATAACAGGTAGAGAAGTGACGGCTGCCGGTAGAATAACAAACTATAACATGGCGTTACTTGCAGTATAGATCGGCAGAGTGCATCAATTTCAGTAGATATCAAATATCTTAAACTTTTAACAAATTAGCATACTAAAAAATATAGGAATGTAGTAGTATTACTTGCATTGCATTGTCGTGGCTGAACTGGTTACAAAATACATAGTATTTTGTACATTACAGGAGATACAGGTCCTTGCGTATGGATGGTCAGGGTGCGGAAAGATATGGAGGAACAGACCTATGGTATTCCAGCGGTACACATACATACATACATAACCTCACGCTTGTATCTAAGAGGGGTAGGCAGAGATCAGGGACTGCCACGATCCTGACAGATCACTTTCGCTTCATTAACGTTCATAAGTCGTTGCATACACGCACGCCGGTTCCGGGTACTTTTTATCTTTCCCTTTGCTATTACATCCCCTATTTGGTCCATATGTGTCCGCCTGGGACGTCCCTTAGTAGCCCTTCTACTCACATTCGCAATATACATTTGTTTCGTCAATCTTTCTTCCTTCATCCTCTTCATATGTCCAAACCAACGCAACATTCCTTTCTCAATTCTAGTTCCTGCGGTGTGCTGATAATAAAACTCTTGTCCACAGAAGGGTATTTGCACTTACCAAGACTTTATTCTATTACTGCCATTTATCCGTTATTATTGCATAAAGATGGAATCCTAAAACGGCACTAGCTAAAAGCATCAGCGTCGCCATGACGAAGTAAGTCTTGTGCTTTTTGCGCCTGCGACGACTGCTCGTGGCTGGTTCGTCGCTGGCGGTGGGGTCGATACGCACTATACTTCGTTTCCGCGTGTGTAACAATTTAGGATACGTTGTCCTTAATTGAAATGCAATCTGAGGAAGATTTTAGAGCGTTTATTCCCTTGGCATCTCTCTCGCTCGCTTATTCTAACATTTTAAATAACAGTAAAAGCATGAGAAACCTACTTAGAGGCTAAAAATTTCACCCATCTAATCCCACTTAGCATCAGTGCATTAAAAAGAATATAGTAGAAGCATGAGTTCCTTATTTGGACACAATGTGGTAGCATAATGCCAGGTCCAGACGCGTGTATCGTGTAATGTATGATAGCGTGTAAGATTAAGTCAACAGTAGAGTCGGCACACTAATGTAGTAAAAAATTGCCAAATAGGTGGTTAATAGAGACTGACAAGTTCAATCATTGGTCGTCACCATCATTTGTGTGTGTACTAAATAAACATACGGCCTATGTAAAAAAAAATTTAATAATGCCTTAGCATTTAAAGTTATTAATGGCAATCATGGAATCTTATGCGTATAGGTGGTATCTAATGTATTAGATTTAAGAGGACTTGAGAAAAGATGGTCAGAGTGGAGTTTTTTTTCCCGCTGCCTTTTTCTCCACTACATTACGGCCCGAAGGCGGCGGCTTTCACTTTCATGTTACATTGTACTTTGACATTCAGCAAAAAGAGTAAATTCTTTACGTTGAAATAAATTGAATTGAATTGAACCGACACCGGGTTTGTTACATGTAATCACCGCGAGCGTTACAAGTAGGTAATGTGGTCTGTTAGCGTTTAGAATATACCTCGGCTACTATCGGATAGAATCGGATATAGAACTAATATGATGGCACTTAATTTCGAAATCGGAACTAATACGACACTTAATTTCGCAATCAAAACTCAATCATCAGTATGAAAACCGGCGAAAACCGAAGCCTAGAGCCCGAGGTATATTGTAAAAGCTAACAGACTATCGTAGTGCGGTCTACATCCACCATTCACGTTGACTCACTCACATTCACTCGTCAGACACGTCTGGACTGTAGAAGCGTCGGCTTAACATTCAACGCTTCTATATTGTTAATTAGAAAGTGTTGTAGATCGTTTATGTCGCTCTTTCGTATGACTTAATAGACTTCATTATGCTATAGAACTAAAACTTTCATAGTTAATAACATAGACCATGTCGTGATTTACACAGTAAGCAGAGGCCATAGGACTAATTAAGCCCATAAAATGAGCGATTCCAATCCAGTCTATTCCAGGTCAGTAAACTGTTCCATACTTATTTTACAGTTAGTATGGTGCGCGTCATATAGGGGCAGATCTATTAGAGTAGAGTAATTTCAGTCAGAGAGAACAGATGAAAACCATGAAGCACTAAGTAAATTAAACTTGAAAAATACAATACCAACCAGTACCGCAGCAGTACCAGTTAACAATATAATACTGGAGGCCAGGAAGTAGATGAGGAGTATTTTGTAAGAATTCGGCTTGGTAGAGTGCGTTACAATACTGCCCACGTTCAATATCAATTGGCTCCAGATCGCGCCACCGATTGATGTCTGAACAACGTTGTACTTTGGCCTGATCACCGGTTTCGTATGTATCCATAACGCTGCTATTACCGTCGTAATTAATAAAACTGCTATCGAAACGTACAATTGCATTTATGAATCAAGATTCTTCTGATCATTGTAATTGTGCTTACCTATGTCATGTTTTACTCAAAGAGTATCTAACCACTTTACTATTTGACCAGTATTTGACCACAATATTTGACAGCTTCAAGAACACAGTTTTTCATTAGGTCATTCATCCATCACAGATGAATACACAATGAGCACTGACCTCCTCGGTGGGTCAAAATACCTCAGCTCAGTTAAAAAGGTACTAGCTAAAATAAGTTTCATACCCACAGAACATAAATATATTCTGTGGTCATACCGATGAACTTCCTGAGGACTGATTAAAATGCAAGATCAAGGAAAAACATCTCTTGTAATAAATAGTCTTAAGGTCAAAGTTTGTCTTCTTGGATTTAGATATTATAAAAAAAGTGTAATTTAGCTAACGTATTGTGCTAACTTTATTTTTATGTCATTTCAAAGCAGTTGTCTTGGATTACTTGAGAAACCCCACTTCTTTAATAAATCTTTGCATTTCCCCACTGCTAGAACACGGGTCCTTTCCTGCATCGAAGGAACATTAGGCCATAATCCACCACGGAGGCCAAGTACGGAGGTGGAGGAATATGAAATAATAAATATAGTAGTAGTAAATATGTATCAAATTTAATTTTTGATGTGCAATAAAGTGTTGTTCATCTATCTATCTGCATTATGAACCAGATTGTCCGTCTAAAAGGCCACCAACTTGTAATAAACTCACGACAGTAATGCTCATTAACTCAGGGCACTTCGAAGTCTTCGCATTTTACTTGCATAGTCGCCCGTAACGCAACTGACTAGAGTGCATGGGTGTAAAAGTAAACGTGTGGTCGACTGTAGATTCCTACATGTATCAACCACATGTTTGAAAAAACTGTGTAGGTATTCAGTTACTACCATCTTGAGACGTGCTAGAGGAACCGACGTTTCCGCTCTGATAAACAAGTATTGTTGTATCCAAGTAGAAAGTCATACACAGCTTATCATAAGATATAATAGCATCGAGCACTCTACAGTATAATGTGTACAGTCTTAATAGTTCTATAAAGCATAGCATGATAGATCTTATCAGACTATAACAACTCATTGAGTGCTTACAAGTACTTAAACATGTGATTACAATCCTCTCGACAATGTTATAGCATTATAGTTGATATTCTCGTCCTCCTTCAACAATGTTTCTTCGTCAGTATATGAGCATTGCCCATTCCTTAACACCATGAATTTTGGGCCGTTTGAAAGCTATAGCACAATGTACGTGCCTGAAAACGAATGGATATCGAATACGCTAGTTTGTTATTTTGTATACGGGGCGTTGAAGTATTACATAATGAGTTTTTTAAGGTTTTTGCAACTCCGTAACGCGCCGTAACGTTTTTCTATACCCCCTCCCCTCCTATTTAAATGGTACGTATAAATCGGTGAAAAGTTGCGTACAATACGGTCTAGTGATTCCCCGTAAAACATAAACGAACAAGGTTGCCAATTTGAGAAAGCAAAAAAAATACGTACAATACAATCGAAGGAATCCCGTAAAACATGAGCGAAAAGGGTTGCTATGTTGAGCGATTTTAATTCCTTAGATAAAAACTTTATATTGAACAAAAAACAATATCACATTAGTAGCCAGTCAGAGCGCAAGTCCGTGGGTCATTGTTCTGATAGACAGAGAGACGAGAGAGAGATTTCTCAAGTTATTTTTTTTTGCTTTTAAATGGATTTTAACTCGTTTTTAATATGCTCAAACTTAGTCCCATAAATACCCACTACCTATTTATGCAGTTTCAAAAAAGACAAAGTAGGTAAGTATTAGATTCGTCCACTGCTCGACAAGGCACATCAGTTCTTCACATCCTGTCATACTCATTCAGCCGCGTCCAGTAATCTGCCTCACGTCGCAGTAAGTAACCAAGCAATCATTATTAGTCTCGAGCAACACAAGGAGTGGAGCTGAGTACTTTAGCGATACTCCTTTATAATAGCACGCATGTAAAGAATTTCTTAAAGACTCGCGTTGCTCATACATAGTCATATGTTAAGCGAGTCTAATCACAATTATTTGTTAGGCAACGCAAACAAGCACTCAGTGCTTAGTGCGAGTTTTTTAACTACTCGATCGCGTTAACGTAAACTCATATTTCTATGGCATCGAGGAAGCGCCACCTAGCGACAAGTATGGAAATTAAAATTGCTGAGTGCGAGTTGTAATGGTTTACGTTGAGAAGTGAACACGTTTACTAGCCAAAACACGAATAAACGCGAGTGCGAGTTGTACTGTGACAGCGTTTTACCAGTTCGAACGGTTAACTTACTCATACTCCCTACTCAATGCTCGATTAACGCGGTAGTAAAGTTATTCGATTGGATCTGTCAAACTCGAACTAAGGACTCAGGTGCTAGAGTCTAATACTTACATAGTTTTTAAATAGAATTATATAAGCACGACAACGGTTGTTATTTGCCTCAATTTGGTAGTCTACAAAGCAATAACACTACAATGTCATTCCAGGGGTATAACCCGCACAAATTAAATAGGCATATCTCGCGAAGAAGATCGAATCGCGCGAGGCGCCAAGTAAAGTAGCACGGGTTATACCATTGCAATGCGATTGGTTACTAGACTACCGATAGCGTGAATGAAACGACCATCTCCTGACTAATATGACTCTATTGAACCACTATGCATTTAAGAGACTCACCCCCCAGTTTAATAAAAATTACCACGCCTTTAAAGGTTGATGTGTTGTCGACTACACTGTATCCCGAAAAGATCACATTCTTATTCGATTTCAACCCTGTATGTCCCCACTGCTGGTGCACGGGTCTCTTCCTGCGTTGCAAGAAAGATAGGCCATACTCCACCACGGGGGCCAAGTCCGGGTTGGTGGAGGTTTGTAAGACAGTGGCGGGCCTTACTGTCAGAAGTTATCAAGCCGCCCTTAAGGCCTCTGACATGTCTTAACGACTGCCATTACATGATACCCGGCACCCACGGCTTAACGTGCCTTGTGAAGCACGGAAGCGCTCGGAAAAATGCCACTAGCGGTAGTAACGGGACGGTCACCCATCCCGCACCTGACCGCGCCTGTTGTTGCTTAACTCGAGTGATTGATTGCAATCACTCGGTTCGACCAGGCCACGAGCGCTTAAAATTAAAATTCTGTGTAGCCGCTACCAGTCATATTGGTCATAGGAAAGCAGCTCATATTCAGCAGCTCATACGCTATAAGGGCTCATTACGTATTATAGCAAGAGCACATACGAGTACAAAGCTCTACAAATAGTTGGTCCATAACTCCTTATAGCTGCAATTCCAAACTCCAGGCAAGCGAAGCCGCGTGTATCAGTTAATAAATGTGTATTAACGTAAATCATTTGCTACATGTATGACCTAGCATCAACAGAGATCTTTTGTTGTTTCGTAATTGTAGTCCACGTTTGTAAATTGCACCCGTGCGAAACAAGGGTGGGTCTCTAATAAAGCAATAGCATCCACACAAAATTTTCGTAAGCACTATACATTATTAACTTCAATCAGTCAGAGACGAGAAACAGAATGCGAGCTGCGTCTCTAGTCACGTGATTAAGGTCTGCAAATCAAAGCGAATCCTGGTCGTCCTGCGAATCCTGATTAAGGTCTGCAAATCAGAGCGAATCCAGGCCATACTCCACCACGGGGGCCATCCAGGCCATACTCCGCAGGCCCCCCTACACGAACACGTATATTTAAAAAACCACCTACACCCTGGATGACAGATACATTAACGAATATGCGTTACCTTCGTACTCAGGCATGCAAAGCAGCTAAGCAAACCAGAACTGGCTCCGCCTACTAATACTATCGGGAAATGCGAAATCTAGTGAACACGGCTATTAACGCAGAAAAGCGAGCTTACTTCACGCAATTTGTTGTTAAAAATAAAAATAATCCCAGTAACATGTGGCGGCATATTAATCGTATTATCAAACCTAATCCTGGTCAACAAATTCCTTCACATCTATCTGACCCTAACTCTCTTAATTACCATTTTATTAACAGTGTCCCAACGCAAACAAGTAACTATGGTGACACGAATGTAGATGATAATCACTTGCCAGGTCCTGAGTCTGGATTTAATTTTAAAGAAGTTGATGAAATGACACTCGAACGTATGATTCAGAAATCAAGCTCAAATTCGTTAGGCTCTGATAATGTTTCAATGTTCATGCTAAAGATCACATTACCGTACTCTCTCACAGCTATCTCGGCTATCGTTAATAAATCGATCTTGCACGGCGAATTTTCAGATATCTGGAAATGTGCCTATGTAACACCTATTCCTAAAAAATGTAAAATTGAAGAGTACAGTGACATAAGACCAATTTGCATTTTGCCTGCACTGTCTAAGATTGTAGAAAGGGTGGTTCTTACGCAAATTACTCCTTATTTAGAACACAACCAACTCATACCCACACTGCAATATGGATTTCGTTGGAAACATAAGCACGTCAACGGCTCTTCTCAACATAGTTGATGATATCTTATCTGCCTCAGATAAAGGACGTGCTACACTACTGGTCCTGCTGGATTTCACTCGGGCATTTGACTGCGTAAACGTTGACATGCTCTTATCTATTTTAAAAAACATGGGTTTTTCAACGACAGCTATTATCTGGCTTAGGTCTTATTTTTCAAACCGTAGTCAAGTAGTGCAATCCATTAACGATCAGGGATTAACGTCTAGATCAGAGCCGCTAGCCGTTACGCGAGGTGTAATCCTCGGGCCCACCTTATTCAATTCTCGGGCCCACCTTATTCTCCCTGTATACATCTAGCATGTGTCGATCTATCCAGTTCACAAGATATCATATGTATACCGATGATACGCAGATGTAAATACACACAACAGCTACCATACCCAACTTAGCAGATTCAATTTATCAGCTCAATTCAGATTTGGAAGCCATCGCACTATTGTCTATTAAACACAGTCTAATCCTAAATCCAAACAAGAGCGTTGCCATTATTTGTGGGACTAAACACCAGGTTCACTCCCTGAAACTATTAGATCCTGTAATAAAAATTGGAGGTAATACAGTACCTATTCATGATTGTGTCCGTAATCTGGGTCTTATGATGGACGAGTCCCTACGACTCGAAACCCATGTCCAGCAAAAAATTGGTAACTGCTTTGGTTCACTCAAAACGTTGTATAAAATCAGACCATTTCTAACTGATGAGATTAGATATCAGCTGTGTAGTAGTTTGGTTTTAGCGCAGTTGGGCTACTGCGACATAGTCTATGGTCCCTGTATTTTCAAGGAAACGGCTTGTGCAATACAGCGTGTCCAGAACGCTTGCATGCGTTATTGCTACCAAATCCCCTTGCTTCTTGTTTGATGTATACAAGACTCGCATGCCGACATACTTGTATGTGAAGTTGGCCTGGTCCGTCAGAGCACGTAGTTCATTGCTACTTATACCCAAACACTCCCTCAGCAGATCCAAGGGTTGTTTCAAATATGCAGCATCGAACTGTTGGAATGACCTGCCGCCGCCTTTGCGCGCTGCTCGAACCCTTCCAACATTCTGAATTAAATGTCGTAAATGGCTGCTGCACAAACAATCCTTGGCTTCTGGTGTTAAGTTTTTACATCTGTCATCATGCGCGTGTGTTCTTTATAACAGTAGTATAATTATACCCAGATAGGTATAATTTAGTTTAAGAAAAGGCCTTGCCTGAAAATCGGCAACTAGTTGCATATTGGTGTACATTAGTTACAAGCCGAGGCACAGACCTTTTTGTCTTCATTTGTAATTAATAAACTGTTAAATAAAAGTCTCTTAAACTGTCATTAATGCCTCTAGTATAAGTGATTGTTGTGTCTTATTTCGCTTGAAGACAAATATATTCTATTCTCCTATTCTATTCCTCTTTCGACAAAAAATCAAGTAAGTGAATCCGAAATAAGTTAATAACATCCACGCTCTTTAGTGCCTGTACCATCAGATATTTTTACAATAATTGTGCATTAGTGTCTATTAATAGCACAGCGTTTATTTATTTTTAGTTCTATAGCAAACATAATTTTTATATTGAACTTGAATAGGTGATATTGAAAGGGCTGGTCCACCAGTTCAAAGTCGCTCAGCGAGCTATGGAGAGAGCTATGCTCGGAGTTTCTCTGAAGGATAGGATTCGTAACGAATGCATCCGACAGAGAACCAAAGTTATCGACATAGCTCAGAGAATCAGCAAACTGAAGTGGCAATGGGCTGGCCATATCTCGCGAAGAACCGACAACCGTTGGAGTAAACGTGTTCTTGAGTGGAGACCGCGACTCGGCAAACGTAATGTAGGACGCCCTCCGACCAGGTGGGATGACGATCTGCGAAAAACTGCCAGCAGATGCTGGATGCGGCAAGCTGAAGACAGGGCGCTATGGGGCTCATTAGGGGAGGGCTATGTCCAGCAGTGGACTACATAATATAGCCTGAAGAAGAAGAAGAAGAAGAAGGTGATATTAGATTGCACAGATGACAGTAGTTCTATTATTAAAATTCATACCGGCTCTTAGGTGGGAAGTAACTTGAATAAGTTTTTCCCTCTCTATGGAGGAAAGCATTAATTTCCACCAATTATCAGATCAAAACAACACTACCTTCAGAGTATAAGAAATGAAAATGTATTTATTTGTAGCGTTATGGTATTGTTAATGACTAGTAAAACACCCCATATCTCACCGCAAAACTTAGTGCTCAATAAATCTACATACGTGTAGAAAGTTACTGCTACAAGGACACTTATATGTTATCTAACTACTTTATTTGCCCATGCAAGCGGTGACTAAACATACTCCATACGTATAACTGATCTACGTATAGTATAACTGATCTTGTTCTAAAGATATTATGTTGGTTCACTCGTGGGTGTCTACGGCGGTAAATTATGTAGGTACCTACATATTTATTAGAATGACAACGATGACAATGCTATTCCTACAAGGCTATAGACGTAGATTACGCCATGTCCTTGAAGGCGTCAATGTATTAAATATTCTGTTTTTTTAAAAACTGGTAAAACTTGTTCGGTGTGTTTATGTACAAACCACACCTTATTAAAAAAACACTCATAGAGTTCGACTCTGATTATATCATTCGCTTCTACGAGTATAAACGACGACAAAGCTATGGACTATCTAAGGTCTTTGGTATATTTTCATTTAGCCACGATTGTACTACCTCTCCACTCTTCATCTGTTGGGATTAGTTGGATTACGAAAGACAAGACTAAGGGCACTAACAAATAAATACAAGTCTACGACGCCTTATATTGGCTTTAATTTGAGTTAAATTAAGTGTCGCGACGCGTCCTGTCATGGTTATATTTAAGAGCCCTAAGGCCGTCCCACCATCTCCGTTTGAGCCGGGCTGCACGTTTGCGATATGCATCCCTTAGAACCCAGCCAATGGCCAGTAGGGAATTTACTTTGGATAGTATTTGTCAATGATTCGCGATATTCATACATAGTTATATATTAAATCGCGATTATTTATTAGGTAAAACGTAATTACCTTACGTTCCCGACGTTTCGGCAGCGTTACAGTTGGAAATAAGGTAATTACCTACGTTTTACCTAATAAATAATCGCGATTAGACCCGTTTAATATATAATTATTTTGGATATTTTCCTAGAAGGTTTAATTATAAATGCCTTTGGTGAATTGAAATATGAATAATTTATTTACAACTAAAATAAATAATATTTTATTTAAATTATCTAAGTCCTTATTCGAATGGACAGTCCTCTTCATGGTCCAACCTGATGCAATACATTCCCCGTAATCTGAAACAGTTATACTAAATATGAGTGTGTATGTATTTCAATTCATTCAGATTTTGTCTGGGAGAAAGTAAACATTTTTTAAGTACTGTCAATGTCAACAAATTGATAATAGGTAGAAATATCAACATATTTCTTAATGCTTATGAAGTTTTCTTACCCGACACGGACAAATAACTTAATAAGCATTATAGCAATTTCTCTCAAGAAAGGTTAATACACGAAAACAAAAGCTAAATAAAATTAAATACAATAATTTTCAATCATTATGATAGTAAACTTCACTATACTTATATATTGTACTCGTTTATGTTAACGTATGTTCTGTGTTACTGTTAATTTCTTTGTGTTCGATGAAGTATAAAATATAGTAAACAAGTGAACTAAGGCAGGAAGATTCGATCCATGTAAAACTTACGAATCAGGCATTTCCTCCCCCATACGTATGCTTCGGTTGGCGAAGACACTGAGGCCCCAGTGTCCCACTTTCTTGGGACACGACAAGTCGCAAGGCATCCCAACCAGTCGCAGGCTCTTGCGGACGCTCGCGGCGAAGTAGCAAGAGCTCATGAAGTGACTACATCGCGATATTCCTGCAAATGTTAAAGAACATCAGCAGACTATTACAGAAATCCTTTTCGATAATGCAATACAATCACTTAACCTGGGGGCCGCCGTACATTCGTAAGCATGTCTAGGTGTCTGGTTGTATTTCCATGGAAAAACTATATCCCCGTGGGGATTCCATGGGTTAATGGGTTGGCATTAGTACGAACAACATTTCTTTCAATCTTGTACAGCCCATGAAGAGGCCCACTGTTGGGCATAGGACACTTCACCGTCACTGGAGAAAATGTTACAATCGCAAATAAATATCCAGTAAAATTGCTATCTCGTTTTTCTTTACTCAAAAGTGGCAAAGGACGCTCTTGCCTATAATATAGTGGAATTAAAGACCGTAGGTACCGACGAACTATCCTTATATTTAAATACGGTTAATTTATTTATTTTACCCGTTAATTAATGTTAATTAGAAGAAAAAATTACTACACTTTTATGAACAATAAACAAATTTTCATTTTGGTTTAAACCGCGGGTGGTAATTATTATTGTTTTATTGATAAACTAGCAGCTTAGAGTCAGTAATAAATTAGAGCCAGGAAGTGTGTTCCGATTGCGAGGAATGCTTTCAAGGGTTTCTTGCGCACAGATAATTAAGCTTAAGTTGGTGTCCTCTTACGCGGACATTCTGGTTCATAATGTAGATAGGTAGATATAGGATACTTTATTGCACATCAAAATGGAAATTAGACAGATATTTATTATTATATATTGATCCTGGTAAGCAGTTTGGGCGGTAAGCCAAATCAAGCCTCCACCAATTCAGACTTGGTCACTGTGGAGTATGGCCTAGCCTTCCTGCGGGGCAGGAAGAGACCCGTGCCCCAGCAATGGGGGCATACAAAGGGTTGATACCATTATGGTATTATTAAGGTACAAACGGCGGCGTAATCACTAAAAGTGACCAGACAACCTAATAAAGTGTTCTCTATCTATCTATCTATCTCTGTCTATCTATCTAATGTAAATAATTATATTTTCTTTTTGTTGCACAAAACCGTGCTGAGAACAATTTTAAAAACCTATTTAGAGGCTAAAAATTCCGCCCATGCCAGGACTCGAACCCGCGACCTCTGGCTAACCGTACTAGCGCTCCCCCAACTGAGCTAATGGGCAAGTGCCGGCATCAGCGAAATTTCGAACATCTTCACAATATTCTCTGTATTATTTACAGGCAGCGACATCTGGCCGAAGTAATTTGAATCACTTGCAATGTACTTAAGTAGTAATACGTGAAAGAAATTGCGCTTACGCATCATGTGCCCCTTGCAGCCAGGCTGGTACTTGCCGCCGTTGACGCAGAAGTCGACGTGACCCACCAGCCCCGTCTCGCCCAGGAAGCCGGCGTTGGTGTGGAGCACCTGCACCACGTGGGCGTCGTCTCGGCCCAGCCGGAACTGGCGTGAGCCGTAGTTTGTCACCAAAGGCCGAGCCGGGTCTAGACCTGAAGAGAAAAAACTTGTAAGAGAACAATTTGTTGTTGTTTGCGCCCATGGGATCTTGTTAGCAAGGTCATCGTACCAAATTATTTGAAAAAATGACCATTTTTTATGAGTGGAGTTTCGTTACGATGCCTACTCTCAAACAAAATAAGCTAAAAAATTGCATAATATGAAAATTATTTTTACCAATTATTACCAACCATTAGACACAATAGATAGAATAGTTGACCACTCTATTTATAACTTACCTAATATTACAAGCATTGTATAGTTACATTTTATCTATATATAATTTTAGCCTTTTTCAAAACAAAGTGTTTTATTTCCAAAACTAAACAGCCCATTTCAAAATCTAGGTAATTTTGGAGAACAAATAGACAAAATAAAACTCTATAACTTAGTATATTCAAATTGGTTTCTAGCAAACAGAGGTGAAATTATTATTTTAGAACCTAGAACTCATGCATTAAATTGGCTTTAATAATCTTTGCCATCTAAATATTTGTAACTAGCTGGTGCCTGCGACGTCGTCTGCGTAGGATTAGTATTTCGAATAGCAAATTTTCGCATAAATATTTTTTTTTTTAAATAAAACATCCGGACAATATTGAAAAGTTACAGTCGCACTAAAATAACTCTAGCAGTTTTGGCAGCGCACGCCAGAATAGTTCGTAGTTGGTAGATTTTTTCTTACTTACTTGACACTTTTCATATTTTGGACAATTCATTCAATATCTTTAATTGTTGCCAAAATTTAAACATTTGTGATACTGAAGAAACAGTTTTCAGGTTCGGCGCTATGTTTGAGATTGAGTTGTAGATTAAACGTTATCTATACTAATCCCACACCTAATCTTAATAATACTGTAACAGACAATACAGGTTCACTGGATGGTTACTAGTGGTTATAACTTATTTCCAAAAAGAAGGTGACGCACTACATGCGACGTTTAAGAACCCTTACTCCAAATATTTGATGTTAATCTATTTTTGTTTTTTCAAGTACAGCATTACATAGGCATAAGTAAACGTCCCAACTGTAGGACACAGGCCTTCGCTTGAAGAGTATATATTAGTTGGGGTAAATGCCACATATATATATATAAATCTATACTATATATATATATATATAGTTATATATATATATATATAGCTAAGAAGTTGGGGTAAATGCCACGTATATATATATATATATATATATATATATATATATATATATATATATATATACGTGGCATTTACCCCAACTTCTTAGCTCAGAGTGCTTAGTGCGACTTTGACAGATCCAATCGAATAACTTTACTAAGTACCGCGTTAATCGAGCATTCTGTGGCGAGTATGAGTAAGATAACCGTTCGAACTGACAAAACGCTGTCACAGTACAACTCGCACTCACGTTTATTCGTGTTTTGGCTGGTAAACGTGTTCACTTCTCAACGTAAACCATTACAACTCGCACTCAGCAATTTTAATTTCCATTCTTGTTGCTAGGTGGCGCTTCCTCGATGCCATAGAAATATGAGTTTACGTTAACGCGATCGAGTAGTTAAAAAACTCGCACTAAGCACTCAGCTAGACAGCACGAACAGAGTCAAACAACAGGCAACACATTAGCTAGGGCAGAGGTCCTGAGCGCAACTTTAGATAACCTAATTAGATTTCAATGCTCAATGTCCATAAATAACGTTGTTCTATCTGTAAATGCTAACCTACGCAAATTACGAGTGTTACACAGACTAACGTCGATGAGGATGCCTCTGATAACGCGGACGACCACGTCGGATATAGTGCTCCTACCCTACCAGATTGATTAGGGAATAAAGACGACAGCGCTTTTGTTTGTTTCCCGCGTGTTTCCTGCTCACACAATAGTTCCTTCTATGTCCGCACGCACCCGTACGAATAGCACCTGCATAGCACAAATAGTGTATGGGTTCATCGTCAAACTTCTGTCCTTTGTAGAAGGAAATACTTGCAATCAAAAATCACGACACAGATTTTTTATAAATTTTGTACTTATGAAAGGCTACATTTTTTTTAAATTGTAATATCATTTCAACCGTTCTTTAATCACCCGACTGCGCTGAGCCCAAAAGGAGGGTAAGGTGTTGGACTCGTATGCTTGTAAGGATGTCCCATTTTACGTCGCCCATAACTCGCTAAGCCATGGCCAGATTTTGAAAAATAAGATCTCTTTCGATTCTCATCTACGCGAATGTCTTACTGCTAAACAATTACGATTAGGCAGAAGGGACCCAAATTCAATATGTAACTCATTGCGAGTTACCTAGGTTGATCCCGTCTGCTTGGTAATTTATGCTGCATACTTGGTTTTGTAATGTAATCAAATGGATACCGATTTTTTACTTCCATGTCGCGTTCATTTTACATATCTGCCAGTTCATGTGAGCCAAGCGCTTTCTACTGCTGCTTAAGGATTTTATACCCTTCATTGACCAAATCTCACTTCTCGAATTTCATATCAGCCGCACTGTATCTCAATAGTTGTAAAATTGATAAACTGGTGATAAATAAAACAATAAACTGGTGGTCGCTATCGTAACCAAGTACTACTTCATTAATGGTACTAATGGAACCTAGTGTATTTTGGAGTATTACTAGTAGTTATATTGATGGAACTAATGTTACACTATTTTTATTTTTAATGCACTAACCCGTGCTGAGGATACTCAATAATGAGGATGAGGTGTGCTGGTACGGATAGCCAGAGGTTGCGGGTTCGAATCCCGGCATGGGTGAAATTTTCAGCCTCTAAATAGGTTTTTACATTTGTTCCTCAGCACGGGTTAGTGCATTAAAAATAAAAATAGTGTAATCATGTGGGTACAGTGATATCGTTCCGATGTTAAACCTAACAGCAAAGTAGAAGGTCGGGGCTGTAAGTAATGCAATTTGCTTAAGTCAGATGTCGCTGCCTGTACGTAATACAGAGAATATTGTAAAGAGGTTCGAAATTTCACTGATGCCGTGAGTCGCCCATTGGCTCAATTGGTAGAGCGCTGGTACGGATAGCCAGAGGTTGCGGGTTCGAATCCCGGCATGGGTGAAATTTTTAGCCTCTAAATAGGAACTAATGTTGCATGGAGAAACCATTGACTTGTTTTTCACGTGGGCTACGCCGACTAACCAATCAGGACAGTATAGGTGCTGATGGGCAACCTACTATTACTAAAAATAAAGTCCCAGGCACTGCAGCGTTCGAGTGGTCGCTCGCTTCACCTATCTAGTGTGAGTGAAGGTACCTCCGGACGCTGTATAAATCATATCATTTATTCTATACAGATACAACCTAGTGTGGAGACCATAACATAAAGATATTACTGTGTTTTTGTGGTTAAATAATTTTTTTTTCGTCCCTAAATAACGTACAGGGAAGACCCTGAAAAAAATTTTGTTATTCTACCGTTTTGTCGGCGTAGTTAGTTAGTCCTGTGGTTTCCGCAATTAGCCTCATAGTTGGGCCATTGTACATAGCAGGGCTGTGAGATCACTCCAGCCACCCAATTTCTTTCCAAAAAGCCAGCAGTGCACCAATGTTACTGCTGGTCTGCCGAAGGGATTCCAGTTTTCCGATGGTGGCTGTCCGTTGCACTTCCACGCCTTCACACTGGATAGTCACGCGGGCGGGTGTTTCATCTTCCTTGAGGCATCCTCGGCACAACGGGCTGTCAGTCAGTCCCATGGTGTGGAAGTGTTTATTCACTGGGCAGTGTTTATTCACTGGCCCGTTACAAGTGCCACAGCTATGCGCAGATTGCATTTCCTCAGACGCAGCAGGCTGCGCGTGAGGCGCTTTGACATTTTCGGTAGAGCCTCTCTGGCTTGCCTGCATTTCGTTTCCATTTTCCGGCGTAATCAATATGTAAACTGCTGTATTTCAGTGCCAAAATTCAGATTTCTAGTAGGTACTACTATTAGTATTTGATCAAAGCCTCGGACAGAGATACAGACAAACGGACGGACTTGAGGGTTAAATTCCTTGTTGACTACGGTATCCCTTGATGAAATTTGCCAATGAAACTAATGGGAGCGAAGGACAAAATGTTATGTGCTGTTGACTGTACTTTGTGCGTTGTTACCGTCGTCGTTGTTCGTAAATATATCATAGAAACCACACACGTTTATAGACACGCGTTTATAAGCCGCGCGATATGGTTGTCTCGGTTAGTTCTGTATTGGCCCGAGCGGCGCCCGCACGAACCTTTCCGCCTTGCTGAAGACTTATTATTTTGTAAACATGGTTAAAGTTGACGTCCAGTACACAAAGGTAAGTCAACAATATCCAATTAATTCCAAGTAGCAAGAGGTTTACTGACGCACTTGTAACAAACTGTCAATCAATGTACCAAGTACCTAGGTACTTGATCATTATCACCCATCAAGTCCAAAAAAAACCTCAGTTCGAATATTTTTTTTATTGTGATGTCCCTGTCTGGTGCCGCATGTGTTAGATATTATTAGTATTTTAGTGTTAGTTATTTACAATGTGCCATTTTAGTTTGTGATTATAAATACACTGGCGGGAAATAACTTTTTAAGTGCACAAGATAGATTCTTCGAAATAAAAGGGACTCGAAAAAGAGATAAATTTTGTGTATAAGAACTTCATAGTCGGTAACCTTCTTTTAAGACATGGTTGATGAAACCCCATTTAATTGGGTAGTTTAGAATAAAAAAAATATTTAAAAGTGTACTACTTATTACACTGTTTTTATTTTTAATGCACTAACCCGTGCTAAGAACTAAATTTAAAAACCTATTTAGAGGCTAAAAATTTCACCCATGCCGGGATTCGAACCCGCAATCTCTGGCTATCCGTAGCAGCGCTCAATTGGTAGAGCGCTGGTACGGTGTACTAATTAGTTTTGCATGTCAGTAGACACTATATTAACCGCTGGTTACTGAGTTGAAAATTTAATGCTACTCATCCTTTGCCCCCCTATTATGCTACGATCCACTGTATTGGGTTGTCCATCTTAATGTTTCAGACAGCTAGAGTAGCTTAAGAAAATTGAAAATCGACGTCACTTAACCCAGTGGACCTTACGTATAATGTGGTAGCTCGGTCGGTATAACGCATGCCTCATTTTCAAGAAGTCATGTTTCCGAAGCTATGATTGTGTAATACAACTCGCTGACATGAAAACAAAACATCGTGGGGAAACCTGATATTCCTCAACGGTTGACATTGCTAATCCGCGGTGGATGGTAAATAAGCTCACAAATTTATCGCAACTAATCCCGACTGCGCGATTTTTTGTTCCAAGTTATCTACTACCTATCTTAACTATCGGACATTATACCTTTAGGTATAATTAGGTAAATAAAAAGATCTCAGGGAATTAACGATAACGTCATTATCAAAATCAATAGAAGCTTCAAATGTTTTGGAAAGGCGTATACCTAAGTGTAGTAGAGTAAAAAAGGTCTGTTTTCAGCTGCTTTGGTTAAAAAACCACGCGTAGTTAAAAATAATTAAGGTTTCAAGGTAGCTAACATGTTGAGGAAAAAAATTAACACCACACGCACAATAATTTCAATAAAACGACAGGAACTACAGTCTAATAAATGCATATTTTTCATATTAACACTGTTGTACACATATTTTTTTGCAGTAAACTAACTAATAGTATTCCAATGGTATAACCCGAATGAGCTAGCATCGCGCGAGTTGCCAAGGCACAAAAAATATACTTACTATTATTCGTTATTAGGCAGTAGACACATAAAAGAGACAATTCGCCGTCGAAGAAGTATTTTTGATGACTCGTAATGTTCATACACAGTGTAATTATATTAAAACTGGTGTAATCGCGATTATTTATTCGGTAAAATTCGCCGTTGAAGTTGAAGTGGCAGTGAGCTAGACACATCTGCCGAAGAACACATAAACCTGGGGTACAGTCGGTTGCAGCTCAACCTTTACAATTTTCGGTGCAAAGTCACTCTTCAAGTAATTGATTAGAATGCACCTATGTAAAGTTTCTTGTGCTGTACCGTACAAGGATTCTTGGGTAGACGCCCTGGTGGGCGCTGAATGGATGATTAGAGGCAGTTTGTTGGCAGCGGTTGGATGTCGATGGCCGTAGATAGAAAGAAGTGGCGATTCTTAGGGAAGTCCTATATACTGCTGCGAACGAGAACGGGTTGATTGATTGGTACAGTAGACTACAAACTCAGCCTAATATCACTATGTCAAATAACAATGCATTTGGTAGACTCGGTCCGTCACGCGTGACTAGGCTGATTGAATAGAGCCAAACCATTAATAAATTTTTTCATTCATCAATTTTCTTATTCATCAACAGTTGTTCATCAACAATGAGTGGGTGGACTCAGTGAGCAAGAAGACGTTCCCGACCATTAACCCTCAGGATGAAACTGTGATTGTAAATGTTTCCGAGGGAGATAAGGTAAGATTTTTCCCTGATTGTGCAAGTGCAGTTAACAAAAAGGTTATCTTCCTTCACTTTACCTTAATTCACACTAGGTGGGTGAAAGGATCATTCGTGCATGGCATGCCTGGGACATGGTTTTAGATGGAGGCATGCCCAACAGCTACACCATCCTGACAGCTTAATCAGCCTATCCCAGGAAAGTCAATTCAATACGTTTTAAGCCATAACTACCCTTCATATATTTTTATAAAAGATTTGACAACGTAGAATTGATTTATCTTCGGCCATCTAAACCTGATTAAGAGTTATCGAACGAGTGTATGGTTTTTTACACAACATAATATTATAGCCTGACGAAGATGTTTTTTTACTACATGATGATAAAAGATATCATCGTTGCTATGCAGACATGCGGCTATAGCATTCTTGGTTTGATATGGGTCCTAATTAGCCACACTTAGTTATTACAAGATAAAAACAAGTGACATAAGTTAAGATATCTGTTTATTGCTACTAACGAAACATTGGCAGATAATGTGGTCAGTTAATAAATAAACTGAATTATTAGAACGTCTTAGGACGTAACAAGAGGGCCTAATCCAATATATGCGTTATTGTTCAGGGCATCTGGGCCTTCGGCATTTAAAATTAAACTACAAGTAATCATAGGAACCTCTCCCTTTCAGTAATTGAGCTGTGATGCATCACACGCGTTAACAACGTCGTAATAGATGTAAGAGAAAGAAAAACTTAGTATCAAAATCAAAACCTAACTCAGCAACTGCAATTTAATTAAATTTACAAGTCAAACTAGGTGTCCATTTCAAAATCTAGATCATTTGGCGAAAGTGGACAGTGTCCTTAAAAATTATTCGTTCAATATAAAAAAACCTCCAGTGGTATGATGGTTAAAATTTTATTACTTTGTTGCGGAAAAAAATATTCTACGACGTTTTATGTTTCCCTTTTTCACAATTTTGCCAAATTGACGAATCCATTTGAAACTCAAAGAAACTCAATAACACAGACGGTAAATGCCTCTGTCTCTACCATACTACCACTAGGTATAGTTGCACAATTTGCAATTTCCTGACGAAATAAATATCGCAAGATCGGAAACAAAATTCAAAAAATAGCCGGACTGGTAGATTTATGTTTAAATTAAGTTGGAAGCGCTCGTGGCCTAGCCGAATCGAGTGATTGGAATCAATCACTTGAGTTAAGCAACAATAGACACGGTCAGGTGCAGGAAGGGTGACCGTCCCGTGACTACCGCTAGTGGCATTTTTTCCGGGCGCTTCCGTGCTATGCAAGGCACGTTAAGGCATGTCAGAGGCCTTATGGGCGGCTGGATAACTTCTGACAGTAAGGCCCAAAAAATAGCCGGACTGGTAGATTTATGTTTAAATTTAGTTGGAAGCGCTCGTGGCCTAGCCGAATCGAGTGATTGGAATCAATCACTTGAGTTAAGCAACAATAGACACGGTCAGGTGCAGGAAGGGTGACCGTCCCGTGACTACCGCTAGTGGCATTTTTTCCGAGCGCTTCCGTGCTTCGCAAGGCACGTTAAGCCGTTGGTGCCGGCTGTCATGTAATGGCAGTCGCTAAGCCATGTCAGAGGCCTTATGGGCGGCTTGATAAGGAAGAGACCCGTTTCCCAGCAGTGGGCACATACAAGGGTTGATATCGAAATCTAATTGCCCTGGCAGGCGACAATAACATTATTAATCTTTGACAGGCTGACATAGATTTGGCTGTGGCTGCAGCAAAGAAAGCCTTCCACCGCTACTCGGAATGGCGCACCATAGACGCATCCCAGAGAGGCCGCCTGCTACTAAAGCTGGCTGACCTCTTGGAGAGAGACGCCAAGTACTTGGGTGAACTCGAGACCCTGGATAATGGCAAGCCAGTGACGAACGCTACCAATGAAGTATTCTTCTCCGCCTCAGTCATTCGATACTATGCTGGCAAAGCAGACAAAATTGTGGGAAACACAATTCCTGCAGGTAACCGAATCCATTTGCATCAGTATCAACTTAAAATTATATTTGAATTAAAACATTTCATGTACTTATTTTTTGTGCTACTTTTCATTTTAAAATTCAAGAATCCTTGTAAGAGTTGTACTTTATTCCCAAATGATATGGTATCGAAAAGTAACATTGTTATTTATAAAAAGTCGATTCAACTAAAGCACTCTTAACACGGAGTTAATGCCGGGTTAAGAAGGTAAGATAAGATAAGAATATTTTTTATTGTACACACTAGAAAATAATTACAGAGACAACAGTTACAAAAGAAGAGGTACAATTGGCGGCCTTATTGCTGATACCAATTTCTTCCAGGCAGCCCTAAATCGGGTTGTGGCAGGATTACATCTTATAAACCAGTTTTAACACAGTTTTAAGCGTGTTTTAGAGGAATCTCTTATAAAAAAAGGAATATCTTATAAAAAAGGCTGTAATACTGCAAGGCAAAATATATTATTTTAAGTATGTGATGATCGATTTGAATGTTATAATTTTTACTAGCCATGCTGATGTCTTAAGTCGCCACTAACTGGAGAGGTACTCACACAATAAAAATAACATGAACTGTTCCAGATGGCGAGGTACTTTCATTCACGATGAAGGAGCCTGTTGGTGTTTGTGGCCAGATTCTTCCCTGGAACTATCCCATCCCCATGTTTGTTTGGAAGATTGCGCCAGCTTTAGCTGCTGGTAAGTAACGAACAGACGGATCGACGGACGTACTTAAGGACGGGCGGACAAATGTAACGGAATGTGCAGCGGTATAAGAAGAAGAGTAATATGAATTCCTTTGTCAACCAGGTTGTACAGTAGTTGTGAAGCCAGCTGAACAGACCCCACTCACAGCCTTGGCCGTAGCAGCCTTAGTAAAGGAAGCAGGTTTCCCAGCTGGAGTTGTGAACGTTGTAAACGGATACGGCCCGACAGCTGGAAGTGCTCTGACCCACCACCCCGATGTGGACAAAGTAGCGTTTACTGGATCCACTGAGGTACTTCTAACAAAATATACATTTTTACAGAAATATTAATGTAATGAGTACCCGCCACTGTCTTACAATCCTCCACCAACCCGGACTTGGCCCCCGTGGTGGAGTATGGCGTACCCTGCCTGCGATGCAGGAAGAGACCCATGCCTCAACAGTGGGGACATTCAAGGGTTGATATCGAATCAAATCAAATAGTATTTATTAATAGAAACAAATTACAGCGAGATGTTAAAATACAATATGCACTCACATTTCTACAGTATAATATCCTGACTGGACTCCGGTCAGGAATTCCTGCTGTCGAATACTATACAATTTTTATTTTTAATGCACTAACCCGTGCTAAGGACAAATTTAAAAACCTATTTAGAGGCTTAAAAATTTCACCCATGCCGGGATTCGAACCCGCAACCTCTGTACGGATAGCCAGAGGTTGCGGGTTCGAATGCCGGCATGGGTGAAATTTTTAAGCCTCTAAATAGGTTTTTAAATTTGTCGAATACTAACTTGTATCTCTTGCTTCATAACGATATCTGTTAACACTGAATTTAAGTTACAATAGGATTGAAATTTCAGATTGGTCGCGTCATTATGCAAGCAGCTCCTGCAGTAAACCTGAAACGCGTGACCCTTGAACTTGGAGGCAAAAGCCCGCTAGTAATTTTCAACGACGCCAGTGGTATAACTTATATTTGCTATCATAGTGGTCTCTGAGCTTTGGTTAACAAGCTTGACTTGAAACCGAAAATTGTACTTTCAGTTGAAAAAGCAGCCCAAATTGCGCACGCTGCTGCTTTCTCTAACGCTGGCCAATGCTGCGTGGCTGGGACTAGGACCTACGTGCAGTCTGGCATCTATGACAAGTTTGTCACACTAGCCGCGCAAATCGCTCAAAAGAGAACAGTCGGCAATCCCTACGAAAGTGTTGATCAAGGACCCCAGGTACTAATCGATATACATATAGATAGATGGATACATGGAGGACACTTTATTGCACAAGCAGAAAAAAAACGCATCCATGATTTCTTAAGTCTACGTAATGTTATACAATTGGCAGCCTATTGGCGATATACGATTACTCGTAATATTTTAAGTGGCCTCTTTTAACCTATACTGATTATAACTTTGTTTGACAGATCGATCAAGAAATGTTTACCAAAGTTATGGGATACATTGAGTCCGGCAAAAAATCTGGCGCTCGCTGCGTTGCCGGCGGTGAGAGATTTGGAAATAAAGGCTTTTTCATCAAGCCTACGGTCTTTGCTGACGTCAAAGATGACATGAAGATTTCGAAGGAGGAAGTAAGTGAGCTAGATGGTTTGCGTGCGTACATGCGTACTCGCGCGCGCGCGTGTGCGTGTGTGTGTGTGTGTGTGTGTGTGTGTGTGTGTGTGTGTGTGTGTGTGTGTGTATGTATGTATGTGTGTGTATATTTGTGTGTAAGGGTGTGTTTGTTTGTGTGTGTGTGTGTCAATGGGAGTGCATGATTTAACGTGACATCCAAAAATATTTTTTTACGTTAGTAAACTTTGGTTTTTTGTTCAGATTTTCGGCCCTGTTCAGAGCATCCACAAATTCGAGACGTTTGACGAGATCATCGACCGCGCCAATAACTCCAATTACGGTCTAGGCGCCGGCGTCGTTACCAATGACATCAACACCGCCCTGGCTTTTGTGAAGCACGTGCGCGCTGGATCTGTCTGGTAATAGAGTAGCTTTTCTTATAAATACAACGCCAATCGTGAAGCCTATTTTCGTAACCCATCATTTTGTTTTAAGGGTTAATACGTACGAGCACGTAACCTGCCAGACTCCCTTCGGGGGCTTCAAGGACTCAGGAATTGGCCGTGAAATGTAAGAACATTTTATTATTATTTTCTTTGTTACTAGTAATGTCCTGAGAGATCCTGGGTTTTAATCCAATTACGGCATGTACCAAGGAATTTGTTGTTGAACTAAGTTACGTAGTTTTGTAAATTTTAAGGAGCAATGTCACTGTAAAATAGTAAAGAAACAACCCGTCCCATCCATGGTAGGCACACATGATGAATAAGCGTATTTTCTCTCTCTGAGAGAAGGCCAGTACCCTCCAGTAGGACGAATACATATATGTACTAAGTTATGTTATACTACCAGTAATTACTCCTAGTAAAACAACTTAACTAATCACCAATATAGAATTAACAGCATTTGATTTGCACCACTTATACGTCTTAAGTGTGACTAAAGTATAATATAATATACATTTAGAAAGAGCACTAAGGTCAGTCTTAAAGGTCATGACTTTTAAATCTTATAGATTCCCTACAACTATACTATATAGTTCTTGTAAACTTCTTTCCGTCAGGCAGACCTATATTCTCCACACAGTTTTACGTCACCACTCATCTTTAACATTTGATCCTAACCTATCAACGACCAAACGTCGGCATGATATTGTATGTACTGTTCCCAGAAGCCGCACTACATTTATTCAAAAGCAACAATACTTCCTGGGTCCGTACCTCTATAACAAATTTAACCGCATACTAACATTGTACCCCATGAATAAATTTAAATGTAAAAATACACTCCGAACATACCTATATGGACTAAACTATGACGAAACAGAGTCACTTTTAACAGTATCTGCTTAATACCGGCTAATTTAAATCTACCCGATTTATTATTTGTTTATAGAAAATTACTTGTAAAACATGCCACCCATATACGATATTACCTGTTCTCCTTGCTTAGTGGCCTCACAATCCGACCCCAAGATACATCTAGCTATCGTAGGGCTAAGCAAGTTACATAACTAACTATTTACGCAATCTTATTGTTAGCATTTGAGTATGTATTCTTTGCCTAGTGGCCTAACCTCCATATTTACTGAGATAGGTACAACTAAAAAAACCACCTTGAATTATCCCAACAAATCAACAAATCATACCAATTGACACACACACACATACATAACGCAACTCATTCATGTATAAACATATTCGTGATTAAGCATGTATTTAACATAAAGCCAATATAATGGTGTAGAAAGTGAGAATAGTTAAAATTTTAGTTTGCACCAAGCTCGCATTTTAAGTGGTCAACCTCTGCTTTTACCAATTAATTAATCCTTACTCGAATCTTATTATAAGGAAATGCAATGCAATAATACAACTATGATGAAGTTCGTAAGTTTAGTGGTTACCTTATCATTAAGTTTAACGTGTCTTGTTGATGCGCTCACGTGGCACGCGTCAAGATACCCACATTTGTTTTCTTAAATTAGTTGCACACTCGGGAGAGTGGCTGGTATTCACAACACAGGTTTTTTGCCTACTGTAAATACCATTCTACACCAACTATGCCATAATAATAAATATGTACCTACCTATTACTGTACCGTATATCTTGGAAAATTGATTCAATAAAAATTATCTTATCTATCTTAAAAAAAAAAGTAACCATTAAAATTTAATTTTTCCTTAGTAGAATTTTCGCATCACCCGCCGAAGTCAACTTGAGACTAGTGTCCAGGTTCATGTGTCCAGTTAACTTGGACGAGTTGGACGGGATGTACCTTCCTAATTCTATAGTCAGTATTGATGGGTAGTTTCATCTATTTTATACGTAACGTGTTTTATTCCACAGGGGTGAAGAAGGCATCACTCAATACCTCGAAACCAAGACTGTTACGATGAACCTGCCAAAGAAACCCTTGATGTAAACACTGTTACCAATGTACTTAATTATATTTTTTCTAGATAGGTACATAACGTACAATTGAATTAAAGCAAGACCTAAAAACCCGTTTCTTACTTGAGATACAAAAAACATTTAAAAGACAAAAATTTAAAAGTCGGAAAGAAGGTTCAAATGATCTATTTTTATTATTTCTCACAAATGGAAGTACAAGAAACTAAAACTGTTATGCATTATTTTAATAACGCGTAATAGAAAAACTGTTTCCAATAGAGTAATATTACTTACACAAACAACCGTGCTTGAATTCAAACGATAACATAATCAATTAAACCCATTAGACACGTTATATACTCGTATACATATAAAATATAAGTGTTCAAAAGCTCAGTTTCATTCAATCTAACTTTTCGATCCCTCGTTTAGTAAGCGTGTCTCGATCTCAAAACACATGTAAATAATTTATCTATGTGTCTAAAACGTTCGGGACTATCATAAATATTGCTTCCTTCCTTCCTTAGCGTGTCGATGGCAAACCATCGTAGTAAAAGGGTTTGCCAATCAGCGTTACGGACTCGCTGAATGTTGCCCAGGGTGAACCAGACGAGACGTACCCGCTCAGTAAATACGTCGCTCAGTAAGTACGCACCCAAATTCTTCCCGCGGGTGTCGTAAAAGGCGACTAAGGGGCACAATAGCCTGAAGAAGAAGAAGAAGTGCGTCAGACGTGGAGGCTCCTACCATAAATATTGTCTTATGGCAAAACCTTTTCTCTGATATTCCTCAAGAAGTCGAGAGTTATTGTGCAGGTGCCCGAATCATCCCTTATTAAGCACTCTCTAGAAACTATAATTCCTGGAAACCGATCGGTCCAATCTAATCTATTTAATATAAAAATCCTGTATAACAGTGTTTCTATCTCGTTTCTATAAAGTCCTCCGAAACAGCTTCACGGATTTTTATGAAATTTTTGTGTGTATTTGGGAAGTCTGAGGCTAATCAATATGGCAAAGAAAAGGAATATTCAGAGATAAGCTGTTCGCCTTTGTACATTTTCTTTCCTATGTAGTGCCCTGTTAAATGTTTCGTGTGCAATAAAGTACATTATACCTAGTAATATTCTTATTTTATGAATAAAAATGTAAGGGTTGCTCAACTGTCGACGGAATTTAATTTTATCAAAATTATCTGAACGAAAAAAACTTGTCTGTTGTCTGACCATTATTCAGTCACAACAGTCTGGTTCTATGATCATATATACTTAAATCACTGTGGTTCCACGGCTCTTATATAATATTACTGATGAAAGACCAGGATTTCGATGATACACTAGTGTAATAAACAAGCGTAATATTTTATTAATATCTTAAACACTCCGTTTATTATTAGGTGTTTGTACCGGAGATCCTAACTAAACCTTACCCAATTTTTGAAACTAAACCGTAAAATGAAACTAAATCTAAACGTATTTTCTAATTTAAATAAAATTAGGTATAGGGACACATTTTTTCAGGAATCATATGTATTTTCCTCAAAGAAGAGCCATACGCAACTGTGGGCACTGTTCATGGGCTGGTTAGATAGAAGGATCTATTTATTTCGCAAAAACACTTGCCACCAAAACACCGTTGATATTGACAGAATTGAAATTAATAGAATTAGTCGGATGCAGTCACGCGTGCAGTGCAAGCGTCGTGTGTGTCGTTAAAATCTATTCCAGGTGAGTTCTCCCGCATTTACTCGCCTTCGTGCGGATAAATTTACTCGCAACCGTATATAAAATTCCGGTGGCATTTTTCATTTTTGATGTGGCCAAGTGTTTGTCGGGCCACATGCATTATTAGGGTTCCGTAGAAATAAGGGAAAATACCTGCTTTACAGAACCTAATAGCGATATCATTCCGATGTAAAACCTAACCGCAAAGTAGTTACTCGGGGCTGCAAGTGATGCAAATTACTTCAGACAGATGTTGCTGCCTGTACGTATTACAGAGAGTATTGTAAAATGGTTCGAAATTTCACTGATGCCGGTGAGTCGCCCATTAGCTCAGTTGGGAGAGCGCTGGCACGGTTAGCCAGAGGTCACGGGTTCGAATCCCGGCATGGGTGGACTTTGTGGCCTGTAAATAGGTTTTTAGAACCTAACAACTTCATCAAAGTAATGTTCAATGGATTTTGTACGAACTTTTCTTTTTATAAGTTAGACGTCTGGTTCTCGTTAACTTGTAAAACCTACTTAGCCGTGATAGTTTCTCTTTTAAATTTGTTAAATATGCTACTGCCCTAATATTTTTAGAGTTTCTACAAACGACCGTTTAGCCGGAAGAAGAGGTAAACCTTAATATCCTGCAACTTTCATTTTCAAAATATTTATAATGTTATCCTACCGTTTTATATACATAGTAAATATGGCAAATTTCAGGTTTCTAGTATTTATCATCTCTGTGCTAAGCCACAGAAAGACAATGATAGACAAACTGATGTGGCGAAACTGTAAGGGTTTAGTTACGAAATCATAAAATTACGATTCCCTTAAAACAGTCCATAATAGAATATTATAATAGGATAGAAATTATTTATTTGTCTTCAAGCAAAATCAGGCAATAATAATATTTATACAGTATGTCGTAAATTCTCTACCACAGAATATGGCGTTTATGGATTGTTAAAAGAAATCATTTTCTTTTTCAAAATTACAATATCATTGGTCTCTGCAACTATGTAATGAGATAATAGATACAGCGTCCAGGGGCATCTTCACTCATACTAGATGGGTAAAGGGACCTCTCGGATTACAATTACACCGTTATTATTTAGCCGCTTGAAGTCGCTTTTAATTTTTAACAATCTCTAACAATCTGTGTGAATATAAGAGATTTGTCCGGTATACAATGAACCATTTTTTAACTTGTATTATCACAACAATTTCCTCAAATTGTGATTTTCAAAAGCAACCAGTCTATAAAATCCACCCAAATTGCTTCAAGTGTACTTTTCAAATTTGATTAGTTCTCTCGATTTCTCCAGCATCCCATCATCACAAGCGTTCCAAACAAAACAAAAACTCATTAGTCTGGGGTAATCGATGAACGTGCATAAAAAATAAAAATAAAAAAACGAAGTCGGTTAAAGATGAGAACTATCGCTGCTAAGTAGACTTTACAAGTTAACTAGTAAAAATGGCCTATTTAAAAAAACCTATTTAGAGGCTAAAAATTCCGCCCATGCCTGGACTCGAATCCGCGACCTCTGGCTAACCATACCAGCGCTCTCCCAACTGAGCCAATGCGCAAGTGCCGGGTATATTCTCTGTATTATTTACAGGCAGCGACATCTGGCTGAAGTAACTTGCATCACTTGCTGCCCCGAGGGTAAAATAGATTAGATTAGATTAGAACTCTTTATTGTACACACCAGAAAACAAAATACATAAAAAGGCTTACACATCTAAGCTATTGCCGTATACAATTGGCGGTCTTATCGCTAAAAGCGATCTCTTCCAGACAACCTTGGGATGGATAGAACTGAAAGGTTTAAGTTAAGCCAATAGGTTTTTAAAATTATCCTCAGCACGGGTTAGTGCAACAAATACAATATAATAATGGACTAACTCAAAAAGGAAAATAAATTCAAATCTTAATATCAATCAATGCTAGGTTAGTAAATTTTTACGACCAACTACGGGACCCTCAAATATGCGCGGCCCAACACGCACTTTTATCGTTCCAAAGTTTCTTGGATAAGAGAGGAGTTCTTGAGTTTGTAATTACCAGGTTTTCAAGATATCGGATGTGGAAAATAACAACCTGAGATTTTAGTTAGTTAGACCTGAGATTTCTGCACTTGGCCTTATAGTTGGACCATTGTATGTACATAGCAAGCGCTGAGGTACGTTAACACTTCATACACTTTGGTTTCCCCACGATGTTTTCCTTCACTGATAGCGAATGGTATTGCGACTATAACTTCACAAATGTACATAACTTAGAAAACAAAGTCAGTGGTACATGCTGGGATTCGAACCCACGACCTCCCGATTGAGAATCCGGCGTTCTACCACTCCGCTACCGTCGCTCCCAACCTTAAATGTTATACTCCGCATTGTAGATTTCTAGTTGCAACAGTGACTGAGATCCAAGGATTCTTGTTCTGGTCATCATCAGACTTAAGTCTTCGGATATATTGTTAAGTTATTGTAAAACTGTTGAATTAAATTTTTCAGAGGTTTACAAACACCTTTGAAAAATTTAATTGGAGCTGATGATCTCCGAAGAAGAAAGATAAAAAGTACCCAGAACCGGCGTGCGTGCATGCGACTAGGGAACGTTGTTGATGCGAGGGTGATGTGTCAGGATCGTGGCAAGTGGCAGTACGTGGTCTCTGCCTACTCCTCTGGGATACAGGCGTGAGGTTATGTTCTGTTGTGATCTCCGAAATTGCTCCACTAGTATCTTTCTGCCACTGGGCCTCGTTTTATAGAACTACGATTCATAGATAACATGACAATTCGATGTACATTGCAATTATGTCGATTAACCAACATTTTAACAAGTATAAGGCTACTACGCAATGTTCGTTGAACTACCGTAGTAAACAAGGAATTATATTTTGACGAAATAGACCTCTGTGATGGCAAAAACCATCCCGAATTAACTAGCTTTTGATAAAAAAAAAATACGTCCATGTGGATGCTACGATGCCACAGACAGACATACAGACACACAACCTATCAGTGAGGTCAGGGTTTCCAAAGTCGATGCTGTAAATACTTAGGTACTCATAACTTCACGCTCTTTGCTAAGACATTCGAATATAACTACAGTTAACTATTTACTTAGCGAAATTCTCAATTCAGAAATTGGCCTTTAGGCCCAGAACGCTACTTAAGCATTCACTTAGAGAAATTCTCAACGCAGAAACTGGCCAATAGTCTGTATTCAACATATTCAACGTATTCAACATAATATTATTATGCTTTAACAATCATATAAAAATTAAGCGAAGTAAAAGTTAAAAAGGTAAATTAAGAGTTCATAACCTTAGTTTTTTGGATTAATTTTATTTGGTGTTCATCGATTTGGAAGTGTCGGTTTTCAAGTTTTGCTTTATTTAATAATACAAGTTATAGCATTATATGCACATAGATGCATATAAAAATTACATAATTTGGGAAACTGAACTGTAACAAATTCAGATATACCTATGAATAGATATCTCTGTATTTTTATCATATCCCTTTATAGCACAACCAGAAACAAGAGGCACGTGTGATTTTTTAAAAACTTAGTTTTGGTTTCCCTTCAACCCGTAGTTGTAAATTATTAATTATCCCAAGCCTTATATTAAAGAATGTCTGGACTGTACAGACGGCGGTCGTATCGCTAAAAATGACCTCTCTTTTAGCGATACTCTTAGGTTAAGAAATATCTGTGTTCTCTATCAATCTATCTATATTAGGAAGGTGAGTTACATATACAGTGTTGATGACTGATTAACCTTTAGGCAATAAAATCAAAAGAAATAATTTCGAAGCTATCTCTAATTGATTTTGACTGTGATGTGATGATAAACAAATCTAGAGTAAACAGAATGCATTTTATCATGAATTTTGATCAGAGTTGTATCGATATAATCAGATCTTTAACTTAAAGGTCCATATACTCTGTGTCACACGAAATTACACGTAAACACGTACACAAAGCGTTTGAGCCGTTGTTAAAAAAATATATCTTTTTTTTCGTTTTACGTTTTATTCAAAGTAGCGCAGAAACTGCGGCTTAGTGAACGTTACAACTCAAACTAACCGCCGCACTCAGAAACGTCAATTAAAGTTAAACTCCGATTAAGTATGCTGATGTCCTTTTCTGTTTCATTGATAATAAGTGAAAGATAATGATATTTAAATAAACATTAAATTTAATGGACGTCTCTGAGTGCGGCAGTAGGTGTCCATTTAAAAGTCTAGATAATTTTGGAGCAAAAATGGACAAAAACTCTAAATTTAATTTTTAAACTGGCTGACCCCGCAAACGTAGTTTTGCCTTACAAATTAGCCTACGACCCATTTTCAGACCTACCAAATATACGCAGACATAAAAATCGGTGAAGCCGTTTCGGAAGAGTTCGATCACAAACACTGTGAAAAGTGTATACTGAAAAACCTATTTAGACTTTTAGTTCGGATTTACTTACGGGTGTTGTTATCCGGTCTAAAAGTCTACAATGTGTTATGCTTACGAAAGTTTTAGTTAAAAAAAACCTATTTAGAGGCTAAAAATTCCACCCATGCCGGGATTCGAACCCGCGACCTCTGGCCATCCGTGCCAGCGCTCTTTCCAACTGAACTAATGGACGACTCATCGGCATCAGTGAAATTTCGAACCACTTTACAATATTCTCTGTATTACGTATTTTTAGCCTCTAAATAGGTTTTTACAATTGTCCTTAGCACGGGTTAGTGCATTAAAAAGAATATAAAGTGTATCCTGCACTACTGTCTCTTTAATAAATCAGCCTGTATTCGTCCACAGATAGACGTAAGCCTCCACGCCGTGCATGCAACGACTTATAAACGTTGATGAAGCAAAGGTGAAGTGGCAGTCCCTGGTCTCTGCCTACCCCTCTGGGATACAAGCGTGAGGTTATGTATGTATGTTCTGCTTGTATACTCAATGTAACATAAAGATATTGCTGTGTTTTTGTGGTTAAAATAAACATTTTGTATTTGTATTTTGTATGAACTTAACGTATAAAAAAATATAGGTACTTTGTTTACATGCAAGGCAAATCTTCTCTGGCACACAGTATACATATATTATATGCGCATGCCTACTATCCGCAGCCGGTTGACATATCTACCAGTCGTTATCGGTCCACCAAGCGGAGTATACGTGTCATTAACATTTACCTACTACATCGAATAAAAATGGTTAAAGTAGATGCCAAATACACCAAGGTAAGTAACTCATGTCAGAGGCTAGTTGTTTTGCCAACTTTTTGTAAAATATTTCGCCAATTCATGTCGCTTGTTTATAAAGACCAAGGTCAGTTATTCAACTTGACAGTAATAAAGAACCTGCTGGTATTTCGTTGGATTTCAAAAATAAATGTCCTACAATTACAAAAACTCGATTTCTACCACTCCATAAATAGTCACAAGCTAAACAGGATTTCAGAATTTAGTTATTACCTATATCCAATAATCTTATTCAATGAGGGTAGCCACTTGTTTTTTAATAAAACGAACGCTTATCTTCCGCAGTTGTTCATCAATAACGAATGGTTAGAAGCGGTCAGCAAGAAAACATTCAAGACAATCAACCCACAGGATGAAACGGTCATAACACAAGTCGCTGAAGGAGATAAGGTAAAAAAATATGCTACAACTAGCTTTAGTCCGGGACTACATCCGCGTTAGAAATTATCTCATGGGAAAGCATTACTGGGAACGCATTATCAAGTACCCTATGTCTCAATTCCAATCTTTGTCTATCTGTTTGCCAAGTTTCATGTAAATCCGTTTTAAAAACATCCAAACATCACAAACTTTCATATGTTACAATATTAGTAGGTTAAAAAATATAATAAATTGCACCATCATATTACTTGCCCTGTGCTATGGTAACCAGGAAAGGACATGATAAACATGAAAGTGCACCCAGTATGAGGCCATGTGTACAAATCAAGTACGGCGGTCTCCAGCGTAAATGGAACCCACGTTTTATATTTTGGTATTCAAGCGAATTACCACTAGACCAGCGAAGCAAGTAGATGCTTGTTTTTATGAACTTTCATTTGTATTCCTGGGGGTGACGGTCGAGTGTCGAGACATGTACCTATGTAATCTAAGTTCAAAGATTGTAAGGGAATGTTCTTAAGGATGTAGCCAAGAAAGGGTAAAACTTTCTTGCTCAATAGTTTGGTAATAAATATTCGCGTAGGTACAACTTTGTTATTATCGTTTCACCTTACGCGGCCAGTACACAGTGGCCCATGATGGCCCACTGCTCGCCATTGCCATTGTGTACTCGGGGTAATGGTGTGCAGTGGCGGACAATTGCCTATCGTGGCGCGCAATCGGACAGTTGTCGGTTTTTTGGGCACACTTCAAAGGATTGTGGCGTAGCGTGGCCCATCCCTGATTACACAGTGGCCCATCGTTCAGTCAATTGAAATTCAAGTTTTTTTTATTTATATTAATCTGAGCCCGTAATTTTTTGCCATTTTTTTTAATAACTTTGTTGTTGTACATACTTCTGTAATACTTGTAAATAAATGAAATAAATAAATAGTAAATAAATAAATAGCTGTGGCCGCAACTAGTTCCACGTCCATCGCAAGTGGTTTGCCAGACAGAAATGAGCCACGCCCCATTGCGGGAACAGCACGTGATCGTGGCCTACAATTGGCAATGGCGAGCAGTGGGCCAGCATGGGCCACTGTGTACTGCGGGCTTTAGAGCAAATGCATTTATTAAATTATCTGGAGATATTAACATTATCGTGATATCTCCCAGCACCGAAAAATATATACCTACCCTTAAATATTCACTATAAACAAACGCTGATCCCTGCAAAAAGTCTGAAAGTCTAGTAACCAATTTTCCGGGTAAGGCAGCAAATCAGCTGAATTTTCTTGTTATTTTATCAAGAGTAGCATAGAAAATATTGAAACAATGATTACCAACATGTAGTTATAACCTTAACAATAATAGTCAGGTTTAACATTGAAAAAGTCGACCATTTTTTTTAATACCCGCCACCTCTAACGGTTTACAGTCTGTTAGCTTTTAGAATATAATATTTCGGCTACTATCGGATATATTCGTGTAATTTATAATTATAAAAACCTATTTAGAGGCTAAAAATTTCACCCATGCCGGGATTCGAACCCGCAACCTCTGGCTATCCGTACCAGCGCTCTACCAATTGAGCCAATGGGCGACTCACGGCATCAGTGAAATTTCGAACCTCTTTACAATATTCTCTGTATTACGTACAGGTTTTTAAATTTGTTCCTTAGCACGGGTTAGTGCATTAAAAATAAAAATAGTGTAATTTATAATTAATTTAAAACTTTACATAACTTAACAAAATAGTGAAGAAAAATTGTATAAAGAGCAGGAATTAGTATAGTATTACACTCTTGTGCTTTCGGCGAAAATCGAATCCTTCTAGAGCCCGAGGTATACTCTAAAAGTTAACAGACTGTACCAGAATGTATTTAATTTTATATTGTCAATTTACAATAAGTCATAGGCATAATACTAATTATTACATTGATAACACCCAAAATAGAAAACATATTTATTTCCAGCCTGACGTAGACTTAGCAGTTGCAGCGGCTAAGAAGGCATTCCACAGATATTCAGAATGGCGAACTATGGATGCGTCGCAAAGAGGTCTCCTGATTTACAAACTGGCTGATTTCCTAGAAAGGGATGCCCGATACTTGGCTGAACTGGAGACATTAGACTGCGGGAAACCCGTCAAAGTTGCTGAAGAGGAAGTGTTCTACTCAGCCTCAGTCCTTAGGTATTATGCCGGCAAAGCTGACAAGATTTTAGGAAGCACAATTCCAGCTGGTGAGACATAATACTTTTACTGAATTTGTCTATTAACTAGAAGATGAACTCTCGCACTATGCTGTTATCTACTGAATGTTTCAAGAATAAAGATAATTCTTATAATTCTATTGTACACATTAATCTGGTTGTGGTGATAATCACTCTAATTAAAAGTGATCTCAAGGGCAATACAAGTGTTAATTGTATTGTCGCACTTACCTATTACAGATGGTGAAGTTTTGTCATTCACTATGAAGGAGCCAGTGGGGGTTTGCGCGCAAATCATACCGTGGAATTACCCAATTATGATGATGGTATGGAAAATAGCACCAGCTCTTGCAGCAGGTAAGTATCTAAGTTTGTGGTCCACTTATCTCTTTCAATAAAATTTATGACTCCCAGTGAACTTTTTATCTATAAGTAAATATTTATTTTAGTCAAAACAATAACAATGGAGTATGAAATTACCAATAATACTCCAGTAATCAGCAAAAGTAAATTCTACTTGGGCTTTGAACTATAATAGCATTGGACACTGCTTGCTCAAAAGACTTTTCAAGTAGCTTTCTCTTGCCTATTTAGAAAACCAACTAAAAACATAATATACAAGGGCCTCTTGATATCGGTATTAAGTGTGTCGTAGGACTAGCGGTATTACATCTGATTACCATACCTGAGGCCGTTGTGGGTTCGATTCTCACCGGGGGCCGCCGTACATTTAGAATAGAATAGAATAGAAAAACATTTATTCAAATACCACAACACACATAAAAACTTAAAAATAACAACATGGCCAGTAAAAGCCAAGATATCAAGAGGCCCTTGTATATTATGTTTTTAGTTGGTTTTCTAAATAGGCAAGAGAAAGCCACTTGAAAAGTCTTTTGAGGAAGCAGTGTCCAATGCTATTATAGTTCAAAGCCCAAGTAGAATTTACTTTTGCTGATTACTGGAGTATAATTACTGTAATTATTGGTATTTCTTACCTGAAGTGTGTACTTCAGGTAAGAAATACCAATAATTACAGTAATTTAATAAAATAAATGCATACAGACAAAGTGAGCTTAGCTGGTGGAGGAGCTGTGTGTCATGGTACCAGAAAAGGTTCTAGACTCAGCATATGTCCCAGGTTGTCAGTGGACAACCAGTGACGCTGGTATTCTGCTAGAACCTGTTTAAGTGACGTACGAACAATCAACGCAAGCATTTGTAATAGAGAACCAAAAATACCTGTCTACATTAAAGCAGTGTTGAAATTTATAAATGTATGGTAAATTGGTAGCACGATAGATTATAATTCTTAAGAATGAAATAGACAATAAATTATTTCGTTATTATTATATGGGACAACAAGTCAGGAAATAGGACACAGATTAATTAATTGTTTCATATAGATAAAGTCCAGCGTTGTTATGAGAGTGTTTTCAGCGCAGGGGATAAATATAAAATAAATCAGGTGAAACAAGTGTTATTGGAGCGCACTGGGGTGTATTTCTTTTTTACTTGTTTTGACTTTGTTTATCGTTAATTTAAAATTGTTATCTTATGTCACCTTATTTTTTTGTATGGACAGTAAGTATTCTTTTAGTTTTAATTTAAATGTGTAAATAGATTTTATAATTCTCAAAGGCGGAGGGATATTGTTCCAGCATTTGGAAGCTGCGTATATAAAGATTTCTCCAAAAGACCTCAGTCTGGGTGTATTTCTATGTTTGTGATGTCCTGGCCTGGTTACCATAGCACTGAGTATCCTAGTTTGGGACCAGGACAAGTGGTTCTATTGTGTGGACGTTATTATTATTATAAACTAGCTGACCCAGCGAACTTCGTACCGCCTAACAGTAGATTTTTTTTTTTCTCTTTAAGAACCATCCTCGTACTTCAAGGAATATTCTAAAAAAAAGAATTAGCGAAATCGGTTCAGCTGCTCTCGAGATTTGCGCTTACCAACACATTCGGGGATTAATTTTTATATTATAGAAGATAAAAAAAAGAATTAGCAAAATCGGTTCAGCTGCTCTCGAGATTTGCGCTTACCAACACATTCGGGGATTCATTTTATACTATAGAAGATAAAAGAATTAGCGAAATCGGTTCAGCTGCTCTCGAGATTTGCGCTTACCAACACATTCGGGTATTCATTTTTATACTATAGATATGTCCACCAAAATAAATGTGAAGAAGGGGCCAAGTTCGTTACAAAGAATTTGCAGGTTTATTGGGCTAAAATTATTGCGATGAAGCTTGTTAGTTGCTAACAATATACATGCTCATACCTCCAATTTGCCCGAAACCGGCGTGCATGCGTGCAACGACTAATAAATGTTGATGAAGCGAAGGAGATCTGTCAAGATCGTGACAAGAGACAGACGCTGGCCTAGCCCTTCGGGATACAGGCCTGAGTTTGTTATGTCAATTTTCAGGATGCACGGTGGTTGTAAAACCCGCTGAGCAGACCCCCCTGACCGCGTTGGCGGTGGCAGCCCTCATTAAGGAGACTGGCTTCCCTCCTGGTGTGGTGAACGTTGTCCCTGGCTATGGGCCCACGGCGGGAGCGGCCCTCACCCACCACCCAGACGTGGACAAAATCGCTTTCACAGGCTCCACCGAGGTATGTTTCTATTTCAGTGGTTTAGACAAGCAACTCGTATTTAACTTTGGCCACTGCGGTCCGTGAACTTTTAGAGGACGTAACTTATTTCTTGTGCTGCTGTACTTTTTAGGGTTCAGGAAAGTACTGAACCCTTATTAAATCTCTTTATTGTCTTTTCCACTGTGTCTGAATGACTGCGCGATCTCTCTAAACCATAGCTCATACTTCTCTGATTACGGTTTGTTCCTCTCATCTTTCAAAGATAGTATCAAAACTCAAAGAATATTTCAACGTAAATATTATACATTCAAAGTAGAAAATACACTAATAAAATCACATTTCAATCCAGATTGAATTACCTACTTGATTTTGTGTTGTAAGTTAATTCGGATTCAAGTGAACAACGTGTGCAGTGCTTTCAAAAGTTTTAATTTAAAAAGTCACAGACGCTCACAAATGTACCTATATTTGACACCTTTATAAACTCATATTTATTCAGTTCACGTCAACGTACAATATTAGCCGATCCCTTAGATTCGATTAGTAGTGGTCCCAGTGGTACCTTATTATCTTGTGGGATACCATTCTGGGTTGGACACTTGCATTCATATGATCCCATTAACGTTTGACTCGGAGACTCTAGATGATACATATTTTTCTTAAATATATATAATATAGGGTTGTCTTAAAGAAGAAATTCCTTCTAGGTTGGACGGCTCATACTAACTGCGGCGTCAGTGGTTAATTTGAAACGCGTGACGCTAGAGCTCGGTGGCAAGAGTCCTCTAGTCATATTCAATGATGCTGATGGTATGTACATTTTTTAGAAGAGTTTCTTCAGAATTAACATAATATGTGGTGCAAACTAACTGAACGGCTCCAACGGTATCCAACTAATAAGATTATAAATGTGTATATTTGCATGTTTTGTGTCTTACGAGCAAACGCGCGTAAATAGTTGAACGGATGTGAATGGGACCAGGCTATCCCAGAAACGTCGCGAACCGGTAAACTCATGTCACTGGCAGAATATTCTTTGGGGTTTTCTTTGTATAAAATAATCTAACGGTCTTATTTATTCAACACGATTTATATAAACACTCTGGAAAATACGTAACCTAACCACAGATTAAAACGTCTCTAGGAGGGTTTTAGTGAAATCGTATTTTATAAACAAGGCCGTAAAAGTACACGCAATGAGCAGCAAAAAATTACATGTGGGTACATAAAATTTTCTAAATTTTCAACTTAAAAATTATTGGGAATACCTGATTTAGCCAAAATATTATTAGTGTTTTTAGTTTTCGTAGTTACGTCACATGTATAAATCTCGTATAATAAACTCAACTTCAATTGTGACGGAAATACTTATTTCAAATCCGCTGCTAGCCATTAAGAAACATCAATTAGATGTTAAGAAAACTGGATTTTCAAATGCATTTTAAATTGGTCCCTTTATGTAAGAATATTTTGAGTCGGATTTTAGGAGATTTTCAGAGTAATCATGGTTTTATAAAAAAACAAGAAAAAAGTACTAACACTATTTCTAGAACACGATATTTATATTACACGTCTCATTGATTTTAACTTAAACATCTCATTGATTTTATGAAAAAATATGTTCTAAATAGAAATAAAAGTATTATGTTACTAAATCACTCGTTACATTTAAAATTGCGGCATACGTGACGTCACACCGCGGAAGAGGGGTTAGAGTTATACAAGTGTTTTAAGTTTCGTGTGACGTAATTGGAACGCCCCTAATGTTTCTGTTCTCTTTCCAGTGGAGAAAGCGGCCCAAATTGCCCACGCGGCGGCGTTCGCCAACGGCGGGCAAAGCTGTTGCGCCGGGACACGTACCTTCGTCCAGGCGGGCATCTACGATCAGTTCGTTCAGAAATCTGCGATAATCGCCAAGAACAGGTCTGTCGGCAACCCCTTCGACGATGTCCAGCAGGGACCTCAGGTAAACTATGTCTCAACTCTATGATGTTATTAAGTTATTAATGGCAATCATGGAATCTTATCATACGCATAGGTGATGATAACTGATATATTATAACATTTAAGATGACTTGAGAAAAGATGGTCAGAGTGGAGTTTTATTTCCCACTGCCTTTTTCTCTACTACACTTCTTCCCGAAGGCAGCGGCTTTCACTTTCATGTTACTTTGTACTTTGACATTCAGCAAACAGAATGTAAATTCTTTACTTGTTTTTGTGAATTGAATTGAATTGAATTGAATTGATCAATACAAACGTCACTGCGGTGGTAGCGGAGCGGTGTAGAACGCCCCAACGGCCTAAAGTCTAACTTTTATTGCCTAGCCTACGTTTCACTAACCATATTTGGATCAAAAGTGACGCTCGATTTTCTAAAAAAAGATGCTAATCTCAAACCGGTCGGGCGTGCATTTGGAGATAAAATACTCCATTTAATTTCAATGAACCTGACGTGGTTATCGACGCCAGTTTCAAGTTTATCTTCTTAAAAGTATACCTATAATTATACATACAATAGCGGTAGGTAGCAATCGGTAGTATTGTTTATGTAATGTTAATGTAATGTAATAATAATGTTTCAGAGGTTGGTATATAATATTAGTATTGGAAGCAGGTTCACTTCACGTGCACCAAATCCAATGGTCTGTCAAATTAGTATAGAATTTGACAATTAGACGATTGGAATTGCTTATCGCGGCTGTACACACTCGCTGGCTCTCGCCAGCTAATTTATCTTACATTGCGAGTTTCACAGGACAATCCCATACCTAGTGCCGATTGTGTAAAACCCGCCACGAATGAGAAACTCTCGGGATCTAGGGTGAGCGTGTACAACCACCATTAGGATTTGGTGTGCATATCCACACCAAACCAGACCACAGCTTCCAATATGACGCACGAACGACTCCAATCTAGCAGTCAAATCTTAATTACTTTTAAAATGTTAACTATTTAATCACTTGACAATACCCATGGTGAATTATTATTATTTCATGCTTAAATAAAAATATCATATTTAATTCCTTCCTTTAAAAAATCACGTTTATACTGTCAAATTAGGGGAAATTTTCCAGTAAGACTATTGGTGTCGCTCACGATTCGTGGCGTGTTGTGGTCACCCAAATATCCCCTCGTAAACTTATACGGTCCTTTTTATAAAAAATCTCTACATTACCTCACGCCTGCATCCCAGAGGGGTAGGCAGAGACCAAGGATTGCCACTTGCCACGGTCCTGACAGATCATCTTCGCTTCATCAACGTTCATAAGTCATTGCATGCACGCACGGCGGTTCCGGGTACTTTCTATCTTCCCCTTAGCTAATACATCCTCAATTTGGTCGATGTATTTCCGCCTGGGACGTCCCTTGCCAGCCCTTCCACTCACATTCGCAATATATATTTGTTTCGTTTCATCTTTCTTCCTTCATACTCTCCACATGTCCCAACCAACGCAACATTCCTTTCTCAA
The DNA here is from genome assembly GCA_934045075.1 of Yponomeuta sedellus. NCBI lineage: Eukaryota > Metazoa > Arthropoda > Insecta > Lepidoptera > Yponomeutidae > Yponomeuta > Yponomeuta sedellus. Next base: position 13,961,170 of record OW203724.1, read on the forward strand.
TTCTAGTCACTACATCAAGGGAAACAGTAACCACATTATAAACTGATATAAACACTACGAAATGTTTTTTATAAATAACATAGTTAACCTAACGTGCCCTAACGCTTCCTCGAGACTATTAGACATACAGCACAGCATTTTATTGCAGAAACAAAAAAAGACTATTCCTTTACAATACATTTTTTTTAAATCATCGTTTGTCTTTCTCTATTGCTATTAAATATAATATTGCAGATCGACAAAGAAATGTACGGTAAGGTGCTCAGCTACATCAAGGCCGGAAAAGAGGGTGGCGCTCGCTGCGTCGCTGGCGGCGATAAAGTTGGAGACAAGGGTTACTACATTCAGCCGACAGTATTCGCAGATGTCAAAGACGATATGAAGATTGCTAAAGAAGAGGTCAGTAAACGTGGTCTTGCAACTTCAGTCCAACACTCGGTAAAATAACTGCACCACAAAACAGCAAACTTATCAAAATAACCCAATGGAAAACAGACAGAAAGTCTGAACACGAATTGTTCATTTTCTTCAGTTTCATTGTTCAGTTTCTTTTGTCCGATCGTAACCGCAAAACATCTACAGATTACCTCGTTTTTATTATCTAACGAGTTTATTTCTTTTTGTACTGCAGATTTTCGGACCGGTCCAGAGTATTCTTAAGTTTGACTCTTTCGAAGAGGTGGTGGAGCGCGCCAACGACACCAATTACGGGCTTGGGGCTGGAGTCATCACTAACGACATCACCACCGCCCTGAGCTTCGCCAAGAGCGTCCGTTCTGGATCCGTTTGGTGAGTGGACAGATTTTTTTGCAAAACATAACCGGGTACTCGGGGCTGCAAGTGATGCAAATTACTTCAGCCAGATTTTGCTGCCTATACGTAATACAGAGTGTATTGTAAAGAGGTTCCGGGTTCGAACACCGGCTGGGGACAAAAAAAACTGCAGGTCTTGGATGTTTACATGTTTGTGATGTCGTTGTTTCTGGTTTCCACGACACAAGGTATCCTAGTGTGGGGCCAGAAGCAATGTATGTGCCTGTATGTAAATGTTATGTTATTTCACTGATGCCGGTAAGTCGCCCATTGGCTCAGTTGGGAGAGCGTTGCTGGCACGGTTAGCCAGAGGTCGCGGGTTCGAGTCCCGGTATGGGTGGTTTTTAAAATTGTCATTAGCCCGTTAACTAGGAAGTCATTTTTTTAAGTAGTCATTGTAGATTAGGCGTCACAGTCACCGGTGAATACAGTGACGGGCTTATTACTAAACTGTCATTATTGAACGAATTATTTTCCGGAAGACACAAACTAGGTAATGCCGTTTTTCGTGTAATAGGATCATCTCAAAGTTATACACCATTTCATCACTGTTTTCTTGAAATCTGTTTCCGATGATGATGACTTCGAAATCATGGACCGCTATTCCTTTACTTAACCATGATACTAAAGTGAAGTAGGTCCTTTAAGTTTTACCGTTTCTTACAGGGTTAACACATACGACCATTTGCCTAGTCAAACACCTTTCGGAGGCTTCAAAGACTCAGGCTTAGGACGTGAACTGTAAGTAGATATTTTAGTTATTTGTTCATTTATGCGCGCACCCTATAATCCAAGGTGGTAGATATAACCTTCCGTAGCACTTCCAAAGGAGCATTATTATTTATTTTAATTCTAACACTTCATGATTTTCAACGAAATTGCCAGCGCCAAATTTCGTATTTGCCGTACAAAAAAAATATTTGATACAAACTGGGCTTTGAGGCTTTCATTACTAAATGAACTTTAAGTAGAGCTTAAATATTAAGAATTCTAACACTCTAAAGGCCTGCGCAGACGAGGGACTATCCCCCGGGTACTTTTTTGTCCGTCGATATAGATCTCTTATAAATTGTGTCAAATAACGCACACGAAGGACTAAAAGTACCCCGTACAAAAATTCCCTCAAGTTACTGAAGACATCAAGAGCCCGGACTGGACAAAAGTTCGGTGTTTTCTTTTAAAACGCCTTTTCTTTTTCAACTTGTTGTAAATTACAACACAACGTACCTAATCTCAGAATATTTGTTTCTATAGCGTACGCTTCACTCAATTTCCGGGGAACAAATGACCGCACATCGTAGGCGCTGAGTCCGCGACAAGTACTCGAAGGACATTTTTAACGATTCAGGGACTTTTGTCCCTTGGAGACAAAAGTCACTCGTCTGCGCAGGCCTTAATTCTTTCAGACGTCTCCTTACATATCGTTACTTATTTCAGGGGAGAAGATGGCATCAACCAATACGTAGAGACCAAGACCGTTACCATCAATCTGCCTAAGATACCCCAGCTATGAAAACCGAAACAACACTCGATTACATAGCAACATATATTTGTACTTCAAAGCCGAACTTATGAAATTTATGTCTTTATAAGAACCCATCGTACTGTCCATCAACAAAATATTCTCTGTATCAATGTTATGTATTCCTTTTTTAAATATTGTTATTACTTTTTCTACCTGAAAAGTAAAATATAACGTTACTTACCAACGATTTTGTACTGCTTTTCCGAGAGGTGGTTGGATATCATCCCACATATGTGCGCTCCCAGAGAGTGTCCTACGCAGGTGATCTTGCGAGCTAGGGCTCCTGCCTGAGTGATGTAGGAGTACAGCTGGGCTGTGCACTGCGCTGCTAATCTGGAAACATATCAGCAGAACTTGAATTTTTAATTTGATAAGGAATTATTACTAAAAGCTTTAGGTTAGGTCAGTGATAGGTATAGTGGTAGGTACTTATTTACAATTTTATCTTCTTGAGGTTCAATGTAATCTTTGTGGGTATTTAATTTGGAAACTCCACTCTAAGGCCCACTTGCGTCAGCCCGAGTTAGCTCATTTAACTTGAGTTAACCGGTTAAATCGATCATTTTGCATACAATATGATCGAGTTAACCGGTTAAATCGATAATTTCGCATACAAAATGATCGAGTTAACCGGTTAAATCGATAATTTCGCATACAAAATCATCGAGTTAACCGGTTAAATCGATCATTTCGCATACAAAATGATCGAGTTAACCGGTTAAATCGATCATTTCGCATACAAAATTATCGAGTTAACCGGTTAACTCGAGTTAAATGAACTAACCCGCGCTGACGCAAGTGAGCCTTCCTGTACAGTCGACAGTAAATCAGTAAGCCGCTACATTTTCATTGCAATTTAATGACCCCGTGACGTAACTGAGTGAAGTGCACGCATGTAAAATATGATGTGCTACCGACTGTAGCTAGGAAAAAAATGAATCTCAATAGCCACTAGATAGGTTTTATGCCAATCTTACAGGATATAAAGTACACACTCGTATTGTATCTAATTCCCATACTTACAGTATAATATACTATAATTTTTAGTAGGTTCGATTTTTATGACAAAAATGTGTTCCCAAATTGTATTATAGCCAACAGCACACATTGGTACTTACCTCATATTATTCAGCGACGAGAGATAGCAAGGAAACGTGGTTAGCTGCGACCAGTCCACCATGAACACATTGTAGTCCTTCCGGGACAGGTATGCTGGAAACATCATTGAAGCCGTCATTAGGTTATTGCTTTAGCATCCATTATTTCTACCTACTTACACGGGGTTTGTACAAAACGTTCGGTGAAACTTAAGGGCATTTTCCCGTAAATACAAAGAACTATCGTCAAAATTTCCAACTTTTTATACATTTACTTAACTGGGTGGATCAAGGAGACTGTTGCAGGATGATCTCGACCAATGAATGCTGGAGTGCGCTGGGGTGGCCCCATAGAGATCTGGACCGAGTGAGGGAGGCCTTTGCCCAGCAGTGGGACACAAAGCGCTTTGTAAAAAACATCGTAGAGAATACAACGGTATAAATTACGACAAGAATATACGAGTACAGTGCTACACAAGAAATAAGTCTCGCGGATGTACCTACGCAGATGACCAAATTTTGGATGTGCGGCAAGTTGATCGACCAATCAGATAGTTTCATTTTATGGCAGGCCGCGCGCCTTTGTTGCTATTGGTTGATTCAACGTCATCGATGCAGGTGACTATTAGTTTGGCAATATTAGCGTGAGCGAAATAGGTAGCTCTACTGCGGCAATCAATTCTGCACCTTAACCGTATCGGTTAAAGATCATGTTGAATGTACTTATAGCTTCGGGTACTTTCGTTACACTTCTTCCTAGTCTGCGCGAACGTAGATTCCCGAAGGGACTTTTATGATGTGTAGTACTGTACGTACCTACATAAAGTACAACGTAAGTAATTAACAACCACTATCCATCATCACATCCACAACCACAATCAATTCACTAAGGTTAAGCAACATGCGCGGTTAGGTGCTGGATGGGTGACTACCGCTAGTGGCATTTTTTCCGAGCGCTTCCGTGCTTCGCAAGGTACGTTAAGCCGTTATTGCCGGCTGTCACGTAGGTAATGCAGTCGTTAAGCCAAGTGAGAGGCCTTATGGGCGGCTTGAAAACTTCTGACATTAAGGCCCGCCACTGTCTTACAATCCTCCACCAAACCGGACTTGGCCCCCTTGGTGGAGCATGGCCTAGCCTTCCTTGGATGCAGGAAGAGACCCGTGCCCCAGCAGTGGGGGCATACAAAGGGTTAATATCAATTAACAACCAATTTGTCGGTATCGATATAAAAATTAAACGGTATAAAACGAGGTACCTAAAAGTGGCATGCGGTGGAGGAGGCCCATTTCTCTCGAATGAATGTGAATAAATTGACTAACAGAATGGATTGATGAATCCAACCATACTCACTTTTATAATGGTAGGATTCTTAGTGTAGATTTTGAAGTCGCTGACGATAACACCTTCTCCCACCCAGGGAAGAAAAAGCTTCTATTTTTATTCACTTAGGAACGCCACAACGCCGTTACATATCAACCAATATTCAATGCCAATAGTACACAGTACGGTCATGTGCACTTACGAGTACATGTATGCACCTCAGTACCTTGTCAAAGTCAAAATAGTCAATTTCCCATACAAGGCTAAAAGGGGTTAATGCGACAAGGTTCTAACGTGTTTACATGTTAGTGTACGCGATTGCACACCATTTATACTGCGTTTTCGAATAATGTCACTGGTTCAAGAAAAATTGCACAGACGACTTCTGTGGGGCAGCGGTATCTGCCATCTGCTGCATCAGCGCATCTGCCTACCATGCGAGTGGTCCCGGGTTCGATCCCCGGCTGGTGACAAAAAAGAAAAGCGCAGGTCTTGGATGTTTACATGTTTGTGATGTCGCTGTTTCTGGTACCCACGACACAGGCTGTCCTAGTGTGGGGCCAGAAGCAATGTATGTGCCAGCATTTAAATTTTATAAATGTTATATTCCTCACCGTCCCTTATGAAGGTCATCGGGTTTTTCGAATAGGTGCCGTTGAAGCCGTGGATGATGAGCACGTTCTTCCGCCTGGGGCTCCAGCCGTATACCTCGAGCAAGTCCCTGTGTCTCACGTCCACCCACTGCTTGAACCGCCTTTCCCTGTCCACATACATCTGACATTCAATTTCATAACTAGAGAGAACATTTACTCATTTCTGCAGTTTATCAGGTTTATTTATGTCTGTATTACGTCATAGAAATTGTTAGGTACCTAAAACGGAAAAAATCTTCATCGTTCCAGCAGAAATAAAGGAATACGATCTAAGGCTACCAAAATATTCATGTGAAAAGAGGGAAAAGTTCAATGCTAAGTAATAATGGAACAAATTTAAAAACCTATTTAGAGGCTAAAAATTTCACCCATGCCGGGATTCGAACCCGCAACCTCTGGCTATCCGTGCCAGCGCTCTACCAATTGAGCCAATGGGCGACTCACGGCATCAGTGAAATTTCGAACCTCTTTACACTATTCTCTGTATTACGTACGTATTTAAATTTGTTCCTTAGCACGGGTTAGTGCATTAAAAATAAAAATAGTATAATAATGGAACAACAAAACCGACGTCCTAAACTACAATTCACTATTGTCAGTTAAGAAAGAATACATTGTGCTCATTTCTTATACTTGGAAAGTAGTGTTGTTTTGATCTGATTATTGGGTGGAAAATACTGCTTCCCTCCATAAAGAGGGAAAAACTCATTAAATTACTTCACACCTAAATACCTCGGGAATTGATTCTTTCGACCCTTGGTAAACAATCTACTTTTTTTATTTCAGGCTTGCGACTGTCGCTAGGCTTTTTCTGATATTGTGATAAATACTTTAGTTGTAACCAAATCTAATTATATCCCGCAGAGAGAGGTTTGATGTCTACGTTTTGAGATTTAAAAGGATCCGTTAACAATTATCTAAGAATACCGTAGGTATGTACTGTGCTTCTGAATAAGTTAATAATTTCTTCGGTTAGCATAGAATATGTTATTTTGTTTTTGCTCTATGTTAAAAACTGTAACATGGATATAGTTATTGATAGATAGAGAACACTTTATTGCTCCAGAAAAAAGAATAATATAAAATAATAGTATACAAATACCAATAAATCTAATTAAATAATATATGTGCATATAACATGTACCAGAGTTACTATGCAGATTATTAGTCTAGCCACTTACCTAAGTACAACTACAAATAATAGAAACCAGATAATTGCGAGACGCGCTCTCGTGCCGAACTGAATAAAAGGGAACGCATGTTTGTGACGTAATATTACATCTACTGTAGGAGACGGAACCTGGTTTGACCCTGACTTTTTTTCATCTTCGCCTGGATTATTATTGTTTCTTCATTAATAAATCGGTAATAAGCGATTACATTGAGTAAGTAAGTAATTTGTGACTTAAAAGACTTATACTAGACTATAACAAAATTTTGACACACATGTTTTGGTTTATAATTAAAATTATTGAGCATCCGCTGCTGTGCTAGGCTCATCACCTGTAATAACACCTGTATTACAGCAGACAGCGCCTTCTTTCTCCGTTTACAAACCGTTTACCGTTTAAAAACAAAAGTATTTAAGGAAAAGTTTTCAGTGTTAATTGTCCTCCCTCTATGTGTGTGAGTAAAAAAAAATATAAATGTGAATGCGTGAGTGCGTATGAGTGTGTGAGTGTGTGTAAGTGTGTGAGTTTGGCAGAGAGAGGGTGAGTACTACTGCCAAAAATGAGTACTAATATTTTTTATAAATAAGGTGATATTAAGATGAAATAATTATATGCCTATATTGTTATCCCTAATATACAGGAAAACCACGAGGGAGGCCTATGTCCTGCAGTGGGCGTCAAAGGCTGGTAATGATGATGATGATGACAAGTAATTCTATGACTGCTTGACACGCAATCCACGCACGGATGGAGCGTCTAAAGTCTACCTTATTTACGATGAGTGAAAATGTCAACTTACGGTGTGTATAAGAAAAAGTTGATTTCCTTATCCGGGCATTTCCACTCTCTCTTCATGACACATCTCCAATATCGGAAGTCGATCATGGGCATTAAGCTCGCCTCCGCGTTTGATGCTGAAACCAAGAGTGACTATAACAGAAAAACAACAGACCAATGCATATGGGTATTTCCCTAAAATAAATTGTTCTGTTATATTTTTTTTGTTTGAGGAAAAAGATAATTTTGAGAGCCTGGGCTGAATATTTCGATTTGGGCTGCCGTAATAAATTCTTAAAGCGAAAAAACGAAGCAGTAGTACGTCATGCATGGACATACTCGTACGTCATAAACCTTACGAGTTGTCAATTTCTAATGATACCGTGGACCGATACAAGTTCTTTAAATAAACAAGATCGATAAAACTCTTCAAATAAACAATACTAAAAAGACTACTAATCAGTACAAATGCAAAAGATATATTATAGATATTTTTTTTATATTAGACCTTCTTTCATTCACGTGTGAAACTAACGTCAGGAGTTCCATTTCGTAAAACACTTAAATTCACAAAAACACTAGAAAAAAGTGAATATTATTAATTTATTATTTTTAAATAGTTATAATTTTTATTTTTAATGCACTAACCCGTGCTAAGGACAATTTTAAAAACCTATTTAGAGGCTAAAAATTCCACCCATGCCGGGTGGAATTTTGCCGACATCTGGCTGAAGTAGATTGCATCACTTACTGTCGCTGCCTGTACGTAATACAGAGAATAGTGTAAAGAGGTTCGAAATTTCACTGATGCCGGTGAGTCGCCCATTAGCTCAGTTGGATAGAGCGCTGGCACGGATAGCCAGAGGTCGCGGGTTCGAATCCCGGCATGGGTGGAATTTTTAGCCTCTAAATAGGTTTTTAAAATTTTTAAATAGGTTTTTAAAATTGTCCTTAGCACGGGTTAGTGCATTAAAAATAATATAATCATGTGGGTACAGCGAAATCATTCCGATGTAAAACCTAACTGCAAAGTAGGTACCCGGGGCTGCAAGTGATGCAAATTACTTCAACCAGATGTTGCTACCTGTACGTAATACAGAGAGTATTGTAAAGAGGTTCGAAATTTCACTGATGCCAATAAGTCGCCCATTAGCTCAGTTGGGGGAGCGCTGGCACGGTTAGCTAGAGGTCACGGGTTCGAGTCCCGGCATGGGTGGAATTTTTAGCCTCTAAATAGGTTTTTATAAATGTAACATTATCTTTACGGACCTTACACCTTTAAAATGAAGTACAGTCTGTTAGCTTTTAGAATATACCTCGGAATTTAGAGTAAGCTTCGGTTTTCGCCGAAAGCAAACGAGTGCCGAAAGCACTACTTCCTGTCCTATATAAAACTTTTCTTCACTATTTTGAAAAGTTAAGTAAAATTAAGTGTCATATTAGTTCCGATATTTCTATTGCACGAATATATCCGATTCTATCCGATAGTAGCCGAGATATATTCTAAAAGCTAACAGACTGTACCTATAATTTGTAAGTATTGTCAATATTTAGAATAATAACCATTCTATTTACATTCAAGCAGTAGGCAACGACTTCTTTTCATCACAAATACCTACCGATGTTATTTTGATTTTTAAAAGATATCACAAAGATAGGAGACACGTTTTTTTTTATTTTCTGAACACACGTTCTTATTATATTTTTATTTTTAAAGTTTAAAATATTTTTACCGGAAGTGAAGAAACAACGAAGCTCACAGTTATGTTTTTCTTTGCTTAACATCCTAAAAAAACATTTGTGAAATGTCATTTTAGTATTGCAAAGACGACAACTTTTTTGAATCCAAATCTCAAAATGGTTTACGAATTAGAGCTCGATACAATTTTGAAAAAATGACAATTGCAAGTCTATTTATGTTAGAGCGTAGAATTGAATAGTGTGTTTACGCTTGAATTGTAACAGTATAAGTATAGTGATATTATCAGAATTGTTAACCAGCAGAGCAAATAATTGCTCTTGTGATTCGAAGTCTTGTATAACTAGGTAGGTACAATACTGAATTCATCTGAAAGTTTTCTCGTTTCCCCGTTATTTATCCAGTAAGGAGGCCACGATGGTTAACTCTTGAGGTGTCGATTTCCCTGGTAGTTTACAGCAGGTCAACCTTTACATTTTTGTTCGCGCAGTCATCCTTAACGTAACTGTTGTTACGTTATACGACGTTTATTACGTCCTTACTTGGTTACCATAACACAGGGTATCCTAGTTTGGGACCAGCATAATAATTGTGTTTTGTAGAAGTTATTTACTGTACATATTTCATTTACTACAGTTTTGGCATTAAAATCCGTTAATTTACTTAGTTAACATTTCGAATATTTTCGGAAATGTTTTTAAGTTAGGTTAAATTAATGTTGATGGACTGGTTAACTTAGGTTTAATTTCTTCAAGGTCGTTATTTGTTAATCCGATACCTGCTTTTTACCCAAAAGAAACCTTACAAACCTTCTCGCGCCTAGAAAAACACGTTCTGACAAGAGTAAAGCTCAGTCTTGTCAAAATGTGACTAGACATGAAATCTAGCAGGAAACAGATATTCTGCTATACTCTCAAGTGCTGCAATTGAACGTCTTTTAGTACGGGAATTTTTTTTCTAAGCGCTAAAACTTGAACATAAAGGCAGACCACACGTATACGTCATGGATTGTGCGTCAACAAATATTTTGGATTTATCAAGGATGTGATTTATCCATGAAGCTGAATTCTGATTGACATCTTACCTCGTGATATTTTCCTTTGTATAGCTGTTTTTTCTATTGATGCCAAAAATATCTAGATTTCTACGTTTTATTGTGAGGTCGAATCTCATACTTGAGAGGAGTAGAGTCATCTATGGGAACCAAACCTTATTAATATCGATAACGCGCAGATAAATGAAGTAAGCTGCCTACAATGACAATTGTTTGTTTTAGTAAGATATTTACGATAAAATATATCATCGTATCGATTGTAACACATCGCTAGTGCTGCTCTTACATCCGAAACGTTCTCGGTTCGATAAAGAGGTTTTTTTCTACACTACTTACATTTATGAGTTTATAGACATTTATACCACTTACTGACTCACTGAAATGAAGGAAAACGTCGTGACGAAACCTAGTGAGTTAGCCTATTACTATCTCTCTCTGTGAGAAGATCTGTATGACATGTGGTAGTATGTTAAAATATTAAGGCGCTCATGTTATATGAGATAAAAGAGAGAAATTTTATCAATCTTTCATTAAGTATTAAAAAAAAACAATTAAAATATTGAAACGCTTAGGTAACGATTTTTTTTTAATTTGGTGATTACAAGAATTTACATGCTTCCTATTTCCCTAAAAATATTTTAATTTATGAATTAGAAAGTGACCTATTGCGAAGTCGCCAATGTTACGATGCTAAAAGCAAAATATTTTCGCCATTAAAGAATGAGTTTAGATAGATAATAAATAAACAGAAAACCCGCTCATCCGGTTTAATACTTATTTCAGAATAACACCGAGCTAGTAACACTAAGTTGAGCAATGCAAAAACTAGCAAAAACGGTCTTACTTTTTTGGGTTTAAATAAGACATATTTTTTATACGTAGGGGATGAGTAAGTCAGAAAGAGGTTAAAATTAACAGCCCCAGGCAAGGCTTTTCGTACGCTTTTCCACACGTATCACGGCTTTTCATCAGACAAGCATTTATTGTTATTCCCAAAACAAGATCTCAACCGACATAATATATGATACAGATGTATGGCCGGTCTTTACTATGTAGAAAGACTTACAGTTTTAATGATAATAATAATGACAAGATGAACCTTTAGAAATGGAATTAGTTGAAAATTAGATTAATGAATAAATTTGTATCAAATCTAATCTAAACATTTGTGGTTTTTCAGCACTATTCATGCATGTGTAGGTAATTGGGGTGACCCTCTCCAAGACATGCTTGGCTCCCCATAAGCCTGTGGTTAGTGGGGTGTGGTCTAATCACCTTGGCTGATCAGGCTTCGTGACATATTGTTAATTAGTTAACCGTTATACACTGAATAATTGCAGAAGATACCAAATGATTACTAGAGTAATTTACTCTGCTAAAATAACAACCAGGTCCATCCCACCAAAAAGGACAAGACAATAGGCGTCTCTCTTTCTTTTTATAGTGATGTTATCACATGAACGTTCATACCTTCATGTTTATCTTGAAGGCTAAATACATTTTAGTACTAGTAAATTAGTCAAATTTAATACTTTTTGAACTAAAACTTTCGTAAGCACAACACATTGTAGACGAAACCTGGTCGGACTTTTCCGATATAACAACACCCGTAAGTAGATCCGGACTAAAAGTCTACAAAATTTAATACTGCTAAATTATTATGAATACAATAAAGACCACTATTAATGAGCAGGTATTAAAGTTAGAGTGACAGTACCCCAGTGGGTAGAACAATATACTCAGTGCGGCAATTCACAAATGACTTTGTTTAATAACTTAAGTTACGAGTACGTACACTTTGTGAAGTTATTGTAGCAATACCACTCGCTAAAATGAAGGAAAACCTCGTGACGAAACCTGAGTGTCTGTGGTGTTCAAATATATAAATATATTGAAACAGCCAATCCGCGATGGGCACGCGTGGTAATTAAGCTCACACTATCTCTCTCTCTCTCTCTCTGAGAGAAGGCCTGTACCATGCAGAGGGGCATTTATAGGGTACCTAAAAAAACAATTATAGTTATAAAATTTCACTGCTACTGATAATGCGTGAATGCGCGAAAACCTTTTGACTCTTTGACCCACTTTTTGGCCCCTCAAGCCTACCCAAGAAAAAGTAGGCCTTATTTTGACCACATATTTAGTAACAAAAAGTACTACTTTAGTACTACTTAGACCGACTCTCTTTAAAGCATACGGACTAGAAGGAAGCAGTACCGAAGGCGGCAGCTAATCATTTTAGGAACTTTTGGTAAAGCAAACCGAAACGTGGTAAACTTGTATCTTGCGCTTGCAGTCGTTTATTCAAGGTGAAGGGGCTTCAACGCATACCGAGGACTTTCGCGGCCACCTGTTCTGCTACCGGCATCGATTGCCTGATCGTCGCCCGTCGACGCGTTTATGAATGAATACCCATAGAATTATTTCAAACCGCAATCAGAGCTTTCAAAGTGAGGTAACAAATTGGTAGCCAAATAGGCACGCTTAAAGTTGTTTCTATTGCACTATTCTGTCATGTCAATGTGTGTTTGCGAACGTCACTTCCTACAATCCGGTACATGACTTACGTTAATGTGTGCGTGACGCCTCGCTTTTGAGTGCTTATTTATAAAAACAAGAATAATTCATTAATTGGTAAAGGAACCTTATTGCGGACGATTTATACTGCATTTCAGGAGTATTTTAGATGAATCGTGTTTCTGTAAGGCTTGTTTATAAAAACAAGATTAAGTACTTAATAGATTTGTAGAGGAACCTTATTTCCGGCTATTTATTTGAATATGTTAACTAGAATGCATTTCAGGAGTATTTTAGAGGAATAGTGTTTTTGAATAACACCGTATCACCGTTTTGTAAGAGTCTAGCCGTGTTCAAGAATTCAAGACATTTTAAAATTATTTACACGCAATAGGCTCATTTTACTTTAGCATAAAGATTTGAATATGAAATTATTTTAGTGAATATGTTAGCTAGATTTGCATAAATGAAAGCAATAAAAAATTCGAACACATCGAGATTGCATGACTGATATTACGTGTGCAAATCAAGGAGTGCCGAGAGCTGAAGGTTGTTGATAATATTGTACCTATTATTTGTATTTCGATATCAACCCTTGTATGTGCCTGCTGGGGCACGGGTCTCTTCCTGCATCGCAGGAAGGTTAGGCCTTTCTCCACCACGGGGGCCAAGTGCGGGTTGGTGGAGCCTTAATGTTAGAAGTTATCCAGCAGCCTTTAAGGCCTCTGTGGTGGCTTAACGACTGCCATTACATGACCGCCGGCACCAACCATTGCTATTTATATACTCTAATATACATATTATCTTGTTATCCTATAATCATTTAATACAATTTGTATTATCATAATTGGTCATTCAGGTTTTTCTGTGTTCCAGATTGCCAATTTTAAATAATTTCTCCTGACGACTGTGCGCTACCGCAAGTGGATGGTTTTCCATTAGACGATGTTTTATTTTTAAATGGCTGACCAAAGAAGTAATAAAGGTATGGAACTATGTCGTTTCGTTTCGTTATCGTCGCATGTGAAACCGTGCGATGGCACACAGTGGACCGGAAAATAGGCCTAGGTATTAGATACTTTTCCCTCGTAAACGTATTATATTTTTATTAACATAATTATATTGTTTTATTATGCGTACCAAGTGGGAGATTTTTATTTTCAAATAGATAATACTTTCCTGTGTGATTTGATTAAGTTATCATGCATGTGTTTCTTTTTTTATTGTTGTGTGTTTATAAATAAAATATTGTCTTACCCGTGTCTGTACCAATACCAACAATCATTATAAATAACACTAGAATACCACACTTTTTTACATACATATTATTGTATTTTCCTTAACACGCACGCTTAATTAACAACTTTCTCGTTTGTTTTCCAATAAACTTAGATCGATGATCTAAGAGTATTTTTTGTCACAACACTTTTTCGTGCACCATTTTTCGGATGTTTGTTGGACCGGTCAAGCCGTTAACGAAATTTGTATTTAGAATTTTAGCCTCGTTCAAAGAAAGTGAAGCGCGTGAACCAGTTATTGGGTACAAGCCGACAGCGGTATAACGCGCGTCGCGCGTCGCGCACTTGTGGCGGAGAAATGCTGGCGAATGATGTCCAGTCAGACTGGAATCTTTCTTTTCTTAGGGTTCAGTACTCGAATTGTGACAACGGGACCCTACTGTAAAGCAACAACGCAACGTCTTTGTGTCTGCTCATGTGACCTATAAAGGTGCAGTGTTGTAAAACTTATAAAACTGGAACGACTTCAACTTTGTGCTTTATTTATACTGTTTTATTTATAATAAAAAACAGAAAACCGGATAAAAACGGAATTAGCAGGTAAAAATAGTCAGATTTAGTCAAGATGTAAAGTAGGCAGTAATGATGAATATGGTGGAAATCTCGAAAATTAGTGAAATCATTTTAAATATTTGAAGCTGATAGATAGAAAAAGAAATTTAAAAAATGGTGTAAAGAGCTTTGCATCGTTACAAAGGGATGATCTACTGTCTATCTACAGTCTGTTAGCTTTTAGAATATACCTTAGGCTCTTGAGTAGGCTTTGGTTTTTGCCGAAAGCACACGAGTTCAATACTACATCCTGCTCTTTATAAAACTTTTCTTCTTATTTTGAAAAGTTATGTAAAGTTAAGTGTCATAATATTAGTTCCGATATTTCTATTACACAAATATATCCGATTCTATCCGATAGAAGCCGAGGTGTATTCTAAAAACTAACAGACTGTACCGTAGTGGAAAGGAAGTAGACATGTGAAATTCATAGAATATGAGTATTGGTACGGGTTTTATCAATTATTTTTCTAAAATACGCAGTTTTTTTTTCGAATATGACCTCTAAATTCAAAATACGTATGCATGTATTTAGGTATCGTAGAAAAATATTTTGGAGTCGTTGCCAAGTTCCAAACCAGCACCGATCGACTGCAAAATATTCTTCTACATAATTATGATTCTATATACAATAAAGCGTTCTCTATCTATCTACGTTACAGGTATTTCGTATTGAAAGTCTTATTCGTAAAACGAAACTGCGTACAAAAAATATTCGTTTAAATTATTTCTGCGTTTTTAGGTCTGAAGTTGGTTTCTTTTTTTCATTATTTTTTTATTTGTTTTGATACGAAACCATTGGTGCAAGAGTCCGACTCGTACTTCGCTGTTTTTTTTCTTTACGATGAACGGCTGCTTGTAACGTTCAACGCAACAGTTACGTTATGGAATAATTTGTCGTTGAAATTCGGTTAAGTGCAAAATGCACTCAGCAATAATTAAGTAGCGTATATTAGTCCAAGTAGAAATTAATTTCCTAAATATGGCTTAACTACATATGGGTACAGTCCACAGCACATCAACATTTAGGTACCTACATGCGTGATATGATGCGTGCAATCTAATCTTAAGGGCGACTTTGCAACAAAAAGCTAAAAATTAACTACTTTTGACTGTACACAATACAAATATTTACGTTCAACAGTCAACAACCGATCAAAATTTACAATCTGTGGTTTGAAACATTTTAATCGCATATGTATAGAGTTGAAATCGTATTGGCAGGTATATCTTCTACTGGTTGCAGATTATCTGTATAAGTAGCTCTAATTATACTTACTAATTATAACATAATACAATCGACAGCACTACATCAACCTTTACAATATTTTTTTAAATGCATGGAGTTTAGCCAGTTGGGCGACTTACAAAACAAAAAGTAAAGTAAACTTATTTACTGGTTGCTTTAAAAGTTAAAGCAACCATTTAATAATAAAAAGTAAGAAATATTTGCCTAGCAGTAAGATACGTCAGCATAACTTAGAATTTTAGAGAAATCAGTGCATCGTCTACTACAATACAAAGTAAAACAATAAGTTCACACTTTTGTTTTCATTTTTACTTGTAGGCTGCTTTACTTTCACCTTCAATAAACAATGCTTACTTACTGATTCACGATCTCATAAACATGGTAGGTAAAAAAAATCATTCATATCATAATCTTACCTTTTTGTTGATTTTATTTATATTTCGAAAGCCTTTATTTTTTAAAATAGCCCTTTTTCTTGTTTGCCGATTACTTTTAATAAAAGCAAAAGCGCTGGCCACTTTCCCTAAAAAAAGTTCCCGATAGCCATAAAATAAAATAAAAGAAAATCGCTTTTACTTTCTTTTAGCTAATGGCACTCTGGCATAATGATGCCAGTGAACAGCATGAACACATAAAAGGTTGTATAGGCCCACCTTAGCCTCCGCAGTTGTGTACATAACAACTCTGATGAAATTTACAACTAATACGGATTATCTAAAGCCCTGAAATTAACAAATCTCGTTTTCTTGAAAGTATTCAAGATTTTAACGAGATTTACTTACTTTATACTTTAAAAAAACACAAAATCAAAAACAAAATAACATCGCATCGATCCTTCCAAAGGATGAATGTATATATTGTCTCTACAATACAACTACAATATCGTTGAAACTTGGGATCGAATGTATATACATTGATAAAATATCAACTTTGCGTGAGGATGTACTTAGATAGGTACTAAATGTAATAAATAATCATATTTCTTAATATGAAGCACATGATTTTCACGTTATGATTGTTTGAGTTTTGCCTTATTTATCCTTTCGCGATACAGTCGAGAGCAGGTCAACCTTTATGTTGCAAAGTCATCATTAACGTAACAAATCATAGTGCAGGTGTGCAAAGGTTGATGTACTGTACCTCATACGTATTACAGGTGCCTGAGTACCTCATTGGTAGAAACGAAGATTATTCTATGCTTTACGGTATGGACGGATTCGCATAAAAATGTGATAGACCAGAGAGGTGAGTCTCTAAAATGCGTAGTCTTTCAACAGTCGTATTAGTCCGGTAATGGTCGTTTCATTCACACTATCAGTAGTGTTAATAACTAATCGCATTGCAATGGTGTAACCCGTGCTCGTGGCCTAGGCGAACGGAGTGATTGCAATCAATCACTTGGTCAAGCAACAACAGGCGCGTTCAGGTACAGGATGGGTGAGCGTCCCGTGACTACCGCTAGAGGCATTTTTCCGAGCGCTTCCGTGCTTCGCAAGGCACGTTAAGCCGTTGGTGCCGGCTGTCATATAATGGCAGTCGTTAAGCCATGTCAGAGGCCTTGTGGGCGGCTTGATAACTTCTGACAGTAAGACCCGCCTTACAATCCTCCACCACCCCGGACTTGGCCCCCGTGGTGGAGTATGGCCTAACATTCCTGCGATGCAGGAAGACACCCGTGCCCCAGCAGTGGGGACATACAAGGGTTGATAACGAACCCGTGCTACTTAACTCGGCGCCTCACGCGATTCGATCTTCTTCGCGAGAGATGCTCATTTAATTTGCGCGGGTTTTACCCCTGGAATGACATTGTAGGTACTGCTATTGCTTTGTAGACTACCAAATTGAGGCAAATATTAACCATTGTCGTGCTTATTTCATTCTATTGAAAAACGGTGTAAGTATTCTAGGGCCTGCTGCACTGTCAACAAAGAGCGTCAATCGCTGTAGTCGTGAAGATTGGGTGCGGATCACACTCAGCTTAAGGGTTCCGTATTTAGATCTATTGAAAGCCCAAAAATGTCCTGCCACAGAAAATCCCAATATATGTATACAGTTACTAAACATTCTTCATACGTGGGCTGATTCACTTATCAAGTAGTGGACCTCAAAGCGCGCCGAGAAATAAAACACATTGTATAATTGATAAAAACAAAAAAAAACATAATGCACTTTAAACATTAGCAGGGTCCATTAACTATTTACATTTTGCTGAAAGAATACTTTATATAAGAGTAGAACCTTTTATAATTCCCTACTGTTTACATGTTATATAATTGAATTAGGTACTTAGGCACTTTGGAATTAAGAAATCGTTTTTTTTTCCGTTTTATTCTTCTATAGTCTCCTTTCAACACTATTCATTAATATAAAAAAAATTAAACTTTCTCGATTTGAACACATAGTTAGAATATAAACTATTGCTATTTTACCTATGTATATAGGTAAAATTACCTATGTATATAGGTGAAATAGCAATAGTTACTACGCGATTAAGCCCCGAAAATATTCTAACTATTCATTTAGCTCAACGATGTTGCAAGCTCAACCTATAAAAAAACTGTTTGTAAAACCTTCAAAAAAGGCCTCTTTGTCAATTACCTCCTTGCTCTCTTTTAAAAGTTCTCCTTCTTCAGGCTATATTATGTAGTCCACTGCTGGACGTAGCCCTCCCCTAATGAGCGCCATAGCGCCCTGTCTTCAGCTTGCCGCATCCAGCATCTGCCTGCAGTTTTTCGCAGATCGTCATCCCACCTGGTCGGAGGGCGTCCTACACTACGTTTGCCGAGTCGCGGTCTCCACTCAAGAACACGCCTACTCCAACGGTTGTCGGTTCTTCGCTAGATATGGCCAGTCCATTGCCACTTCAGCTCGCTAATTCTCTGAGCTATGTCAAATAGTTACCATCTCCCTATTGAACATCATTCGCCACTAAGCCATTTCTTCATATTTGGTAAGAGGAAGATGTCACTGGGACTAAATTATGGAGGAAGTGGCAATAATGAGCCATTTTTGGCACAAATTCACGAAGCACTTCATAGATTGCGCTTATAGCCGTGCACATACAAGAACAGGGACACGTCTGTCAAGTGTTGCTTGGTTTAGATTAATTAAATTGACAGCTGTATTCCGGTTTTTGTATGGATACGCCTGTAAGCGTCATCTATGAATGGCTTTGTGAATTTTTGTGCCATATGTATTTAATCTTATTTGACTAGATTTAATGTAGGCAGCTATTGCAGGCTAGTGGTCTAGAATATTATCCTGATCAAATATAGTTTTTCTTTGCTACATTATTAACTATTATTATTGTTTGCCCTTCTCCAGAATATAGATATAAATTACTTCTTGGTTGTCCTTGATTCTTGGCAAATGACTATGGGCATGTCACCAGCCGAACATAGTTTCTCGGAACATACCGTTTATGGCCCCCATTGCCTAAATGCACACAAACTCTGCCTTCTATACAAGAACCATAATCATCCTTTATCTCCCGCTTACCTGAAAGCAAGGTTTCAATACCTGTACACTGGAAAAGATCATAAATATCGCTTAACTCCCACCACACAATGTCAAAATTGCAGCTCACAATACTGTACGTTACGGTGGTTCCTTCACGGTCCAGTCGTTACCCTGTGGAACGCACTGCCACAGAACATAATT
Source organism: Yponomeuta sedellus (assembly GCA_934045075.1). Taxonomy (NCBI): domain Eukaryota; kingdom Metazoa; phylum Arthropoda; class Insecta; order Lepidoptera; family Yponomeutidae; genus Yponomeuta; species Yponomeuta sedellus. The sequence continues at coordinate 13,980,557 of OW203724.1, forward strand.
ATGCACTATCAGTATCTTCAAGAAGCGGTTGAAAGAGCATTATCTATCTCTATCGTAACATGATCTATCTCTATCGTAACATATTCATGTATTATATATTTATATCCATGGTTTTTTATTTTGATATCTAGTTTATGTCATTTATTCTATTCTTTTACACGTGTAGACCCCATTTTCACTGTTTCTCCTATTTTCTAAGGTACAGAGAAAGGCTCGCTTTTGCACATGTTATTTCTTATGCAATGTCCTCTGAAATGTTTGTGTGCAATAAAGTATAATTACTTAATTCCTTTCTTCTTTCTTTGGGGCACGTTTACCGGCAGAAGCACATTGTTTTGACCGTCGTCGTTTAGTCTTTTTTGGTGTATAATGGTCGACCCATGTTTCGTAAACGGTTACGTACCGATGCGTACACAGATCACCCTTTTTTGCGTAAAAATTAATTCGGATTGTGGTTATACATACATGGCATAGCATTTCTCAGAAGTTTTTAAGCGATTTCGTTTTTGGCCGGCAGCGGCAATTAGTAAACGCGGCACCAATCTTGCAGATCTTTTTCGTGCCCAGATTATCGTGCAAAATGTGAAAAATTCGCTCAGTCTAGATGTGCACAATAAGCTACCTTGTGTATCTTTACAGTCTGCCGAAACAATATCGTAGACATAAAAACGCTGCAAACAACAGTTTAAATCAGTCCAAGTTACTTTGGCAACCCTGGCAAGTAGCAAGGTGCAAACTCAGTATATAAACAGAGATTAGTAAACAGACTCATGAACTCTAGAGACGTTTTATTTAGTACAACGATACTCGTGGCGGGAGTCACTACAGCTACTGTGTTTAGTGATTTTTAGTGGCAGACGACAATGTAGTTAATTAATTAGCTCCTACATAATTTGGTTGCGTAACAAGACATTCTGTTTACGACTGAGCCCGAGTGAACTTTATTGACTCTTTAATTAAAATGTTTTTAGGTTAAGTTCCGCGGTGTCTCCAATACATTTTATATGAGGAAGTAGGTGCATACCTACTGCATTATCTACCTAATTATTTAAAATGGAACTCAATTTGCATTCAGGTAAGTTTAATGTAAGTAGGTAGGTACATATAAAAAACCTTCGCACAGCAGCACATAAATACTTACCTACATTAACAATATGTTATCTTATTTTCTTGATAAGAACAGTTCAAAGTCCAAAATGTAAATGTTGATCAACTGTCGTGTGTACCTAGGCATAATCTCTGTAGGCCTCCGCCAGCCATTACTCGACTTCTACTAATATTATCAATGTAAAAGTTGGTATGTAATATCTGTGTAATTTCCATTTTCATGTACCTACAATAAAGTGTTCTCTAACCATCTATGCATATATCTATCTGGAATTAACTTTAGCAAAATTACATTGCGAACGAAGTCGCAAGCATCAGCTAGTTCTCCATAATTTGCAATTAAATTTTCAGCACGTAGAGGCACTATTTACATTTTCTTGCACCTTGATGTTTCTGACATTAGCACGGTCACAATATCTGTGCAACTGGCTCGATGACGTAACTTTGGCGCTCTGGTACAGTGTGCAAAATAAATCAACCAAATTATCGCGCGTATCGGCAACGACGGTAAAAAGCGGCCTGATGAGTGAAGGGGGAAGCAGGAGGGTTCGTCTATTCCAGCGAGGTGCACAGATATTGTGACCGTGACCATAGATATAGGTAACCATAAGACAAGTCGACTGAATACAACATAGATAAATAGAGAACCTTTAATTCTAAGGGAAATTACACATTACTAAAGAATAAGTAAGAAAAGTAAAAGGTAAAGTACGCTTTTCGCAAAGTGCTTACGAGGATAAGATGAACTTTATTTCGACAAGAAAATTGCAATAGCTGCATGACTTATGAATGATTGCACGATTGTGAGTACGAGAACGATTTTTACGAAACTAAAATAAATTCTTGTTTTAAATTAGCGTATTTTAGAGGGGTCCCACGATGTCGATGACAAAATCATGAATTTGAGAAAATCATAAACTACTCTTCAATTTGCATGGGCATCTTCTTCTTCACGTCTTTATGGACACAGAACCATACCGTGATAAATAATACCTGCAGCGCCAAATAGTGTTAAAATTTGCGAAACATAATGTTTGGTGCGTTACACAGAAAACAAGGAATTATTTTAAAAGTGTTTTTTTTATTTCAGATGAAAAGCCAGTAAAGCCTTTAAGGTAAGATCGTCTAAAAAAATTGCATTAGGCGTCGGCCATACTTATTTAGATAAAAATAAAAATTAATATGTATTTATTAAATATTTAGAAGTTGAAAAAATATTATCGCAATTTACATTTCTAGTGCTCAAACCTTGGTCTAGTAGACTTTTGATCCTTATAAGAAACATGATCAGTTGGCATCAAAAAAAGTTTTTGTGTAAAATGACCACTTTCTTGCTGACTGTACAAATTTTCCAAATTCTGTGAATGCAGTTCAGAAAACGTTTTCCTGTAACTTGAACAGTTGAGGTACTTGCCTTACTGTAACATCTCAAAAATTCACATAGACTCGCACATTTCAGTTTGGTAAGACTCTCCAAATAGTCTTATTTATAAAAACACTTCTCAAAAGCAGTTCTGTGTTTAAAGGTGTTCTGTGGAAAAGGCAAACACTTGCAAACCAATTAAATAGCATTTGAGTAGCGTTTTAGATGAATCGTGTTTAGTTTTATATAACATAGCATAGCATAGAATAACATAACATATATTTTTTTCATATACAGCCTGTATATAAAAAAATATATAAGAAGAATAATAATGAGAAGAATGTAGGTACCTGGTACCTGTACCTACATTCTTCTTCTTCATTCTTCTATATTAGTCCACTGCTGGACGTAGCCCTGGTTGGTTGTGCCATCGCAAGGTTTTGCCATCATTGGGGGTAATACCTTACAATTTTACACCCTTACGGATCCTTTTTTATTGGGTGGCAGTGCAAAAACGATCCACGAATTGATCCAGCAGATGGTGGGAGTCGTTCTGTCTACGATGTCACCAGCTGGACCCAACCCCCTCCATGGAGCCAGCGTGGTGGGTGAAAATCTTTCCTTTCCCACTTTTCTCTACATTCCGGCAGTCCGCGCAACAGATGTGCATAATTTTAATCTGTAAGTATGAATTCGTTCGGAATAATTATTATCGCTATCACAATTAATAGCATGCGCCCAATTTCAACCATGTATAGTGATACGGCCGGGCGTGGCTATCAGGGCCCTATGCCATAAATAATAATTTATGGTTTACGATGGCAATTAGACGTACGATTAACGCACAGATTTACAAGAAGGAAGAGATTGCTTCGCAATGTACATCGAACTGTCGTAATAAACTATAAATTTTGTTTTATGACACGCGACCCATACATTGCAGATCTACTTTTCCACGGGTGTTGATGGTGTCGCAGCATCTGTAAATGCCTTAAACGAGGACCTAAAACGTATCTCTACTTGGTGCACAAACAATGGTTTACTTCTTAACCATAATAAATCAAAAGTGATGATCCTAGGTTCAAAAGCACAGAGGCAAAAAATTATCGCTTTAAATCCCTCTGTATTTATAGGAGGTGATCGCTTGGACTTAGTTGATGAGGCGCGCAATTTAGGCATAATAATGGATAGCTCCTTAAAATATGAAAAGTACGTAGTAGACATCGTGCGTAATTGCTTTTACAGGATAAAAATTTTATACCGTCTAAGAAAATATCTAAGTGTCAATACTAGAACATCCCTTTGCGATTCTTCAATAATGTCTAGAATTAACTATGCAATTACTGCCTATGGTCCCTGCCTCTACGCGAAATAACAAAAACTGTTGCAACGCGTTCAAAATGCTTGCGCTCGTTTTTGCTACGATATACCGGCTCGTGCTCACGTTACACCCTTCATTAATAGTGCTAACTTGCTCAAAATGGAGAACAGACTTAAACTCTTCATGGCAGATCTTATGTTTGATATCGTCAAATATAGGAAACCGGCTTATTTGTTTAAGAAACTGATTTGGCGTTGGGATGCATACGGCAATCGTAACAGGGTTAGGGCATGTTCAGACCAGCTTGGTGTGCCGCGACACCGCACTGCTGCTTTTCGCGGCAGTTTCCGGTTCCAGGCCACCAAATGTTGGAATGACATTCCCCCACCCCTTAGGCAGCTTAAGACTAAAACTACATTTAGGACCAAATATAAAATGTTGTTGCTTAGGGAACAGAAGTTGGCTCCCTAACACCCGGAGCCTTTTAAAATCTTAACATTTACAGAGTTAGTTAGATCCTGTACGATTGCACTTACAGATCTACATAGCCTATAAATATAACATTTTCTGACATTCTTACAAAATTATTTTATGATTATGCAATTCACTGTGCTTTGGTTTGTTAACCATTTGTATTAACTTCGACTGTATCAAAGTTTGACAAATGAGAATTATGTAAGTACATTATTATTATTATTATGAGTGCAAATACTCACGACATTTATTATTTTATTTATTTTATTTTAACTATTTCATTACTCAATCAATTTGTTTCATTATTTACCCACTTTTGACACGACCACACCAATTTATCGTACAATTAATCTTATGCTCATATTAACATCGTATTTTATTAATATATATTATATTAATTTATACAATTTTAATTGACAATTCGTTTTTTCACTTAGTTATTTAATACTTATTACATTGCAGCCAACCCATATATAGATATAGCGATATATAGATATAGCTCTCCGAGCCCAGCACGCCGCCTTTTACTAAGTAGGTACCTGGTACTTACATAATACCAGCGCTGGAGTAGCTCGCTTCTTCAGCACATGCTGAGTCAGTACCATTTTGCACTTGCCACACCCACCCACAGAAATGATGTCTCATATCTTTCATTATGATATGATGCAGGTACATGCCGTACCTTGCATCCTTGCATGTTGGAATGTTAGATTTATTATTATTGTTGTGTAATTGTGTCTACTCTGCCTATGCTGTTTGTTTTTGTACTTTTATGAATGTGTGTGGAAGTGTAAATAAATAATTTATCATATCATATCATTATCATTGTAAGATATTGCAGTTGTTTAGAGCGCTAAAAGTCGAACATATCTCTCCTTAGGCGTATTGAAAATTGAAAGCCATAGACACGCTATCCCGGTCCCCTTTCCTTCATAGATACAAAATCAGAACCGGTAGCATGACATAATCACCATTATGCCTACTGTATCACAATGGTGGTGATTGTAATGGCATTATGCCTATAGCGTAATCACTATTATGCCTACTGTATTTTCTAAGTGTAACCTATTCTACTATCATTTTATTTGGTATCACAACAAATAATACGGTTATCTGCCAGTGCTTAGTTAAATATTGCATAAAGAACCCAATAGTAGGTAATAAAAACGCGAAAGAGGTTTGTCAGGATCATGGCAACTGGAAAACTTTCTGCCTTCCTCTTCCGGACACAAGCATGACTTCAGTATGAAACCTAACCGCCCTCATATTTGCCTTTCAGTTCTTCTCCTCTGGGGCGCCCTCTTCGCCGAAATCGGCGAACCTTTCAGCCTCAACGGAGAACTCCTTAGTATGACATTACTCGTCGTAGCTGCCTACCTTGTGGGCTGGATATGGCTTAAAGTGACCACCCTACCAGCCTTGATTGGAATGCTCCTTACTGGGATTCTATTTCAAAACGTTGGTTGGGTGCACTTCACCAGTACTTACGTGAAACTCAACCAGGACTTAAGGTATACGTGGAAGACAATGCCAAGTTAGTGATAGGCACAGAAGCTTAACCACTATCGTACTATCAGTCTGTCTATACAGCCCATGAATAGAACTTCCTCCTAGGACATCCCTATAGCGCCAAGCCCACAGGCCATGCCTATCAATAGAAGCCTAAACAACACCGATTACTGCCTTTTTCTGACGATACTTTTACTCATGCCTACTCTTTATTGTTTATCTTCGCACAGCTAGTGACACATCGCTATTTAGATAGAGATTAATACAGTCAATACTGTCCTATTAAATTTTAAGTGCGTGTTCGCGTGACAATGATCAATTGAACATTATTGATCAAGCTTCGCGTAGAGATGAGTTATCTTTAAATAGAGCAGTAGAAGTTGCCACCTGCTTGGCTGAATTGATACAAGCTTGATATCTAGGTTACCATAGCCATAACGATTCCAGATCCTAAGGCTCATGCCCCATTTACATAAGTTCTTCGTAGGACTTGGGTCTGTTCCGATTCGGACTTTTGCGGCTTACAAAGTATCTTCTTACCATGAATTGGTTTCAGATTTACATAGGCATATGAATATTACTTATTAATAATACTTAAAATTGGTGCTATAAAAACAACAACAGCCAAGTTACTCTTTCGTTTATTTATGGAATTCCACTGGAAAATAAAACAAAGCTTTTCCAGCGTTTCGTGGCACGCATATAATAAACTGGCTCTTTGATCTAGTGTAGGTAATATGTTCTTAATATCAAGTTTGAAACGTACAGTCAGCGCCACTTGCACTAAGTACACTTTAGGCTCTAATGATCAAGCGTACCATCTTCGTTCACAGGAAGATATCGTTAGTGATAATTCTCACAAGGGCTGGTCTAGGCTTGGATGCCGGAGTGCTAAAAAAGTACTATGGGGCGGTTCTTCAGCTTGGTTTGTTGCCATGGCTAGTGGAATGTGTAGCTATAGGCGTTAGCACGCACTATCTGATCAACTTACCCTGGATATGGAGTAAGTAGAGTTTTTTGCCTCTATATTTACTAGCCTCAAACTTTTGCCACGCTTTAAACGTTATTCCGGATAAGCTTACTTGTACGTTTATCGAAAGAGTCCGACCGGTTTCGCTATCGTTCATGGAAAGTATAGACGGATTTCGCGTCGATAGCACCACAAGATACTACAAAACCAGAAAACCTTAGCTTTGAAATTTTTATCTTGGATATACTCCCATGTCGACGAGTAAGCTCAGTCAGTAACAACAGAGTGTCTGTCAGAGACGATGGCCAGATGATAAATGTAATATTTTTTTTTTTTCAATGTTTTGTTTTAATTTTCTAGATTTAGTTCTGACGAAGCTCTTTGTGAATGAATTTTATTTTAATATGTTGACATTTGTGATTTTTTTTATTTTCTGTCATAATTATTTAATTTGTACTAATTTCATAAATAAATCACGTCTATATCCCATATTGTATTTACATAGAGATAAATGCAAGATTATTATTACTTACCTGTAGCGCTTCTAGGTGCGTATTGTCTGTGAAGAAACTGTTAATGCTTTCAATACGAAAGAAGAAGAGAATAATTGTAACGATTCTAATTCTAAACTCTATTTCAGGTTTCCTTCTAGGCTCAATGATAGCATCAGTATCCCCTGCTGTGGTGGTCCCCTGTCTCTTTCGGCTACGTGACGTGGGCTATGGAGTCTCCAAGGGTATTCCTACCATGGTGCTGGCCGCCACGGCCATAGATGACTCAATTAGCGTCGCCATATTTGCCATCATACTGAACACGATGTTTTCAACTGGAAATATGACTTTCAACATCATCAAGGTAGTGAATACTTCATTCTACGCAAATAGGAAACACTCAAGTACTACTATTTAAGTTACTCAACCATGGAATATAGCCGCCCCCTTTTTTTTCTTCCCACAAATTTCACACTTATTCAATCCATTATTTCAGGGTCCACTTTCTATCGTCGCAGGCATTTTCTTCGGCTCTATGTGCGGCACACTTACAGCTGTTATACCTGAAAGAGGTGACACCTACTTGGTGCCTTTGAGGTTTTTGGTTTTGTTCCTGAGTGGACTCTTTGCGCTGTTCATGTCAAACTTGATCGGATGGAGTGGCGCAGGTCCGGATACCGTTTTGTAATAGCACTGCATTGTATGACCATTCATTAATTATTGTCGAATCACTTCACCCGGATCTAGTTTTGTAAGTTAGATCGAATTTGCTAAATTCTCACTGAAAAACTTCTTTCACGTTTCATAAGAAAATTATACGATTAAGTGCGAAAATATAAAATAACATAACGTAACACCTAGCTAAACTAAACACATGTGTCCCGGAGGGATACGCCAGGGAGAGATCAGGGTCTGGACTTGCCACAATCTTTACAGATCTCTTTCGATTTTTCAACATTCATTCATCTGAAATGACAGTGCTCTGTAAATATGAGAAATAAATTATCTACTAACACTACAATAATATTACTAAGAACTTTATTTTTTATATTTGAAATAAAATGAACGATCTAGACCTAGTCTGCTTAGCTATAGTAAATGGCACAGCGCCTCTTGACAATGTAAAATTAGAACCATATTGGACGGATTTTGTATACCTAGAACCATTTTTGGTCTATGCTAGAACGCAAGATAATACCATATTTTAATATAATATTAGCACTCTTTCTCCGTATATAAAGAATTATTCGTTAAAAGTAGATAGACAAATCACCGTCAATCCAAGATTTTTTGCAGGGCCTATGGCGGTGGTATCGTCAGGGTTCGTGGCCGCCCACCTGTGGGACAAGCAGGGCTGGCCGATTAACAGGAATCCCGTCAGCAACCTCTTCCGAATCTCGTGGATCTTCTTCGAGCCGATTCTCTTCGCGTTCACTGGTGCTCAAGTTACGGTTAGTTTCTCTAGATCCGAATTTAGCATTATATTTTTAAGACAAGAAGGCAAGCATTCTTAGATACTGGATACAATAACTTCCGGTTTCTCGAACGCTAGTCTACAGACCTTAGATCATGGTATGTTATACTTACAGATCAGCGCTCTGGATCCACAGGTGTTGAAAATGGGTGCAGCATGCCTTTTGGGCTGTCTTGCAATTCGTCTAGTCGCCACATTTCTGGTGAGCTTTGGGTGTGGCCTGAACAATAGAGAGAAGCTTTTCATTGGCCTGACGTGGATGGCTAAAGCCACTGTTCAGGTATGTAAAAGCTTTTTCATTTCTTATAGGTACTCGGAAAGTAGTGTTGTTTTGATCTGATTATTGGGTGGAAAATGCTCCTTCCCTCCATAGGGAGGGAAAAACTCATACAAATTTAAAAACCTATTTAGAGGCTAAAAATTTCACCCATGCCGGGATTCGAACCCGCAACCTCTGGCTATCCGTGCCAGCGCTCTACCAATTGAGCAAATTACTCATACAAATTACTTCCCACCTAAGGGCCGGAATGAACTTTAAAAATAGATAGAACTTCTGTCAGCTGTGAAGAGTTTTATGTGATTTAATTGTTCTGTGGTTTTATGTAAAAAATTGGCTTTTTTAAAAAAATACTAATTAAAAAAATGCTGCGGCAATGTGAGTTTCTAAACAGCCAGTGTAAACTTAGCGTAAACTTTTTTGAGCGGAATAAGCCGCAACAATGAATAATGTTAACTAATTTTGATTATTAGCACTCCATATTCTCTGTCATAAATAAAAATGAAAGAATTACTTCGATACGTCAATTAGTTTCCGATTTAGAAGTAAAACCAGTTGTAACCGTAAGACGCGGGCCGCCGGTTACGCTGTGAGATCATCATCACACAACACGCTCAGCCTGGCTCACTCAGTCCGCTCGTAGTCGCGCGCCCTTGCCGTCGAAATTATACCTAAACGCTTTCAAAAATGTCCAATCCAAATACTAGGAAATCATGTGTTGTGCCTAAATGTAAAATACAACTACTAATTCGCCGGAAAAGATGTTTTTTATAGTTCCAGAAGACGTTAAGATGCGAAAAAAATGGATATTTACTTATAGAGTTTTAATAAAACTATATTACATTAAGACAATGTTATTTTATTACTTTTGTCAAAATTATTTTTCTTCCAAAACTTTACACATTTTCAAAAAGATCATCACAATATTTTTTATTATAAACTACTTCTTGCACATCAACATTCCTTGATGTTTCAAAGTCAACGTGTGCAATACAAAATAGGGTTTTTCTTTTTCCAGTCATTTGTGTTTGTATGTGAGTATAATATTTTTTGCCTAGTTTACCTTTGGTAAGCGCAAATCTCGTGAGCAGCTAAACCGATTTCGCTAATTCTTTATTTAATAGATTCCTTGAAGTACGGGGATGGTTCTTACGGAGATAAAATAAAAAAAAATTAAATAATTGACTGTTAGGCGGTACGAAGTTCGCCGGGTCAGCTAGTACGTAATAAAAGTGTTTGCCTTGGTTGGACACTTTACTTCTATAAGACAGTCATCAGTAAGCCCGACAGGCGGGGCACCGATCATAAGTCACTCATTCTTTTAAAAAAGACCATTTTCCACTATCTTTATAAAATGTATCTTCGCGACTTCCTATAGGACATCCTTTTCTAATATTTTTCCTCTTTTTATAGCATACTAATCTGTAATATAAAAAATAATCGCTGAATGTGTTGGTAAGCGCAAATCTCAAGAGCAGCTAAACCGATTTCGCTAATTCTTTATTTAAAATATTCCTTGAAGTACGGGGATGGTTCTTACGGAGAGAAAAAATAAATAATAATAATCGACTGTTAGGCGGTATGAAGTTCGCCGGGTCAGCTAGTACGTAATAAAAGTGTTTGCCTTGGTTGGACACTTTACTTCTATAACGCAGTCATCAGTAAGCCCGACAGGCGGGGAACCGATCATAGGCCACTCATTCTTTAAAAAAAGACGATATTCCACTATCTTTATAAAATGTATCTTCGCGACTTCCTTTATGACATCCTTTTCTAATATTTTTCCTCTTTTCATAGCAGAATTCGTAACACAACACAGTTATACAATATTCGCATATAGAGTCGATGAATGAAAACGTTCCGTTTCATTATATTCGTTCAATAACCTAACAAAGGTGGAATATGCAGAAATGTAGTGGTTATTTGTCAAAATTCAGGAGATTTTACTCAATTCTACAAAGAAAACAGCAGATCAGGAGATAGAGCTGAAAATCAGAAAATCTCCTGATAGATCAGTAGAGTTTGCAGCACTGCTAAGCGGGCCGCGGCCCGAGCCCGCGCGGCGCGTTGTGACATGACGTCACAACGCGCCGCGCGAATGTTAGCGGGACTAGATATTTTTAGTAACTTTGAAAAACTAGTGTATTTGTATACATACAGGCTTTACTGAGACAAGCATTTCAAGCGACTTTCTTCATTACGCGGTGAGTTCCATATTTAAAATTTAAAAAGTCGACATAAATTGACGGGATACTAATCTGTTATATATATATATATATATATATATATATATATATATATATATATATATATATATATATATATATATATATATATATATATATATATATATAGTATCTGTAACGGAATTAAAAAAAATTGGTAATAGGAATAGGTAATAAAAATAGGTCTTTTATACTAAGGTTTGAATATTAATAATGAGTTTTTATTTTCCTCATATTCGAAATGAAAAGTAGAGTGTTTAACACGGGTAAAAGAATCAATTCCTACTCGGTCTATAGCCTATATACCTCGGGAATTGATTCTTTCTACCCTCGTTAAGCAATCTACTATTTTTTATCAATCATGCGTAATAATGTAAATTTCTGACAAGGCCCTTTTTCCATATCTCTATCTCTCTTTTATTACGTACAGTTATTAGCTCAGTTGGGAAAGCGCTGGCACGGTTAGCCACAGGTCGCGGGTTCGACTCCCGGCATGGGTGGAATTTTTAGCCTCTAAATAGGTTTTTTAAAAATTGTGATAAATATATTTAATTTGTTTTCTGAAAATGACTCGGTAGGTTATAGTTTTATTTTAGTAAAAGCTGTATACCAGGGATTATCCCTAGGATACAGTTTTATAAGTTTAAGAAAACATTTTTCAAAGTTCCAATCCTAGATTTAAAGGGATGGTTGCCTGAACTAATTTTAATTGAATTTTCTACAGGCAGCGCTAGGCCCCGCTGCTCTAGACCTGGTTGAGAACGGTCAGTCGGCAGGATCGCCGCCGAATGAAGAGGAAATTTACGCCAAAGCACTTTTGACACTGAGTGTACTTAGTGTGGTAATATCAGCCCCCTTGGGTGCCATACTCATTTCAATTACAGGACCATTACTGCTAAGCACTGATGTTGGTAATGGTAAGTGTCATAGGTAGGTTCTATACATATTTATCTACTTATGTAAAAGAAACCTTTTTTTCTTATCCTTTGATTTTTTCAGTCGAATCTAACGTCATCAACTCCGCTAAACTGGAAAATGCGGCTCAAGATGATACTACTGAAGATTATATTATCCAGTAGATCCAAGTACCCAGTCAGTGTCCTCTCAGTGTCCTAGAAACATAATTACCTATAGCTCATCGTAGCGACCCTTCAAGCTATAATAAATTACTCGAGCTAAATTACAAAGTTTTATTGAAATACATCTGAAATAATACAAAACTCTTAAAACGTTTTTCAGCATGGATGATTAAACTACTTATTAATAAACAAATTGACTGCGCGAAAAATTATTTCAAGATTCCAGGTAGACCCAGGCCTTCTCTTAGGAAGAGAGAGCCAATCCGCGGTAGGCACGCGTGGTAATTAAGCCCATAGGCTTAATTATATAATTATATAAATTACAAAGTTTTATTGAAATACATCTGAAATAATACAAAACTCTTAAAACGTTTTTCAGTATGGATGATTAAACCACTTATTAATAAACAAATTGACTGCGCGAAAAATTATTTCAAGATTCCAGGTAGACCCAGGCCTTCTCTCAGGAAGAGAGAGCCAATCCGCGGTAGGCACGCGTGGTAATTAAGCCCATAGGCTTAATTATATAAATTACAAAGTTTTATTGAAATACATCTGAAATAATACAAAACTCTTAAAACGTTTTTCAGCATGGATGATTAAACCACTTATTAATAAACAAATTGACTGCGCGAAAAATTATTTCAAGATTCCAGGTAGACCCAGGCCTTCTCTCAGGAAGAGAGAGCCAATCCTCGGTAGGCACGCGTGGTAATTAAGCCCATAGGCTTAATTATATAATTATATAAATTACAAAGTTTTATTGAAATACATCTGAAATAATACAAAACTCTTAAAACGTTTTTCAGCATGGATGATTAAACCACTTATTAATAAACAAATTGACTGCGCGAAAAATTATTTCAAGATTCCAGGTAGACCCAGGCCTTCTCTCAGGAAGAGAGAGCCAATCCGCGGTAGGCACGCGTGGTAATTAAGCCCATAGGCTTAATTATATAATTATATAAATTACAAAGTTTTATTGAAATACATCTGAAATAATACAAAACTCTTAAAACGTTTTTCAGCATGGATGATTAAACCACTTATTAATAAACAAATTGACTGCGCGAAAAATTATTTCAAGATTCCAGGTAGACCCAGGCCTTCTCTCAGGAAGAGAGAGCCAATCCGCGGTAGGCACGCGTGGTAATTAGCCCATAGGCTTAATTATATAATTATATAAATTACAAAGTTTTATTGAAATACATCTGAAATAATACAAAACTCTTAAAACGTTTTTCAGCATGGATGATTAAACCACTTATTAATAAACAAATTGACTGCGCGAAAAATTATTTCAAGATTCCAGGTAGACCCAGGCCTTCTCTCAGGAAGAGAGAGCCAATCCGCGGTAGGCACGCGTGGTAATTAAGCCCATAGGCTTAGTTATATAATTATATAAATTACAAAGTTTTATTGAAATACATCTGAAATAATACAAAACTCTTAAAACGTTTTTCAGCATGGATGATTAAACCACTTATTAATAAACAAATTGACTGCGCGAAAAATTATTTCAAGATTCCAGGTAGACCCAGGCCTTCTCTCAGGAAGAGAGAGCCAATCCGCGGTAGGCACGCGTGGTAATTAGCCCATAGGCTTAATTATATAATTATATAAATTACAAAGTTTTATTGAAATACATCTGAAATAATACAAAACTCTTAAAACGTTTTTCAGCATGGATGATTAAACCACTTATTAATAAACAAATTGACTGCGCGAAAAATTATTTCAAGATTCCAGGTAGACCCAGGCCTTCTCTCAGGAAGAGAGAGCCAATCCGCGGTAGGCACGCGTGGTAATTAAGCCCATAGGCTTAATTATATAATTATATAAATTACAAAGTTTTATTGAAATACATCTGAAATAATACAAAACTCTTAAAACGTTTTTCAGCATGGATGATTAAACCACTTATTAATAAACAAATTGACTGCGCGAAAAATTATTTCAAGATTCCAGGTAGACCCAGGCCTTCTCTCAGGAAGAGAGAGCCAATCCGCGGTAGGCACGCGTGGTAATTAAGCCCATAGGCTTAATTATATAATGATATAAATTACAAAGTTTTATTGAAATACATCTGAAATAATACAAAACTCTTAAAACGTTTTTCAGCATGGATGATTAAACCACTTATTAATAAACAAATTGACTGCGCGAAAAATTATTTCAAGATTCCAGGTAGACCCAGGCCTTCTCTCAGGAAGAGAGAGCCAATCCGCGGTAGGCACGCGTGGTAATTAAGCCCATAGGCTTAATTATATAATTATATAAATTACAAAGTTTTATTGAAATACATCTGAAATAATACAAAACTCTTAAAACGTTTTTCAGCATGGATGATTAAACCACTTATTAATAAACAAATTGACTGCGCGAAAAATTATTTCAAGATTCCAGGTAGACCCAGGCCTTCTCTCAGGAAGAGAGAGCCAATCCGCGGTAGGCACGCGTGGTAATTAAGCCCATAGGCTTAATTATATAATTATATAAATTACAAAGTTTTATTGAAATACATCTGAAATAATACAAAACTCTTAAAACGTTTTTCAGCATGGATGATTAAACCACTTATTAATAAACAAATTGACTGCGCGAAAAATTATTTCAAGATTCCAGGTAGACCCAGGCCTTCTCTCAGGAAGAGAGAGCCAATCCGCGGTAGGCACGCGTGGTAATTAAGCCCATAGGCTTAATTATATAATTATATAAATTACAAAGTTTTATTGAAATACATCTGAAATAATACAAAACTCTTAAAACGTTTTTCAGCATGGATGATTAAACCACTTATTAAACAAATTGACTGCGCGAAAAATTATTTCAAGATTCCAGGTAGACCCAGGCCTTCTCTCAGGAAGAGAGAGCCAATCCGCGGTAGGCACGCGTGGTAATTAAGCCCATAGGCTTAATTACCACGCGTGCCTACCGCGGATTGGCAATTTCAAGTGCTGAGTTGTTTGAAAGCCTCAGACACTTTCCTCACGTTTCCTCACGATGTTTTCCTACACCGTTAGCGAGTGGTATTGCTTTGATACTACGAGTATAGGCCTATTTCACCAAAGTCGGAAACTTGGGCCGTTTTCTCCATAGAACCAAATCTAGATTACGGCAAGCTAAATCCGGTTTTGGACTCCTAATCGAGATTACAGTAACAAATTGGATGAAATTCTCCAACATCGTAAACCAAAGTTTAAACTAAAGTCTCTGAACGGCCGATATTGGACGATTAGCTTCTAAAACCAGACAGACAAATGTCAGATCGGCTGCCAAAAGACGTCAAAGGTTTAACTTTACCAAATATTGTTTTCACTATTGGTGAATGTTGGATCTCTTTTTCGTTTTAACAACGTTTTAACATCATCTTTTATGAGGGCCGATCAAAATTTATTTCGCACAAAATAAACCGCGCCAAAAAAAAGTTCAAAATTGCCGAAAAAGGTTTTGAAATTACACAGAATAACCGGAAATATCACAGAATTCTCGACATTTTTGACAGTGCGTTTCAAAATAAAAAAATAAAAAAGTGTCAAAGTAAAAAAAGTCTCAAATCTTAGCGTTTTTAGTCTAATCTGTAACAAGAACTAGATTTCGTGAACCAGATCAAAAAGTTACAGGAGAAATCGGATGGTCATATCTATTTTTTAAACTGCGTTCAAGCATGATCCGGATTATGAAATCCAGTTTTGCGCAGCAAATGGAGAAAACGATCATTATTAAGTTTCCGACTTTGGTGAAATCGGCCTTAGATACTCGTAGTAGCAAAGCAATACCACTCGCTAACGTTGTAGGAAAACATCGCGAGGAAAGTGTCTGAGGCTTTCAAACAACTTAGCACTTGAAATTGCCAATCCGCGGTAAGCACGCGTGGTAATTAAGCTAGTTAAGGCTGTAATCAAGATTACGGTGAATTGATTTTAAGTTTCTGACTTTGGTGAAATCGGCCCTAATCTGAGTCTCTCTAGACAGTTATTTATTTAGTCTGTGCTACAGATTTAAAAAAAAAAAACAAAGTCTACATACTTCGTTCCGACCGAGTTTGTCCCAATTGTTTTTACAGTTTATATTATATTTTATGAGTTAAAGTTTATAATAGTCGCCATACAAAGGTTTAAAATATGTCTGCGATTATTGTGGCAGTAGCTACCGAAAGTGGGGTGCCGATATTTTCAAGAAAACGAGGCACTATTGACAACGTAAGTTTCAAAGTAAATGAAATAATGGTGTCTTCAATCTTTTATTTATGAAACTTTCGAAATTATAGGTGCAGTTTTCTACTATAGCTTCTCTACATGGCGTGAACATGTTCAGCAAATGCCATAATGTATCCATGGTGAATACACACGTCGACAACGGTCATATACAGTGGAAGGAGTATGGCAAAAGGTATTTTACGCGGCCGATAATCTTTTCAACTACATTGACGATCAAAATATCTAGTAAATCTTATTACTGTCGCTCTCGTGAGCTGAGTAGACATGTGTAAGTACTGCGTGTTATGCAGTACGCGTTATATAGCACGACCGCGTACTGGATCAGTACCCAGTACGCGGCAAAATTTAGCATGACCTATGGCATGATCATTACGTCGCGGCCGGCCGACCGCGGCAAATCGTTGCTATGTATTTGCACATGCATGGCACAAAGCGCGCGGTGGTCGGCGAGCGTACCTTATTGCTTTGTTAATAGGATACTTATTTGCACAAATTATTATCCTACTTCGATGTTCGTGTGTCCGTCGGTCGTTTTGAACTCAATACGTTCTTGATAAGGCCTACATTTCTTTGACACCACCTCGTATTTTATGTATAATGTATCATACGTGATACGCTACAAGACGGGCTACGTCATGTAGGCACAATGACTCTAAACATGTCCCTTGTGAGTTATAAGTTTATAACGCGACATCTCAGGTAGGCCATGTTCCGCGTACTGCCATAATGCCATATGGCGCGGTACGAAATGCCATGCCATGTGGCATGTTCTCATAGGGTACTGTTTTGCGCATGTCTAGAGCTGAGGTCAGAGATACCAGGCTTAATGCAAGTACTGATCGACCTAACCCAGTTAGAAGTTGCCATAAAAGTATACATTTTTACCACAAACATTTTATAACATTACAGCAAATCCCACAGTAACCACAAGCCTCTTTGTTTATTTTTTCTCAGCTTAACATTAATAGGTGTTGTTACTGGTGGCCTGGAATGCGATTTACAACTTCTTTTGTCATGTGTTTATGACGCTATGGTCTTCTACATTGGGAGAAAGGAGTTGGAGGCCATGAAGAATGTAGAACAAATTAAAAGGGACCTAAGACAGTGCTACCCTCTTCTGGACTATTTACTGGAGTCACTTGATACAAATTTAGTATCCAACATTCATCCTACATTAATTCTTGACTTGATTGAGAGTATTTTATGTCCACAGGCGCAGCAGTTACAGGTATTTTTGTTTTACTTTCATCTAACTAATTGGTGGTTGAAAACCTGGTCTTGAGTTAAGTTAGAAATTTACAACATAATCAAGATGTCCATGTTTGGCTTAACATTTTTTTTAATATGTGCAACGGCTTTTTGTACAAGTATAAACCTGGGACTAGTTTCATAGAACTACAAATTCATGGTTTACTATGACACTTCAATATACATTGCATTATTTAATCCACAGAATAACTTGTAGGAAAACTCTGCTACTCTTTTAAATTATTGAATTTTAGTAGTAAAACTCAGTCCTGGATGTAGCTGGCACCATTCTTGAGAATAGTTTTTGCAAATTTTGTAAGTTTTGTCTTTATAAATTTAAAAGCTGATTACATTAATAACTGTTTTTTTACTAAATTACAATTGTAATAAGATTATACAAAACATAAAAAAATTTCAGCAAGCCCTTGATAACTATGCAGAGTGTGTAACCGGTCGCTGGGCATGCCTCAGTATCCATGGTCGCCTAGTGGCCACAAGCAGTGACTTCTGCGAGCTTGACCCTCGGGAAGCCAGACTCCTGCTGTTGCTACTTACAGTGCAGGATGGTGCCCCCTTGCGGGAGACACCAGTCTACTTGCCACAGATGAGCCCTAATGTGAGCAAATATCTTTTATACACAGAACACTATCAGCCTAACAACCCACAACTGGGTATATGTGCGTCACTATTGCAGTATCTTTGGCAGCCCCTTCCCACCAGCATCCATAAAAACTGTGTCGACCTAGTATATTATAAACAGAGTGCTTAGTGCGAGTTTTTCAACTACTCGATCGCATTAACGTAAACTCATATTTCTATGGCATCGAGGAAGCGCCACCTAGCGACAAGTATGGAAATTAAAATTGCTGAGTGCGAGTTGTAATGGTTTACGTTGAGAAGTGAACACGTTTACCAGCCAAAACACGAATAAACGCGAGTGCGAGTTGTACTGTGACAGCGTTTTGCCAGTTTGAACGGTTAACTTACTCATACTCACTACTCAATGCTCGATTAACGCGGTAGTAAAGTTATTCGATTGGATCTGTCAAACTCGCACTAAGCACTCAGAGATTATTTATTTGGTAAAATGTAATTACCTTAATTCCCGACGTTACCTAATAACTAATCGCGATTAGATCCGTTAAAATGTTGTTTGTAAGCTCGTTTTGGAGTGCTTGTAAGACTCAGGCACTGTGCAAGATTAAGCAAATTTCATATTCTTACATGTTTCTCCTGTTTCGTGAAGCGGCTGCGATTGTTATGCAAATGTTCTGCCTGAAAGATGGTATTCAGGGTGCTAAGGGTGGTGGAAATCTTTAGGTTAAAGTCATTGAAGAAAACTCCTGCGCCTGCTCCTGTTTCGGTTTTTGAACCATCTGTATAGACTCTGGCTTTGTGTATGCCCAAGTAGTAGGCAGGCTCTTCATTGGTAATTGTATCTTATACTTCTTGTCAAAAGTGTAGGTGTGTGGTAACCTGTCGCACTCGTGCCGCGCTCGAGCCTGAAGCGCTCGTGGCCTAGGCGAACCGAGTGATTGGAATCAATCACTTGGTTAAGCAACAACAGGCGCGGTCAGGTACGGTATGGGTGAGCGTCCCGTGACTACCGCTAGTGGCATTTTTCCGAGCGCTTCCGTGCTTCGCAAGGCACGTTAAGCCGTTGGTGCCGGCTGTCATATGATGGCAGTCGTTATGCCATGTCAGAGGCCTTCTGGGTGGCTTGATAACTTCTGACAGTAAGGCCCGCCACTGTCTTACAATCCTCCACCAACGCGGACTTGGCCCCCGTGGTGGAGTATGGCCTAACCTTCCTGCGATAGAGGAAGAGAACCGTGGCCCAGCAGTGGGGACATACAAGGGTTGATAACGAACCTGTCGCAAATTGCTTCCAGCATTGGCTGGTTTGACACCGCATCTGACATGATTAGTGTATGTGCCTAGTTGCCGTTTTGTTTACACAGTCCGGCTGTTTGTAGCCTTAGGCCAGCCGTGGCTGCTTCCTGTTGGACATGTAGGTGCAGGAGTCGCGCGATTCATTAAAGAATACTTTGTCGGCTTCACCACATATTCTGACAGCAGTTCTCAGCTAAAACAGTGGTTGCTGAGAACTGTAAGCAAAATCGCAATCCTCGGAAGGCACGCGTGATGATCAAGGCAATACTGAAAAAGACCGATGCCCCGTAGTGAGACTGACCCTTACGCATACCCGCCGCAAATTAGCCACTTCAAGCGCTACGGTTACATCACAATATCTTCCTTCACTATAGCAGTAGTATTGTTATTGCTGATACATTAAAAAAGAATAGGTACATGAATTCATCTGATAAGGGAGACTGCCAGAAGTTGATGGCAGATTTAATTAGTGTTTTTATTTTCTTCTTTGATTTGCAATCAGTCCGTCTTAGCAGATGTGCGGGCGTCCTAAGTTTATCAGAGTTTATTCTCCAGCGAGAATCCCTCTTCAGGTTGAGTACTTTTCAATAGGATTTCAGACATCTTTTAGGCAGTGTTAGTTGTACTGTGATGCAGTTAAGCTGATTTACCAGTCTGTGCATGTAAGTATCTGTCTGCGTGAATCCTGATTTGTTCTGATACTGTTTTCATGTGTTCGTGTAGCTCAGTGATTGTTATGAACCAAGGTGCACTGGAAAAGTTATTGAGTATGCCACTTCGGGCCATCTATATAATGTAATGTTTTATGTGTGAGGCACATTGTATGCTGATCCCCAGAGGTAGACGCCATAAGTCCATATCGCTTTGATAACGCCTTTATAAATTATTGGTTCGTTATCCGGCGTTTCTAGAATTTCTATTAAAGAACCAGTATAGGCTTAAGTTAATACCTTAAGTTAATTTGGTCTCCGTTTTGCCTTCTTTCCCAAGTTAATTTGCGGTCGAAATGCATTCCGAGGTACTTACTATCTTGGTGAGGTAGTTCTGTAAGTTCCAAGGTTTACTGGAAGATAATGCTTTTAGCAACAAGTTTGTCTTTGTATTTTTTCATTTGTTTTAATAGTGCAATAATAAGAAGAAATACTAAGGTATAGCTTTGTTGGGCTGCCATATTAAAATATTCAAATCGTTTACATACAACATCAGCATTTTTTTAACTAATATTGTTCAAACTTGTAACTTTGCTTCAGGTAGCCTTCAGAGCAGTGACATGCAAGCTCTTAGCAGATGTTTACATCCTAGTGATGTGCGGCGCCACACCAGCACTATCGCAGATTGACGAAATAGTTCTTCATTGCTGGGAGGGTTCTGCCCAAACTATAAAGGATGCCAAACTGCTGTACCCGAGAAATTTCCCTGCCACTGTACAGTTTGAGCCATGTTTATTAGGGTAAGGAAACTAAAGCCTCCACGGCACTTGTATATTTAGTTTAATACATCGAAACCTCTAAAATGTGCAATAATTACTTAAACACGCCTATTAGAATTTTTGTTTCACTACTTAAGTTCCCTCCGTTCCTCAAACGCACACAACACACGCAAACGCGGTGGGGTCCATAGTAGTACGTAGTATTTCTATAGTAGTTCTATGGACGTAGGTATATGGACTGCCAAAGCCTTGGTGTTTTTTACCTTGAGTTTTAAGTACATCGTTCTCAAAGGTGTTTTTCAAATAACCCGCTCTAGCAATGCTATGTGAAGCGCCCTCTGATTGATTATTTTACTGCATAAAAGAATGTCCATTAATCACTGGCATTTATTTTTTTAAAGCATTATCTATCAGACGAAAGGCCGAGAAGGCCTCCGCTCTCCAGTGGCACGGTGGTACTGGTATATAGGTTACAAAAAAAGAAATCATCAACTGTAGGTACCACTACAAAAAATAAAAATCGTAAACCCTTACAAAATAAAAAAAATATGAAAGAAACTTCATATCATGAAAAAAAACAGTAGGTATTGTACGATTGTTTTAATGTAAGCGAAATAAATGTATTATTGACTTGAAATTGAATGTAAGGATTTGTATATTTTAAAGGTAACCTCGTTCACGGGGTCCATGTGATATCCATTGCAGGTTTTAGCAATCAGTATCAAGATATGCCCAGTAAATCCTTATCGGATATCACAGGAATAATGTAAATTTCAAAAACGGGTGAAATTTGAGATGGGGCAATTACCTGAGCCATTGTTTCCACTGGTTCAGGAGACCAATTCTAACTTTACGAGACTGTATTTTCGAGTTGGACATGAACTCCCGTAATTTTAAATTTAATATTCAATTCAATTCAATTTATTTCAACGTACCATAAGTACAATGTAATATGTAAACCGCTGCCTTCGGGCCGTAATGTAGTAGAGAAAAAGGCAGCGGGAAAAAAACTCCACTCTGACCATCTTTTCTCAAGTCCTCTTAAATCTAATACATTAGATACCACCTATACGCATAAGATTCCATGATTGCCATTAATAGCTTTAAATGTTAAGGCTTTATTAATTTTTTTTACATAGGCCGTGAAAACATGACAAGTGCTGCGGCCAGACACACGAACAGCACTCGTTTACGAGCATAACGCAGAGGTCAGCCATCATCAGTCTCAACCATTTTGGAGGGAAATAAATGACCCGGCCACCACGCCACCATTCGAATGATCTTTAGCAAACCTGCAGATTAAGTTTTTGTCAGTTATAGAATGTATGATATATTTACTAATATGCAATCACGTCGTCTGTACAAACTTAAAATATGACATACATAACTAACACTGAGGATTGCAGTGATTCGGCTGCTACATATAACATATTTATTTAATAACTATGATTTACTCGTTGTGGAATTGGTCTACTGCCAAGGGCTTACATCATACATAAAGTCATCTATTCTATAATAGGCCTTTTTACACAGCGCCTTTTTAATGAAATTTTTAAATTTGCTTTCAGGCAGGGATAGAATATCGACGGTTAAAAGGATATAGGGCATATGCGACAAAAACCAAATTGTTCAGGAGCGCAATTTAAAGTTTAAAATTTGAGAAAAAAAATCATATCTTTTTTATTTATTGTCATAACGTAAAGATGGAAACAGCTC
Source organism: Yponomeuta sedellus (assembly GCA_934045075.1). Lineage (NCBI taxonomy): Eukaryota > Metazoa > Arthropoda > Insecta > Lepidoptera > Yponomeutidae > Yponomeuta > Yponomeuta sedellus. The sequence goes on from OW203724.1 coordinate 14,003,353, forward strand.
TTAGCTCGAAAAAAATACGAGCATTAATTGACATTTTATTTTATTTGATTCGACGACGCTCTATGTAGTTGAATGACGCTTAACTCAATCGAACATATTTTTTATATAAGGTAATTCGGCATAAGTCATATCTTCATATAAAAAAACGAAGAGTATAGAAGACTAAGCTACATTTGATTTCCGTATACCAAGAGGTAATAGGGCATGAGTCACATGGCTGTTGAATAACTAAAATAGGTAAAGAGGGATATATGACGTTTCACACCATTGTGACAAAAGGTAATGGAGCACAAGAAACAGTGCTTAGTCAAAACATGGTGAGGATGTCAGACTTTAGTGACACCAAAAGTGGTTTGAAAAAAAGGTAACATGGTACTTCCACACGTCAAGATTTGTAGGTGAAGAGAAAAACAAGAACATCCAACATGTGAAACTATCTGGGCAATCGGTAACGCGGATTAAACGTCACGTCCTAAAAATAATAGATTCACAACCAACATGATTCTCCTATGAAATGAGACCTAAAGTAACTGCATACGTTAGAATGTTAGTGTTATCATAATCGTTTTTATGTACCAGATTAGTAACCTACATTAGATACTGTTTGGAGATAGTGATGATACTCGCGTCCGCAGGAATTGCCCTCTGAAACCCGGCTAATGCTAAAAGAGTAGTAACGCCGAGTATCGGGCGGCAGTTATGATAACCCGACAACTGGCTTGCCAGAAGGCCCCACAGGCCTAGAGGACTAAATAACCTCTGAAAACGATGGAGCGAAAAGGATGGGGATACTACCGCTACTAATACTCCCAAGAAAACTATGAGCAGGATGAACAATAGTAAGGATTTGTCGGACCATCCGGTTGACGCCCGGCGCCAGGATGGTTCCGGGTCACCTGTTGTGAAAAAATGCTATCGGCCGCAAGAAGGTGACACAGCAAGCCCCTTGCGGAAATTGGATTACTGCTGATCAAACTCCGTAACAAAAAGAGACAAATTCGGGACATTCACCACGCTCTCACCATAGCCACTTGGAACGTTCTTGGTCTCTCCTAACCAGGAACAGCCGAAGTCGTGGAGAAGGAAATAAACAGGTATAATGTGGATATTCTTGCTGTAAGTGAAACGCATATAAAAGACTCGGGACACTACACTACTCCATCTGGAAAATTGTCCATAGTGTCCGGATACGTCAACGCACAAAGACAAGGTAATGGGATACGATTCCATCAATGACAGGATATTGAAAATCAGATTAGCACGGCCATACCCACACATACATCCATCCATACATAACCTACTCGCCATCTATGCACCGACATCTTCATCCAGTGAAGAGGAAATCTAAACAAAGCAGTCCAAGATGTTCCTAAGAAAGAGCCATTATTAATACTTAGCGATTTTAATTCTAAAATAGGAAAAACTGAGGATGATTACCATCTCAGAAAGATTGTTGGCAGGTTTGGACTGGGAGTCAGAAACAACCGTGGCAACATGCTTTTGGACTTTTGCATGGAGAACGACCTTTCGGTCATGAACACCTGGTTTCAATAACACCCAAGACGACTCTACACGTGGACGTCACCTAATGGTCTTCACAGGAACCAAATTGACTTCGTTCTAGTAAACCAAAGACGGAGCTCATCTATATCAGCAGCAAAGATGAGGGCAGGTGCAGACTGCGGCAGTGAACTTAGCTTCTGACTGCTAAGTTCGTTTAAAATCCGTCTGAAGAAGTTAGTCAAAAATAGGTACCCTGAACAAAAAACAAATGGCTAAGCAGAGGAAATCCTTAAAGGAACAGGACTTAAAATCAGCCGAAGAACGAAGCCACTATGCGGAGCTACATAGCGTTGTCCAAAAACTTTGCGAGAAAAATCGAGAGGCCTATATCGACAGTATATGCTCCGATATAGAAAAATGTTTGGAAAGGGCGCACTCCCGAGATATGTTACAAAAGGTAAACCTGCTCGCAAAGGAATTTAAACCAAAGCACTGGACCATTGAAAATGAAAAGGGGACGCCCTTATTGGATATAGATGAGGTACTCGAAAGATGGAGGAGCTACTGTCGCAAGCTATACGACAAAATTAGCGATGAAAGAACTATGGAAATGCATTATTCGGAAAAGGAACCAGACATCCTCTTCGAGGAAGTAGAGGCAGCACTTCTCAAACTGAAATACAAGGCATGTGGCAGCGATTGCCTAACCGCGCAAATATAGGAAGATCTAATCTAAGAAATATAGGAAGTGAAGGCATAGCTATCGTACATACCGTGTGTCAAAAAGTCTGGAGAACGGGTCAATGGCCAGCAAATTGGACCGTGCCTATACACAAGACAGGGTAGAGGTAGGTAACGGGTAGAGACCCGTAAATGTGAGATTACAGAACCATCTCTATGATCTCTCACGCGTAAAAATCCTCTTACACGTCCTAAACCACCAGCTTGCACCCTACATCAATAGCCAAATACCGAAGGAACAGGCTGGATTTGTAAAATGAAGAGGAACGAGGGAACAAATGTTGAACATTCGACAGCTGATCGAAAAATGCAGGGAACATAACATCACTACTTACAGCCTTGTGTTTCATCGATTATGCAAAAGCCTTTGACTGTATCAGCTGGAAGGCCATGTTCAGGGTTATGAAGGAGATGGGTATACCGGACTACCTTACCTTTCTTGTGCAGCAACTGTACTCCAACGGTCAATCTTAAGTACGAATTGAGAACAGTCTTTCGCACTGCTTTAAAGCAGAACGAGGAGTGCGCCAGGGATGCATACTATCTCCCCAACTGTTCAACCTGATCGGGGAACATATAATGAGAAGGGTTTTGGATAATTTAGAGGGGGGCATTCGGATAGGTGGGCATCTTCTGAACAACCTTCGCTTTGCCGATGACACCACCGTCATAGACGCCTCGGAAACAGAGCTGGCTGAGCTTCTAGCGAGAGTGGATAGTATAAGTAAAGAATACGGACTTCATATCAACAGAAGTAAGACCAAGTTGATGTTTATTGATAGATCGGACACCTTGCAACGAACCAACGAGCTGCGAGACCTTGATGTTGTACACAAATTTGTATACTTAGGCTCGCAAATAAGCAATGACGGAGACTGCGAACAAGAATTTGTCAGAAGATCCCAGATGGCTAAGTCAGCAGTGAAAAGACTTGAGAAGATATGGAAAAACAGAAGCATCAACCGCAAGACAAAGATAAAACTAATGCGGACCCTTATGTTCTCAATATTTCTGTATGCCTCGGAAACCTGGACATTAAAAGCCCGTATTCTGAAAAGAATAGATGCGTTTGAAATGTGGTGCTGGCGGAGAATACTCTCTCTTGGACCGAACGCCGCATAAACGTATTTATTCTAGAAGAGCTTCAAATAAAGACGAGGCTATCCACAATCTGTACCCAATGCATCCTGAAGTTTTTCGGACATACCGTCCGACGCGGGCCAGATAACCTGGAGTATGTTATCATCACCAGTCGAGCGAACGGGAAATGAAGCAGAGGACGACCACCAACGCGTTGGTCAGATATAATAACTAAAGCTTCGGTAAGGACCCTACAAGCAGCCATACATCTGGCGCGTAATACAATCCAATGGAGAGAGCTGGTGGCAGAATCTACCCTTAGTCACGTCCTTCAGCCATGAGGAAACGACGAAGAAGAAGAAGGAGATAGTGAGATAAACAGAGTTGAACATTCGGTAGGGTACGCCATAGGCGCACATAAGTAGACCAAATTGGGGACGTGTTGGCAAACGGCCGGATAAAAAGTACCCACAACTGGAGAGCGTGCATGCAACGACTTATGAATGTAGATGAAGCGAAATAGGTGTGCAAAGATCGTGGCAAGCCTTAGTCTCTGTCTACCTCTCTGGGACACAGGCGTGAAATTACCGACTGATTTTGGGATAAACGACTCGCTAAATAGGTACTTGAGAACAACAGAGACCTGATTATGTGATATAAATTGGCATACGCACCAATTCATAAAATATCCTTGTAAAGTAATACGGCGTAAGTAACAGAGTTGTATTATGTTGTAAATGGTAGTAGGGTATAACCGACAGTTAAATAGTAAATAGGTTTTAGTAATTGCCTATAAGCGACAACTGTATGGCAAACTTGTGAATGGTAATAGGGTATAACCGACCATTCAATATTAATTAGGTTTAAGTAGTTGCCTATAAGCGACAGCTGTATTGTAAACTTGTAAATGGTAGTAAGGTATAACCAACGCTTAATGTTTTTGACGACAAAGGTAAAGAGACATTAGTTCCAACTTTAAAAATAGTTGCTTCTGGTAAAGAACCGTAAGCGCCCAGAAGCTCCACACCAGTAGGAAGTAAAAAGACATTACCGACTAGAGGCCAAAGTTGATGCCATTTTTACAGGGATACAAGTGCCGTTAAGGAAAAAACGACCTAAAAATAGGTCGGTAACACCAAAACGACATCTAAAAACCCAGTTTTTTGCTTGGAGACAAGCGACTATAAAGTCATTGTAGAGCCGTGGGAGTAAGCGCATTCGACGCAGATTTTTTTTTCAAGTGAGATGGCATTCAAAAGTCAGTTTGGACCAAAATGTCGCTTATGCCCTATATCCTTTTAACCGTCGATATGTTCTGGAATTTTATTGTAAAACGTACACTTAGTCCTACAAAAGATGCATTTACCTTGGCTAATCTGAATTTAGATAAAGCAACTTTATTTCTGTTTCTAGTGTTTACGTTATGGATATCCCTGTTTAATTTAAATGTTGTTAAGTTTTTTCGTACGTACATTATGTTATCGAATATATATTGGCAAGCCATCGTTAGAATTCCGATTTCCTTGAAAATATCCCTTAGCGATTGCCTGGTAGATAAATTGTAGATAGCTCTAACAGCCCTTTTTTGTAGAATAAAAACTGTTTCTATATCTGTCGCACGCCCCCATAGTAACAAACCATATGACATAATACTGTGAAAATAACTGAAATATACAAGCCTCGCAGTTGACACATCTGTTAGTTGCCTAATTTCTCTAACTGCAAATGCGGCTGAACTTAACCTACCCGCTAGATTTTTTATGTGTGGACCCCATTGCAGTTTCGAGTCTATTGTAATACCTAAAAACACCGTGGACTCTACTAAGTCTAGTCTGTCACCAGCTATAATTAAACTTGTGTCCACTTTTTTTACATTGGGCAATGAAAACTATACATTTTGTCTTTTTCGCATTCAACATGAGATTGTTTACAGTAAACTAGTTTAACACTTTAGAAAGGGCGTTGTTTACATCGTCTAGATTAGATTGACCTCTCTTGATTTTAAAAATTAGAGAAGTATCGTCTGCAAACAATACTATTTGTGACAATTTCTCAACTAGGTAGGGCAGATCATTTACATATACTAAGAAGAGGAAAGGCCCCAAAATAGAAACCTGAGGAACTCCTATTTTAACATCAGATCCAGAATACTTAACCCTATTTATGTCAACTTTCTGAACTCTGCTAAATATGATCGAAGAAGACCTAGAGATCTATTACTGAGACCGTATCTGTTCAATTTACAAAGGAGCGTTTTATGGTCTACACAATCAAAAGCTTTAGAAAGGTCACAGAAACCCCCGATAGCATTCTGCGCCTCCTCCCACGCATCAAAGATGTGATTCATTAGTGCCACTCCTGCGTTGGTCGTTGAACGACCCTTAGTGAAACCGAATTGTTTTTTATGGAAAAGTTTATTTAAACTAAAGTGTGTCAACAATTGGTGTAAAATTAGTTTCTCTAACACTTTACTTAATACCGGTAGTGTTGCTACGGGCCTGAAATTGTATGGATCCTCATTATCACCTGCCTTAAATAGAGGAACTATTTTACTAAATTTTAAGAGATCTGGGAAAGTCCCATCTACGGGCCTGAAATTGTTTGGATCCTCATTATCACCTGCCTTGAATAGAGGAACTATTTTACTAAATTTTAAGAGATCTGGGAAAGTCCCATGATCAACACATTTATTAAAAATTGTAGCAAGGTGTGGTGCAATAATATGAATTACCGTGGATATCAGTTTGACCGACAGACCCCACAAGTCTTCAGTTTTCTTTATATTTATTTGGTTAAATGTTTTAACAATACTTTGGGAGCTAACGTAACAATATTAACATAACATTTACATAGAGGCACATATATTGCTTCTGGTCCCACCATAGGATACCCTGTGTTGTGGGAACCAAAAACAACGACATCACAAACATGTAAACATCCAAGATTTGCAATGGCAACTTTTTCCACTGTCACTCAATCAGTCAGCCTGAACATGTACACTGCTGGACGCTGCTGGTCCTCCCACATCGCACACCACTCAGGCATCCTCATCCAGCCGCTGTCAGCAATCTGCCTCAGATCGACGGGCCAGCGAACTAATGGGCGCCCACTCTGTTTTAATTTTCCCCTATACTCGTGGATACATGGAAAACTCTTTAGCAGCCTTATTCTTTCACCACTATACAGGTTTTACGCCTAGTGTGGAGACCATTGTAATGCTTGTATGTGTTTTTCGATACTAAATAAACAATTTCAATTCGATTTCAGCGTATTGGTAGTAAACACGAGCAACCACAAATCCGTCATCTCGAGGCACTTGCAACAGACCAGTCAAAAGGGACGCGGGATGTCGGGTTCTCACCGCCTGGACATATTGCGCACGTTCTACGTGAAAACCGTGAGAGAAATAACACCTGAATTGAAGATGAAAAGCGGCGATGATAGTACAAATGGTACGTACAGCTGGGTGCTGACCAACGTCACGAAGTGTAATGTAACATGATTATATTCTTTTTGTTGCACTAACCCGTGCTGTGGACAATTTTAACAACCTATTTAGAGGTTAAAAATTCCGCCCATGCCGGGACTTGAACCCGCGACCTCTGGCTAACCGTACCAGCGGTCTCCCAAATGAGCTAATGGGCAAGTGCCGGCATCAGCTATATTTCGAACCTCTACAATATTCTCTGCATTATTTACAGGCAGCGACATCTGGCTGAATTTTTAAATTTAATTTTTGTGATGTAACATGTTACACAGCGAGCATTCATTCTGTTACGAGGGCTGCTACTTATGTATGCGGAATAGAAAAACTAAACAAATGTTGGTATATGGCTAAATATGCTTTTATTGTTTTTCAAAGTATTCTCCACTATTATCGATGCACTTTTGTATTCGATGAAACCAATTTGTAAAACACTTTTTCCACTCTGATTGTTGTATCTCCAAAACGTGCTGTTTGAACGCATCTACGGCATCTTCACGGGTCGAAAATCGTTGACCACGTAATTTATTCTTTACATTTGGGAATAAATAGAAATCATTGGGAGCCAAATCAGGGCTGTACGGTGGATGACCCATCAATTCTATTTTTTGATCATCCAAAAATGTAGTTGTTTCCTGAGATGTATGACAGTTGGCATTGTCATGGTGAAGTATGATTCTGCGTCGCTGGTTGTTTTGGCGTATTTCTTCAAATACTTCCGGCAAACAAATGGTCGTGTACCACTCCGAATTAACCGTTCTGCGATTCTCCGGTGGTATTGTAGCCACATGGCCATTAATACCAAAAAAAGCAGGCCACCATTTGCTTTGCAGTGCTTTTTGCACGAGCCACTTTCGTAGGGTTCGGCTCATTTTGAAACACCCAAACTGTTGATTGTTGTTTAGTTTCGGGATCGTACGCGTAGATCCAGGATTCGTCACCGGTGTAGATATTATAAACAGATTTTGAGTCGCCTCCGTTGAATTTTTTTAAGGTTTTATTGCACCATTCGACGCGAGCATCTTTTTGATCCTGAGTTAAGTTGTGCGGGATCCAACGCGAACAAATTTTTTTTACAGACAAATGTTCATGTAATATCCTATGAATGCTCGTCATACATATGCCCAGAATAGCCTCTATCTCGCGATACGTAACATGGCGGTCTTGCATAATAGTTAACTAATAGTTTTCGCACAGCTTCAATATTTTGTGGCACAACCACCGATTTCGGGCGACCTTCTTTAACTTCGGCCGTGAGCTTACTGCGCCCGCGATTAAAGTCACTAAACCAGTGATACACAATCGTTTTTGATGGAGCTTCACCACCAATAGTCGAAGTTAATTGATCTACGCACTGTTGTTGCGTTAAACCACGTCGAAAATCGTAATAAATCATTGCACGAATATTTTCACGAGTGAGTTCCATTTTTTCAGCGATATGACATTTTAAACCCAACAAAAACAAAACACTAACGTATATAAGAGAAAAATATTAGCGGCCAGTATTTAAAAAAAGAACGAATTTGACCATGGAGGTCAGACATTGCGTTTAAAATTATTGGAATCCCAGATTCCGCATACATAAGTAGCAGCCTATGTAGTACGTAGTGTTACACGAGGAAACCAACGGTTGGTCAGTACCCAACTTAAAATTTCTTAATTTCATTCCTTAATGGTTTCATTGTTTTGTTACTACTAAATTTGATGTGAAATCTATTAATGAAAACCGTTTAGTACAATGAATACTTTCATTTTGCGTTGGTCTGGGTGTAAACTTTTTATTTTAAATACTGTTCAAGTCATGAAATTTATAATAGGGTTCAATATTCGAGTTTGAATGACAAAAAACGAGCAAACAACTTGGTACATTAACAATTTCTATCAGCGGTATACAAGCAGAAATGAAATCGCCACAATGAATTAACAGAATCTAGAGCCTGAGCGCAAGCAAGGGGAATCTTGGACGTAAAGCCAAAGTGTAATGAATCAACTATACGACTTAGTGCGCAAATCGTCGCGCGTATCGTGTGCAAAGGGCCTGCCCTAGAGTCTAATACAATTATATAAGCACGACAATGGTTGTTATTTGCCTCAATTTGGTAGTCTACAAAGCAATAGCAGTACAATGTCATTCTATGGGTATAATCCGCGCAAATTAAATAGGCATCTCTCGCGAAGAAGATTGAATCGCGCGAGGCGCCGAGTTAAGGAGCACGGATTATACCATTGCAATGCGATCGGTTACTAGACTACTGATAGTGTGAATGAAACGACCATTACCGGACTATTATGACTCTACTGAACAACTACGCATTTTGGAGACTCGCCCCCCAGGTCTAGTCAACTAGCTATACTCGTAGATCACTGTGGTCAATTATGATAGCGAATAAATGGGCAGTTCGTGTTTAGCTGTGACACATTTCATTTCAGAGCCAAATGACGAATTGGAGGGTCTTTGCGAAACATATTGGTGCTCGGAATACTACAAGTGCCACGCGCAAAAGGTTGGCAATATTTTATGCTGTGCACTCTACGCAAACACTGTACCAACACACACAATGAGGTAAATATATTATTTTTTTGGTTACTGCCATTGGTAACGCCCAAAGATCACAAATATATCTAGCATTAGCCAATCCAATTCACGATAGTGCCATAAGGTTGTGCCGTAGTTGAGCAATGTACAGTAAAAAAAAATAAGAGGGCATTTATTGTTTCAGACTAATTACTGAACAACTGGTAAACAAAATAAGCACGAACAAGGAGGTTTATTGGTGATGGATACTTTGGTGAATACAACGTAAGGGACGAATTGAAATCACAGAAATAATGCTTGTTATTTATTGCCAAGGAATTTAGACTAATGACAATAATACTCGTTAGTTGTGATACACAATTTCATAACTTTGACTATCATAAAATATAATCCATCATCACTAAAAGTCACTATTCAAGGCAATTTCGATAATTTCACCACTCGCAATGCATATTATCGTCTGTGATATTTTAGGAATTAGGAAAGTTTTTGGAGTATTTCATATTTACATAGCGCCAGTATTTCGGTCTTGTATAAAAATGTAAATTTACAGTCAAATTAAAATCTACTTCAATCTATTTGTAAAAATTACCATGATTTAGATGTCAACAAATTTACTTGTCATTTTAAATCGATATGCAATAAAACCTTGTGAATAAACAATTTGTGAAAACAAAATCCGTACTGTCTGAATACTGGTTTGTATTAAACACACACACATTACAAAAGTAAAAATTGATAAGATAAATACTGCAAAAATGCAATATTATGTAATAAGGCAATCATGTTAAAATGTTTTAGGTACCTTTAGTATCGTATTGAAATAAAAGACTTCAACCATTTAAATACCCTGAAAACCGAAATGCATTGTTTTTATGCATTCCCCTCCATCACAAACACTAATTGAAACAAGCATGAAGCTTCACTATTATGTTCAAAATATGATGCATGCCGCTCAGCCGTTTGGTATAATTTCCTTCAATTCCATTAAACATTAAAGGTTTGGACACAAGTGTTTCCTGTCCAAGATAACTGGAATGTCCATCCTTTACCACTATACTATGACAACCCTAAAAAGCTTAGAATACATGACTATTATTTGTTAAAACTAACCAATGCTCTACTTTGAGGCTGCTTGATTTTACATTTTAGCTGCTGTATTAGATCAAAAATTTTCAACGAGGGCCCTACTTTCATTTCCAACAGCTCTATGATTTCGTCTTTTGTGAGTTGAAGCATCATCGGGCCTGTGATATTGCTAAAGTTTACACAATAAGGCCTGCAATCATTTACAGTAAGAAATTTGGCTACATCGGCCGTCGTCCAGTTCTCTGGATCTACAGAGTTAAATACTTCTAAAGGTACACTTGCATTGTTGACTAGTCTAGGTATCACCTTGTCATTGTGGTCTTGAACTGGCTGTATATCAGGAGACATTTCCGATGCGGTATTAGGACTGAAATCTTGTGATGTCCCGTCAGTTTTATCCGCAGTGTCGGTTTGATTGCTCTGTAATAAGAAATAACAACTATGAGACTCATTTAGGGTTAGTAGCCAAGTTATTGTAGTTTATAACATTTTCCTAACCACTACATATTTTTATGTTTTAAACCGATTGCATACAAATGTGATTGAAGTCCTCACCTAAAGAAGGTAATTACGCCAAATATATTTGTACGCCTTAATGGTAGGACTTAGCGATCTGAAACCTGACTGAAGACCAAATGTAAAAATGTAACTATGATCTACAAATGAATGCTTTATACTTAAACTTAGACGTCACAAAGAAAGTCATTTAACATACAAAGCAGATTATGCGCCTAACTGTTAAATTATATACCAATTTCACAATTATTCAATTTATTCAATTGGAATCGTTCAGGATTTGACGCGCGTAAGGGGCAGGGTAGGCTGAAAGCCTATGTTCTCCAGCCTATACAGATTTTCCTGTTTTCTGCGATTATCAAGCACCATTTCACTCACCTCCGATTCCATCGAAGCTGGTGGCACATCACTCGTGACATCCGACTTGTCTTCAAGGCCGTTCTTAGCTTCATGATCGACGTCCATCTTCATGATATCAGAGTTCTGCTCGCTGGTCTCCGAGTGGCGGGTGTCCACGTCGGCAGACATTTCCGACACACTCGTCAAGGGGGAAAGACTCTTTGTGTCCGCAACGTCAGAGTTTTGTGAGCTCTCCTCTGTCGTGGTTGGTGGCTGGATGTTTTGCGCGGCTGCAATATAAGAGAGCTTTTTTATATTCAAGTCTTTATTTGTCAGCAAACACGGTACATGTAGGTTTTATATAATACATAAATACGGACAAGCGTGTAGCACCATTATATGGTATACAAATATAATGATTTAAAATTAGAAGCTATATTATTTACAAAATTATTATACAATGTCAAGAATTTAAGATGTCATTATTGGATTTGAAATTCATTATGGTTTAAAGAAATCATTTACACTGTATATACATTTTTGAACCAACCAGTTAGAAAGCGCTTTGTCGAATCTATTTTCTGGGAGAGAACTTATGTCTTTCGGCAGGGAATTAAATATTTTTATTGCCATGTAATAACTATTTCGTAGCTGTAGTTAAACGCGATTCTAATCTATCGAGTTTAAATATTTTTAAGGCTACGTCCCCAGTTGGGAAACTGTTTGCTACCGACTGAGTTAGCGGCGTATCGGTTTAGTATGCCCTTCCATATATTTTTAAATGGAGTGTTCAGTTTGCTAGTTGTGGGCTCAATCTAAGCAATTTGCGGCGTTACGTGCGCCGACTACCGACACGTCGGTGGCGAACAGTTTGCCTACTGGGGACGCAGTCTTAAGTATATATGGAAGCTATCCAAAACATTGAAGGCTAAGGTGATAGCAATATTAGTTCAGTCGCAAACTGCGACCAACCCAGTTTAATCGACGTCGTTGTACAAAATCCTATGGTACCCCAATAACTCGATGCGGTCCATTCGTTCGGTGTGGATTGATGTTCGCTCTCCTTATAAGGCTGATAACATTTGTCGCAATCAAAAAAATATATATTTATTATATCTATTGTATAGTGCCCCAACAGTGGGGATATAAGGGTTGATATCGATCGATCGATATCTATTTAAAAAGAACTACTTTAGCCTTCGTAAAAGGGGGACCACCAAAATTGCTCTTTGATCCCTAGGAATGAAATCGTAGATTATTTATTTAGGGAGCAAACAAATATTTTTAAGGCGAGAGTGTTATTTGAATCTACACTGGAGTGAAGGATTCTAAAGTAGAATCTTGCAGCGAGGTAATCAAAGTACACCACTGTTTAAAATTGTGTTGCTCCCGAGGTGGACACTCGACTTTCTATCATCCATATCTGACGCTTACATAATAAAAATGCTTTATTTCGCCTTATGCGAATCAATTCTTACTTATTGCTTATCTATATGGGGAGGAGCACCTAAAACCTATCTGATAAGCCTCGAAAGAGCTCAGCGTGCTATACTTAAAGTCAGCCACTTCCTACCAATTACAACACCTACTACTAAAGTATACGAAACTTCTCAAGTTTTAACAGTGCGGCAGCTGTTCATACTGAACACCATTACTCGTCAACATAAAACTACACCTATCATTACCACAACTAGAAGACGAACTGATATAGTGTTAAGGGGGGAACGTTTTCGTACTGTCTTTGCAAACCGTTTTCAAGCTTTCTTGGGAATTTACTTATATAATAGACTCAATAAAATCCTTAATTTACAATTTCTCAATAATTTTCAGTGTAAAAAGCAAACTAAAACCTACTTGCGGAGTCTAACTTATGACCAGACGGAGGATTTACTGAAAATTGCCAAATAAACCTGGGCATAGGTATGTTTCACTGCGTAACGAAACATAAGTATTCAGCGAAATACTAATATACATATACATATCTTAACGTCTCTCTTATATACATACGCACACACAAACACCCACAGACACACACACACACACACACACCACACACTCACACTCACTCACACACACACACACACAAATACACATGTGCATGTTAGTTTACTTTGGGTTTATTGTAGTAATTAATTATTTATATCGAATTTCAATTCTCCAGTACATTTATGCAGTAAATGTCACTGGTAGCATAAAATAATAACAAGTTATATTCATCAAGTAAATTTTTCGATTGTAATATGGAACAGTTGTGTGAGCATTTCAACAGGGCACTGACGCCTGTATCACAGATTTTATCTACCACAGGCTTCAGAGTCTATCCAACCGTAACTTCACTATATTTAAAATGTATGGACTATTCATTGGATAATAATAAGACAACTAAATAATTATGTTATACTATAACTTATGTTACAATAACAATTGAATGTGAATTAATCTTAATCTTAAATAAATAAATAAAATAAAAAAATAAATAAATCCATGAAAAAATAAGTGCAACTTATGCATAAGAATACCGTAGATCGGTTATTGATTTTTACCACATTTTTAGCGTCCGATACAATGTTCTGTAGAGTTAATAGAATAATTTCATTCTCACTACTTGAAAGCTCACTTTATACTAATTGGTACCCGCGACTTCGTCTGCGCAGGATTAGTATTTCGAGTAGCTTATATTAGCGTGGCGTACAAAAGGTTTTGGCAGCGCATGCCAGAATAGCCCGCAGATGTTAGATTTTTTCCTACTTGACACTCACCGCCATATTTTGGCCAATTCACACAATATCACCATCGCTGACATGAATTTATTATGAAAGAGTCTGCGATCAATCAAATCAATCAAATCGTCGAGAGTGCACATCTTATCTTCTTCTTTGATTGTATGGCTGATACATTCTTGCCATTGATCAGGAGTAACGTTACTAATACTTTCCAGTAATAGTTTTTTAACTTCCGCCATTTTAAACTTCTGTTGTGTCTTGCGACATACCCCTTCGCTTGAGCCCACAATAACAAACAGCAGCAAACACCGAAAACACATCAGCGCATTCGAGCATTCAAAGAAGTCGAATGAAAGAATTGAATGAAAATCAATCGTGACAGACGCGACGTTACAGCTAACATTAATTAGGTGGCGGTGTTGTCAGCTCTAGAATAAAATAAAGTAATTAAAGTTAATTCGATGTTTGTTCATGATATTGAAATATTTGTTATTTTTGTATTAAGTCACTTAAGCAATTAAGTACGTAGATTTAACCTTATGTAGGTAAAACATAAAAAAATACGCAGCATTTAATTTTTTATTATTCTGAAATGGGTCAAATTTGTCTCTTTTTCGGTGGAGAACTCTTTTAGTAGCAACACTTACGAAATGTCAGAATTCTACGGAATGAAAAATCAGACTGTAGAGATAATTTGGTCGCTGTTTACGAGGACCAAACTAGGTCATTTTGATGTGATAAAAAAAGTAATAAAGTAAAAAAAAGTAAGCCACGTTCCGAGTACTCTTGCAGGAGAGTTTCTTTTCTCTGTATCCACTTTGGCCAACTGACACGGCAGATCAACAGAACGTCAGCGTTCGTGAATCAGGTCAAACTGGCTTACCCGGGGGGCGCTTCCGTCGCTTCGGGGGGCGGACGGCGCGGGGCCGGCGCGCGGGCCGGGGAGGGCGCGGCGGGGGCTGCAGCGGCCCCTCCAGCCGGTGCCCCACCGCGCGGCACCACCCCACCGGGTACATGTCCGTGCTGTGAGCCCACAGCCACTGGTCGTACTCGTCACCCCAACCGTCGAAGTGCACCTGAGAACAGTACGTGGACCCCGTGAAATGGATCATATTACGATTACCTATATTCTTTTTAATGCACTAACCCTAAGGACAATTTTAAAAACCTATTTAGAGGCTAAAAATTCACCCATGCCGGAATTCGAACCCGCGACCTCTGGCTATCCGTGCCAGCGCTCTTCCAACTGAGCTAATGGGCGACTCACCGGCATCAGTGAAATTTCGAACCTCTTTAATACTCTCTGTATTACGTACAGGCAGCGACATCTGGCTGAAGTAATTTGCATCACTTACAGCCCCGAGTACCTACTTTGCAGTTAGGTTTTACATCGGAATGAGGTCAGTCACTAACCTCATTCCGATGTAAAACCTAACTGCATTAAAAAGAATATAATCATGTGTGTACAGCGATATCATTCCGACGTAAAACCTAACTGCAAGTAGGTAAAGTGATGCAAATTACTTCAGCTAAATGTCGCTGCCTGTACGTTATACAGAGATTAATGTAAAGTTCGAAATTTCACTGATGCTGGTGAGTCGCCCATTAGCTCAGTTGGAAGAGCGCTGGCGCCGATAGCCAGAGGTGGCGGGTTCGAACCCCGGCATGGGTGAATTTTTAGCCTGTAAATAGGTTTTTAGGATCATATTACGATTCAGTCACTAATTCACGCCCTGAAGGCCATTTGCTTCCTCTTAGAGAGAGAGAGTAATTAGTTTAACTAATATAACGGTGCGTGGCATTCTCTCGTGCGAAGTCGCTACATTTCCAAGCTAGAATGGCTATCCATAAGCAGTGCTGGTCCAAACAATTATGTATAGTAGAGAGACATGGGTATCGCAAAAGAATCAAATAAGTAGGATTACCTAATACAATAGAAATTGGGTCCTTGAGATGTATGTGTGACGCTCTTGGTAGTGCTACTTTGAATTGCAGGGTACAACATTCCTAAGTTTGATTAGAGAATATCGTAGACTGAAAGAGTATGACATTCTAAGACGTTGGTTTGGAAACATGGAGAGGAAGCAGGAAGAAAGATTGACGAAAGAAATATATAAGAGCGAATGTGGGCGGAGGGACCGGTAAGGGTGCAACGTGCAACACCTTTCATGCAACGTGTAATGAATCTTTAAAACGAAAGATGTGAAAGTGACAAGCATTTATTTATATTGTAACACAAATAAACATAACACAAAATTGTGGAGATAAAACAAAACAAAATTATGGAGAAAAACTATGGAGTTAGACATGTCTGTCAGATCGTAGCAAGTGCCAAACCCCGGCCTCTACCTACCCTTCCGGGTTATAAGCGTGAGTTTACGTAATGTATAGTCGCGATTATACCCATATTTGTTACTAAAGTGAGCATCACAAGTAAAATAGGTCTAATCGCGATTATTATTTAGGTAAAATAAAGCATGGTATCTTATTGAGAGTCATTAAAAATACAGTGCCAATATGGCTCTGCGAAGTTACACACACCAATCAAAGCCGACAAGTGCAAAAGCTCATACTAGATTAAGTAGCTGTGGAAACTGGTACCACATCTCTAGAACGCTAACGCATGCGAAATGTGAACTGAGGTAACCGGAAAAAAGAGAAACCGAACGCTGAAGTCTCAACGCCTGATTTTATAAATGGCAGTGAGCGCCTACAGTGAATTAGCCCCAAGACAAGGCATGTGCCTTGCAGTTGGATATTAATCACGTGAGGCTAGAAAGAGGGATGAGGTTCGGATAAAATCACGAAATATCACAGGGTTGTGACATAACGTCAATTTATTTTCATGTTGAACGCGTGTTTTCTTCACTGGTTTTCATTTGTTTTTTATTAGAAGCCAGCTTGATGGATGTCTAAATGAATATTTTTATCACGGCGTATTAAGCACAGTATTAATCTTCCAAAATTAAATTAGATTATACAAGAATTTAAAAAAGAGTATTCTTAAAATTATTAAGATAATATGGTACAAAAAAAAACTATTATTACTTATTATTAACGATTATTGTGGAATCATTGGGGGAGACAATGGTTGTCAGGGATAGGTTCCCGATAAACATCACATCACGCGACCCCTAACGAGGTCGAGGAGAACACGAACCTTGAGCAAATCAGCGACGACTCTCGCTATGGTCGCCACGCAGACTAGCCGCGGGTCCATAAGGTCTGCGCACTCTAGCCGCATGCCGGCCACGAAGCCGTGAGACACCAAGTGGCCTCGTGCCGCGAACAACTCGCGCCCGGCCGGCCCCGAGCCCCCGCAGCCCTGAAGGTAGTCCGCCCAGCAGAACTCCGCGGGATTGTAGCTGGAACACAGTGAATATTATTACGCATCCACGTTACGACGTGAGGTTAAGACGTAAGCGCAGCGATATAAACTAAACTAATCCTTGTACTTATTGAGACTCATTTGTAATAGATCGAGGATCATCATTATTAACCGCTGCCCTGCTGGGTATAGGCATTTTTCCCCAAATGTAAATGTCACCTCTCACGATCCCTAATCAATCCAGGCCATGAATAGATCTCACCGATAGGCATAGGTGCCACATCATCTATAATCCTACTACGCGCTATGCATTATGAATGCGAAAATATCGATATCTGTCTTACATTTTCACCTATAGATCACTAAACATAGATTTTGGCCAGAAAATACATTGCATCCTGAAGCAGAACACAGGGAGACTATGTTTTGTGCCAAACAAAGAAAATCGAATGCATGTTCGTCACATAAATATTAATATCGGCCCACTGGTGTTTTTAAATGTACCTATTTCTTTTCTACGCCTGCCTAGGGTGAGTTTCACCAGTGGCCGCACTGGGTCAGAAATAACGCCACACAACTTTACCCATCCTTTTTAGACAAACATACCCAGAAGGCGGAACCAGTGCGATTTTGTTGGCCAGCGCGAAACCGACAGGGAATATGCACGGCGACCGCTGATGATAACAGAACCAATCGGCGCCCGTCGCCTCCGCCGGGTAGCAATCGATCCTTATCATCATGTATCCCTCGTTGAGGATCTTCATAACGGTCGCAGCGCACACTGAAGACAGGTTTAACGGATCTATTGCCTCTAGCTTCATTCCCTCAGTGAAAAGCGGCGGCTCGTTGCTAGGATACTTGTAAAACATATCCGGCACCGCATCATTAGGTAGCAACCTCCCTGCTGCGACCCTTTGGCAATACGAAGATGGTGCATCGAGAGGGTGGCCCACGCGGAACGCCCAACCCACGGGATGGATGAGCGGGGAGTCCTCGTGACACCAAAAGCCGTTGTCTTCTGGTGAACTGTCGTAGTATCGCACGTGCAATCTCTTACCGACTATTTCGTGGACACTGGCTACCTGTGCATGGAAGGATACACTTGAAATATGACTGACAGCTGAATTATTCTTAGAGGCTGTGCGTAGATGGGATAGAATGTTCTTTACTGTACACACAAATTGTAATAACATAAATTAAATAAATCGAAATACCGAGCACTAAGTAATTGTTATGCTGAATTTAGTTTTTGTAGAAGGTGAACATCCTTGATGAAAAATTATGAGCTTTGAGTTTGTTATGGTCCCTAACAGTACCTAATGATTATTCTTGTTCACATCACTCTGCCCCTGAATTTCCGGTTCACTATTTTGAGACTATGTATACTTTGTCCAAAAAGTCTAGAAATTTAAGAGAAAGGTTTTGCTCAGACTTTTTGTCTGTGTTAGTTAATTTCTTGCACTTGCAAGCATTATAAAAATAAAAACTACAGTCATTGCATTAAAATTATGTATTGTACTTAATCAAAGGTAGTAAATGGTCGTGATTTTCGTTAATACCAATAATAAAGTTTCACTTCCGGTTTCTTGGATTTTTTGACGAACTTTATTTCCATTCCATGATTCTAATCTCTGTTTTTCCATTAAATTTAAATAAATAAGATTAAATAGACAGATAAAATTCATCAAACAAATAAGAAACAATCATTTGTAAATGGAAAAAAACATAACTTGTTTTATAACACGCTTTTATCGAAAAGTGAATGAGAAATCTTAACAACCGTGACAACAATTTTTAGAACCTACAGACAGTCTAAACCCTTAATGGTTTCAATGGACTTGAACTTAATCGATTTGCGCTAAAAACGGCCACCGGAAGTTTTTGACGGTAAGTGATTGTTGCCGGTTGTTAATTCTAGGTTCTAGGCTGTAGGTTCTAAAATAGTTGTTACAATTGTTAAGATTTCTAATGTTCACTTTAAGATAAAAACGTATTATACTTAATACAAGTTATGATTTTTTCCATTAGTTAGCACCCCGAAGCGCCTCAACCTGCTACCCCTATTAGTGCCTATAGGCCCATCCATAGCACCCATATCGTTTTATATGTTACGTGTCAAGGTCAAAATTCAACAGGTTTATATTTGTTGATAATGGATGTGTACAGTCCATTTATCCTTACTTGTCCAATTAAGTAAACAAGATTCTAACCTCAAAAGACATTTCATGTCAAAATAGATGTTTTCTCGCAAGTTCATGAACTTGATTTCTCGGTATCCATACACATTTTTGACAGGTCATACTGATAAAAAATAAGGAGTTATTTTTATACAGATTTTTGTTGTTTGCGTTGGTTTTTTACAGAATTAGTATTTTTGAGAACATAATGTTGCCAATCGATGAATACATGTATCTAAGCGATTGTGCTACTATGTTCGGGGATTTCCCACAAACAGACCAATGAATTCATTCATTTACTTGTTCGTTCTGCGAGTTCTGCTGATTAATAAGCATTGTTTTGAGGTAAATGTTAATTCTAATTTGTTATTTAAAATGAATAAAGATATTTACGAGTCATCACTAATTTCATTAATGTTTCTTGAAATCTAATCAAAATGTGGAAAATACAAATAGTCGTTTGATACAAATAACGCATGCAGAATACAAACCTCACATATAGATTAATACAGATTTTCATAAATTTACTAAATACAGATTTTTACAATCCTATATACAGACAGATCTTAGCTCTCCAGATCTGGCAACACCGTTTGGTTTATAAAATCGGCAGCGTGTTATCTAAAATAGTGTCCCAGGTTACTTTTTTAGGTAAATGTGACAGTATTCAACTAAAAAGGCCACTTTACCGGTAGAATCTGTAGTTAGAATATTTTCTAAGCTAAATCGCGTAGTAATCTATTGCTATTTTACCTCGACGGTAGACGGTAGAATCTTGTTTACTAAAATGTACAAGTAAGGATAAATAAACTGTAGGTAAAACATTATAGTATCCTTTTATGATATTGTATTCCTTACCTTTACTTGTGAAATTCTATTCTTATCAACCACCTCCATTATTGTTCCCACCGAGAATCTTGATTTCAAATTGTCATTGAGAATACTGTAGAAGTTTGCTGGTAATGTACGTGCTCCCGTTAACTGTTTTACTAGAAACCTGAAAGGAATATGAATTAAATTAATTGTAATGACTAAAATGTACATATTTGTATCAAACATTGGCTGTTTTTATCCTTTAAAAGTTTAAATGAATATTTTAGGTGCATAGAGGTATTATTATAGTTCTATCATCATCAACCCATTATGTCCCCAGAGCCACGGGTCTCTTCTCTGAGGAAGGTATGGCCATACTCCACCACGGGCGCCAGTCCGGATTAGTGGAGGCTTGCAAGACTAGTGGCTGATCTTACTGTCAGAAGTATTCAAGCCGCCCTAAGGTCTTTGGCTCTGGCTTTAGTTCTATATTTAGACATTGTATCTGCATATTGCATCTCTAATATTTTTATAGAATACTTGTATGTTAGACAATAAAGAAGTTGCACAAAAAATGTTTCAATCCTATTAGAGGCCAAACACTTTTCTCTACGTCTAATACTTTTCGAGATATATCAAACTGATCCTAGTTACGTGGTACAAAAACACGCCATACAAATCAGATTCTGAGTGCTTAGTGCGAGTTTTTTGACTACTCGATCGCGTTAACGTAAACTCATATTTCTATGGCATCGAGGAAGCGCCACCTAGCGACAAGTATGGAAATTAAAATTGCTGAGTGCGAGTTGTAATGGTTTACGTTGAGAAGTGAACACGTTTACCAGCCAAAACACGAATAAACGCGAGTGCGAGTTGTACTGTGACAGCGGTTTGCCAGTTCGAACGGTTAACTTACTCATACTCACTACTCAATGCTCGATTAACGCGGTAGTAAAGTTATTCGATTGGATCTGTCAAACTCGCACTAAGCACTCTGCTATGACATCACAACTTGAAATAAACGCGTTACTTTAGTTATCTCGTAAAATAACGTCTACGCCCTTATTCCTACTTCCTTCTTATTCCAGGAAAAAACTAATCTTACTACTACTACTTCAATTCGCATTTTTGATGTCTGTAAAAACCCGATAAATATATTTTTATGATTTAATTTTATTCTGAGTTTTTCTACGTTTTCTATATTTAAAATCAATGTCACTCACAGAGAAAAAAACTCCAATCTAAGTTTGATGCAGTTCCCCGTTATCATCGGTCACCGTTACTACAAAATTCCTTAGTTTCCAATGTACAAACTAGTACAACTTACTTCTTCCAATCAGTATATTTTTCTTCGATAGTCCTAGGTGGAATCAAAGGTTTGCCACGCGTCGCGCACCAGCCCACTGGGTGGACCTCCGAGCAACATAGATTGACCCAGAAGTCCTTAGAGTCATCACTGCCAAAGCCTTCATAGCGGAGTAGTCCCATGTATCCTTTCACCTGCAAAAAGTAAAACAAAATGTAGGCTCATGATATGATGTAGATAGTTTCACGAACTCTATTCCTGTTTAAAAACCTATTTAGAGGCTAAAAATTTCACCCATGCCGGGATTCGAACCCGCAACCTCTGGCTATCCGTACCAGCGCTCTACCAATTGAGCCAATGGGCGACTCACGGCATTATATTAATATATATTGAATATTGTAAAGAGGTTGAATATTGTAAAGAGAATATTGCATTAAAAATAAAAATAGTGTAATCATGTGGGTACAGTGATATCGTTCCGATGTTAAACCTAACTGCAAAGTAGGTAGTCGGGGCTGTAAGTAATGCAATTTGCTTAAGTCAGATGTCGCTGCCTGTACGTAATACAGAGAATATTGTAAAGAGGTTCGAAATTTCACTGATGCCGTGAGTCGCCCATTGGCTCAATTGGTAGAGCGCTGGTACGGATAGCCAGAGGTTGCGGGTTCGAATCCCGGTATGGGTGAAAATTTTTAGCCTCTAAATAGGTTTTTAAATTTGTTCCTTAGCACGGTTTAGTGCATTAAAAATAAAAATAGTGTAATCTATTCCTGTTACTCCATCTAAAAAACAATATCCTAAGCACTGCAGCGACTGAGTAGTCCCTTCACCCATACAGTGTCTGTGAAGGTGCCACTAGGCGCTGTATAAATAATCTTGTAGATACAAAAGGGCGGTTAACGACGGAAGCTGGAGTCATGCTAGTTAAACATATTTATTGTGCATGGGAAGAACACAGGGATGCTCTAGGTGTTTTTGACCTGTTATAGGCATTTGATTGCTTGGACAATAATACACTTTTATTAAAACTAGAACATTACGGAGTAACGGGAGAAAGGTTTAGAACTGGTGAGATCATTTTTGAAAATAGGGGTTCTAAAAGCTAACATTAATAGTATGAAATCCACAGGTTTACAAATTATAATGGGAGTACTGTAATATTATGTGTTGGTTAAGGGAGTAATCGAAAATAAAATCAGTTTCAATCTTGCCATCAATCATCACAGGATCTATTTTAGGGAATCCCTTTTCCTTTTATATGTAAATGATTTGCTAAAATTAAGACTAGAAAAGCATTATGTATGATAATGCCAGTCAGGAAAAATATCAGAATATATATATATCAGAATAATAAAATCCCTGAGGATATATTAAGCTTGCCTGAAGCCCGTTTTAAGAAGCGTGTTAAGGTAAACAATCTGCTATTATACCATTCCCTCTCTAAAAATCTTAAAGCTCCTGTGCAAAAAATATAAACTCATTATGCGAAAAAATCTCGACATACAAACTCCTCGTGATTTAATTGGTCGACATTTTTGACAAGGAGTTTAGGATAAAGCCGGCTTTCGACTATGGGATGTAATATAATATATATTTAGTGTTCTTTGCTGTCAACAGTAAATTTGTTGACCAACCATCCACGAAAGTATGTATAAAGATACTTTTCATTTTAGTAATTGTTACAATTTTAACGTGCATATTAATTAAATTAAAAAAAAAACCTTTTTTCTTTATTCAATGTCTGCTTTCGCTTAAATTTTTCTTTTTGTCGTAATTAAAGTAGTAATATAGTATGCAACTCTTGAATAAAACAGATTTATAATGAGGGCCATAAATAACTTGCAAGTAAAGGATTCTAACAGTCCATACGGTCGTGATTCAGTATTTAAGAATACTTTACTTGCTTGTGATTGATCTATGGCCCGCTTCAAATCCTTCCTTTATTCACAAACTATAGATGGTGCCCGCGATTTCATCTGCGCAGGATTATCGGGTACATTTTTTCCTACGTACTTGACACTTATCGTCATATTTTGGACAATTCATACAATATCTTTATAAATTGTAGACTATGTGTTATTCTGATGTATAATGGATTTTAATGAGTAACAAACATCCATCTATCCATACTTACAAACTTTCGCGTTTATAACATTAGTAAGGATGTATAATATACTATATAAAACTTGGCCCAAACTATTCAACGAAATCAAGGAGTGGAGATCTAATTTTAGCTTGCTTATTGTTTGTTAATCTGACTGCTATTATAATTATGTTCATTCATAGATCATTCTTTATGTGTACGAATGAACCATGTGCTACGACATCTATGGCTTGCTATTAAAATAAAGTCTAATTTGGAATCCGCTACTTGAATCGTATCAAATTTGACGCGATAAATGAATATTTCCGGTAGTATTTATCGTAAGAAACTAAAATATATTAACTTTGCTAAGTGTGTAGGATGGCTGCAAAATTTGCATATTCTATTAACGCTTTTAATTTGGAAAAAGAGCCAGTAGACATTGATTATTATAGGACTTACATCAAAGTGATCTTCACGAAAATACACCCGAGTTTCAGTCGATAAAGTATCGGGGTCTCTTTTGGCAAGTTTGAGACAATCCGCTATTTGACACTTATCAAATTTGACGCGATAAATGAATATTTCCTATAGTATTTAACGTAAGAAACCGAAATATATTGATTTTGCAAGTAAGTATGCAGGATGGCTGCAAAATTTGCAAAGTAAAAAAAATTTTTCCTCGTTTAATTCGTAACGGCGAAAACGCTGTCCGCCATCTTGAAACCATCTAAAGTATGTAAACAAACATCTTTCAGGCAGAGCCAGTGGACATTGATTATTATAGGACTTACATCAAAGTGATCTTCACATAATACACCCGAGTTTCAATTGATAAAGAGTCGGGGTCTCTTTTGGCAAGTTTGAGCGGAGTTTTTCGAATGGTAATTTCACTGGGTACACGAATCCACAACTTCCCGGGGGTATTTATTGACATGTTTTTCATTCTCGAACAATGCAATAATGATAATTGGTATATTTTGGATGTAAATTCCATGAAATCATGGTTGCTTTGTTGTTATTTCACTATGCTCAGAGATCACTTACAGAAAATTGATTGTCAAACTTTGTTTACAATTTTTCGGACTTCAAACCATAGACAAAAATGGCTGACCGCGTTTTTGGCTGTTTAGGAAAATGAAGTTTTAAAATATATTTTTATGTTGATTTTAGGTCCTCAAAAAATATACTAAAATATTTTTTGGTCTAATGTAAGAGTTATTTACCGTTTAAGACTTACTTGAAAAGAGAGTCAAACAGCGGATTGTTTTCGTATGTCAATAAAGACCCCGGGGGTCTTTATTGACATGTTTGTGCATTCTCGAACCATGCAATAATGATAATTGCTATATTTTGCATGTAAACTCAATGTAATCATTGTTGCGTCGTTGTTATTTCACTATGCTCACAAATCACTCACAGATGTAAAATGTCAAACTTCGTTTACAAGTCTTCAGGTCTTCAAACCATAGACAAAATGGATGACCGCGTTTTTGGCTGATTAGCAAAATTAGCAAAGCAGTTTTAGAATATTTTTTTTGTTGCTTTTAGGTCCTCAAAAAATATGCTAAAATATTTTTTGGTCTAATGGAAGAGATATTATTATTTACCATTTAAGACTTACTTGAAAAGTGAGTCAAATAGCAGATTATAAAATTAACCAGCAACATAGCTAACGTTTTTTCTGGATTGTGGTAGAATCAATCAAATATGTAACATACTCTATCGTAAAGGTATCCAGCTAAGACTTGATAGGGACAATACTTACCTTCAATACTGTAGCGACCCAAAAATAGTCTCCAAGCTTTTCTGAATAATTTTCGCAATCTGTATTTTTTACTTCCACTTTTAGGCCCTCTATTGTATTCTCCCACATTTCATGCAGTGGCGCATGCTTGAACAAGCTCACAGGTGCAGCTAGGAAGTCGCAGCCAAAGAGTTCATCTTTCCATTCATAGCTGTTGGCAACCAAAGCTGCTGATTGCTTGATTGGACCTGCCTGGAATATTTTATAGGTAAAACACAGATTTTTTTAAAGAATTATTAGTGGTGCTAGTTAGCATTGGGTTGGCACTCGCTAACTCTTAGGTTGTATGGCTTATTAGTTGATTATTGTTATTATAGTTACTGTTCTTAGACTGGGCCAGAAACAGGCACAAGGATATTTTTTTAAATCTTTTCCCTAGTCAATCTGTCTTGCTTGGGTACAATGCCCCATTTTTTATTGTTGTAAATAAAATTATACAGGCTTAAAAGTAGTCTGAGGCTTTGATAGTTAATGAATTCAACATTTTATATTTTTGCTTACTTAGTTTTTGATAAATAAAGAACTGATTCACTTCAGTTGAGAATTTTCTTAAGTAAAATCTGAATAAAGCCAAAAAAAATATACAAAATGCCTGTAACTTTTATTATCTAGGCCTCCGACCACACTCAATCGTATTTGAGAAATGCGAGATTAGAAAAAAGTACCTATATATAATAATTAAAAATGTTAGTATAGGCGTGTGAGACATCTGAACTTGGAAAAAGAAAGGAGGAAGAAAAAACTGTTAAAAGGGAAGTAGAGAAGTTAAGATTATTTGAACATAAGTTTTTTTTTAGACTACAAACCTGAAGATCGCTGAATGAAGCATGCCAAGACTGCAACTGAGGTAAGGGTTCTAGAGGTATCATACCATCCATGTTCTCAGAGCCCTCCATATCTGTAAACTTCCAGATATATTTCTTCCGAAGAGAACCTCTATTACATCTCGGTGAACAATATTTGTTATTCCGCTGATAAAACAGTGTTCGACGCCCAACACGACCACACAACTCGCATATTGCTGAAAAACATGGAGTGGGTAGGTATCATAGGAAACAATTAGTACAACACAACAGAAATTCTTACTACTAACTTCATAGTATACTGATTACCGGTAAGGAAATTATTATGTATGTCAGGAAAATATCAGTACATAATCTCAAAACAGTAGGGAGCCAACACAATGTAAATACTAGAAACAAACTTTAGTTCCCAAGATTTAGCCTGGCAAAGTTTATACATTGTATAGTTTCTAGAGGGCCCTGAATATATAATAAGCTGGCCAGAAACGCAGTTCGAAAAATGTGGAAAGTACGCTTTGTGCTGAAACGGCTACTACCTACATCTCCAACACGGACGATTTAAGTTAGCCGTTTTAGAGTGTTTAATTAAAAAAAGAATTACGTTTTTACAAATAAGTCTGTTAGTCTGCAAACCCTAGAATTTTTGTGAAGTGTAAAGTATGATCCTATTATATGTCATTATTTCTTGTTGAAATGGCAACCGACTTTCTACTACACCAACCATTGACAACGGCTTTCTGTCCACTAACCTTTCAAGAGATTCTCTCAACAGGTTTGTAGAATCTCTGAGAACATTTTAATAGAAACTACAATGAATAAAGGCAAATTGAGTTATGTCTCTGAAAGTATAATGAATTTTAAAAAACCTATTTAGAGGCTAAAAATTCCACCCATGCTGGGATTCGAACCCGCGACCTCTGGCTATCCGTGCCAGCGCTCTATCCAACTGAGCTAATGGGCGACTCACCGGCATCAGAGAAATTTCGAACCTCTTTACACTATTCTCTGTATTACATACAGGCAGCAACATCTGGCTGAAGTCGATTGCATCACTTACAGCCCCGACTACCTACTTTGCAGTTAGGTTTTTACATCGGAATGATATCGCTGTACCCACATGATTATACTATTTTTATTTTTAATGCACTAACCCGTGCTAAGGACAATTTTAAAAAACCTATTTAGAGGCTAAAAATTCCATCCATGCCGGGATTCGAACCCGCGACCTATGGCTATCCGTGCCAGCGCTCTATCCAACTGAGCTAATGGGCGACTCACTGGCATCGCCTTGTCCTTAGCACAATAAAAATAGTATAAGTATAATGAATGTTTAAAACTGAAATGCCAAATTAAACTTTAACTTTACTGAATTACTACTGTATCAGTCAGGGTATTCTGTACTATAATTTGGGTACAGCGACACAACTTATTGTGTATCTGTAATCGCTCTAAAATAAACTTATTGCTCTGCTGGGGTCAGCATATATATAGTTACTAACCAAAGCCGTCCTTTTCCAAAGGTACAATAGTTAAGTCGTCAGCAATACTTTCATCCTGAGCATCACTTATGGTAGTTTCTTCACTGCCAGCATAGTAACTAGCCATAATTTACAAAAGAACACAACACAAAACATAAATTTATAGTCGTAAACACGGCATTCCACATGATTCTCATTGATGGAAAGGTGAGATGTCGGAGTAGAAAAGAACAAGACTAATAACTTCAAAACTTGTTAAGAGCCGTTAATCGTAAAAGACCAAAATTATCTTATCGACGCAGCAACATTGAAAACAAAGGTATTTTATCCTGATGGCGGCTGCCATTCATCATTCATTTGATTTTAATCCGTGTCCGAAAGTTCTGAATTACCACAGACTAACTAAAGATACCACAGAGCATATAAACACTAAAAGATACTACCACAGAGCATATAAACACACGAATATTATGGCCCCAGTACACAATGGCCTGAATGGGGCATGCTTTACCGTAGTGTTTATATACTCTGTGTGCTTTACCATTCACAACGACACGACAACGACACACAACTGTAGGACTGTAGACCACCATCACTTGTGCTGCTTACACAATGGCACATCGCTCATTGCTGACATTGCTGTCTCTCAATCCACTTGCGATGAACGTGGAAGTAATTGCGGTCGCAGCTATTTTTTTTTTATTTATTTATTTACAAGTATTACAGAAGTATATACAACAACAAAGTCATTAAAAACAAAAATGGCGCACAATTACGGGCTCAGATTGATACAAATCAATAAACTTGAAGGTCTATTGATTTATCTTCATTGTTCCGCCATACGGACATTTTGGGCGATTAAAATTCAAGTAGTTCGACAAAAAATCATCGCAACCAAGAAAGCACTCTACGTCTATCCCGGTCAGCGGTCGGTGACGATGGGCCACTGTGTAAACAGGGATGGGCCACGCTACGCCACGATTCCTTTGAAGTGTGCCGCCGACAACTGTCCAATTGCGCTTGCGCGCCGCGATAGTAATTTTGCGCCTTTTTTAATAACTTTGTTGTTGTACATACTTTCGTAATACTTGTAAATAAATAAATAGTAAATAATTAAGTAGCTGCGGCCGCAATTACTTCCACGTCCATCGCAAGTGGTTTGCCAGACAGCAATGAGCCGAGCCATGCGCCATTGTGGAAACACCAAGTGATCATGGCCTACAGTTGTGAATGGTAAAGCTAAAGCATGGCCCAATACAGGCCATTGTGTACTGGGGACTATAAACGAAAAGAAAACGGAGATTATAATATCGACGGTTAAAAGGATATAGGGCATAAGCGACATTTTGGTCTAAACGGACTTTTGAATGCCATCTCACTTGAAAAAAAAATCTGCGTCGAATGCGCTTACTCCCACGGCTCTACAATGACTTTATTGTCGCTTGTCTCCAAGCAAAAAACTGGGTTTTTAGATGTCGTTTTGGTGTTACCGACCTATTTTTAGGTCGTTTTTTCCTTAACGGCACTTGTATCCCTGTAAAAATGGCATTAACTTTGGCCTCTAGTCGGTAATGTCTTTTTACTTCCTACTGGTGTGGAGCTTCTGGGCGCTTACGTTTCTTTACCAGAAGCAACTATTTTTAAAGTTGGAACTAATGTCTCTTTACCATTGTCGTCAAAAAGATTAAGCGTTGGTTATACCTTACTACCATTTACAAGTTTACAATACAGCTGTCGCTTAGGTATAGGCAACTACTTAAACCTAATTAATATTGAATTGTCAGTTATACCCTATTACCATTCACAAGTTTGCCATACAGTTGTCGCTTATAGGCAATTACTAAAACCTATTTACTATTTAACTGTCGGTTATACCCTACTACCATTTACAACATAATACAACTCTGTTACTTACGCCGTATTACTTTACAAGGATATTTTATGAATTGGTGCGTATGCCAATTTATATCACATAATAAGGTCTCTGTTGTTCTCAAGTACCTATTTAGCGAGTCGTTTATCCCAAAATCAGTCGGTAATTTCACGCCTGTGTCCCAGAGAGGTAGACAGAGACTAAGGCTTGCCACGATCTTTGCACACCTCTTTCGCTTCATCTACATTCATAAGTCGTTGCATGCACGCTCTCCAGTTGTGGGTACTTTTTATCCGGCCCTTTGCCAACACGTCCCCAATTTGGTCTACTTATGTGCGCCTATGGCGTCCCCTACCGAATGTTCCACTCTCTTTATCTCACTATCAAGAAGGAGATAGTGAGATAAAGAGACCTCTTTATCTCACTATCTCCTTCTTCCTCTTCGTCGTTTCCTCATGGCTGAAGGACGTGACTAAGGGCAGATTCTGCCACCAGCTCTCTCCATTGGATTATATTACGCGCCAGATGTATGGCTGCTTGCAGGGTCCTTACCGAAGCTTTAGTTATTATATCTGACCAACGCGTTGGTGGTCGTCCTCTGCTTCATTTCCCGTTCGCTCGACTGGCGATAATAACATACTCCAGGTTATCTGGCCCGCGTCGGACGGTATGTCCGAAAAACTTCAGGATGCATTGGGTGCAGATTGTGGAGAGCCCCGTCTTTATTTGAAGTTCTTCTAGAATAAATACGTTTATGCGGCGTTCGGTCCAAGAGAGAGTATTCTCCGCCAGCACCACATTTCAAACGCATCTATTCTTTTCAGAATACGGGCTTTTAATGTCCAGGTTTCCGAGGCATACAGAAATATTGAGAACATAAGGGTCCGCATTAGTTTTATCTTTGTCTTGCGGTTGATGCTTCTGTTTTTCCATATCTTCTCAAGTCTTTTCACTGCTGAATTAGCCATCTGAGATCTTCTGACAAATTCTTGTTCGCAGTCTCCTTCATTGCTTATTTGCGAGCATAAGTATACAAATTTGTGTACAACATCAAGGTCTCGCAGCTCGTTGGTTCGTTGCAAGGTGCCCGATCTATCAATAAACATCAACTTGGTCTTACTTCTGTTGATATGAAGTCCGTATTCTTTACTTATACTATCCACTCTCACTAGAAGCTCAGCCAGCTCTGTTTCCGAGGCGCCTATGACGGTGGTGTCATCGGCAAAGCGAAGGTTGTTCAGAAGATGCCCACCTATCCGAATGCCCCCCTCTAAATTATCCAAAACCCTTCTCATTATATGTTCCCCGATCAGGTTGAACAGTTGGGGAGATAGTATGCATCCCTGGCGCACTCCTCGTTCTGCTTTAAAGCAGTGCGAAAGACTGTTCTCAATTCGTACTTAAGATTGACCGTTGGAGTACAGTTGCTGCACAAGAAAGGTAAGGTGGTCCGGTATACCCATCTACTTCATAACTCTGAACATGGCCTTCCAGCTGATACAGTCAAAGGCTTTTGCATAATCGACGAAACACAAGGCTATAGTGATGTTATGTTCCCTGCATTTTTCGATCAGCTGTCGAATGTTCAACATTTGTTCCCTCGTTCCTCTTCATTTTACAAATCCAGCCTGTTCCTTCGGTATTTGGCTATTGATGTAGG
This sequence comes from Yponomeuta sedellus, assembly GCA_934045075.1. NCBI lineage: Eukaryota > Metazoa > Arthropoda > Insecta > Lepidoptera > Yponomeutidae > Yponomeuta > Yponomeuta sedellus. The sequence continues at coordinate 14,034,692 of OW203724.1, forward strand.
GTGCAAGCCGGTGGTTTAGGACGTGTAAGAGGATTTTTACGCGTGAGAAATCATAGAGATGGTTCTGTAATTCTCACATTTACGGGTGTCTACCCGTTACCTACCTCTACTCTGTCTTGTGTATAGGCACTACGATTGATTCGGTCCAATTTGCTGGCCATTGACCCGTTCTCCAGACTTTTTGACACACGGTATGTACGATTGCTCTGCCTTCACTTCCTATATTTCTTAGATTAGATCTTTCTAGATTTGCGCGGCTAGGCCATCGCTGCCACATGCCTTGTATTTCAGTTTGAGAAGTGCTGCATCTACTTCCTCGAAGAGGATGTCTGGTTCCTTTTCCGAATAATGCATTTCCATAGTTCTTTCATCGCTGATTTTGCCGCATAGCTTCCGACAGTAGCTCCTCCATCTTTCGAGTACCTCATCTATATCCAATAAGGGCGTCCCCTTTTCATTTTCAATGGTCCAGTGCTTTGGTTTAAATTCCTTTGCGAGCAGGTTTACCTTTTGTAACATATCTCGGGAGAGCGCCCTTTCCAAACATTTTTCTATATCGGAGCATATACTGTCGATATAGGCCTCTCGATCTTTCCCGCAAAGTTTTTGGACAACGCTATGTAGCTCCGCATAGTGGCTTCGTTCTTTGGCTGATTTTAGGTCCTGTTCCTTTAAGGATTTCCTCTGCTTAGCCATTTGTTGTTTGTTGAGGGTACCTATTTTTGACTAACTTCTTCAGACGGATTTTAAACGAACTTAGCAGTCAGAAGCTAGTTCACTGCCGTAGTCTGCACCTGGCCTCGTCTTTGCTGCTGATATAGATGAGCTCCATCTTTGGTTTACTAGAACGAAGTCAATTTGGTTCCTGTGAAGACCATTAGGTGACGTCCACGTGTAGAGTCGTCTTGGGTGTTATTGAAACCAGGTGTTCATGACCGAAAGGTCGTTCTCCATGCAAAAGTCCAAAAGCATGTTGCCACGGTTGTTTCTGACTCCCAGTCCAAACCTGCCGACAATCTTTCTGAGATGGTAATCATCCTCAGTTTTTCCTATTTTAGAATTAAAATCGCTAAGTATTAATAATGGCTCTTTCTTAGGAACATCTTGGACTGCTTTGTTTAGATTTCCTCTTCACTGGATGCAGATGTCGGTGCATAGATGGCGAGTAGGTTATGTATGGATGTATGTGATGGATGTATGGATGGATGAATGTGTGGGTATGGCTGTGCTTCTAATCTGATTTTCAATATCCTGTCATTGATGGAATCGTATCCCATTACCTTGTCTTTGTGCGTCGACGTATCCGGACACTATGGACAATTTTCCAGATGGAGTAGTGTAGTGTCCCGAGTCTTTTATATGCGTTTCACTTACAGCAAGAATATCCACATTGTACCTGTTTATTTCCTTCTCCACGACTTCGGCTGTTCCTGGTTTGGAGAGACCACGAACGTTCCAAGTGGCTATGGTGAGAGCGTGGTAAATGTCCCGAATTTGTCTCTTTTTGTTACGGAGTAGAGTTTGATCAGCAGTAACCCAATTTCCGCAAGGGGCTTGCTGTGTCACCTTCTTGCGGCCGATAGCATTTTTCACACCAGGTGACCCGGAACCATCCTGGCGCCGGGCGTCAACAGGATGGTCCGACAAATCCTTACTATTGTTCATTCTGCTCATAGTTTTGTTGGGAGTATTAGTAGCGGTAGTATCCCCATCCTTTTCGCTCCATCGTTTTCAGAGGTTATTTAGTCCTCTAGGCCTGTGGGGCCTTCTGGCAAGCCAGTTGTCGGGTTATCATAACTGCCGCCCGATACTCGGCGTTAATACTCGTTTAGCATTACCCGGGTTTCAGAGGGCAATTCCTGCGGACGCGAGTATCATCACTATCTCCAAATAGTATCTAATGTAGGTTACTAATCTGGTACATAAAAACGATTATGATAACACTAACATCATCTAACGTATGCAGTTACTTTAGGTCTCATTTCATAGGAGAATCATGTTGGTTGTGAATCTATTATTTTTAGGACGTGACGTTTAATCCGCGTTACCGATTGCCCAGATAGTTTCACATGTTGGATGTTCTTGTTTTCCTCTTGGCCTACAAATCTTGACGTGTGGAAGTACCATGTTACCTTTTTTTCAAACCACTTTTGGTGTCACTAAAGTCTGACATCCTCACCATGTTTTTACTAAGCACTGTTTCTTGTGCTCCATTACCTTTTGTCACAATGGTGTGAAACGTCATATATCCCTCTTTACCTATTTTAGTTATTCAACAGCCATGTGACTCATGCCCTATTACCTCTTGGTATACGGAAATCAAATGTAGCTTAGTCTTCTATACTCTTCGTTTTTTTATATGAAGATATGACTTATGCCGAATTACCTTATATAAAAAATATGTTCGATTGAGTTAAGCGACATTCAACTACATAGGGCATCGTCAAATCAAATAAAATAAAATGTCAATTAATGCTCGTATTTTTTTCGAGCTTAGAACTGTTTCCATCTTTACGTTATGACAATAAATAAAAAAGATATGATTTTTTTTCTGAAATTTTAAACTTTAAATTGCGCTCCTGAACAATTTGGTTTTTGTCGCTTATGCCCTATATCCTTTTAACCGTCGATATGAACTTCCACCAAATGTGAGTAGGTAGGTACCTGTCTAATTTGTGTGAGTAGGTACCTAAAACGTATGTTTTCTCGCGTAAATGGACCGAGGGATGAAATATCACTTTGTAAACAAACTTCCTAATGACTATAACCTAAATTACCGAAATTATTGCATCTAGAACTCTTCTACGCCCTAAAATAAGGAAAATACACCAATCCATTTGTGGGTTGTACTAGTGATGGCAAAGCATGGTCGATGAAAATCAGGGGAGGGACACTCTGTACTAAATGACTTTTCAAGAATATAGTGGCGCCATCTCCTAGTCTTCCCTGAAACCGACTGTTGGTGCAAGATGTGCACCCCAGCAGAGATGAGTGAGGGCTGCGAGTGGTGAAGCGTGGGCGTAGAGTCAAACGAATGAAATATATTGTCCAACGTATAATAGCTCAGTATTATCGGTGGAAATACAATTAGATATTATTTAGGAATTAAAATATAATTTACAATGATTCAATGGGTGAGCGATGGTGGAGGTCCACAGAGCAAGAGAGAGAAAAGACAATCACAGATTACTAAAAACTGGCAACATAAAGGTGCATATTCGTACATATTAGATTTAAAGCCTACCATTCACTAACACCGACGAGTTACAATAGATGTCGCTTAGAATAATTTTTGTGATAGAAAGTTTCATTATTTTGTCTATAGATGTCACTACAAAAAAGCTGTTATTTTACTTTAATAATTTAGTTTTTTATATTTTATTTTATCTTAAGGCAGTAAGATACATAAAAAGTCAATTTAATAAGGTAAGTAAATGTGTAAAAAATATAATTCAATGACTTAACTTATTTTTGTTAATGGCAACATCATTGTTTTAAAATCAAACTTGAATTTCGAATTCGCAACGTTGTTTGGTTTGAAAAAAAGCGCGGGAACCTTGGATGAGTAAAGGCGGCGAAATTTGAACAATTTTCAATAAATTGATAACTTTTATATTTCTCTGTAAATACAAAGTGAATTGTACATATAGTTGGTGGACAAGTTTGTACATATTGTAATTAGAAGATGGGGGCGGGAAAGAAGCGGAAAAAAACTGATCCCCCTGACGAGCGATCATCACCAGCTATGGACACTTCGGACTCGGATGATGACTCCTCCAGGAAGTACAATGTTTTTAAGGTTCCAGGGTACTCTAGGAGGTATCCTGAAAACAGTAAAAAATCGGAATACATAGTGTTCGTGTCACACGAAAATGAAAAACCGTTTTCCGACAAAGACAGGCTAGCTCTCTCCCATGCCATACGCAAATTCTGCGTCACTGGCATTCTACATCTGAAGTCAGTAAATAAATTCAAGATTGGCATTACGTTCGATTTGTCAAACAATGCAAATGTGTTTATGCAGAATAAAAAATTACTCGATGAACTAGACCTGAAGGCCACTATACCGGCTAGCGACACTGAAGCGACTGGGGTTCTTACCTCAGTCCCTACTGACCTTTCCAACAAACAAATCTTCTCGTTGATTGGCAGCTCTCGAAATGTAATTCAAGTGAGAGGTTTCATGCGTCGGGTGCGGAGTGACGACGGCGACGTGTCACATCTTCCCACTCAGACAGTCGCGGTGACTTTTGCATCCACTGAATTGCCTCAGTACGTCTATCTCGATTCTTGGAGACACGAGGTAAGCGCTTATATACCACCAGTAAAGCAATGTCTTCAGTGCATTAAGTTTGGCCACATTGCCAAATACTGCCGAAATTCGGTTGTGTGCTCGATCTGCACAGAAAATCACCATTTTAAAACATGTAAAGAGGATCCTAAAAACGCGAAATGCTGCAACTGCGGAGGCAATCACATAGCTATCTCTAACACATGTCCACAAAAAAAATTGAAAATAGAGGAAAACAAAATTAAGTCAAGGGCCGTCACATACTCAGATTTATTCAGTGAAAACTCCTTCCCCCAATTAACAAAATCGAACATCGAAACACAAATTCAAAATTTAACGAAATCAGATTTTTTCATGAACATACTCATTCAAGCAATTACAAAAATAGTTACAAATCAGAAAAACACCCCAATCAACTCTACATGAATAAAAGAAATCTTAGCACAAACTGTAAGAAATACCACTTCTTCTAACAATGGATCAACTTAATATTATGCAGTGGAACTCCCAGAGTATTATTAGCAATAAATTTCTATTAACACAATTTCTTTATGAAAACGATATACATGTAGCAATAATATCAGAGACTTGGCTAACTCCTATTAAAGATTTTAACATAAAAGGATATCGAATAGAAAGAAACGATATTGGTAATAAACATAATGGTGTAGCAATTTTAATACATAATAGTTTAAATTATAAAAAAATTAATACATATTCGGACAACTCCTTACAAAACATTTGTGTAAGGATATCTGTAAATAATAAAGAAATGAGTATTGTAAGTTTTTACTGTCCTACAAACTGTGTCCCATCTTTTGATAAACTTAAATTTCAGTCAATAATAGAGTCAATACCCGAACCCATGTTATTTGCAGGTGATTTTAATGCACACCATACTTTGTGGGGGTGCCATTCTATTAATCCTAGAGGAAGAGATATTTTGGAAATTATTGATGAAAAAAATTTGGTTGTTTTGAATTCCGGCGAGGTTACTACTGTGGGCTCCTTGACATGGCGTCCCAATGCTTTGGATTTATCACTGGCTTCCCCATCACTGGCTCTGTCTTGCGATTGGTCTGTACATAATGATCCTCTTGGCAGCTACCATCTTCCTGTAATTATTAAGGTTTTTGTAAATAATAGTATTAATGATGATGGTCTTGTAAACAGCAATGGTGCTAATCCTTTGCCCATCTATCCTAACTTTAAAATGATCAATTGGACATTATATGAACAATATGTAGACACACAACTGTCTGATTTTCAGGTTGAAAATTACACTCCATTGACAGCATATAACAGTTTTTGTAACATATTGCATAATGTAGTTAATGACTCTCTTACAAATCGTAATTCTGTATCTTCTTCTTTTGGTGCTATCAACTCTCGTCGTAGACTGATACGCAAGAAGCTCTCTCTTCCTTGGTGGAATAAAAAATGTTCAGAAGCTGTAGAAAATTCCAAACTTGCCTATATTAACTTTAAAAATAATCCTTCAGATCAATCTTACATTGAATTTAAAAAATTACAAGCACATAAAAAAACTTTTGTTAAAAATGGAAAGATCTAATAGCTGGATTGAACTGTGTAGCTCCTTCAATCGATGTACACCTCTGTCAATAATCTGGAATTGTATGCGTAAATTCAACAAAACTTACTCTTTTAATAATGACAATGATAGTTGGATACAAGATTTTTTGCAAAAGTATACACCCGACCATGTAAATAATAAACCAAAATTTTCCCCGGACAGTGAAACAAATCCTGTAAATAATTTTATGATAAAATCTTTCTCAATTGAAGAATTAATATCAGCTATTCTCTCGAGAAAAGATGGCGCATTTGGTCTGGATGGTATTCCTTATATAATGTTAAAAAGGCTTAGTAAAAATAGCTTACAGATTTTACTTGAAATATTAAATAACCTATGGTTGAGCAACGAGATTCCCCACTCATGGAAGTCCGATTGTTTAGTGCCCATATTAAAGCCAGATAAGCCTCGATCAAATCCAGATTCCTACCGTCCTATTGCTTTGACATCTTGCATAGGCAAAGTTTTTGAACAACTGATAAAACAAAGGTTGGAATTTTATGTAGAACAAAATAGTATTTTACCTTCTAATCAATTTGGCTTTCGAAGAGGAACATCAGCTCGTGAAAGCATCTGTCAGCTGCAGCTTGACATACAAAATAGTTTAAATAAAAAATATTATTTGATGTCGGTGTTTTTTGATGTGTCTGGAGCATTTAATAGTGTCAATGTCGACATTCTTTGTGTTGAGTTACTTTCCATCGGGATCCCAAATAAAATTGTTAATTGGATTCATAATTTTCTTACTGAGAGGGAAGTCTATGTAAAATATAATGGTAATCTTTATGGTCCACGATTCGCTTCTGTTGGTGTTTGTCAAGGCGGAATACTTTCTCCATTAATTTTCCTCTTATATATCCGCCGTTTAAATCTCATTTTGGGTTCTGAAGTCAAAAATCTTCAATTTGCTGACGACTTGGTTGTTTATGCATCTGGAAAAAAATTAAAAAACATCAGTGAAATTCTTAACAAATCTTTAAAAGGGTTGTCTACATACTTCACCTATCTGAATCTTGATATAAATGCATTAAAATCTAAAGTGGTTGTATTTGGTAAAGCTAGTAATAATATTCCTTCTGTATTCTACAACAAAGTCCCCATTCCTGTTTCTCAAGAGGCTAAGTTTTTAGGTATTATCTTTACTCACAATATGTCTTGGAAAAAATATGTTGAATTGCTAAGTTTAAGAGCCAATAAGGCCCATAATATTTTGAAATCTTTGTGCAGGATTTCGTGGGGAGCAGATCCGAAAATATTGTTACTTCTGTACAAATCATTGGTTCGTAGTCATTTTGAATATGGTTTTCTTTGTTTTGGTGGTGACAGTAGATTGGTGAATGCCTTGGATAAAATTCAAAATAAAAACTTGAGACTCATCACAGGAGCATTTAAAAGTACTCCTATAAATGTAATGCAGGTGGAGTGCAAACTCCCTCCATTAGCTATTAGATTTACTTATCTGAAAGAAAGATTTTTATTAAAATTATATAGTAAGAGAAATAATTACCTATTGCTGAGCTTGATGAATTCTCCTCCAAAATCTCTTTATATCCTTCAGGGCTTTGCTCAGTACATTAATTTTCTGGAAACATTACAGATTTATAAATCCCCTCTCCTTCCTTGTTATCAGGGAAATTTTCTTAGTAAATTTCCTGCAATAAATATAATAATTGATCACAATCTATGCACCAAACAAGATGTGTACAACAAACTTTCAGAGTTCACTGATGATTGTAGATTCCTCTATACTGATGGGTCCAAAACTGATAATGCTGTCTCGTTTGCTTTCTTTGATGGCTTTTTTAATTTAGGCACTGGTCATAAAATAAATTCAAACATTAGTATATTCACAGCAGAAGCCGTGGCTATACTAGCAGCCCTAAAAAATATCAATAATAAAAGTGATGGATGTTATAAATATGTAATTGTCAGTGATAGTATGAGTGTTCTGGAAAATCTCAAAAATAATAGATTCAAAGCTAATACAAATTATTTAATTTCTTTAATCAAGCAGGAGTGGTTAGATTTGTTTCTTATTCATAACATAGATGTTTCATTTGTGTGGGTTCCTTCACATGTTGGTGTAGCAGGAAATGAAAGGGCTGATTTTTTGGCTAGAGCAATTACAAATAATGCAGATACTATTCCAGACTCCAGCTATAATCTTAATGTTTCTGTTCCCTGGACAGATGTAATCTCTCTTCTAAAGAAAAGATCTATAGATATCTGGAAAAGACACTGGAACTACACAGTTCAAGCTAAAAATAAAGGCTTATGGTATGCTACATTTAATGTTCCCATTGGTAGCATGCCCTGGTTTTGTAAAAACAATACTTACATTCATAGGAAATATTACACTACTATTTCAAGGCTTCGTTTTGGTCATTGTAATCTAAACTATCATCTGTTCCGGTTAAAAATGGTTCAGAGTCCGTTCTGTGACCATTGCAGCTCCCAAACTGAGCAATCCTTACATCATCTATTCTTCGAATGCCCATCCTTTGGCATCCAGCGCCTTGTGCTAATGGATGAGCTGATTGAAATCTATAGCAGTCCAGAGTCAGTGCCGCGCTCCATTCAGGCTCTTCTTGTAAATACTTCCACATTTTTGTCTTTGTTCAGATTCATAATTAACACTGTAGGACAGATTTAGTTTTTCTTGTATATTGATTTTGTTTAATACTCGAATACGACTTTTAGCCGTGTAAAATATTTTCTAAATGGACTTGTACAATTGTACATAATATTTAGAATTTGTAAGGTTATGTAATATTTTTGGTTTGTTTGTTTGTTTTGACGTTTCGATTTCGACCAAAAAAGAAAAGAGTATGTGTTGCCTTAATTGACTTAAAATCACGGATTGACTAATTCGACGGACACGACGTAAAATTACACGGATTTTACTAAAATTGGATTGGACATTTTATATAATTAAAACTGAAGACGATAATATATTACTGAAGACTTTAACCTCCCAAAAATTCATAATGAAGAACAGAAACCAAAGACGTGGCAGCATGAAAAATATATTACTGAAGACTTTAACTTCCCAAAAATTCATAAGGAAGAATAGAAACCAAAGACATGGCAGCATGAAAAATATATTATACTGAAGACTAACCTCCCAAAAACTCATAATGAAGAACAAAAACCAAAGACGTGGCAGCATGGTCTAAGACCTTAGCCGGTTCCTTGCGGGACGAACTAAAAAAAAAAAAAAAAGTTGTTTGGTTTTTTGCAGTTAAATCATAGATTACTATAATATTACTGAGTTAAATTTTCGTCTGAGTGTCCTTTTTTATTAAATTTGAACTGTGGAAACCTCCAGAAAGTGCGTTTATAGTTGGTGCAGACGTATTAGCCGGATTTTGGATTGAAAACCGACATACAATGAAAATGAAGGTGACGAGTGTTACTGTGTAAGGAAGCAGCTCAAAAGTATTTTAACAAACATAAACACCTTAAAAGTTAGAAATAAATGTTATATAATATCAACCACTTTATAATAAAATAAAAGTTTTATCTGTAAACCAAACTCATTTTATTTTGTACAATATCCAATAATTCGCATTATTATTGTAAATGGATTGTTATAGTTACTCTGAATTTGTATTGTTTTATTTTCTTTTTGTGTGTGCAGTTGTTAAGTTTTTTTATGTAGGTACCTAGGTACGTACCTAAAAGATGTTAAAAATACTCAGCAAAACTATTTCAGAGTAACTATAGCAATACGCATAGCTATGTACACCTATCTATAGCTAAAGAATGTTTCGAGATTCGGGGACGATTTCCAGATGGCGCTTTTACCAAGTTCGATCGTGTTGGCAGAAAAAGTCCGCGAGAGGACTCTCTATTTCCCAGACTTATTATACTCTATGATGAAAATTCGCCTCAGTAGTTGTATAGTCGATACTTGTTCATCACACCTTCTTAGTACATAATCCATTGTTTCTTCTTGTTCAAGTTTTCCCAAATTGGTATATGGAAGCAAAAGCACGCGAAAACGCAGAAATAAGAAACAGGACAAAAACGACTGTAAACTGCGCTCAAGGCACTTTAGACACGAGTGATTTGGACTAATAAACTTATTGCGAACATGCCTGTAGAAAGATGTGGTGCCCACCTTAGACCACTAAAAATGGAAGTAATGGTAAGAAAGTTAAACATTTGTTACAGAATATTTATCGCTACCGTTTCATATACACTTATCACATGTTTTTCCAAAATAGGATGCTCCCAGAAGTTTATTTTGTATTGGAGAATAACTACGAACTTACAAAATATATTATTTTCCTTCACCATACTTCTTTAGTAAAGTCTACTACATCCAAACAGTGTCCCAGGCACCACAGCATCCGAGTGGTGCCTTCATCCATTTAATTAATTTGACAGTTTATCTTTATTTCAGTATTTCTACATCGTAATAAGTAAACAGTGTGATGTGAGAATTGATAATATCAAAAAAAACAAGCCCGAATTTCCCACATCACGATGTTGCTTATATTAAGACTTCTACATGTAAACAATTTGTTTTCCAAACCCCATCAGCTGTTTTATGTTTGTCCTGAATTTAAATCTCACCCAACGACATACAAACTACCAAAAGCTTACCCACAAAAAAACTGTAAATTATAGATACCTAGATGGATAAAGAAAAGTTGAAAGGTAAAAACAAAATTTAAAAATCTATTAAGAGGCTAAAAATTTCACCCATGCCGGGACTCGAACCCGCAACCTCTGGCTATCCGTGCCAGCGCTCTACCAATTGAGCCAATGGGTGACTCACCGGCATAAGTGAAATTTCGAACCTCTTTACACTATTCTCTGTATTACGTACAGGCAGCGACATCTGGCTTAAGCAAATTGCATCACTTACAGCCCCGACTACCTACTTTGCAGTTAGGTTTTACATCGGAACGATATCATTGTACCCGCATGATAATACTATTTTTATTATATCGGCATGTGACGATGCACAGCATCTAAAGTTAGATTGCGCTGTCTTTATTTCTGGCAACACTCAGGAAATACGTCACAATTTTGATAACCCCACTCTATGAAAATGGCATGACATCCGTTCTGGTCACCTGAGCTTGAGCAAGGGCGATCTACCCTCATAGCGTCGTCTTTTTTCGTTGAAGCAACAACTCAAGTCGAAACTTTGATAAATTTTGTGAAAAAATAGTTAATTCGAATATCTTGAAGTCAGTTATTTGTCTAAAAAGTTGCGCGAGTGCTACATTAAAGTGAAAATAACGGATTTAGTGTTAGTGCAATGAGTGATCGTGAATCTAGTGATCGTGACGTGTACCTCGTGGTACCGACAAGGTACGACTCGCCTTCGCCTGCCCTGGAGACGGGCCTCGAGGTTGAGCCTGGGCCGCGCACTCGCAAAAGCCATGGCCACATTCCTGTAAGAGGCAGGTCTCATCGGACGACGAGCCACCGTCGCGCTTTCGCAAGCGGTTGGGCTCGTCTGACCACTATGAAGGAGCAGAGGTAAAGAAGAGGAAGCTTGGTGAGATGCACAGTGGTTTTAATGAACTTCTAACAGAAATGCGAGCTATTTCGGAGTTATTGTTACGTAATGAAAACAAAAATGAAAGTGCGATTCCCGCCATTTTTTCTAAACCCAGCACGTCGCAGCAACCGTTACGGCCGGAATCGTTTACGCTTTTAAATAGACCAGACAACTGCATCGACCGAGACATTCTTCCAAAACTCTATCTAGGTTTCATTAAGACGTCAGTCAAAGAAGCAATTGCACCTCCTGCGGATCCCCAGCATCTGAACCGCCTAAAAAGTCTGCAGAAATTCGGAGAATATTCCTGGAAGGACGTCAGGTACACCGATGCCTTAAAAAACTATATTGCTAGTCCCGGTTTTATCGACCTCGAAATTAACGACGGACTTCGTCAACTATTAAAGGGAAAAGATTGTCTGGACACTACTGAAAAGGCGTTAGCAGGGTTATGTAATGCTTTGTTGACACATCATGATACTTTGAAGCAGAACCTGCAACAATTCGTAGACTGGGTCGCTAACCCAAACACGGTTCTCACGCCTCCCAATATTTTCAACTAAATTTCGGAACTGTTTAGTCAGACATCAAAATTTCACAAAATTAGTGAAGAAGTCATGCAGATCGTTTGCGGAAAACGAGCTGAATGCAGTGAAAATCGTCGGGAGCGTATCCTGATGGAAATCCCTAATAAAACTCTTCGGGAAGGCTTGCGTAAAATCCCCCCGAGTACCCAGCATCTCTTCGATGACGCGATGGTTCAGGCTTACATCAAAAACACCGGTGGTATAGACAAGTGGGTTCGACCGTGGTTCAGTCAAAGCAAAGACTCAAAAAGTTCCGGACAGGGACCCAAGACCAAACCTGCTGCTCCCCGTGACACAGGTAAACAGTTCTTTCGCTCCGAAACATCGACACAACGCCCTAAAGACGTTAAACGTGACTTTAACTTCTCTGCCAAGAACAATGCAAAAGACAAAAGACCCGTCAGGAAAGAAGGGCAACAAGGAAGGAAAAAGTTTGACCGCAAGTGACTACCACTCCCCCACACGTCATTTTCAGGGAGGCTGTCTTCGAGCGTATCGGAGACAGTGGCAGACGCTTCGGGCTCCGCAGGCCCTTCTGAAAGTCATCACAGGATTGCGTCTCCCATTTACCTCCAAACCTGTGCTTGCTCAACCAAAGCCTCACATATGCCAGCGTTTCAAAACAATAGAGACCGACCAAATGACAGAACAAATAAACCGGTTAGTGAAACAGCAAGTTCTAGAAATACCCGATCAGCATCAACTGGGCCCCAGTTTTTTCTCGACAATGTTCCTAACCAAGAAGAGCGATGGATCGGACAGACCTATCTTCAACTTGAAACGACTGAATCAATACATAGTACCGAAGAAATTCAAATTGATTTCTCTTCATCAAGTGCCACATTTTCTTCAGAAAAAAGATTGGATGATAAAACTGGATATTTCGTCAGCTTACTTCCACGTACCCATAGCAGAGGCCCACCGGAAATTTCTTCAACTGATATACAAGCACCAGGTTTTGCAAATGACCAGCCTCCCATTCGGACTTTCATGCGCACCGAAAAACTTCGCCGCTCTCTCGAACTGGACGGCGCATCAACTTCGGAAAAGAGGTATGAGAGTACTAGTCTACTTGGATGATTTTTTGATAGTAAATCAGTCTCGAAGCCTACTCGAATTACAGGCCAAACAAACTACTTGCCTGTTGGAGTCCCTGGGTTGGACAATAAACTACGAGAAATCGGTCTTGCGGCCATGTCAATCCTTAGAATACCTCGGTCTGATTTGGGACACGCATCGAAATACCAAAGCGCTCCCTATCAAGAAGGTACGTACAATAATACAGATGTCAAGTCGAGTTCTCCAAAGAAACAAGGTATCTCTAAAAGAATGTCAGATCCTGCTGCGAACTTACAACCAACTTTGCAAGATTCGTGACACCCCGAGGTCGGCTGCACTGCCGCCACATGCAGCGAATGGCGAGAGCTCTTCAGCACCAATCACCTCTACAGCGGTTGCAGATCCCTCCTGCAGTAAGAAACGACTTACAATGGTGGATAACGGTAGCGGAACAATCGCATACAACAGATTGCCTACATCAATCTCGGATCCAGAACTTCTTAGCAACCGATGCAGCAGACTATGGTTGGGAGCTCAAATGGACGACTCTCTGATATCCGGCAGGTGGAACCAGTCTCAAGTCAATTGGCATTGCAACCAGAAAGAAATGTATGCCACCATAGCTGCAATATCTCACTTCAAACACAAATTGAAAGGATGTCATGTGATTTTACAGACAGACAATCGAACCGTTGTGGCGTACATAAGAAACGAGGGAGGGACGAAGTCAGTTGTACTGCTAGACCTAACCTACCAACTGATGCATCTTCTAGACAAATGGAGTGTAACTCTGACAGCTGTGTACTTACCAGGCAGACTCAACCATGTGGCCGATGGGTTGTCCCGAGGAAAAGGTGTATCGGAATGGCATTTACTAAGACCAGCTCTAGTCTCAGTGTTTCGGAAGTTCGGTGTACCCAGGATAGATTTGTTTGCCTCAAAGCAGACCAACATTGTGAAGGATTATACCACCATGGATTACTCAGACAAATCAGCAGTGTTTTACAATGCCTTCAGCAGAACTTGGCAGTACGAGCTAGCGTGGGTATTTCCTCCGCCGAACCTGATTCCTCGTTCCCTCCATCACTTGAACTCTACGAAAGGCACCTACCTGTTAGTAGCACCGATGTGGTCCAATGCCTTCTGGCTACCGGACCTGCGCCGCCGAGCACTCAGCAGACCGATCAGGATTCAGAACCTACCCCAGGTCTTAGTAGATCAGAACACAGGCTTGCCTCCTCCACATGTACAAGAAATGAAACTTTTAGTATGGAAAGTTGGGTGTGGGCTAACTTAATAGAGTCATGGTCCGACGCGGAAAGAAATCTACTTAGAGCGAGTTGGCGAGAATCAACTCTTAAAACTTATAAACCAGCGTGGGATCGTTGGATAAAATGGTGCGCAGCCAATAACTTTAATCATAAATTCGCTGATCCAAATTCTCTGGCAAGGTATCTAGCACACTTGCATATAGATAAAAAGTATGCCTTTTCTACAATATTATTGCACAAGTCTGTTATAAATTGTTTTAGCCAGTCAAAACATCCTGATCTTGGCTCTCATTTCCTAATTAAACATGTCTTAAAAGCTATATCTTTACAGAATCCAAAAGCCACAAAACTTTCAGTTTGTGTTATGTTTGATTCGTTACAAAATGTGGGTATTGGAATTATTATAGTTTTCACGCAAATAAACAGTGCGAATTTAGCTACGTCCACTGAATGTGCTTATTATTTATCTCCCATAAAATACAACATTTGGCGACGAGAAAACAAAGGATTTGACTAATAACTGTATTAGTTTTCCGATGGCGAACCCGTTAATTGGGAGTTTACCAACCTTCAACCATGAAACTCAAGATTGGCAAGTCTATAAAGAGAGGTTAGATCAGTGGTTTTGTGCAAACAACATCACGGAAGAGGTTGATAAACAAGGTACGAGACGACGAGCAATATTTTCAAGCGCACTCACTGAGAACACGTATACGTTGGTACGTGATCTTGGCCATCCACTGAATATCAGTACCCTCTAATATGAAGCTATTGTGGCTATCCTCGGCAAGCATTTTCAACCACGGAAATGTGTTATCGCGGAGAGACATCGATTCCATTGTGCACTACAACAAGCTGGTGAAGGATTAAAAGAGTGGGCAGCACGAGTAAGAAGCCTAGCAACATACTGTATGTTCCCTGCATTAGACGGAACTCTGCGCGACCGCTTCGTGTTGGGCATGCAGGGTGGACCGGCTCGCGACAAGCTGTTCATGGAAGATGCCACTACCCTCACGCTGTCAAAAGCTATTGATATCGCTGAGAGTGTGTCCAGTGCCCGGGATGCTTCGCAACAAACAAGTTCTTTCGTGAGAAATAATACAATGTTTGGTACTGATATGCAAGTGAATCATGTTATGGCCTCTAATAAAAATGAAAAAAAGTGTACAGGGTGTGGATACACCAATCATAGTGTAAAACAGTGTAGATTTTCAAAGTACAAGTGTCGTCAGTGCAATGAAGTTGGGCATCTATCAAAAATGTGTCCGAAAAACAAACAGAATGTTCGACATCATTATCTGGAAGGGGATTTCGATGATGGTGACGATGGTAAGTCCGCTTACATATGTCACATTCGTTCGAGGCACGGGGAAGCTATGATGCTAGAGGTCAAAGTCAACGGTATAAAAATAAATTTTGAAGTTGATAGTGGGTCACACGTTCGTACTATGTCGGACGGCTTGTATAAAAAATATTTTTCTCAAGTACCACTTGAAGCTAATAACTTGGTTCTAAGGGCTTACACAGGTGAGGAAATCAAACCACTAGGTTTTATGCAAGTACCAGTTTGCTATGAAAACGAAACGAAAAACATTCAGATTTATGTGGTCAAAGATGGAGGTCCTCCTTTATTAGGTAGAAATTTTTTAGCTCAGTTTAACATGCAGATTTGTAAATTAAACTATTGCAGTCCTACGGATTCGAATAATTTAGTGCAATCTTTGTATGAAAAGTACAAATCCGTTTTCGAAGACAGGTTAGGCTGCTTCAATAAGCATACTGTCAGTCTGACGTTGAAAACAGATGCGAAACCAGCTTTTTACAAAGCGCGAACTACGCCATTTGGATTGAAAGAAAAAATAGAAGCTGAAATAGATAGATTGGTCCGTGACGGGGTATTAAAACCGGTTCAGTATTCAAAATACGCAAGTCCTATTGTACCCGTTTTGAAGGCTAACGGGGAAGTGCGTATTTGTGGAGATTTCTCAGTTTCTATTAACAGGCAATTGGAAACTGAAAGGTACCCCCTACCAAGAATAGAGGAGTTATTCTCCAAACTGCACGGCGGTGTTGAATTCACCAAACTGGATTTGTCCTCTGCTTATTTACAATTGCGATTAAGTGATGAGTCACAGCCGCTTACCTGTGTGAACACACACAAAGGCCTATTTCAGTACACACGGTTGATTTACGGTTTATCGTGTGCTCCGGCTATATTCCAGAAAACTATAGACAGTATTGTTTCTGGTATCGATGGAGTGCTGGTCTTTCAAGACGACATACTGGTAACGGGTTCTGATAAAAACCAGCACATGGCTAGGTTGTGTCAAGTGTTAAAAAAATTGCAAGACGCAGGATTAGTATTACAGAAAAAAAAATGTCAGTTTTTTCAAAAGTCAGTTTCATACCTTGGCTATGTGATTGACAAAAATGGTCTTCATAAATCACCAGAAAAAGTTCAGGCTATTGTTGATGCTTTACCACCGAAGAATGTAACACAGCTTAAATCATTCCTCGGGCTAATTAATTATTACAGAATATTTGTCCCGAATGCATCAACAGTGCTAAGTCCTTTGTACGAGTTATTACAAAGAGAAACTAAGTGGAATTGGGCAGAAAAACACGAAAGAGTGTTTAAAAAAATTAAAGAAGTGCTAGCTTCCGAGTGGTACCTGGCACACTTTGACAGTAAGGCTCAATTAATTTTGACGGTTGACGCGTCGCCTACTGGGTTGGGAGCAGTTCTAGCTCAAGTTGAGAATGGGAAAGAAAGGCCTATTTCTTTTGCGTCAAGGGTTCTTTCAAAGGCTGAACGCAACTACAGCCAAATTCAGAAAGAAGCCACAGCTATTATATTTGGTATCAGGCGCTATCATCAATTTTTGTACGGTAGGTCGGAACCGTTTGTATTACGCACTGATCACAAACCCCTAATATCAATATTTAAACCAAGTAAAGGGGTACCGGAAGTTTCAGCGAATCACTTACAGCGCTATGCAATTTTTTTGTCCGCTTACAACTACACAATCGAATATGTGCGTAGTCAGGACAACTGTGCGGACTATTTTAGCCGTTCGCCGTATGAGAATAGGGATGCAGTTAGTCGCGCATGCCGAGATGCATTGATAACGCAGCCGGCCGACCGGTTTGTTACGGCGGATGAGTCATTTGTTGACGTTGCCTCTTATGTGAATTTTATTTCTTCAGGGGAATTGCCTTTGACCTTAGATATCATTCGCAACGAAACAGAGAAAGATGCACTTTTACAAAGGGTCGTGTTGTTTGTAAACAAGGGGTGGCCTCGGAAAAGTATAGACGGAGTCAATCCCTATATAAAGTGTAGGACCGAGATTTCATTGGAAAATGGTTGTTTACTTAGGGGGCATAAACTTATTGTACCTACAGCACTGAGACAGCGAGTATTAAGTGAACTTCACAATGCACATTTAGGGATATGCAAAACGAAGCAAGAGGCACGTGGTAGATTTTGGTGGCCAAATATCGATAAGGATATTGAATCGTTTATCGGTAATTGCGAGATATGTATTCAGCTGCGACCGGCCCCGCCACGCGCCCCGCTTACTTCGTGGCCTTTTCCTTCTGAGCCATGGGAGCGGGTTCATATAGATCTGCTAGGCCCCATTCATGGTAGAACTTGTTTAGTAGTGATCGATGCTTTCACTAAATGGGTGGAGTGTTTCGATATGCAAAATACATATAATTCGGCTGCCATTATAGACAAAATGATTGAAGTGATTTCTAGATTCGGAATTATGAAGACAATTGTCTCGGACAATGGCACGTATTTCACTTCAGATTAGTTCCAGAAGTTTTGTTTATTGAATGGCATTTCACATGTGACGTCACCTACGTACTCTCCTGCTAGTAACGGCCAGGCTGAAGCTTATGTTAAGATAATAAAAAAGGGAATCAAAAGCATCATAGCTACGAATGTGACTCAAAGGGAATTCCACAATAAATTACGGGAATTTCTTTTTGCTTATAGGAACTCAATTCATTCCACTACTGAAGTATCACCTGCCAAACTAATGTTTGGTAGACAATTACGCACACGATTTGATTTGCTGACTACAGCTGCTTCGTCAACATCATCGAAAAAAGCTCTAGATAGTGTTGTCGAACAAAAACAGTCCTTACAGCATAAATATTATCGTGGCACAAGAGAAGCAAAGTTTACAGCAAATGAGGAAGTATTAGTAAGATGTACTAAAGCCAATGTTAAGAAATGGATACCTGGTGTGATCAAAAAGAAAGTTGGCCGTGCTACGTTGTTTTTATTCCAAGTTTAAGATTGAATGTCAAAAAACATACAAATCAGATTGTGAAGGGCAATGCAACTCCAATTTCAGTAGAATCAGTTACTGAGCAATCGAGTCATGATTTAGATTTGAATGACTACTGGGCTTATGTTTCTGTGGACGAAAAATCATTTTCATCAGAAGAGCCTCAACACTTAGAGCAGACAGACTCAACTAGTCATATTTCTGTACCCAGCTCACCTCCTCAAGCATTGCCAACCATCGCCGAGGAGGGAGAGGAAGTTGATGTTAATGACAGTTCGTTTTCCTCTACTGTACAAGGTGACATGGACGAATTCCCAGCCATGGACAGTCCATTCGCTGCTGAAGTATCGACCAGATCGGGTACTGAGCGATATAATTTAAGAAATATTCCGCATGTAAATTACAAGTGAAATGTAATCTAAATAAACATTTTTTTTGTTTAAATGGTGATGGGTTTGATTCGTTACAAAATGTGGGTATTGGAATTATTATAGTTTTCACGCAAATAAACAGTGCGAATTTAGCTACGTCCACTGAATGTGCTTATTATTTATCTCCCATAAAATACAACAGTTTGGGACCCAAATGACATGTTCACGTGGCTAGGCAATAATCTACCACATAGGATTTCTCTGTTTGAAGCATCACGTAGATTGAGCTGTATACTTTTGTTAGCATCAGGCAGACGTGTCCATGACCTTACTCTTTTAAGAACATCCCCACAACATTTTGTTGATGATAGAAAGGCCATAACATTGTGGCCAGTTTTTGGTTCAAAAACTGACACCGCTACATATAGACAATCAGGGTGGAAACTTTTAGAGCATCCCAATAAAAATGTTTGTCCAGTTTTTTGGATAAGAAAGGTTATCGAATTGGGAAAGGATAGACGCACAGCTGATTGTAATAATTCCCTTTTTGTGTCAATTACTGGCGATTGTAAATCAGCTTCTAGAACCTGAATTGGTAACTGGGTTAAGACAGTTTTGAAAAACGCCAATATTAAAGCTTCTCCTGGTAGTTTTCGCTCAGCGGTAGCGTCCCTTAACTGGTTTGAAAACCTTCTCATTGAAGATATTTTGTCTCGTGGTAACTGGCGTAGTGAAAATACCTTCAAAAAGTTTTATTGTAAACAAATTATAAGAAAAATTGATAATAATCAATCGAGGCATTGTCTTACTTTAAATTTTGAGCCAATTGTGTGAATACCTAATTATTTCACTTGGAAAGTGCCTAATTTCTGTTATTTGATTGTAATTATTCATTACCACAATATTATAGGCAGTTAGTGTACATGACCGCTTTTTTATTCAATAGTAAAATGAGTAATCAACTCAAATTAATTTTCTCCTTTTTATGGTATCTATACTCGATACTTCACATAGCATCGTCCGTGGTCACCAGGAGTTAATAAACACATCTCTCACTTTAGATGCAGTGCATCGTCACATGCCGATATAATGGACAAGTTTTACATTGAATAAAACTTGTATTATTGAGCAGAGACTATGCACAGCATCCCTTTCAGGCCTCCTGGTGAGTGAGAGACTTCTATGAGGGTAGATCGCCCTTGCTCAAGCTCAGGTGACCAGAACGGATGTCATGCCATTTTCATAGAGTGGGGTTATCAAAATTGTGACGTATTTCCTGAGTGTTGCCAGAAATAAAGACAGCGCAATCTCACTTTAGATGCTGTGCATCGTCTCTGCTCAATAATACAAGTTTTATTCAATGTAAAACTTGTCTATTTTTAATGCACTGACCCGTGCTAAGGACAAATTTAAAAACCTATTTAGAGGCAAAAAATTTCACCCATGCCGGGATTCGAACCCGCAACCTCTGGCTATCCGTGCCAGCGTTCTACCAATTGAGCCAGTGGGCGACTTACCGGCATCAGTGAAATTTCGAACCTCTTTACACTATTCTCTGTATTACGTACAGGCAGCGACATCTGGCTTAAGCAAATTGCATCACTTACAGCCCCGACTACCTACTTTGCAGTTAGGTTTTACATCCGGAACGATATCACTGTACCCACCTTACCTTACCCCACTGTTGTCCTTAGCACGGGTTAGTGCATTAAAAATAAAAATAGTAAAAACAAAATGTTAAATGAATGGACGTCAATTCGTTAGTTTCACAATTCATAAATTATGTGGTGATCACCTTATTGCAAATAATATCTGACTATACAGATGCAAATTGTACCTTACTTCAAATTATGTAATTACTTATCAGGATCAGTCAGTAATTGACGTAGCTTGTAACCAAAATAGCTTTTATAAAGAGATCTAATACGAAAGTGTTTAAAAGTGGAATATGTTATTATTTAAGCAGCTGTCTTTTGTACGTACTGTTAGAACGGGTCTCGGTTTTTGAGTTGTAAAAAAAATATTTTGACTTACACAGTAGAAAAATAAAACTTTAATTAAATTAAATAATTAATACAGGAATTTTAGGACATGCGCCGGCATAGCGCGACGGAGTATGGATTGAGACTGAAAAACAATAGGTGTCTAAGGGACTTGATTATGAGAAAATGCTGATGCTATAGGTCTGAGTATTGAAGGAGGGATGATTAAGCAAATGTCTATAGAAGGCAAGGGTATAACAACCCCCGGCATGAGAGTAAACTTCCACCTTAAGGGTGAAGTTTATCTAAGCTCAATGCATTCTAAGTCGCGGTGGTTGAGCAGCTTCTAGATTCAGGTTATCAAGTTCTTGGTCACCTGGTTGACTTTGGTCCTGAAGCTGTGATCTCTTAGCAATTTACTTCTTTAAATTTAACTTTTTATAAAGGTAATAATATATAGAACACACAAATAAAATTGTTAAAACTATAGTTAATATAGGAAAACTTATATGGTTCCTTATTAAATCACTACTAATCTTATCAATAGTCTTATCTAAGTCCTTTTCTAATTCCGATGACATAGTTTTAAGTTTATCAAAATTTTCTAAATTAATGTTAGGTTTTTTCAGTACAATATCATCAAAATTTAACTGTTTGAATTTGGTTACATCGCAACATGTGTCCTTTATCAGATTGGAATCAGAATTAACTTTATTTACTTTAATAGTTACATTTGATCTTGGTATAAGAGTACTTTCCTTGCAGAAGGCAATACATTGAGGTTGCAGCCTAAGTAGTCCTGCACCTAGGATATTTAGGTCATATGTGTTTTCATTGCATTTGATAACAAGTTTCGTAGTTTCTGATTGATTGAATATCCAGATGTTCTGTTGTAGCGGTTGCCAGATACTGATTTTACCGTATATAAATTTAGTCTCACATTGTTCTGGCAATTTTGATACAGCTTAGAAACTGATGGTACTTAATAGCAATTGTTGCGTTACATGTTAACAAGGTAGTAAATCGTTTAATTCAAAATAAAGAGTCTTGTCATCGCTCATTCCTATGAATTTATTGTCAGGTATAATCATTGCAAATGATTTTGGGGCGTTGTTGTCATGTGGTACTGGAACGGGTACAATTTTGTAAACGTTAAATATTGTGTGACGTATTAGTGGAATTTTTAGGACAAATACAATTTTAGTTTCTATAAAATAACAAAGTAAGCTAGACATATAATAATTAAATGTATGTTGTTTATATCTAATGTTACAGGAAACTCCTTAAAACTAGGCATATATCTAATATTTACATTAATGTCATTAAAGAGTCGTTTTGGAGTTATATATAATAGATGGGTGCAAAATATTACTCTTTGCAAGCAGGATAGAATTTATCAAATCTTTTAATTTGAATAAAAACGTCAACAACGCAGGCTGTAAAATATTAAGCACAATTTTATTCCTGAAATTTACATGGTTTAGTGTCACTGAAACATTTTTCATTGATAATGATAGTTTTTCAACGGCGTCGTTCAGTTGCATTTCATGATTATAATTTATAATTTGAAAAGTTTCATTGTATTTAGAGATTGCTTCGTTAGACAAAATAATGTTTTGTTTTACCAGGTTTGCCAAATCTTTTTCACTTGATTGTATATTTTGAATGATGTTATTAAATGTTTTTGCGTCGTTTTCATCCATTGTACCAAATATATGTTTAAAAACAGTACCGACTCCAGAGAACCAAGCAGATCGCTTGGATTTTGATGGTATTAGATGGGATAATGATGTCGTCATAAAGTGATTTCAATGCTTGAATCATATTGTGGCACTCAACAGCATCGAGTGCTTCGCTTTGTTGGCATAAATATCTAACAGTTCCAAATATACTATTAATATTTTTGATGTGAGGCTTAATAAACGTTATATCTACAGGAACAAATACTCGGAGTTGGCCACTGATTGGTTTAGCAGTGCCAATTGGATCAAAATAAATACCAGGGCTATTTGTTATTGGTTGAATGAAATCTTGTGTGCCTAGTGCTGGAGTCGTTAACAGGATCATCCTGAAATGTTAAAGCGAGTAACATAGCTCGCTTTAACTTCATCAAAATGTTTTTTACAAGACGTCGGTTAATTAAAAGAGTGAGGGTATTGTTACCATGAACATGTATTATTTTATAAGGACCTTTCCACACCGGAGAAAGGGCCTTCCTTAATCTCAAGTGGTTTTTGAGGTAGACAAAGTCTCCTGATTTGTATGAAATACCGCGTGTTCTTTTATCATAGTATACCTTGGACATATCTTTTGATCCTCATATATTAGCAAGTGCTGCGTCTCGCGAGTATCTAAGACGGTGTTGAAGTAATTTGACGTATTCGTGGTAAGTAGCAGCCTTGCTCTAATGCTCATATCATATATGCTGTCAGAAATGAATGCTTTATGGCCATATAAAAGTTCATACGGAGTGTAGTTAGTTGTACAATGGATGTTAGTGTTATAGGATAACATGGCGGTATACACATAACGAGGCCAATCGTTCTGATTGTCATTAACGTAAGATTTTAAGTATTCTTTTAATGTTGAGTGGCTCCTTTCTAACGCGCCTTGCGTTTGGGGATGATACGGCGAGGACCATAATTTTTTTATTTTTAGAAAATTGCAGGTCTGTTTAAAGAGTTCAGATGTGAAGTTAATAACTTGACCTAACAATATCATTTTGGGAATACCAAACATAGATATGAAGTGTAGAAGACAGGAGCAGGTTTCCTCAGCTGACCAGTTGGAAATAGGGTAAGCCACTGAAAATTTAGTGAGATCGTCTTGTAAGGTAAGTATGTATTTAAGTTTAGAGCTTTCAGCTTCAGGAAGAGGTCCAACTACATCGAGGGGTTCAAATGGGCGCGTGGAAGTAGTAGTGATTTCCATGGGTGCTCGATTAGTTTGTCGCAGTGCTTTGTTAGTTTGGCATAAGGAGCATTTCTTTACGTAAGCTTCAATATCGCTTCGCATATTTTTCCAACAATATTTCTCTTTAATTCGTTTAAGCATTCGCGAGGAGCCCACATGCCCAGCGATTGGAATATCATGATTATTTTTTAGTATCTTGGGTATTTCGTGAATTTCAGGGATCTTTATGTTATCATGGTGTATTGTAATAGCTATGTTGCTATTATTGAATAGGAAAAGAAACATACAGTGCGTTCACATTAACTTGACGCGTGAGAGAATTGGTAGCACTGAGATGTTTACTGTTACCATGTTAAATAAGAAATCATTTCCATTACTTGGGGAAAATAAAAGGATGAAGGGCTTGTTTTACCATCTTCCGATTAGGTCCGAAAGCTAATTCACATGTTATGTCCTTGTTACCAATTCTCTCACGCGTCAAGTTAATGTGCACGCACTGTATTATACACCTTGATAAACAAGTGATTGTCAAAAGGGTTTTTGAAATCAGAGATGCTGAGTTGCGTATAGGATGTTAATATTAGTTCGTTTCGGATAATAGACATTTGTAAATATCTTCGTAATTGGCAGTGTCACAATAGTGAACCTTTGTGAAAAGTAGGTAAACGATTCGGCCTTTTCGATTAAAGGATAAATGCGAATGTAGTGTTCTCTCTTTGGAAAGTATTTCTTCTTTATTTTCTAAGTCAGTCAGTACTTCCTCTACGTATAGGTTTGATTCATCTAGGTCTATGGATGTTCGAATAATTATGACTTTGTTGGTGCTTTTTAGTACACTATTGTTACTTTCGTTGATTTGGGCATTAAAGACAAAGTTCTTTTGTGCTGTTGTCTTTAGACATTTGGAATAAGAGTGATCCATTGTTTCCAGGGATGCCAGTGGGTCTAGAGGTAGACTCGGAGGGTTCTCTTGTGGATTAAAAGGATTATTGGGGAGTTCAAAGTCATCACTTTGCGGGTCAACTGTTGGTAGATCAAGGTCGCAGGACCTGGGCGGACTTAGTAAGTCGACCAATACTTCATCATTTTGTTGAGAAGTAGAAGGGGTTGGTTCATTGATATCTACTGGATGTAAGGGGTACCTTGAAAGAGCATCTGCTGCGGCATTGAGTTTACCCTTTTGATATATAATTTCGTATTCATAATCTTAGAGCTTCAGTCTCCACCTTTGGAGCTTACTACTAGGATCAGAATGGTTGAACAACCATTTCAGGGGACGGTGATCAGTGATAATTTGGAATTTTCGCCCATAGAGGTAGGGGCGGAAGGTTTTGCAACCAAGCTTGATAGCCAGCAATTCCTTTTCTGTAGTGCTATAATTACACTCGGACTTGTTTAAGTTTCTCGAGGAATATGCAATTGGGTTGTCTTTACCCACCTCGCCTTGGCAGAGAATAGCACTTATAGCGTAGTTCGAGGCATCGGTAGTGAGCACAAACGGTTTTGTAAAATTGGGGTAAATCAATAAGGGTGCTGAAATAAGTTTCGATTTGAGGATTTCAAAGGCGGTTTGTTGTTCATTTTGCCATGAGAAAACTGTGTATTTTTTTTAAAAGGGCCGTTAGTAGTTTGGCGAGCTTAGAAAAATCTGGGATGAATCTATGATAGTACGAGACAAGGCCTAGGAAGGATTTAATATCTTTCGGAGATTTTGGAGTTGTGAACTCTTCTATAGATTTTATCTTGTCAGGATTCCGTTTGACACCTTTATCAGTAATGAGGTGTCCTAAGTAGGAAACTTCTTTTCTCATGAACTCACACTTGTCCGGCTGAAGTTTCAAATTAGAGTGGCGGAGTCGTAGGACGGAGTCTTTTGAATACGTCAATTAGGTCTTTGACGTGAGAAGGTAGGTCATAGGAATATGACAATGTCATCAAGGTAGACAAAGCATTTGATTCCTTGGAGGCCGGACAAAGCTGAGTTCATTAGACGTTGGAAAGTCGAAGGCGCATTTTTTAGGCCGAAGGGCATTTGGTTGAATTCGTAATGACCTTGTGGTACAGAAAAGGCTGTTTTGGGAGAGTCTTTTTGGGACATTTCAATCTGATGGAATCCGGAAGCTAAGTCTAGTGTCGTAAAATATTTGCTTTTACCAAGTTGATCGAGAATTTCGGAGATATTTGGAATAGGATATGAGTCTCCGATGGTAACGTCATTTAGTTTTCGGTAGTCGATAACGACTCTCCACTTGCGCTGTCCCGAAGCGTCTAGCTTCTTGGGTACGATCCATATGGGGGTGGACCATGGGGATGTAGATGGTTTTATTATATTTTCAACTATCATTTTATTCATTTGGGCCTCTACTTCTTTTTCGTGGACTTCAGGGAATCTGTATGATTTTGCATGGATTGGTTGTTCACTAGTTGTTTTAATTTTATGTTTAATGGCTGAGGTAGAAGATAATTGTTCACCAGGTAGGTGGGAAATGTCAGAGAAATCAGTGCAAGCTTCGTAGAGATTGGATTTTTTTTTCATCGTTTAGATGGGACGTTCTTAGTAAGTTAAGGACATGATCTGTGCGTCGCAGGCAATTCGGTTGATTATTATCAACATGATTGATCTGGGAATTAGATGTGTCTAATGCTTCAATTTTTAATCTTAAGTCTGAATTAAGCTTGAAATATTTATCGGATGTGTTTACAATAGATATATTAATTCTGTCGTTGTTTTTTACTGTAACTATACAGTTGGCTACCAATATAGATTCAGAAATGTGTTGATCTAGGATGAGGCCTTATTTTATCTCCGGATTGGCTTCAGAGCATTCTATTATTGTTTCAGTTCGAGGAGACAGAGTATATATTGGCCTGGCAAATTCTATGTTGACACTGTGATTTCCAATTTTTAATGTATTTTCTTTATAGTTGATATTTGAATTAAGGTCTTTTAAAAGATCGGTTTCGATAATTCCGTCATAGTTTAATTGAATTGTGTCGATGATATGGAATTTGTGAGTGACTTTTTCATTTTTAACTGACAGGATTAATTGGGAGGATCCCAAAGTCGTCAACGGGGTATCAGTATTATCGATTCCTTTTATTTTGATTTTATCATTAGTCTGAATTTCAATAGGATTTTGAATACTTGATTGTTTTATTATACAGACTGCGGAATCAGTGTCGACTAACAGTGATAGTGGGCGAGTATTGACAGATGTTTTAATTTATATGTGAGGTAAATACCTTTTTTCGGTGTTGCTGTTTATTTCAATATCATTATGTAAGGGACGTGATTTTGGACTTCGATTTTGTTGATACTAGTTGAATTAGCAGATACAGCGGATTTAGTAGGTTCGCTGGAGCGATGAGTTCGGGGCTGGTTACCCTGTTCGTAGGCTCTTAGTGATACAGAGGATTCAGTGGATTTGCTGGAGCACTGAGTTTGGGGCTGGTTACCCTGTCCGTAGGCTCTTAGTGATACAGAGGATTCAGTGGATTTGCTGCAGCACTGAATTTGGGGCTGGTTACCCTGTCCGTAGGCTCTTGGTGATACAGAGGATTCAGTGGATTTAGTGGTACCGGCTTTTAACTTAGGAGGGTTATTTCCCGGGCGGTACAAGCCGGGAAAACCTATTCGTTTAAATTCGAAGCCATGTTCGATGTTTCATTATTGGTATCCACTTCGTCGACACCCTCTTCAGTTTCGAGATAGAACAGAACTCAACATTATTGGTTTGACGTTCACGGTTTTGGTTGGATGTGGAAAAGCCACGTGACTGAGAAGGGTCCCCTACGTAGTTTCGATAGCCGTTGTTGCGAAAAACGTTGTATCGATTTTTTTTCCTGCTGCCTCATAAGTTCGAAAGCTTATGGACTCGAATGCTGTACTGGCGAAAGACGCTGTTTCGAAAAACATTTTCACTGCCTCATACGCTCGAATGCTTGTTTGTTTTTTAACTTTTTTTACACTTTATTGCGCAATAAAACTTAAATAACGTACAACGTGATAACAATTACGTACACCTTCGCTCCATCAACTTTCAATAGTCATATAGTTCTGTTATTGTTGGGAATTAATAGCCTTATAAACCTTTTAGGTACTCGCATAAGTACTCGTTTGTACTAATACTTATAATACTTGTGCAATTGATTAATTTCGAAACTTGATACCACTTCAGTAGTAATTGTTATAGATCAGTAATAGATTGTTTGTTACACGTAGAAAATTTGTCAAATAATAATATTTAGTTTAATTTAGTTTAAATGTAGATTTAAACTAAATTTGTTTTGTTTTCTTCAATACTTGATTTTTTTATACGCATTAAGACTGTATGAATCGAAATGACAAGCATTCGAGCGTATGAGGCAGTGAAAATGTTTTTCGAAACAGCGTCTTTCGCCACTACAGCATTTGAGTCCATAAGCTTTCGAACTTATGAGGCAGCGGAAAAAAAATTCGATACTTACAAGGTTTTTCGCAACAACGGCTCTCGACACTACATAGGGGACCCGACTGAGAATTAGGTGAGTTGCGCATTCTGTTATTATTGTACTCCCTCTTTCGGCAATTTTCAATAGTGTGCCCGGCATTTTTGCAATAACGGCAGATGACCTCATTAGAGTTTGAATTCCATTGGGTGGAGCGCTGAGGGTGCGAAGTGGTTTGAGCTTGATTACCTATAATAAGTAGGCGCCCTCACGCTTGTTGAGTTATGTTGATCGCGAGACTGTTGTCAGTTATTGTTGTCTCTGAACCCTGATTGATTAAATTGATCGCGCCTGGGATTTGCATTACATGAAGACGACGCAACATTTTTCTTGTAAATATGCTGCATAAGCTTTTCTTCTTCAACGGCAATATTTATTGCCTCATCTAAGGAATTTGGATTTCGACATCTGACAATCATTGACAATCGCTGACTTAAGCCAGTCAAAAAGACATGTGAGGCTAAATTTTGCATTGCGGCGACACGGCCAGACGAGTTTGCGTTTAATTGATATCGAGATATTGATTTCGGTAAGTAGCTTTGACAAGAGAGATTCAACTCGGAGAGCGAACTGGTTGACCGTCTCGTTGACGTTTTGTTTGCAATCTTGGAGATCAGAAAGCAAATGTGTGTAGTGTTTGGTTTCTCCGAACTGGGATTTCAGAAAGTCTTCGAGTTGGGACCATTTGTCAAACTCCTTGATCGAGCAGGCGGTTTCAGCTCTGCCTTCGAGTTGACTTAAAATGTATTTTAACAGAAGGTCCTGTTGAGAGGCACTTGCGAGATTCATGGCATTGCGGCAGTTATTTAAGAATGGAATTAATCTGTCCCTGCTGCCGTCGAACTTATTTATGAATTTTATTAGAATATTCATGTCAATTGTTGTGGTTTCCAATGGAATGCGTGCAGTTGTACCACTATTACCTGCACCTTCGTTGGCGTCTTTATTACCTTTCGACATTTCTACGAATCGAGGTGTTTAATAACAACAAAAATGATTTTTTAGCTAAGTGGGACAACAACACCTCCGAGTAACGACATTGTATAAGCACGAGATAAGAATTTGTTCACAGGAATAATGAGCAAGCAGTTTGCGTTCTGATCTTAGGAATGTAATTAAATGTTATTATTAGAAAGTACTTATGATTAATTAGCACAGAACTACGATTGTTTTTTCACTTATATTCACTGGATTGTTTGTGGTAAAATATTATGTTGTAACTCACAGGATTGGTAGATTTATAAACTGGTACATTGTAGACGGGAAGTAGAACTCCAAAGCTGGACCTGGATTTGGCACGATGAACTCGGTGGTGTTGGAACGGTGGATTCAGAGGAACTGGTACAATGAGCACGACGATGTTGTGACGTTGTATTCAGTGGAACTGGTATGATGTGGAGCTGGTACTATGAACACGACGGTGATGGGCTGACAAGGAGCTTCCGTAGAAATCGCGCTGATGGCGATGACCCTTTGCGCCGTGGATGTAGAATATTGAAGGGACTAGGTACTGTCACGTTCAAAATATAGCACTTCACAAAAAGGTCACTGAAGTATCACTCAAATGTATTAAATTTTATTGGGAGACGTTTCCAGGGACCTGTGCGAGATCCCTTAGCGCTGCCACCAATGTTAGAACGGGTCTCGGTTTTTGAGTTTTAAAAAAAAGATTTTGAATTACTTACACAGTAGAAAAATAAAACTTTAATTAAATTAAATAATTAATGCAGGAATTTTAGGACCGGCGTAGCGCGACGGAGTATGGATTGAGACTGAAAAACAATAGGTGTCTGAGGGACTTGATTATGAGAAAATGCTGATGCGATAGTCTGAGTATTGAAGGAGGGATGATTAAGCAAATGTCTATAGAAGGCAAGGGTATAACAGTACCTACGCCTTTATTAAAAGTTTTATTTTGTTTTCAGGTCAGTACTGAACATGGAAAGTGAGCAGAAATGTCTGTTATCTGCCAACGCGACGGTCATATTCTCATTTCTTGATCAAATCTACTGCAGCCTGACGTAGTTGATGATCCTTATATGCGTTCGAAAATTCCTTCGTTGATGTGGTCATCAAACTATATACCTATTGTCTAAAATCTATAAACGAAACGTGTTTAAATATCAGAATTCATCACATGACACATCAAATTACTACATCCATCGAATTACTGAATTAGGTATTACTTGCAATAATAATATAATATTGTGATAATTAAATACGTTTTGCAACTTTTAGCGACAGATTGCGGTCGAAGATGGATTTACCTAATCAATATTAGCAATAGTATTTTCCTTTTCAAATTTTATTGCAAGAAAAACATAGGGTATAAAGTTTTGATAACTTTTAAATACAAGGTCTTAGCTCGATCTGTATTTTTTCTAAATAGGAAGAAGAAACGTAACGTCGATATACTATGTCGTTATGGATTCTATTCTGAAGTATAGGCCTTCAGGAAGATATCTGAGACGGAGTATTATGTTGACGTTGACGATTATAACTGTAAATTAACTATTTTGTATAAAAAGTGTTGCTTTTTAAATTATTGTTACTTATTTTGCAATTTTAATTAATTACGTGATTTAATTCATGAAGTCTTAATTTTTTTCTACGGTTCTATCGATATTGATGGAGAGTTAGGCCCATCCCTAGTCGGTAGCATTTGACAGTAGGGCCTGTACGCACCTTGAAATCGGTGCATTGATAAACGTAGTGTCATCTTGTTTTTTCTTACGGAAGGTTGGTTAGTGAAAGCAGGACAGCATTACTGTCTAAGGTTTCTGCGAAGTTACTGCTACCCTCAGAATAAGAACTAAAGCATAGAAGGAGCGTTATAAAATGAACACATGACACATGTCTGTCTCGTTAGTTTGAAACGTCGCCAACCACGTGTTAGACAGAGAAAAATATAGTAGTGTGTTGTTGTATTATTCTATGCTCCCGAATTAGATAGGTGTAATTCGGCTTGAAAATCACGGCTCTTAGTGGCTGCCAAGTATCTTTGATTTGACAGTGTGTTAGACAAGAGATTTTGAATTGCGTCGTCACCGAAAAGCTTGTGTTTTTTGGGTTGTTTTAAGAAAATTTGAAGTGGAATTTAGTGGAGATTTATAGTATGGAGTAAACGTAATACATCGGAATGGCGTGTGTGATATTGGGATGTAAAACTCATTCGGGAGAAGAGAAAACAAAACCACCTTCATCAGCTTCCATCGGTTAGACTCAATTTTGTGTACTTTGTAGTGGTTTTTTCGCTTGCATTTTAACTATGAGCTACTTGCAATTCCAACATAGCTTTAATATCATTTGAGAATAGTGTTTCAAAGTAAATAAATCATGATTATAATCAATTTAATCATAGTAACAAGTTAGTTGTTTGTAGGGTGATAGGGCTGGGAGTTTCCCACTACCGCAGTGAAAAATATCGATATTTAGTAAAGAAGTTTATTTTATTTCTTGTGTTTATTTCACTTTATCTCAATTAACTTTTGAAAGCTCGATCCAGTAACGTTCTATGAAGCTATCGATTCGATTGTTTATGATTATCGATAAATATTTTTCCTGTTTGAATCTATTGATTGCATTGATATTTTTATAGTTTTAGGGTGATAAATTAAAAACTACCAAAAGGGGTTTTGATATTATGTTAACTTTAAAAACCTATTTAGAGGCTAATAATTCCACCCATGCTGGGATTCGAACCCGCGACCTCTGGCTATCCGTGCCAGCGCTCTTACCAACTGAGCTAATGGGCGACTCACCGGCATCAGTGAAATTTCGAACCTCTATAACATTCTCTGTATTACGTGCAGGCAGTGACATCTGGCTGAAGCAATTTGCATCACTTGCAGCCCCGAGTACCTACTTTGCAGTTAGGTTTTACATCTGAATGATATTAACTTCTAATATATCCACCTTCTTTCAAAAAATTTAGAACTTGTTATAAGATAGGTTCATATATCGTATAGAATAGTTTTCGCTCATAATCTACGTGTCGTAACATAATAATAATGTAGCGAACAAATCGCACCACCATTGTGAAAAGAAGGAGTCCAGCAGTACTGGTTTTTATATCTACGGTTTGCTGTCAAATTAATAAAAAACTTCAAGGGTGTCCATCTGTCATAAAAAAAGTTTGGATTGATTATAGTGGTTTTTAATTAATAATTATTTATTTCAGGTTACCCGAAGATAGCACAATGCAACAAATGTGGATAGACAGCATGGCTTCACGGTCAAATTGGTAATGAACAAAATCACGTTTGCAGCAGACATTTTGAAGAAGACTGTTTCATATACGTGATTAGGTTAGGACATTATTTTTTCATATACAAGATTAGCTTAGGACATTATTTTTTAACAGAGACTGTCATTTAATTTTATATAAACAAATTAATTTGTATAAGTTCATTACTGATTTATAAGTATATTTATAAATAGCCAGAATTTTAGTGTTTATATTTCTATACCCTCTCCTAATAGTGCTGACCAAGACTGTCGTTAACTGAACTAAGCTGAAAAGGACTAACATGAAATGTTTTTTAATTTTACCTATTATTTTACGTGTTCTTCTGGCTTTTTGTAATTCTCTGTGTAATTTGAAGGTACTGCTCTGGTTCCTGATACACAGGTTACCCATTTTCAGGAACCAGGAGTTTTGAACAATTTGGATGTGACGCTGGTTGTGCAGTAAATTATTTAATAAATGAATTCAATAATTTATATCATAACCAGCCATTTCCGTAAAAACATCTTCTACATCAACATTAGATGATACAGTTTTTTTTAAATGTTCATAACTTTTGTCAAACATGAAACTTAGGGATAAAAAACAATCACAAGTTTGTTTTTCTTTGAGCTGCGCTCTAAAATTTTGAATGCATAAAGCTCGCTATGTAGGTATAGTTAGATCGATGAAAATTTCTGTATTGGATGCAAATTGAACTTGTACAAATAAATAGTTAACTGTATTTTTTTCTATTTAACTTGAGCTTATGCTGTACATACATGCAAGCTTACATTACATACCAGATTTAGCACTTACAAGTTACAACCTTGGTAAATTTAATATACGTATCTGCACGTAATACAGAGAATATTGTAAAGAGGTTCGAAATTTCACTGATGCCGTGAGTCGCCCATTGGCTCAATTGGTAGAGCGCTGGTACGGATAGCCAGAGGTTGCGGGTTCGAATCCCGGCATGGGTGAAAATTTTTAGCCTCTAAATAGGTTTTTGAAAAATTAATATACCTATAACAATCTCACTGTGCGTGTTATCGAACTCTTCGTAAATGGGTTCACCGATTTTGATGAGTTTGTGTATTTGCAACATAGGTATATGTGAGAACAAGAGTTTGGAGAGCTGAGAATATATCGTAGGTTAAATAAATATGGCACACCAAGGTTTGCGGTGCGAGCAAATACCATAGTAATATTAATATAGACTGCTATATTTACAGAATGTTTAGTTAAGGAATAAATAATATCGACGTTTTCGTGTTGTTTGTCCCATCCTTATGGATTTCTACTTTTGTCTATGACCCCCAACATAACTACAGTGCGTTCACATTAACTTGACGCGTGAGAGAATTGGTAGCACTGAGATGTTTACTGTTACCATGTTAAATAAGAAATCATTCCCATTACTTGGGGAAAATAAAAGGATTGAGGGCTTGTTTTACCATCTTCCGATTAGGTCCAAAAGCTAATTCACATGTTATGTCCTTGTTACCAATTCTCTCACGCGTCAAGTTAATGTGAACGCACTATATGACTTTCTCTAGGCAACCTAGTACGATTGTAAAATTTCGAGTGTACGAGTACACTGCAGTTGTCCCTTTCTGGCACGAAGATTCATTGTAAGAGTAACAAGGAACGCTATTCAATAATCACTTTTTATATTACGGCTCCTTCTATGCTTTAGTTCTTATTCTGAGCTGCTACCTCAGAATAAGAACTTATTCTGAGGCTGCTACCTGCTACCCCTTGTATGATAATAAATCTAGCGTAGCGAGACGAATTTACTGGAGTTGGCAGCACTGGTGTGTGTGTTGTGCAGTGTCTCCAAAAATGCCGTAATTACGGTAAACCTACCGTATTTTGAACATATCTACTACCTACCGTAGACATGTTAAATTCTACCGTAATTTCGTCTGTAGGAGTGGTGGCGCCTTAAAAAGGATGTACCCAACCAACCTTACATACAGTTTATTTTTATTTGAAACACTGCTTAAAATGGCAACACTATCATTTCCTGGGGTATTACCGTAGATAGACGGGTATTACCTTGTATGCATAGACAAGTAGACTAAATTTATGCGACCAAATTACGAAGTTATTGAATATAGTAATGAAGTAGAACTTAGCCATACCTCTGCGTTTTGTCAGCTTTAACTTCTGTTCGCCATTTTCTCACAATAGTTTGCACAAATCTTTTACCGTAATAATATTTATAAAAATGGTATCTGACACTGATGACAGCGACGCTGGACCTTCCAGTAGTAAGCGCGCTAAAAATAAGTCTTACAAAAATTTCGACCAGAGTGGGTGAAAAATAAAGACTTCTTCGTGGATCCTCCAGATATATTTTGGCATAAGGTGTCAGAAATCAATACTAAAGAATGCTCGCGACCCGTAGATAGAGTAGAACTATAGATCAATGCACAGTGTAACCGTTTTCACGTCGGTGAATATTATTTGTTTGTGTGCGTGAATGTTGCCACAATAATATTTCAGTCGTTCATAGGCCATGAATAAAAATGCAGATTAAGTTTTGAATTTTATTAATCATACATGTCTGACAATTGTTTGCAGAACGTAGCAAACGTTTTATAAACAATTGTCATTTTGTATTATTAAAAATACGTTTTATTTTACACGTTTAAATTTTACAAGTTAAGGCGCTTAGGGACGCTATCTAGGACCACCAATGGAATACAATCATAAACTGTTTTATTAATAAGTTTTTTTCATATAAAAATTCACCATATAAAAAATCTTTCGAAGGGTACCTCAGACCACCAAAATGTACATTTTGTCGAAATGTAGAGAGCATATTCGAGCATTTGATGTAGGTGACCAGTTCTCTCTTCTAAATGCTAGCACCCATTTTTCCAGAACAGAACTATTTTGAAGAAATCTGGAAAAGAAACATTGCTAATATTAATAAATATTGTAATACATTAAAATATAATAAGTAATAACTTTAGTATTATTATTCGCGATACTCATACATAGCTGTTGTATATTGAACGGTTCGATTATTTATAAGGGAAATAAGGTAATTACGTTTTACCTAATAAACGATCGCGGCTAGACGGTATTGTACGAGATTCATTGATACAAATTCAAATTTGAATTCTATACAGAATTCAAGGGCACATTGCTTGCGGCAGAATGCACAAAAACACCGAAAGGGTTCTTGCGATAAATTCGAGTTGACACATTTTCTGCTGAGTGGAATGAATGCTGAAAAATTATATGGGCAACAAGTCACATAGGAAGGCGATGCAGCTATCTAACAAAGCATCAGGATATTATATTTGATAATTCAGTGCTGTAGCCGTAATGTTTCTGTCTCTATTGTTTTTATTATAGATTTCGATATCAACCCTTGTATGTCCATAACTCTGGAGCACGGGTCCTGCATCGCAGAAAGGTTAGGCCATACTCCACCGCAGGGGCCAAGCCCGGGTTATAGTTTTAGGTACATTTGATTTTTAATAACGATACATTAAGTATTAAAGATTCATAATATATTTTGATTACGTTTGTAACTTAATATCTGTACAAGGACAAGCCGTCGAAGTCTGGGACTTCGAGTTAGTAATGATCACGCAGCGTTGCCAGATATACGATTTAAATCGTATTCATACGATGTTTTACATTTATGTTGCATATACTCGTACGATCAAGGGGCAGAAATCGTACGTAAACATATGACATTTTTAGATTTTATTCAACCAAAGTACTAATACCAACATAGCACGTCACTATTTATTCTTTTACTTACTAAGTAGCAACCCTTAAGGTAAATCTAACTAATGTGCGACGTTACCGGTTACTCGTTTTTGTGACACAGATTATGAACGCTGCTTCAGTTCAGTCAATCTTATTAAAACAAAGATCCGAAATAGGCTGAGCAATGAAACTCTAAACGGCACACTTTTGGCAAACAACATTATTAAGCGCTATGGGTGTTGTGTGGTTTTTTCTCCAACAAGAGCAATAATATTAACATTACAGTAAAACCCTTTACGGGGATAAATAAAAACCTAAAAATAGTGTGTTTATGTTTAATCGATTGTTTACTTTAAAGTAATAAAACAAAGGTTTTGAAAACGTTCTGTTTTTTTAGCAGCCTTCTTAGGGAATACTACTTTTTATTTTCCCATCGTACGGTCGCTTATAACGTCTGCCAACACGGTCAAGTAATTATCGGGATTTTCGACATAAACGGATGGCAACATTTTTTAACTCTTCGTTTTTTTAGGTTAGGAAAGAAAATTCTATTAAATT
Organism: Yponomeuta sedellus; assembly: GCA_934045075.1. Classification (NCBI taxonomy): domain Eukaryota; kingdom Metazoa; phylum Arthropoda; class Insecta; order Lepidoptera; family Yponomeutidae; genus Yponomeuta; species Yponomeuta sedellus. The sequence continues at coordinate 14,071,591 of OW203724.1, forward strand.
TCTTTTCTTACGGACTAGTTGCAAAGCTACTAGTTGAAACTTAACTAAAATACTCAACATAAGGCAACTTTGGGCTTAACAATAATTGAAACACAATAATTATTTACCTATCAAAGGAAACTTCCCCGAAAGCTCTTTCTTAACGATTTCTGCATACGAGTACACTACAATTCACCATACTTTCTCTATTTAGGTCACTTTTAATATATCATTTCACAAATACACGGTTGCTCTTCGAAACGGCTAGCGTAGCGTTAAATATGATAAAATTTTCAAAATCTTGTCGTTTGTTTGCCCCCAAAAACGTCAACTTGACACTGGGGGGGGCAAACAAAAAAAGCAGTTAGTGTCGCCGCACACGGGCCACACGCGACAGCCACAAACGCCGCCACGAGAAGCTAGAAGCGGCTACAAAGGTAGCTGAAGCGCGCGACAGCCACTTGTGGCCGGTGGTCGACACTTGCGGTCGGTGGCTGCTACTTTTTTTAACCCTTGCGTGGCAAAGTGTGTCCTTAGAGGGAGTTGTTATATCTCATATCTTTGCTCACCGAGACACACTATATATCTATCATATCTCGCTCACCACTTGTGTCCTAGCTCATACGACGTCCAATCTACTAAGTGCGTGTGGAAACGAGACACAAGTGGTGAGTCAGTCTAGTCTACCTATTTATTCCCTACTTTATCCAGACACGTTTCTTTTGGTGAACTTTCTCTCATCGCTCGTTGGTTAAGACGAGAAATCAGGCCGAATGTAACCGATGTCAGACGATGTTGATCTCGCTCTCGCGCATTGTGTGTGAGCTGGATAAAGTAGCAGGAGATGACTACCGTACTGAGTTGAGAGTATGTGTGAGGGAGCCAGATATAGTTAACATCTCTGGGATATGAATGGGACACACTTGACGGTGAGGGAGTTGTGTGTCCACTCATATCTGGCTCTTGAGTTACCCAAGGAAGGCTATTGCGTGCAGTATCATAATGGACTCAATTCGTCGGAAAAAGACGTCGTCGTAGAAGACGAAACTGTAGTTATTGGATACATCCAATTTTAACGAATGTACACAAATGCAACGAACATGTCGATAATCTTCTAAACCATCCTAAAAAGTTTTCAAAACATTTTTTTTAAGTTTACACTTTATTTAACTTTACACAGGTTAAATGAGGAAAGGGAGAGAGGGGCGCGGAATCGCGCCAGTGGCGTGTGGCGGCTTTTTGTGTCGGCGTTTAGTGGCCGGTGCGAGCCACAAGAAGCAAGCTGCGACGATTTGTAGCGTGTGACCGCCACCGGCGCCAACCGTGTGCGGCCAGTCCATATAAAATGTATGAAAATTACAGGAAATATGCCAGTGGCGGCGTTTTGTGGTTGTGGCCGGTGGCCCGTGTGCGGTGACCCTTAGTGTCGCCGCACACGGGCCACACGCGACAGCCACAAACGCCGCCACGAGAAGTTAGAAGCGGCTACAAAGGTAGCTGAAGCGCGCGACAGCCACTTGTGGCCGGTGGTCGACACTTGCGGTCGGTGGCTGCTACTTTTTTTAACCCTTGCGTGGCGTGCAGTATCATAATGAACTCTGACGAAGAAGGTTTAATTGCGCTACTTTTGATAAAAAGACGTCGTCGTAGAAGACGAAACTGTAGTTATTGGATACATCCAGTTTTAACGAATGTACGAACATTTCGATAATCTTCTAAACCATTCTAAAAAGTTTTTCAAACATTTTCGTTTAAGTATAGGTACGTTTTGGGAACTACATGCCTTATTATATGCTGGATTAAAGCACCACGACACCAACATGCGGAAAAGCATCGCACCTGCGGAAAGACTAGCTATTACATTAAGGTAAGTTTCACAACAATTTCAATAAACAATTCGCAGATTTCTTCCCAGGCCTTCACTTTTTCTCCTCTATTACTATAACTATCACTTTTTGAATCCCAAATCTCAGGTCGGGATTGTATCCCTGATATAAATAATTATATATCCATATTTATCTACCTACATGAACCACATACTACCGTACCGTGCGTTACCGTCGACCTGTGCCGTCGACTTTACAGCACAGGTTAACTGAGGCAAAGGAGAGGGGGGCGCGAGTGGCGTGTGGCGGCTTTTTGTGTCGGCGTTTAGTGGCCGGTGCGAGCCACAAGAAGCAAGCTGCGACGATTTGTAGCGTGTGGCCGCCACCGGCGCCAACCGTGTGCGGCGAGTCCATATAAAATGTATGAAAATTACAGGAAATATGCCAGTGGCGGCGTTTTGTGGTTGTGGCCGGTGGCCCGTGTGCGGTGACCCTTACACTTTTGCTGTTTACTCTATCTCTTTCTCACCCATGATCGCTACGAAGTTTGTTTCATTTAAAACTTGTATGTGTGCGCTGTGGCTTGCTCTATAGTTTTACTCCCTCTACGCAAAATGTGGACGACGAATGGAGAAGATGGAGTCTTGAGTGTTGCCGCAACCGAAAATGTATTTCGGACGTTACCCAATCTGAAAAAGGACCGTTTTCAAGATTAAGGTACGGTTTTCATTGTACTGTATGTATAGTAAAGAAATAAAGTAAAAAAACAAGATACTAGGTAGGTATTTATAGTTATTATACCTTATTGCTCAAGTTGTTAGTGGTAGGTTCATGACGCTCCACCGCCAACCACCAAACACAATAATAATTATAGTCAATTTATTTTATCATGCATTATCTTTATTTTATGTTATAGTTTATTACATAAAATTAGTAGGTATGTTCAAATCGTAAAAAACAAATCATAAAATCACGGCAAAATGTTTGTTTTCTTTTCATTGATGATGTTCCGCTCTACGCAAATTATATAAGTTGCAGTTCATTCAATTATTTCATGTTATCCATCTCATCCACTCTACTGTACTGAGAGTTATGTGATTGTGAGCTAAAGCATAATTCAATGGCTATAGCTAGTTTTTTTCCTAATTCGAAACGGACCATGCCATGAGTTCGTAAGCGGCATGTCAAAAATATTGCTATCTTTGTTTCCCACAAATGAATGAAATGTTATGTTATCACATAGCTCAGTTTTTGCTTAGCGCTGTCGTAAGGATGCGTTCAAAGAAAACATAATCACTTAGTTGGATGTGTTCACTAATAAAATGTTGATTGGGATGCGTATACGGAGTGGCGGCTTAGAAAAAGGGACGGTGAAGGGACGGTCGTAAAATAAAAAGGACGGAAAACCGTCCCTTTTAGGACGGTGTGGCAACGCTGATTAAAAAGCGCGGGAAACGTTGAATTAGGCGGGCGTATCTTTTTGTTAAGAATTTGAAAATTATTTTAAAATAGGATTATAAGATCAGTTCTTTTATATTTTTGTAATATATTGTAGATTAGAGTTTCTTTTATAGTTTTTGTATATACTTTCTTTATATCTGGTAAGTTTTTTTTGTTACTTTCTGTCTGGGCCCATGGAGGAGCCGCCCGATCCGGGGGGCACAGTCCCCTCGGTCGGTGTTAACATCACTATCCCAATTAATAATGAGTCCACTGGTATGGACACTGACGGATCAATTAGATCAGAAAAAAGAAAACGAACCAGGGCGCAGCGCAAGGTCTGCAGACACTGTAACAAAAGAAGGAAACATCATAAACTTGGTTCAGATACGGTTGATGTTTGTGGATGTGATAGCGACGACAGTAAAAAAACGACTGTGTGTGAAATGCCAGATTCACAAGGGGCTTCGTCCCAAGTGGACGCAGGTTCTTCTGTGTCGGGTGTTTCACCATTACCCATGACTCTGCCCCTTCAGTCTCCTCAGGTTGGCAGGACTCAGTACGAATCGACTGATGCCTCCCCTTACATTATTGAAGTTGTTACCTAGCAACAGAAGACTATGTTTTTATTGATTCTGTCAAGACAACGAAAAAGAAAATACGTGTCTTATATTTTGTGAATGTTTTATTATTGTATTGTGTTTTAATAAAGTTGATTTGAGTAATACAAAGTTTCTGCTTCTGCGAAATCCACCATCTCCAAGTAGTTATGGGCCCAGACCCAGAAGTTTAAGAGAAATGGAGCTTTCAAAAATTCAAATTGTAAAACTTGACGGCCACAATTGGATATCATGGAAGTACCGGATGGTAGCCTTGCTGAGAGGTATGGACGGACTCATGGATATTGTGGAAGGTAAAACTCAAAGTCCAGCTAGACCTGAAGAGGGAAGCGGAGACGCTGCAATAGAACTTTACAAAAGAAGTCTACGTGAATTTGTGAAGTTAGAGAGTACAGCCCTGCTCTTGATAACTAACAATGTGACAGACGAGACGCTTGGCAAAGTAATTAGATTGTCCACTCCGAAAGAAGTTTGGAATGAACTCCATAGATTATATGAGGGACCTAACGAGGGCCGTCTCTATGATATATGTTTGGACTTCTTCAAGCTTAAGAGGGATCCGTCAGATGACATGTCGACTCATGTATCGAAATTAAAGAACTTGTGGCATAGTTTGAAGGAAGAGTTACTAAAAGAAGAAAAGGTAGAGTTACCTGAAGTCCTTTTGATTTGTAAGATCCTTGATACGTTGCCTGAAACTTATTTCTCGTTCAAGTCGAGTTGGCTGTTAATGTCAAAGAAGGATAGGACAGTAGATATCATTACGAGCCAGTTGTGTGCACATGAAAAAGCGCTTAATGCTAAGATGGCTGATGCTTAATCAAGTGAGACAGCGCTTTATGTGAAGACAAATAAAAAGGTTGCTAAGGGGTATGACCAAAGAGACCAAGGGACAAAGAAAAAGTACAAATGCTTTATTTGCAAGGAGCCTGGTCATTTTAAAAAGGATTGCCCAAAAACTGGGATCAAGAGATTGCTTTTAGCAATAAGGCCGCCAATTGTACTATGTATATTTGCAATTGTTTTGTATTTGTTGTTTTTCCAGTGTACAATAAAGAATATTCTTATCTTATCTTATCTTATCTTATCAAGGAGAAGGAAAATAAAGCTCATAGTTCTAACATGATGTTACTAATGGTGAATTCGACGGATTCTGGCAATGATCGTGATGATTGGTATGTGGACAACGGGGCCACTCACCATGTCACAATGCGAGGAGATCTGTTCCAAGATTTTGAACACTTTGGTGAAGTTCACACAGTAACTACGGCGGATGGAAACATGATTAAGGCTGTTGGGAATGGCACAGTGCATGTAGAAGCCAATGTTAAAGGACGGATTGAGAACCTCTTTTTAAGAGATGTTTGGTATGTTCCCCAGATTAGCAAGAACCTCTTCTCTGTGCTTAGTTCACAGGATAAAAACCCTACGAGCGTATTTGAGTCGCGGGTTACAAATTGTTCCATGAAGATAAATGGTAGGATTGTTGTAACAGGAACAAGGCAAAGATATGGAGGTTTGTACAAAATAGAGTGCAAAGCCGTACGCCCTGCTGTTACAGTAAACTCAATTGAGCATGGAGATACGCTCCAACTATACCATGAGCGGTTGGGACACCAAGACAAGAAACATTTAGGATCCAGTGCCAAGGACAAAGAAATAGATAATTTATGTACAAGGTTTATTTACACTATTTCTATTTTTAATGCACTAACCCGTGCTAAGGAACAAATTTAAAAACCTATTTAGAGGCTAAAAATTTCACCCATGCCGGGATTCGAACCCGCAACCTCTGGCTATCCGTACCAGCGCTCTACCAATTGAGCCAATGGGCGACTCACGGCATCAGTGAAATTTCGAACCTCTTTACAATATTCTCTGTATTACGTACAGGCAGCGACATCTGACTTAAGCAAATTGCATTACTTACAGCCCCGACTACCTACTTTGCAGTTAGGTTTAACATCGGAACGATGTCACTGTACCCACATGATTACACTATTTTTATTTTTAATGCACTAACCCGTGCTAAGGAACAAATTTAAAAACCTATTTAGAGGCTAAAAATTTCACCCATGCCGGGATTCGAACCCGCAACCTCTGGCTATCCGTACCAGCGCTCTACCAATTGAGCCAATGGGCGACTCACGGCATCAAGGTTTATTTACACTGAAAGTACACTGGCACGGTGGAAATTATAATGTACAGAAGGAGTTAACACTGACTAACTACAATAATTAGATGAAACTGAAAACTATAGCATCTGCATGAAAAACAACATAAAATTATAAAATAAAATCGATTCCGATAGCAATCATCATTTTTTTAGACAGAATAGAAGAAACAACTTTTTAAATAAAATCTCTACTTCTACACGCAGCCTGCCAGCTATGCTTGGCGGAGCAATGAGGTTCGAATCTGCGCGCGCCTGATTGCCGCCTGTGAATGTGGTGTAGAGTCAACCCCACAAACATGTCAAACGATTGATAGAGAAGGAGCTAGGAGTAAAGACGTCAAACAGTGGAGAACTATGCGAAGGCTGTATCTTTGGGAAAGCGCACAGGCAACCATTTGGTGTTCGCGAAAAAGCTACGGTGCCTGGTGAGCGCATACACTCTGACGTCTGTGGTCCCTTTCCTGCAAGTATCTCGGGATATCGCTACTTTGTATTATTTAAAGATGAGTATACACGGTACAGGTATGTGTATTTTCTGAAAAATAAATCCGACGTCTATCAAAAGTTAAAACTGATGCTGTCTGAGGCTAAGAATGCGGGGCACAGTGTAAAGGAGCTTTGAAGTGACAATGGGGGTGAATATGACAATAAAAGAGTACGAGATCTACTTGAACAGTCCGGAACAAAGCAGAGACTCATAATGCCGTACACCCCGGAACAAAATGGCTGTAGTGAAAGAGAGAAACGAACTCTTGTCGAATCTGCTAGAGCAATGATGTACGCGCATGAAGCAATTCCTCAAAATCTATGGGCAGAGATGGTTAACACTGCTGTGTACATATTAAACAGGACAGGACCAACTTTGGTAGAACACAAGTCGCCTTATGAGCTTTGGCTAAACAGGAAGCCTCAAATAAAGCACTTGAGGATAATTGGCTCCAATTGCTATGCGCATGTTCCGAAGCAGAGGAGAAAGAAACTACATAAGAAGGCTACACGTTGTATTTTAATTGGCTACGACAATGATGACGGGTACAGACTCTGGAATCAAGAGCAGAATTCGCTGGTGAGGTCCAGAGATGTAGTCTTTAATGAAAAGGTGCTAGAGACTTCAATTCATGAACGAGACTCTAAGCCAGTCTGCGATCAGGAAAATGAGATTGAAGTAGTTCCTGTTAGAAGTAGTTTGACTAATAATGAAGAAAATGTTCCAGGTGTGTCCAACAGGGAAAGATTCGAACAAACTGATGGTGGTGATATTGGAGTGGATGAAGAACATATAAGTGTCGGTGAAGAGTTCCACGATGCTCACAACATTTTACCTGAACAATCTGTTGAATCGGGGGGGAATGTTGTTGATGGTGTAGACAATCATGTGGAACATGGACACGAACAAGATGATCATGAAGATGAGTTCCTGGAACGTATGATACTTCGTGACCGTTCTACGCTACGCCCTCCAGATCGATTCAAAGACTTTGTTCTGAATGTTATCATGGGATACAACGAGCCAACTTCGCATAAGGATGCGATTAGAAGCCCAGAGAAAGATCTATGGGAAAAAGCCATGGATAATGAGATTACGTCTTTAAACGAAAATGACACATGGAAGCTCGTAAGTCTGCCTAAGGGAAGAAAAGCTTTACCATGCAAGTGGGTATTTCGAGTAAAGATGAACGCTGATGGCTCTATTGATAAATACAAGGCAAGACTAGTCATTAAAGGTTTTTATCAGAAAAAAGGTGTAGACTATGAGCAGACATTTAGCCCGGTTACCAGAATGGGGACCGTTCGCTCTGTGCTTAGTGTAGCAGCTAGCGAAGGAATGGCGATGCTGCAGTTTGATGTCTCGACTGCCTTTTTATATGGCTCTCTGAATGAAGAGATTTTCATGAGACAACCGGAAGGTTACGACGACGGCTCTGGTCGAGTTTGTCTTTTACGGAAGAGTCTTTATGGGTTAAAGCAAGCACCTCGATGCTGGAACCGATGCATTTTAGACTTCTTCAAAGAGATTGGCTTCAAAACAAGTGAGGCGGATCCTTGTCTTTTGATAAGAGAGAAAGAATGTGGAAAAGTCATAGTGGCTTTATATGTGGATGACGGCCTGGTCGCTGGCTCCAGTCAACAGCTGATAGACGAGTTTATAAAGGAGCTCAATGGCCGGTTCAAGATAACCACAAGACCTGCATCCTATTTCCTTGGGATAGAAATAGAAAACAGAGGAGACGGTATTAAAATATTCCAAACATCTTATGTACAGAAAATCCTGCGGAGATTCGGAATGGATGGATGTAAACCGGTCTCGACGCCTATTGTAAAAGAGAGTACATATAGCGAGAAGGTGGATATGACATACATGAAAAGTAACTACAGGCAAATCGTTGGTGCTTTAGCTTACTTGATGGTATGCACTAGACTTGATATTGCATATGCTGTTAGTATAGTCTCGCGAAGTCTGGAGAAACCAGAAGAAGCAGACTGCGTCCGACTGAAGCGCATAATGCGATATTTGCAATATACGCCAGACCTAGGTATCATGTACAAGAAGCATTATAAGGAAGGCATCTTGGAATGCTACAGTGATGCTGATCATGCCGGAGATATTAGCACTGGAAGATCCACCAGCGGAGTGCTGTGCATGTATGCAGGAGGAGCGATCTCGTGGTTAAGCCAAAGACAGGCAAGTGTCGCAATTTCAACTACGGAGGCTGAAATTGTAGCCGCAAGTGAAGCAGCCAGGGAAACTGTATGGCTGTCACGGCTTTTAAGTGACCTTGTTACTCTCAAGAAGATTCCGTGCTTAAGAGTGGACAATGAAGCTGCAATAAAGCTAGCTGAAAATCCCGAGTTCCATCGACGGACTAAACATATTCGGGTACGGCATTTCTTTGTGAGAGAGTTGGTGACTAGCGGTGAGCTAAATGTAGATAAGGTAGCCAGTGAAGACCAGCTGGCAGATATTTTCACTAAGCCACTTGCAAGACCGAGGATCAGAAAGATCACAGAGCTCATAGGTCTTTGTTGAGAGGAGATATTGAAGTTGTTACCTAGCAACAGAAGACTATGTTTTTATTGATTCTGTCAAGACAACGAAAAAGAAAATACGTGTCTTATATTTTGTGAATGTTTTATTATTGTATTGTGTTTTAATAAAGTTGATTTGAGTAATACAAAGCTTCTGCTTCTGCGTAATCCACCACCTCCAAGTTATATAATACATCTACAAAAAAATTCAACTGAGGATTTACCTTCTCCCACTCTCCACCCGGTATCGTTTGGTCACTATATGAAAAGACGTGGATTCAAAAATGTAATTAATGGTAGTGTCAAACGACTAAGCCGGAGCAAACTGAGAATTTCGTTTTCCGATTTTAATGATGATAATTTGTTCCTGTTAGACCCAGATTTAAACAAAAACAATTTCAAAGCTTTCATCCCATCTTTTAACATCACAAGGATGGGAGTTGTCAGAGGAGTCCCAGCAGAGTGGACCCCTGAAGAGGTACTTGACAACATTTCTGTGCCAATTGGTTGTGGTAAGGTTCTCAAAATTAGAAGGTTTAATTATAAAATACACGGCCCAACCCCTACATGGAAACCCTCACAGACTGTTGTGTTAACATTTGATGGTCAGGTGTTGCCCAAGAGTTTTTCTCTGTTACAATGCTCTACCTGTAGAGCTCTATTCGTACCCTACCATACAATGTTTTAATTGTTGCCGCTTCGGCCACACTAAGACAAAGTGTAATTCCACTCCAAGGTGTTACAAATGTGGTCAGAATCACTCAGGTGACTCTTGTCACATTGAGAATGATGATACAGTCTGTTTATCCTGTAATGGAAGTCATTTCGCCACAAACAAGTTATGTCCAGAGTATGAAAGGCAGACCCGGGTAAAACTTTATATGGCACAAAATTGTGTCTCATACTCAGAAGCTATAAAGTTACATCCTCCAGTAAATAAGTCGTACAGTGATGTATTATCTTCTGCGCCAACACCCAATTTCTCTGCTCGTCCCCTCCCATCACCCCCTCATTAAAAACTCAACTCAAATTCACATAAAAAAACAGTCTTTCGTAAACCTTCTACCCCAAAAACCTCATCTACAGGATATGATCGCGCTGTCCATAGATCACTTATTTCTGAATATGATCCTCCATATCCTTCAAATGGCTGTGCCCTACAAGATAAAGTCAAGGACTCTGGGGAAAGCAATTCAAACATATCGACGCCTTACTGCTAAAACCGACTATCTGCATGAAATGTTGTTTCGTGAAAACTCGAGTTTAAGGTTCGGATGTCGTTAACTATACTAAAACTTGTTGCCTTACTGCTAAAACCGACTATCTGCATGAAATGTTGTTTCGAGAAAACTCGAGTTTAAGGTTCGGATGTCGTTAACTATACTAAAACTTGTTATTGTGTGCATAACATTTCATGCAGATAGTCGGTTTTAGCAGTAAGGCGTCGATATATTAGAATTGATCTCAACTTTAATTTAATTAATATCTAAATCTTTCACTAATAGTGATAACTCATTACCGTCCAACGCTGCCTCTATTATCCAAATTGTAAATTCTTTAGCCAAAAATGGCCAACTTAGGCAAGATCCTGCAGCGGAATTGCCGAAGCATAATAAGTAAAAAGTCTGACCTGATACATTTACTTAATAAGTACCAACCCTCTATATTTACTCTTTCAGAGACATGGTTGAAGCCAGGGTTTTCTTTTAAAGCCACTGGTTACGCCTGTCTTCGAGAAGACAGAGATGATGGGTATGGCGGAGTGGCCATTCTCATCAATAAGTCATTCTCATTTTCATCTTTTCCACTCCCTTCTCACAGCAACGACATTTCTGTTGTTGCTGCTATTGTAAATAATATTTGTATAGTTTCTGTATATTTTTCTCGTCCGTCTGTAAATATTTTAACAGAAATTAGTAATATAATTAGTATCCTCCCAAAACCATTTTTGGTGATGGGAGACTTGAACTGTCAACACCAGGCATGGGGTAGTTCTTTTACATCTTGCTATGGGGAACAATTACTAGACATCATTCAGTCCCATAGTCTTTGTATTTTAAATAATTGTTTACCTACCCGTCATACTAAGCCTGATGAAGGAATTAGTGCTCCTGATTTGACCTTTTGCACTCCTAATCTTGCTTTGTGTTTAAATTGGTATCCTCTTTCATCGTCATATGGCAGTGATCATTTTCCTTTACTTATTTCATTCCCAAATAGTAAACCTTCTGTTTCAACATTTAAGCCCCGTATTAAGCATAAATTAAGTAATGCAGACTGGAGTTCTTTTAGAGAATGTGTGGAGCAAAAAGTCAGAGATTGCGAATCTCTATGTACCTCTGATGCTGAGATCTTTGCTAAGGTTTTGATGGAGGCTGCAGATCAGACATTTCCTCTTAAAAAATAGGGCTTCTGGCAAAATCCCTTCTCCACCTTGGTGGGATGCGGATTGTTTAGAGGCTGTAAAAAAGAGAAAGGAAGCTGAAAAATTTTATAGTGATGAAATGACTCCAGAGAATTTTGACACTTATTTAGAAGTATCTCGAACTACTAAAAAACTTTTGAAACAGAAAAAATATGAAGGTTGGCAAGAATTTTGCACTTCTATTTCACCTAATACTCCTCCATCTGCTGTTTGGAAAAACATAAAACGGTTTAGGTCAGCCTTCAATAATTCTGACACTCCCAAAATGTCCCCTTCCCTAGCTGATGAGTTTATGGACCACCTAGCCCCTCCCTCTGTTCCAGAACAAACATCTATTTCTCCCAGTTGCCATATTGTGCATAGTCGGTCTGATTTAAACTCGCCTTTCACCTTAGAGGAATTAAAAGGGATCCTCTCTCATGTTAGGGATTCTGCCCCAGGAGAAGATGGTATCCCTTATTCTTTCATTGTTAATCTTAGTGATTCTACTCTACTAACTTATTTAGAATTGAGTAACTCCACTGTAGTTTCAGGTATTATTCCTCTCTCCTGGAGATCCCAAACCATTATTCCAATTTTAAAATCCAATAAGCCTTCTGCTGACCCTTCTTCTTACAGACCTATAGCTCTATCCTCTGTTCTAGTTAAAATTGCTGAATACCTTGTCAAAATTCGTCTTGAGTGGTTCATTGAGAGCCATAATCTTTTATCTCCTTCCCAGTACGGTTTTAGAAAAGGCAGAGGTACTATTGACAGCTAAGGTGTTTTCACCACTGACATTCATATAGCTTTTTCTAATAATAATTCAGTTCTTGCAGCATTTCTTGATATTCAAGCTGCCTATGATAGTGTACTTGTGTCTGTCCTGAAACAAAAACTTCAATTATTAAAAGTCCCCAATTTGCTTGTAAATTTTATTGTAAATATACTTTCAGAAAGGTCAATTAATGTGTATATAGATGACAAAAAATATCTAGATTAGTTTGGAGAGGTCTCCCTTGAGGGAGACCTCTCAGTGCTCTCTCCCTTATTATATAATATTTGTAGCCTCAGTACTATACTTACTTACATACATTACTTACATACACACAAGACAATTCTTTTTCTATATACATAAATTTGTTGCTCGCCGCCACCGCTAGAGGGCGCATCCTACGATTTGCCGGCGGCGCCCGCGCGCCGCCGCCCGCTGCACCCGCGTCCCGCGCGCCCGCACCCCGCCGCGCTCTCGCCGGCAGCCAGCCAGTCGTCTGACGGACGTTACTTGTGGTACTCGTGTCGCTCGCTCCCGCGCACGTGCATTGTTACGTCAATTGCTTTGTGATTGGTGATTGTCTAACCACTAGCTGTCCGTTGATCACTAAACTACTAACTCTCCTTCATAATCTCTGGTGCTCGGTTAACTACTTGCTATTGTGTTTCCGTGTGTAAATACAGTGTGTAAAGTAAACCTTTTAATAACCAGAACTATCTTCTTTACCTTCACTACCACTACCTCAACCGACACCTCTCGGCCAACCCACTGGCCAAATATTTATACTTATGATTTAGATTCTGCCCTTTGTAGCTCTATAGAAGTCTTGCAATATGCAGATGATCTTCTTCTTTATACAACGGGTAACTCAATAGACTCTATGTGCTCATCTCTTACTACTTCTCTGTCAATGCTTCATCAATGGCTATCCACTAATGGACTGGACCTGTCTGTCAGTAAAAGTGCTGTGGTGTTATTTTCAAGAATGAGAAAGCGTCCACACATTTGTGTTGAGTATAATTCCTCTCCCATTCCAGTAAAACTCAAGTAAAATTTTTAGGAGTTATTTTAGACAGTCAACTTACCGGACTTCCACATTGTGAATATATTGCTGCCAAGTGTGATCGCTTATTAAATATTATTAGATGCCTCTCAGGGGTATGGTGGGGTGCTCATCCTTTTTCATTGAGGTTGCTTTATAATGCTTTAATTAGAAGTGTTCTGGATTATGGAACCTTCTTATTGGAGCCTGGTAGCTCTGCTGGCTTTAAGAAATTGGATGCTGTGCAGTAAAAGGCTTTAAGAATCATCTTAGGAGCAATGAAATCTAGTCCTATTAATTGCATGCAAGTAGAGTGTGGAGAGCCACCTCTCCGGTTAAGGCGTCAATACCTGTCTGATAGATTTTTGAGTCGTTGCTTGCAGCTTACTCATCATCCTTTGCTTGGCAGATTACAACATCTTTCAGACCTTATTACAAAGTCCAAGTATTGGTCTCACAGGGCTACTCCGTGTCTTGTTAAGAGCTTCCAGAAATTTAACTCTATTGAGGCTCCATGCCATAACTCTAATTTGCTTCCTATTTTTCATTGTCCTTACAACTCTTTAGTTCAAATCCCAAACGTTAGTCTTAGCCGTAGAGGGAGTTCTACTCTATCTACGGTCTAAGCATTGAATTTCTAAACATGATATCTGTCAAAATACCGAGTTCAATAACATATAGACAACCAATTCCAGGGGTGGCACACCAATTTTACGGATGCTTCAAAACATCAAGGCGTAGGTGTAGGTGTTTTTCATGCACAATATGCAATAGTTCAAAAAATTAAACTTCCGGCTGAATCTTCAGTATATTCTGGAGAATGTTATGGTCTCTTTAAAGCTGTAGAATATATTTTATTAATGGGTCTTAGGAATACTTTGGTGCTGACAGATTCATTGAGCTCTCTGCAGGCATTAATTAAATTTCCGTTTTTCTCTACCATTCACCCTACAATTTTTGGTATCCGCAAGTTGCTACTTATTTGTTCAGAGAAAGATCTTACTGTGCAATTTGGATGGGTCCCTTCCCACTGTGGCATAATTGGTAATGAAAAGGCTGATTAACTTGCGAGTTCTGCGGTGGAGTGCGGAGACGTATTCCCGTATGAAAATCATCATAACGACCTGTCCACTCTTCCCAGAGTTTATCTCCAGGATTCCTGGGATAGAACCTGGACAGAGAACCAGTCAAAAGGCATTTATTACCGTAGAATCCAACCTCATATTTTGCGAAAGCCCTGGTTTTGTATTTGTACTCCGGCTCATCTTGATAGACTTGGCATTGTGCAGGGTCCTACCTGTGCCTGTGGGGCTGAGGTGGGAGATATTAATCACTTATTATTTTCCTGTCCTGATTGTGATCGTTCCTTTTTTGTTTCTTCCCTGATTTCCCTTGGCGTCCCTTTCCCTTCCTCTGCGTCCTGCCTCTTATGTAGTTATAATGTAAATATTTATACATGTAAAGCAAAGTTTTTAAGCAAGAACGACATTAAAATTTAGTTTTGTATAATATGTAAAATGCTCTTATGTAAATATTTTTTATGTACCTACTCATTATTCCTTTATTCGTTTTTATTTTGTATCCCAATGATAATAACAGCTGATTATTATACTCTTTTCCAAATTCCGTTCCTTTTTAATTTTGTATGTAATATACAAAATTAAAAAGGAGTTTCGTTTCCCTACCTTTACCTAATACCTACTTGACACTGGCGTAGGCACAAACGGTGCAGAGCCATAACGCAAAAAAAAAAAAAATGGAGAAGATAATTATCAACTTGATCTACACTACAAGTGTGGGCAATCTTCTTCACCAATGATGTGAACTTCTTCCTTGTGCGAGAAGTCTTTATTTTCTACTTTGTCATGACCTTGACACTTGTCATAATAATGTCTGTGTAAAATATTCTGGACAAGTTTTATAGTTAAATAAAGCCAAGTTTCCAATTGGTGTTTCTTTCTCATGTATCAATTTATTTAACTATAATTATAACTACAAACATATAATGTCGGAGAAAGAGGCCCCCCCATCTCCAAGCTGGTCACACTATCTACGACCAGAAAAGTTCGAGGCTGAATCTTCCGCTGTTGGTTCGGATCTACGATGGACCCACTGGCGGTATACATTTGAAAACTTTCTTTCCGAGCAAGCCTCATCCGCCACCGAAGCCATCAAACTCAAGCTCCTCGCCAATCATGTGTCACCTACCATATTCAATATTATTCGAGAATGTTCTAAGTACAGTGACGCGATCAAACTCCTCAACGATACGTTCGAAAAGAAAAAAATATAACACTAGCGCGTCACCTGCTGACTTGCAGGAAACAGCAGCCGGGTGAAACAGTTGCTGAGTACTCCAGAGCTCTTACCTCCTTGGCATATGACTGTCACTTTAAAGCAGTAACAGCGGAAGACCACCAAAATGAATCCATCCGTGGAGCTTTCATTTCGGGTCTATCAACCCAACGAATTCGTGAACGCCTGCTCGAGAAATCTGAAATGACGACATCACTTACCGACCTGGCAAACAAAATCTAGCTGCTGATGCACTATCCAGGGTCTGTGCACTTGTGAATGGCTCTTCGAATAAACTCGCTGATCTTCATAACTCCTTATGTCACCCAGGTGTAACAAGAATGATACATTGGATTCGTTCTAAAAATCTACCTTATTCTGTAGAAGAAGTGAAGAGCATGACCGCCAGTTGTCGGGTCTGTGCTGAAATAAAACCCAGATATGTAAGAAACGAAGGACATCTAGTTAAAGCAACCACTCCTTTCGAAAGACTTAACCTTGACTTCAAAGGCCCATTGCCATCCAATTCCACCAATAAATACATCTTAACTATAATCGATGAATACAGCCGGTTCCCATTCGCTTTCCCGTGCAAAGATATGACTTCGTCAACTGTTATTAAGTGCCTAAAAGAACTTTTCTGTCTATTTGGTATTCCTGCATACGTGCATACAGATAGGGGAACTTCATTCCTGTCAGATGAAACGAGAATGTTTTTGACAAACCTCGGAATTGCCTGCAGTCGGACATCCCCTTACAACCCACAGGGTAACGGATTGGTAGAGCGCCTAAATGGAACACTGTGGAAGACGGCCCAGCTTTATCTTCGCTCTAACGGTCTAGATATTGCCGAGTGGGAGAAAGCTTTACCTGTTGCACTACATTCTATCAGGTCCCTATTGTCTACTGGAATCAACACTACTCCTCATGAAAGGATGTTTAGTCACCCCCGCCGTTCATCCAATGGTTCGTCAATGCCAACGTGGCTGCTAACACCGGGTCCTGTATACATGAAACGAAATGTTAGAAATTCTAAGTACGACCCAGCTATTGAAGAAGTTGAACTACTCCAAAGCAATCCTGACTACTCATTTGTCAGGCTACCAGATGGTCGTGAAACAACTGTCTCGAACAGGTCCTTGGCTCCGATCCCAGAGAGTGAGGATGTATTCCTAGACGCTGAAAATATGGAGGAAATACCTGTACCAAACACTGTGACAGAAAATCCACGGCCTGAAAATGACGAACCTGGCCCGTCGACAGAAAACCCTCAGCCTCGCCGTTCGGCTCGAGAGCGTAGGCCTCCGTCCTACCTTAAAGATTATGTTTCGTCCTAAAAGCATGGGGTGAATGATGTGAACTTCTTCCTTGTGCGAGAAGTCTTTATTTTCTACTTTGTCAAGACCTTGACACTTGTCATAATAATGTCTGTGTAAAATATTCTGGACAAGTTTTATAGTTAAATAAAGCCAAGTTTCCAATTGGTGTTTCTTTCTCATGTATCAACCAGACAAATTTTGGGCAGAAATTTGCGCTTTTGAAGATTTTAACAATGTATTTCGAAATTTGCTCTGGATTTATATTATGCCTTCCTCACTCTAATGCAGATTGTGAACGCTGCTTCAGTTCAGTCAATCTTCAACAAAGTCTCAACAAAATCTTCAAATCAGTCAACAAAGATCCGAAATAGGCTGAGTAGTGAAACTTTAAACGGCACACTTTTGGCAAAACAACATTAAGCGCTATGGGTGTTGTGTGGATTTTTCTCCAACAAGAGAAATGTTAAACAATATGAACAGTAAAACCCTTTACGGAGATAAATAAAAACCCGTAGAGGGATAAAAACCTCAAGTTTGTGTGTTTAGTTGATTGTTGACTTTAAAGTAATAAAACAAAAGGTAGTACAAACGTACTATTTTTTTTAGCAGCCTTCTTAGGGAATACGACTTTTTATTTACCCATCGTATGCATCGTACGATCGTTCATTCAAAACGTCTGGCAACACTGGTTGTGTGTCAAAAAAGTAAAAAAATCAATCATGGCGTATTGTGCTTGGGACAGCGGATGGTGATTGATAAAATAGTGTCCGAATTATGTTATACGTATGTTTGTGAGTGAATCAATGTTCATTTCTAAGTTAGGCTTCCTTTTCGAGTCTGTTAAGTGATTTTTGCTACATACATACTGAAGTGGAATTATTTCTAACGAGCTCGGGTGCTCTGATTCTGTATGTACTTCCTTTGTGAATTTGATAAGTAAAACCCCTTCTGAAATGTGTCGGCGAATAAGTGAAAATAACTTTTAATTTCTACTAATAATATAAGAGTATGTCCAGCAGCCAGAGTTGTGTGATTAGTTATATTTACCCGGTATGAGAAGTTATCGGATTATCGTAAAATAACCTCAAGTGAATAGGTAAGTGCACATCGGAAGTTTTAGAAATCCGAATTTGTTTACTACTGCCTAATATTGACTTGAAAATGTACAAAATTTTTCAGCAATTAGCCAAGCGATCTACACTGCTGATGATGAAATAATGGTTGAAATAGGAGCTCCGCAGGGTGGCGATGATTGCTTAGATAACGCTGATTGGTACTGGGGCGATATCACAAGGTAGGTCAAACATATTAGTAGTAACTATGTACTAAAACTTAATTCAATCAAATCAAATAAGACATATTTTTGATTGTACATATTTGAATAATTGAACCTATAATACAATAACACCCACAATACTTAATTTAATGCATTATGGTTCCTAGTGTTTTTAATATTGTTCTTATCTGAATTATGTAAAACTTTGTTCTATCAATGTATGTTTTGTTACATCTTAAAATTTTAATTCTTTTTAGCTTTAATGTATTTGAGATTTCTTGCTCATTGTTAAACTGTCTTACAGAGATGAAGTGAATGAGAAGCTGCGAGACACCTGTGATGGAACTTTTCTTGTTAGAAATGCTTCAAACAAAGGAAGCGGTTACACTCTGACTGTCCGAAAAGGTGGCACAAACAAGCTAATCAAAATATACCACCAAGATGGCAGATATGGGTTTTGTGAGCCCTTTGAGTTTAAATCCGTCGTGGAACTTGTCCAGTTTTACACTGAATATTCACTGGCCCATTGCAATAGTAGTCTGGATATCAAACTTGTATACCCGCTTTCTAGAAACCAAGAGAATGAAATTGGAGAAAACTTTAATGATGAAACTCTTGAATCTCGCTATAGAGACATTCACAAGGAGTTCCTACTTAAAACAAGGGACTATGACGAGCGGTCAGAAAAGTATTTGCGTCTTAGGGAAGAAGTGAAATTTAAAAAACAGGCTCTTGATGCATTCAGGGAAACTGTGAAGGTATGCGAGGAACATCTTAAGTTACAGGAGAAAATGCAAACAGAAGCACAGCCCCATGAGAAAAATGATCTGATTGAAAACAGTAAGCAGCTAATTAGCAAGGTAAACGGTCTGAAGCATGCACGATCCCAACTTCATGGAATATTGAAAGAGTCTGTTGAATCCAATTTGTTACTTGAAAGGGAAATGACTAAATTGAAGCCTGAAATTATACATCTTTACAAAGTGAAAGATAAACACAAAGTGTAAGTTGCCTCTAGCATTAAGTTATCTTCCCATCTCATCTTTCTTTTATAATTATGTTATCTTGTTTGATATGCTTGGATATATTACTGCACTTAATTGTTTCTGGTTTTTATGTATATGTCCAGTTTTTAAAACATTTCACTTGACTTACTGATGGTAGACCAGCATTAAGCTAAACCAGTGTTCTGCAAACTCATTCAAGGTACACCTACGAAATTTGGAAATTTCAGACGTACATCATTCCTTACTATGAAATTTTATATTCTCAGATTTTTTAATACTTCTTTGCAAAAAGTGTTACCAAAAAATCTCGTTAATAGCCCTGGATATGTTTAGAATCTATATATCTTGGGCTAAAAACATAGCGAAAACTTGTATTCTTTTTCGAGGCACCCATTAATTTCATGTCTGTGGTACACCAATGTGCAGCGGCACACACATTACGGAACACCGAGCTTTAAAATGCCCTGTGTGCAGGTAACTCACCTCTTCCAAACCATGTCATCCATGGATGAAACAAACTTGCTGAAAGTTAGTTCCATCTGCGAACAACTTGGAAGAAAATGCTTTCAGGTGTTACTTGCCCATGGAGAATTGGTTAGATTAAGTTGGTGGCCTCTTAGATGGACCACTACATTATAGTAATAATGCAGCTTATCCATATACATGGCACTGAAGGGTTTAGGCATTCTCTTAGAGAGAGAAAGAGAGAGTATTGACTTAATCACCATGCATGCCACTGCAGATTGGCAATTTCAGGAGCTGCGCTATGGAGTTACCTCATGTGCTCAGATTACCTCATGTATGCCTGATGTTTGCATCCACAGTTAGCAAGCACTATTGCTACTACCCATCAATATATAAAACTTACAAAACAAAGTCATGGTGCATGCCGAATGTACTACCTCTTGATTTTGAGGCAAGCCTTCAACCCTTAAATACTTAAAATATTTTTTTTGTTTTAGATGGTTAAAAAATCGTGGTAAAACTGATGAATATTTAAATGCGTTAGAGGAAAACAACACTGTAAAACGGGACGATCTCACAGCACACCATGACATAAATACTTGGAAGGTTGACAACTGCACAAGAGCAATGGCTGAAAAACTCTTAGATGCCAAACCGCAGGGAACATTCCTGATCCGACCCAACTCCACTGGACAGCTGGCCTTGTCAATTTGCTGCAACAACATGGTTTATCATTGTATTATTTATGAGACTGAAAGGGGTTTTGGTTTTGCAGAGCCTTATAATGTTTATAAGTAAGTGTTCAACATGTAACTGTTCTGTTTATAGCCAAGCTATCACTCAGCAACGATACTGATAACCTTACCTTACATTCCAGGACCTTACAAGAGCTTGTTCTCAACTACGCAGTGAATTCCCTAGAAGAGCACAATGACCAATTGAAGACAACACTCAAGTATCCTGTGTATGCAAGCAGAGCTCAACAAAAGTACAACTGACTACAACGCCTTTTACTCTGTGAGAAAAACTCATTTTGAGATGTTTACATAATTGTGATATGAAATTGCCTATAGGCGCCTATAAAATGTACCATCCTGAGTGGTGATAATAATGATTATTATCAGTGAGTATGAGAGTCATAATTATACTTCATCTTTATTAATAATTAACAGATTATTTTTAAATGATTTATATTGCAGTGGCAATTCAAAATAATATCTATTATTATTGTGTCATTTGGTTTAAGGAGTCTGTCCTAAATTATTAATTTCAGCCAAATGACAACTAATTTGTGTGTGCCACATGATTTTTTCTTAAATTTGAAGTTATAATGTGTAAATAATGTTATTATGTGTTAAAAGTGTTCTTGTCTGTGTATGATAGTAAGAGATGAGGGGAAAATATTGAATTAATTGGTGAGAGCTGACCCTATGAGATAATGTAGTTAGATAGGAACCTATAAAAATGCTCATTTCTGAATTGCCCTAACTGGATCCCTAGATCATAATTATTAAGATCTTTAACAATGTCTACACAAAAAAATGTACTTATTCAAATCTTTACTCCACAATATCTCAAATGCCTTGGGAAAGATATCAGACACTCAAATCTTATAACATTTGCATTTTCTTAGATGGCTACTCTCTGAGTAGATGACAGAAAGTGTGTTAGGAACAAACAAATATGTACCAACAAAAAATAAATTTCTTCTAGGTAAGTGTATCTAAAACTTAAGTGTAACATAATATTTATCTTAACATTATGGTTTAAAACAAGTTCAAAAAAACTATATCTAAGGCGAAATGAAACAAAGCTATTTATACTGGTCAAAACTGTAGAGCCTATATTAGAAAAGGCCAAAACAGTAAAAATGGTGCGAAAAGGATAAGTCTAAGAATGAACTTCAGGTAGACTGTGAGGCCTGTCGATTGTTTGCAAATTTGTTGCGGAATGTCCGCTTCTCAAAACTTCACGTTCCCAAAATGCTTTCCGTTCCGCATAGCCGGGACAGGAGCGCGTGTGTAATAGAAAGAAGTTATGGAGGTAGTTATTAAACCAATTTAGATGATGATCAGCTTTTACGATACAGAAGTAGTTCTTCAGCTTAGAAGTTCTAACTAACCACACCAGATAGGTTAACAGTGAAATGACCATGGACGCTGTAGTGCCCGAGACATGTCCCAGGCTGACCCTGCATCACATAATAATGACCCTGCAACTATTCTATTCTGTCATCTTAGTTGGTATTATCGACAGGTTATCATGTCAATATGTTCAGAACCAACTGAGCCATTATGTGTCTGTGTATCTGTATGTATGTCATATTTTTGCTGTCTTATGAAGTTTATGACCCTAGCAGTGAGATGCCCGGCGCGTCAAAGAAAACATTTTCTGCTGCAGCTGTAGCCGACTTAAAAGGAGCAAATGGGTTCAGTTAAATAGTTATTGGTTGTACAGAATCTATTCCTATACTACTAATTCATATCAACTTACCCTAAACTTCTCACATGACATTTTGAGAACGGGACATTTTTCGAACGGGACGTTTTGAGCATGCGGGTATTTTTTAATGGGGCTTTCTGCGACCGTTTCGTGCAATTTCTGTACAAGGCTACAGAACAAAGGATGTGATAACGTATATTTTCTGTTATTGTATTGCTTGGAAAAATTTAAACATTGCTGTATAGGTAGGTATTATAAAAATGATGTACTATGTTTTTCCAACTTATTTTCAAACAAAATGGACTTAGAATGAAATTGATAAATTGACAATGTTGAAAGCTTAAAATGTTCTTCTTTGTTTTGTGGTACAACTAGGAGGTATTATACAGGATCATCTAAAAATGCGCAATTCCTGACGCAAGTCAATTAGAATTTGTAACACATTTAGTCATTTACAACACATTTTGTTCTTTGACTCTTGTAATTTTATGTTCAATCAACCACAACAATTCTTCTTTATTATTTAAGGCTGTTCTACTTCGTAGTGCCTGTTTCATAGATACGTAGTACTTAATGTCATAATTATGTGCTAATTTGTGTGGAGAAACTGCTGTGTAGGACATGGATTGCCTGAGGCTGCGATCACGCTTACAGGTTCTCATTGGTGGAGTAAAATTGGAGGGTAGAATTCAATAAAATTATGTAAATCCTAATATTTACAAAAATAAATCTGATATTTTTGTTCAACGAGCAAAAACGCATTGAACAAAATTTGTTGCATTTCAAAAATTTTAATTACTTTTTCAGAAAGGGCGCATTTTGGAAATAACCCAGTGTAATTCCTCCCACGGCTATGCGACACTAGGAGAAAGAAACTTTAGACGTAAATTATGCAATGCCGCATGCTGCTTGTATGGACCATATGCAGAAAAATGATTCCCTGTTGACCCTTCCGATTGGCGCAAAAAATACAGTATATTATTATGTAATCTATTCCCACTTAATAATAATAACTCAGACTATATACGTCCCACTGTACGGCACAGGCCTTCTCCCGGAGAGAGAGAGAGTTTATAATATTCAAGCCAACGCTTGAAATTGCAGGTATGTTATCACTTCAGACACTCAGAGTTCCTCACGATGTTTTCTTTCGCAGTTAGCGAGTGGTATTACTACTTAAACTTTCACAAATGTACGTAACTTAGAAAACAAAGACATTGGTACATGCCAAGAATTTAACCCTTCACCTCCCGAATGAAAAGCTAGCGTTCTACCGCGGCTGCGCCGCCACCGCTCCCATTTATCTTCTTTAATATAAAAATGAATCGCTGAATGTGTTGGTAAGCGCAAATCTTGAGAGCAGCTGAACCTATTTCGCGAATTATTTTTTTAGAATATTCCTTGAAGTACGAGGATGGTTCTTACGGAGAGAAAAATAAAAAAGAATCGACTGTTACGCGGTACGAAGTTCGCTGGGTCAGCTAGTTAAGTAATGAATACAATCCTTGAGCCGCATAGTCGTTACCTGTTTTTCTTACACCAAAACAAATTATTTTACACCTCCGTCATCCGTCATGTAATTTTTTTTTTTTCTAAAAAGTAATATGATAATATTTTTACCCAGCTCGTGATAATTTTTGTGGCTTTATAAACGACGCAATATTCTACCCACCCACGACTTATTTTAAATTTCTTTTAACTTAACTTTGTACCTATTATCTTCTATAATATAAACATGAATCGCTTAATGTGTTGGTAAGCGCAATTCTCGAGAGCAGCTGACCCGATTTCGCCAATTCTTTTTTAGAGTTATTCTTTGAAGTAAATACGAGGATGGTTCTTACGGAGAGAAAAATAAAATAAAAGAAAGAATCGACTGTTAGGCGGTACGAAGTTCGCTGGGTCAGCTAGTCATCAATAAATTAGAGCCATAAAATATTCAGTGTGTGGAAAAACTAACGCCTGACCAGGAAGCTACTTCTGTTATTATAGGTATATTTTTTCTGTTATAAAATATTAAAAATCTTGCCCATTGATTTCTCAGGCAACGTTCCTTTGCGATGATAGCCATAGATGATGCAGCTTAGATGGGTTTTCGGAAGGGCGTTAGTAAATTAACATCAGTTACGTGATGTAAGTAGGTGTCAGAGTAGATAGTCTCATTTGAGTTGCAAAGTCGCCAGTTACATAACTGAACTGAGAGTAGGTAAAGGTCGATAAATAGTAAACTATGAAAACTCTGAATATTTTCAAGTACCTACATTCAATTGATTTCATTAATTTGGTTCCGTACCTATGTCACTGTCAATTAATTGGGGGTAGAATATTTTTTTTTTCATTCTATGGTCGTGTGTAGTGGCTTTCCGGCTCCCAACTCTCAATGGCAGTGAGATTAATTATAAAAAAAAAACAGTGAAGACCACGATAACAGGGCAAATCACTTCCTTTCACAACGTTCACGACGTTTATTTTGTTCGGTAGGTACCGCGCAACGACTGACATCTTGTGAATTGGTACAATATTTTTTTTGCTATCTCTGCGCCCTAACATTCTGGAGAGTAACGGCATTATTTATAAAAACACGAGTCCACACTGAAACACTCCTAGACGCGTTGTGTTTAATCTGTGGTTAGGGATTTTACTTATATAATCTGCACCACAAACTTAAGTGGACGTTTTTGGAGTGTTTTAAGGAAGTGGAATGTGTTTTTGTAAATAAGGCTGTAAATGTCTCTTACGATATACGTACTGGATGTGTACCGAATTCCATGTTACATCTTATTAGGCAGACCGGTGTGGACGTCTCCCGTCCGAAGTGCGTGAGGCTCATCATCTATGTGGACCAGCTTCAGTGGTGAGATTACGTAAGTCCTCCACTGTATGAAGTTGTCTCATGTAGCCTACTCCAAACTGTCAGATATATATTTTGACACTCTGGAGTCATCTAAATGCTTAACCGGATAAAGTGGAATGTTACGTAATACAAGGGCTGGTCGTCTTACATTTAGAGAGCCCGGATGTGGTGTGTTTCTTCGTAAGTCCTCCACCTGCATGGAGTTGTTCGTTTTAACCTACTCTGAACTGTCAAATACATACATCTTTTAAAATTTCGAAATCGTCTTCATATTCTAACACGATACAGTGAACAGTTCCGTGATAGAAGGGCTGACCCGCGACTTTACCCGCGAATCATAAAAGAACTCAAAACGAAAACTGGTTGTGCGCTGTTCGTGCAATAGAATATTTAAACCATAAAATTTGTTACATATTAAATAGTTTGGGCAAGTAAAGTACTAAAAATGTAAGCATGCAATTGATGCAATAGACTTGTAACTTTCAGCGTTCTTATGGCACGGAGTGTAAAAACCACAGATCGCCTCTTAAAAACCAGCAAGAACTTGATGTTTGACTGTATCGCGTGCTAATTTCAAATTAAATTTTCCTTTGGAAGAAATGTTCGGTTTACGAAATATTTCTGTAAAAACAAAATGTGCTACTCTAAACCTGAATAACTATCTCTTTCTAAGTCGTCAGAACCATGGTTTCTTTGGAAAAAAATCGTTGGTATGCATGATAATAAGTGGTCTCGGGAAGGGCGTTTTAAGTATAGCAACCTATATACTAACTGGTATAAATTGTGACAAAATATTCTTTGCATAGAAAGTAATTTTTTGTGTATAAATTGCATTATTATCGTTCTAACCAAAATTATTTTTATATTCTATTGAAGTGCACACAATAGCACATCATTCGTTACAATAACGTTTGACTCAACTAACAGTCAGTAATTCTAAATAGGTATCCAAGTGTAACGCTTGATCTGCGGTTGTGTGCATACCTAAGTATTCATCATACATGTGGATCATGAAATTAAATATACGCAGTTATGTTAAAATGATTGTAATTTTTTTACTGTGCAAATTAATGTGTGGAAATCAGTATGATCTCAAGGCTGTAAATCTAGAGTTAAGAAAGTAAAGGATATGTGGTCAAAAAGCCAAATACGATATAACTTTGTAAATCGAAATGAACAGATTGAACAGTGTTCGTTAATATAATACTAATCATTATCGATGTTAGTGGTTGACAAGATATTTCATTCAGTAAAATTGAGTAACGTGATTCGATCCTCTCTTGTTTATCTACTACATCCATTAAACATAGTGGAACTATACAGGGTGTAATCAAATCCGGCAAATCCTAATAATACACCCGAGAATGGAGGGTTCTCCTAGTCACAGCGGTTCTGCTGCGTCCGAGTGGTGCCTTCACGCATCTAGTGAGGTGAGTAAATACCCACAATAGATGCGTGAAAGGTGATTTCATCTCATTACGTAGATGCAAAGGCTAAAGGCCTAGTCACAAACCACTTTTAGTGTGGAGAAAACTTCTAAATCGCGATAATTATAAGGTGTTCCATGCATTTAAATACTGGTGGTAACTTTAGTATGAAAAAGCAGATAGGTATTTTGCTCGCGATCTCGAAGATTTTCCCATAATAAAAGTAGTTGGTATTCACCAGTAGAACCCCCATTTTTTTATGTAGTTAAATTATATATGGAAAATTTGTTACGACCTGTATTTGGTACTACAGACTATATTTTGGATCTGTCAAAGTAAATGCGTATTTTATTTGTAGGGATCTCTGATCAAGTGATCAAACATCCGCCAGTCTACCCAAGTGTATTGGGCGCTTTCACGCTGGGCTAATGCTGTAACGACACGATATTTAGCATAAATGTATAAACATTTGAACGACCTTGGCAGAGGGCCGCTAACATGTGTTGCGCGGCCCTAGAGCCATCTAGCGGCACAACTCAAGAGGATCTGAGTAATTGCACAGAGGAAAAATTTGCTCTACTCAACGATATATGAATTGCATAATATCGTCGAGTATAAATGAATTGTACACGACATGTAGTTACAGAGTTACAGCATAGAGGCGAGATGTTTTCTTTGCGGTTTTAGCAATTTACCCCCACTACAGAATTGAAAGACGTTTCACGTCAAAAATGTCATGTCGTGTCTCCTCCAGTATGAAATCGCCCATTGGATACCTTGGTACCTTGTCAGCCCTATCTTCAATACAAGGGCCATATTGTAACAGTTACAAAAATCAGATAGGTACAATGTGACATCCATTGCGGGGTTTACAAGATTCGTCCCTGTAGAACCCGGTATTGACATTACGCTGTGTGATATGGACCTGACTTCGCCCTTCTAGTCATTCTGTCTCGAACTGGTGAAGTTAAGCCTGCAGAATTATACCTACACCTTTTCCATAGTTGTAAGATGACCAAATTATGTTGAACCTTGTCGACGATTCTCGACCGCGGTAAAAGTTTCATACAGTCGCCATTTTATATAAAAAATGTAGGATGTTTCAATGAATGTTAATATAAATGAACAAAAAACGTAAAAGAATCATAATTGTTTCAATCTATCCAATAGGTACCTCCAAGTACAGTCGACTGCTGGCTGATCAACTCTGCATGTTCGTAACTAGTGTGCACGCATGTAAATGTTGATGGCTGTCGACTGTATTATCATATGTCTAATACACGAACAGTCTTAATTATGAAGACACAATTCCTTAGTCTTGTGGAGATTTTTACAAAGAAAAAACGTGACCACAGATTAAAATAAAGCCATTTAGAGGAATCGTGTTTTTATCATATAAGACCGTAAATTGAGTACCTACCTACCTACTCAGTTTATCAAAAAATATTTCATATAGGTACTAGCTGTTGCCCGGTCCCTGCGACTTCATTGACGTGGAAATGTCTACTAGTAGTAGGGGAGTGGGGGGGAATGAAAAACACTTAAGGAATAAGTAAAATTACTTTTGTCTGAATGTACATTTTATTATAATTTTTGGTACTCTGAACACTATAACTAATCGGCCGTAAGTTCGTGTCACAAGGAACCAATCTAACCATAACTTTTTCCATAATCGTATTTTTTTTAAGTAGCTTTGGCTCCCATTGCCCGATGGTTAAGGTAATAGGAACCAGTGGATGGGGTAATGATAACCATTGGGGCAATAGTAGCCAGACTACAATATTACATGTACTAAAACATAAAAACAAAAACTTTAAAACATAACACAGAACTATCAGAAGCTGTTAAAGAGTTTACAACGATTCTGAGTGCTGCGGTAGCAAAGCACACCTCCGAAATACGCTTAAGCAGAACAAGGTACAACATAAAAGAATGGATCACTCCGGGGTTGATGCGGTGCATGAGACATAAGGACAAACTGCATCTGAAGTATCGCAAAAATCCAGACAATCCTATCATCAAAATTACATTCCTCAGATACCGAAATTTCTGCAACGACTTACTGCATCGCCTTAAAGTAGCACATGAAAGAAAAATGCTTGACGACAATAAGGCTAACTCTAAGAAGTTATGGAAGGTCATAAAGGGTATATATCATAAACACAAAAATGGAAACGACGCAGCAAAGTTATTGAATCCATCTTTGTCTGTCAGTGAGAGCCTCAACGAGACAAACAAGTATTTTGCTACAATAGGTAAGAAACTGGCCGATAGCATATTAACAAAGTTAAATATTTCAGAGGAAGACTTAGCGACCGCAATCAGGGAACGTCCATATAACCGATGTAACTCGTTTTTCCTTGAACCAACGGACCCATTAGAAATAAAAACTCTAATAATGCAACTGAAAGACGAAAGCGCACCGGGTGCTGATAATGTTAAGTCACCATTACTAAAGAAATGTGTTGAATCACTTGCTTCCCCTTTGTCACATATAGTGAACCTAAGCTTTGCCAGCGGAAGTTTCCCTGACGTATGTAAGTTGCATCGGTGTCACCAATACACAAGACAGGTCCCAAAGACGTCACTAGCAACTACAGGCCTATTTCCTTGTTAAGTATTGTTTCTAAGATAATAGAAAAAGTTGGTAATAAACGCTTGATAAAATATCTTGAAACGAACAAGATGTTAACGGAGAGACAGTTTGGATTTCGCCGAGGAAAGTCCACAGAGGATGCTGTTTCTATTTTAGTGGAGACGGTAGCCAATCACCTAGATACGGGGAAAAGATGCCTTGGTGTCTTCCTGGACTTGGCCAAGGCCTTTGACACGGTCTCCGTCCCTATTCTAATGAGAAAACTAGAGGTTTTGGGAATCCGTGGCCATGCTCTAAATTGGTTCAATAGCTATCTCAGTGGGCAGAGACAGTGTGTAAGGATTGGTTCTGGTCTTAGCGATCCGTTATCAATGAACGTAGGCGTACCGCAGGGTAGTATACTCGGTCCGACATTATTCACGGTCTACATGAACGACATTGTTGACATCCCGTCACTCGGGGCTGAGGTGGTGTGTTACGCTGATGACACCGCAATGATTTTTCAGGGTGACACATGGTCGACCGTTTTCAAGCGAGCTGAAGAAGGAATGAAGAAGATTTCTGGCTGGTTAGATAACTTGTGCTAAGGAACAAATTTAAAAACCTATTTAGAGGCTAAAAATTTCACCCATGCCGGGATTCGAACCCGCAACCTCTGGCTATCCGTACCAGCGCTCTACCAATTGAGCCCATGGGCGACTCACGGCATCAGTGAAATTTCGAACCTCTTTACAATATTCTCTGTATTACGTACAGGCAGCGACATCTGACTTAAGCAAATTGCATTACTTACAGCCCCGACTACCTACTTTGCAGTTAGGTTTAACATCGGAACGATATCACTGTACCCACATGATTACACTATTTTTATTTTTAATGCACTAACCCGTGCTAAGGAACAAATTTAAAAACCTATTTAGAGGTTAAAAATTTCACCCATGCCGGGATTCGAACCCGCAACCTCTGGCTATCCGTACCAGCGCTCTACCAATTGAGCCAATGAGTCACCCATTCAATGAGTCGCCCATTGGTGAAATGGAAAATGGTGGCGAATCCCGGCATGGGTGAAATTTTTAGCCTCTAAATAGGTTTTTAAATTTGTTCCTTAGCATGGGTTAGTGCATTAAAAATAAAAATAGTGTAATCATGTGGGTACAGTGATATCGTTCCGATGTTAAACCTAACTGCAAAGTAGGTAGTCGGGGCTGTAAGTAATGCAATTTGCTTAAGTCAGATGTCGCTGCCTGTACGTAATACAGAGAATATTGTAAAGAGGTTCGAAATTTCACTGATGCCGTGAGTCGCCCATTGGCTCAATTGGTAGAGCGCTGGTACGGATAGCCAGAGGTTGCGGGTTCGAATCCCGGCATGGGTGAAATTTTTAGCCTCTAAATAGGTTTTTAAATTTGTTCCTTAGCACGGGTTAGTGCATTTAAAATAAAAATAGTGTAATCATGTGGGTACAGTGATATCGTTCCGATGTTAAACCTAACTGCAAAGTAGGTAGTCGGGGCTGTAAGTAATGCAATTTACTTAAGTCAGATGTCGCTGCCTGTACGTAATACAGAGAATATTGTAAAGAGGTTCGAAATTTCACTGATGCCGTGAGTCGCCCATTGGCTCAATTGGTAGAGCGCTGGTACGGATAGCCAGAGGTTGCGGGTTCGAATCCCGGCATGGGTGAATTTTTAGCCTCTAAATAGGTTTTTAAACATTGCTCACCTCTCTGGCAGGATAAGAAAACTCTTTTTCGTCTTCAAAAAACTTAGATATGTTGCCACCTGCGAGCTCCTCAAGACAATCTACTATGCGCTGGGTCGTTCTGTTCTCACCTATTGCATCACTGTTTGGGGTGGCGCTTGTAAGACAAAATTTATAGAGCTAGAGCGAGCGCACAGAGCCCTAATCAAAGTTATGTCTTTCAAACCCTACCGCTTCCCTACGTATGATCTTTATAGTACCCATAAACTATTAAACGTACGTCAATTACACGTTCTGAACGCAATTCTGAAAAAACACAAGTCCCTTTACTACGACTCAGACTTAACAACCCTACGAAGACGCCATTTAGCTGCTCCAAGTGTTAATTGCAGAACTACGTTTGCAAGTAATCAGATCAATGCATGTTCCACGAGACTATATAATAAAGCTCACAAACTATTGAATATAATTATACCCTTTGCTCTCTCATAACGTCAAAAACCTAATCTATACCTGGCTGAGCCAACTTGATTACGAATCTACTGAAGCACTCCCTAACACAGT
This sequence comes from Yponomeuta sedellus, assembly GCA_934045075.1. NCBI lineage: Eukaryota > Metazoa > Arthropoda > Insecta > Lepidoptera > Yponomeutidae > Yponomeuta > Yponomeuta sedellus. The sequence goes on from OW203724.1 coordinate 14,102,826, forward strand.
ATTATAAATCCACTGAGATGAGTGACGTTGATTTTTAAGCTACTTCGGCTGTATTTTTTGACACTTAAGGAGTCGTCTAAATGCGTCACTCGATAGAGTGGAGTGCTACGTAATAGGAGGGCTGATTTCCCCATAAAAACCAGCAGTGAGGTTTCACTTCCGGGGTATTTTTTTGTTATAGTTCTGCGTGAATATATTTGCTTCTCACTTACACCATACAGACACCAATTCATAAGAGCGAGATTCCTATTGTCTTTCAATGGTCCACCTACAGCAGTCATTGGTAGTATGGACACTAAATAATAAAGAAATTACGGATTACTTGGCTAACAGTTTCGGCAGCCAGCGTAGCCAGATCACAGTACGAGGGATCAAGGTTGAGTTACTGCATACATGACTGGATTTTGGTATAATAAATAAAACATCACTTTTCAAGGACCAGTCTTCCTGTTCCTAGTTACGCCGAGTTTCGGCACTGATGCTCCGATCTGATGCCAGACTGGCTCCCAGTTTTGGAACCACTTCCAGGTGCACTCGGTCAACCTATGTTTTAATGAAAAGCAATTGACATACAGTATTACCAATTTATTGACTCCTTATTCATTCACTGCAGTAAACCAAGAACATAATTTGTATCGGAATGATAATAAGAAGTTACATTGACAGAGTTTAAAATAACATCTTAGTCTTAAAAAATACATGAATAGTACATCTACTGTACTGCGAGAAAGAAAGTGTAATCGCTCATTGAATGTTGAATTTGTCAAGGAATTAATGTAGGATCTAGTTAGACTTCTTGGAATCTTTCGACGGTGACCGAGATCTGGAGCGGGACATCGAGCGCGCCTTGGAGCGGGAGCGGGAGCGCGAGCGGCTGCGGGAACGAGATCCGGAGCGCGCCGAGCGTGACCGCGTGCGGCGACGCGACCTCGAACGGCTGGGAACATACCAACAACAGATTGTAGCCTTCACTGTGTCCCTCAACGTCCCATCGTAACTAGTCTAGCATCTATACAAATCCAACGTAGTCTTCCTCACCTAGCAACAACTACATACCTCAATTAAATACAACTTAAGAAGTCAAGTCATCTCACGCATTCCTATGTAACGAGATGGAGCCCCAAAAGACTGAATTCAATTGAATTTGTATAAAGTTAATACTATTTATGTATGTAGTTGTTTGTTAACAATTTACTGTTGAAGGTTGACTGCGGAACAGAGTGTAACGATGTTGATACTAAACTGTAGGTTGTATGATTAGCATTATGACTGCAACACTAATACATTAGAGGTAAACTCACTGAGTGCACGCAGTGATTACTTTAGAAGTGCGTAGTGGACGCGTAGAACGAACGGTACACTCAATGCAGTTGTCGACAATGACGTGCGCACGTAGTCGTAGCTACGTAGTTCTCAGAGCGAAGTTACCGATGCGGCCAACTCAATTGGAGTGAAGACCGCGAAGTGAAAGCTACGTAGCGCAGGTTATAAGAAGTGCAGACACTGACGAGTTTGTTCTCGGCGCACAGGCCAATGATAACCTATAACATAGTTATCATTGGTATATGTTCAGTTCAGATCAATTCATTGGCAGTATGTAATCTTAAGTGTAGTCTTGCTATTTTAGGTAGGCATGGCGGAAATGGAACAATAGTGAAATTCTTAGGTTTGCATCCAGACAGCTGAATGAATACTTGTCAAGACAAAACAAAAGCAAGCGAAATTGGATATTGGCAGATTAATATAAATTTCAATAATTAGGTATTATTCCATTGTCGGTTTTTATCCTTAAGGCCAGTGGCAGACCTTTAATATCTTAAGCTATTAAAATTATTACTGGAAAGAAAAACTTTATTTTGAACAGTGTTTTATGTATTGGTAGCCTATTTTTAACATAATATCTTTTTCTTGATAAAAATGCTTTCGGTCTACAGGTACAGGCCATTTAACTTAGTTAACAATGTTCCGATAGTGAAGAAGTGAGATAAGAACCATTATTTCCTTTTTTTTCACAAACGAACATTGTTTCCCCACAAATTGTTTTAGAATTGGGCCTACCATAAATATCACCTACCTAAAGATTGCTTTATTTGGTATTTAATTTAGTGCAATAAGGAAGTAATTATTTTATTTAGCATTGTGTAAAATCAGTCTTACAAAATAGCACACACGACTTGACAAATTTAGGTAAGTTACTGCAGTACTATAACATGAAAACAGCTTGAGACCCTGCTGTTATATTTCACATAGAAAGGTTCCAGTACCACAACAGTTTCAAACATGCCAACCCTGCAAAAGCAATTTTGGAGTAGGTATGGTAATTGAAGAAATAAAACAAAGTCATACCTGCGGCGTCGGCGACGGGTACAATCCCGGGCATAATGGCCGCGGTCTCCGCAATCGTAGCAGCGGTCATCATATGGGCGCGGGGGCAAGCGCGAACGAGGAGGTGGGCCGCCACGACCTCCACCGTACCCACGGCTTCCATTCGACATCTCGACTCTGGCGCGGCGGCCGCATATTGTGCGACCGTCTAATCCTCGAATCTGTGGATAATTGCAAAACAAATAATTGGATGTCCGACAGATTGACAGTAGTCAATAAATAAAATGTGAAGGTACACGTACCGCGTCTTCGGCGTCACGAGGATCTTCGAACTCAACAAATGCGAAGCCTGGTGGGTTTCTGGCAACCCACACATTCCTCAAAGGGCCGTAGTACGAAAAAGCATCTTCAAGTTCAGGTTTACTGGCGTTGTTTCCTAAGTCTCCAACGTACACCTTGCAGTCTCCATGACGAGACATGATTACTGCAAAAATAGGTTATGCGTCGGTGAAACACTGCGTCGTAATTTTACCCAAATGATTCTTGAGGTAGAAATAGACCGTTATGGAATTTACCTTGATGTTAAACTATGAAACACTTCAAGCAGAACTGTTTTTACCACATTTAGAAGTTGAAAAGCGAAACAGACTTTGTCATATAGGTGAAAATCTATTCGACAGTATCGAATCACGCAGAGGTAACGCAAAGCAATGCAAAATGGCGTCGGCCCGTCGGGCGTCGGATGGCAACCAACCACCCCGGCAAACGTGATCGTGATAGGGCGTGGGCCACACAGAAGATATGTAAGAAGATATGCACAGAAGATAACGTACACATTGTCAAAGCTACAAACGTACTATATTAAGAGTGAAGAGCACTGTTGCCTGAGATACAGGTCTAGAACCTAGTTCAGGCACAGAAGATAATTGTTTATATGCAGCTTTGCCTCAAATCAAATATTGTAAGTATATGAGGGCGGCGGGGGCGTGAAAAAGGCACGAGTAGGTATACGACGCTGTGTATCTGTATAGAGTCACTGACTAATAGTCCTCGCTTTCTGGTAGTTCTGTGTACTGTGACTCTAGAGAACGTGTCGGATCTTTTCCCCGCGCTCTTCCTCACTTTACGTATTTTCTATGTGGCCCACGCCAATAACCATAGATTAAAGATGAAGATGTGATTTCACTCATTCATTTGCCACAGACAATGTGGCTCTGTTCATTCAAGGTTCAAGCACAAGCATCAAGCACGGATGTCAAGTGTTCGCACGCAAGTTGCTTACTACGTAAGAGCGAACGTGCGGATCGTCGTAAAAACATGTTTGTCTAAGTGCAACGTACTCTATCCACACGATGGTATAACCTATTTTTTTTCTATGGCAACACAGTAAGTGAAAAAAAATAAAGCAGAAATGAACGTAGCGGACGGCCAGCCGTTTGTTCTGCCGTCATGCAATAATTTTTGTCATACATGAATTTGGCGATAGGAACTATTTTAGATGGTGTCATTTACTAGAACTTTAGTTGAAATATAGTGTGATAATGTGTTAAAGTTTTGTTTTGGCTAGATAATCATCGTAGATCTTTAGGATTAGTCTGTGACAAGTTCGGTAATGGTGGGCATGTCATGAAAATCCCGACAGCCATGGATGATAGCTCCGTATCTCATCACAACGGAGGGCAAGTGGGATCACAAATTGGTGTCAGTATAAACAACAAGCAAAATGACGAACCTAGTCAAAGTATTCAATACTCGATACCAGGAATTTTGCATTTTATCCAACACGAATGGGCGAGATTCGAGCTTGAAAGATCACAATGGGAGGTGGACAGAGCAGAGTTTGAGGTGATGTATTGATATAGTATTATTTGACAATGCAATCCCCTGTCGAGTCTGCTGGTACTTGGTTTATTCCACCTAATTACCAGGTTGCTTATTTGCTCAAGCTATTGCTACAGTGTTGTAACATCTTGATTTCTTTTTGCATGCTCCAAATATTGGGCGATATTTTCTTTACTTTTATCTATAGATTCGTGAACCCTGTAATATCCCATTTATTATTTACTTTAGGCAGGGCAACAATAAAATCAATACAGCTATCTAAATATGTACCCACACATTTAAAATGTTCCTGTAACCCTATTATGATTACATATGTTGAAAGTAATTACATACAAAACTATTATAATCTGACCATAATCCAAAATTCATGCATTGCCTAAGTCATTGTCTCCAGCATCAGCTGTTTATATACAGTGTAGGGAATGCACCACAGCTCCTGTCCTATGCATGTTATATCTCTGCTGAAACATAAAAATTGCCTAATTAATTTAGAAGCATATAGGTAATATATACTTGGGTCCCAGAGAGTTTGGAGTTTGTGGACTTTAAATATGCATAATGTTGTGGTTTTGTTACCCTCTATGCTGCCATACTGAGTCAATAGAGAACACTTCATTCTACATAAAAAAGGAAATGACACAGATATTTCTTACCCTAAGAGTACAGACGGCAGCCTTATCACTAAAAGTGATCTTTTCCAGACAACCTTTGCATGGACTGGAGTAATATATTGGAGAAGGAAGTAGATGTACAAACAAATAAAATTTCAGATTTATTTGAATAATACATGTAGTAGTACAAATAGTATCAGACTGAGTGTAGTGTTTGTGATTTCCTTTCTAGTTATCATAGCCCAGGGGATCCTAGTTTGGGACTAGAACAGGACAAGCTGTTGTGCAGAAGTTATTATTTTCATGTGATAAAATTATACTTGGTCAAGTTTATTTTGTCATTTGAATTGAATATGTGATTAATTTTGCAAATCATTTGCAATCATTCCAAATAAATGTAGATTACTTTTAATGTTTCTAAGTACTCAACTGTGTGACAACTGAATACAATGGATAACTACATATCAATGGCTAATCTTTGTATGTAAAAAACTTTCAGTAACAACATGAAACAACACCAATATTTCTGGATCCACCCTATACTGACCCCATGGCTGCATTTGATAAAACTACAGTTAGTAGCTTGTTATGACAATTTAATGTAGATTGTTTTGATGAACATTGATACCCATTCCATACCAGATAGTAAATTTCAAAATTTAGATTATAAAAATGGACAAAAAAACACTTTGTCTTTTCAAAGCACTTAAACAGAGTTTACATAATTATTATAAAACATGAAACTCATGCATTGTACTGGCTTTAATTCCAGAGATCATTGTCATCTAAATAATCAGTTACATTATAGTAGCCCTTTTGGCACAAAGTGTACTTAAACATTTTTTGAACTGCATTTAATACTAAAAATAAATATATTCTCAATTGCCCATGTCTAAGTATTGTGGGTGCCAGTTTATTTATCATATAAAAATAGTGAATAATACCAGCAGCATTTAACTTTTTGTGTATTACACAAGGATAAAGAGAAGAAGAGGTTTCCTGCGGGCTTGGCCGACTAAGCTGTCAGGATAGGCAAGCCTACTTCATCTAAGAAACTATGTCCTAGTCACTGCAGCGTGTGAGTGGTTCCCATACCCCATCTAGTGTGTGTGAGGGTGCCACTGGACACTGTATGAATATCTCATTACATAGATGCAAAGTCCAAAGTTTCTGTATCATTCCCATCAACCATTTTGACTATCTTATTTTTATAGTAACTTAGTTAATCTGATTATACTATTTTTATTTTTAATGCACTAACCCGTGCTAAGGAGAAATTTAAAAACCTATTTAGAGGCTAACAGTGATATCGTTCCGATGTATAAAAACCTAACTGCAAAGTAGGTAGTCGGGGCTGTAAGTGATGCAATTTGCTTAAGCCAGATGTCGCTGCCTGTAAGTAATACAGAGAATAGTGTAAAGAGGTTCGAAATTTCACTGATGCCGGTGAGTCACCCATTGGCTCAATTGGTAGAGCGCTGGCACGGATAGCCAGAGGTTGCGGGTTCGAATCCCGGCATGGGTGAAATTTTAAGCCTCTAAATAGGTTTTTAAATTAGTTAATCTGTTACATTTGAATTCGAAAATTACAATTAGTAAAAACCATTGTTTTGCAGCCCCTTAAGCTTAAAAGCTTTAAGGTTAAAGGAGTTAATTATACAATTATCCATAGCATGCAAAAGAGAACACAACATGCCACTTGTCACAATCGTCACACACAGTATGAAAGGATTGTGTAAATAAATAAATAATCTTTCTCTTCATCAACATTATTTCATTGCAGCATGCACACACACCGTTTTTTGGAAATTTATGACCTTGCCTTTTGCTAATACATCTACTAATTAAAACATAAATGAAATGACACCAAAATGTTTACTTTTAATTATACAGTCTACAGCACATCAAACTTTACATTGTATTTGCACTACTCCGTTATGTAAAAGGCTGTCAAAAAATAAAAGTTGAGCTGCCAACGACTGATTACTATACCATAGGCTTATCTTGTTTTCTTTGTTTTTATTCGTGTTTGGTCTAAAAATTGTGCTTGTGGTTTTTCTATTTTTTGGAAAAAGTTTCTGCATTTCTAAGGTGATGGGACCAAAAGCGTTATCAAACCATTTAATTTTTCAGACCCATGTGTATAAAGTGCATTAAAAAAAAAAAGGCATTTCCATAGTTTCATCGCTAGAAAAAAGATGCAGAAACTATGGCCATAGTTGAATCATAGAGTAATGTAAGAGGGCCTAATAAATGTCCCGGACATAGCACAATTAGCTATGTTCACAACTTTATTAATTTGTGGATTGCTTGGTATGGGTCGATTGGTCCCAATAAGCTAAGTTTAATAGCCCATGTGTACCCATAATCACACCCAAATTGCATTCAGAATTCAAAACGGGCCCAGACACACGATTCTATTCTTGCATTGACTATAAATTTATGTGCAATCTGCTAAGGTTTCCATAATTTGATTCTAGTGTGGCGGAAAGTAAAATTTAAAAAAAAGTATTTTTAGTTTATTATAACCTTAATCTGGCTTACTAATAATTGTTAGACAATCTACATTGATGTAGAAAAAAAATTATGTCCATAAACAAAAAAATAAACAAAATATAATTAATAAGTGAGAATAGGACGCGCCCTCGCCTTCGCACAGGCCCTTAATGTTCCAGTCAAAAATTACAAACTTAAGCTTTGTAGTTGAAGAGTAGGTGTTCAATAAAAAAAAACAACGGCAAATATAATGTGTGTAGTGGTTTTTGTGAAATATTTTTTCGTTTTTTCTTTTCTTGCCAAAATTCATTATTCAGGGATAAGAAGACGTACCTACTCTAAGTTTTTACACAAATAAAAAAAATTAAGTACATAATTATATCAAACTGAGACGTCGTAAATGTTCTTTTGATATGTTTTAATAATATTTTAGACTGCGACCTATTCTCAGACATACCGAATACACACAACAAAGTTCATAAAAATCGGTGAAATAATTCGCACGCAGTTTTCATGAAGTCTTCACCAACTCTTGGTCCGCGACGTAACAAGCGACCTCGTCGGTTCCAGGCGCGGATCGCCTTCCTCCAGGGCGAGCGGAAGGGCCAAGAGAACCTGAAGAACGACCTCGTGAGGCGGATCAAGATGTTGGAGTACGCGCTGAAGCAGGAGCGGGCGAAGTTCCACAAGTTGAAATACGGCGTCGAGCTCCAGCAGGGCGACGTCCGGCCGCCGCCAGAGGACCCGCCGCCGGAAGCTGAGCCCGCAGACCGCACGCAGTGGAAGCAGGGACGCCAACTAATCAAGCAATATCTACAGGTATGTGTTAAGCCGCTGGTAACACTTAATTGGGCCGATTGGGCGTTTCTATAACAAAATCCACATACTGACTGTATTAAATGAGAGATCCTAATCTAATTAAAACTGTTTTCATACGGATTTATGCTCGTTTATTACATTTAAATCCGTATAAAAACAGTTTTAATTATGTCTACTGCTCGTGTTAACCTTAGAAAATACTAGATCCTAATCTTTTTACAACTTTCACTAGGGAATACTTCGAAATCGTCAAATATGCATGCTCCATACATTTTAATAACAGTGTATCTCTTGACTATGTCACTCTATCGATAAAGCTAAAGGAAGCATCTCATCACAATGCTGCTGATTATAGATTCAATTAATCCAGTAGCTTTATAGTAAACATCTATTTCTTCTTTTATTTTCGGTGGCGCTTAGATTCCTTTATTCTCTTTCATTCGCCCAGGGATGGCTGAGAAATTCTGTGTCAGTATGCTTAGTAGTAGTAGCACCAAACTCGATGTGGTCTAGGTTTCGACACCTCTGAACATGTTGTCACATTCAATTTAATACACATAGGTTCAATATTCATCATAATCAACCCATTATGTCCCCACCTAGGGCACTGGTCTCTTCCACGTATAGGCCATACTCCACCACGTAAGCCAAGTCCGGATTGGTAGAGGCTTGCAAGACTATAGTTTTGTAAATTATAGCTTGAGCTCCGCGACAGCTGTCATCGAAATTGCGTCCATGAAGTTTTGAATTTTTTCACAGAATATTTGTACTGCGAGAACTCGGTACTCACTGCACAGATAGTGATGTCTAACCAGTATCGTAACTGCAAATTACAAACTATCGATGATTTGGCGATGTATGATCTAAACTGCAGGTTTACTACTGGAATTGAAGTTTATTTGTTTCAGATTATCAAATTTTTATCAAATTATATAGCATTATCAAATTTTATTACCATTAAAATAATCATAATTGTTAGCGAATAAACCTCAGTTCAGTTAATACCTACCTATCTAACCAAATACTGGTGTGATGTTAGATAGCAATATGTTAGGTGTAGTAACGAATAGCGTGTATGCACGTCTCTCCAACTTTCCTCCGACCCTCAATGATTCTGGGTTCTGGGCCATTATTACGTAAGTATCCACTGAGTTGAGTGATGTTGATTTTGACTGATGAACCCTGAATTGATGAATTTTCAAAATTATTATCTATTAAAGTATTTCATGCTTTAAAGACTGTAGTTGTTATCGTGAAGTTGATTAGTTGAGTTATAGTTGTACCTTTTTGTTTGCATGATGCCAAAAAGATCAAAGAAGACTGTTTTGAATAGTGAATGCCGTGAGTTTATGATTAGTTTGCGCGAATATTTCACGAGCGAAAACCAAAACGTCGGTCCGCTTCTGCCATTAGAGCTTGTGTGTGACAGAATTGCGGATGCTCTTGGTACCTACTGGACGATCTACGGTGGTTCGTATTAGCAAAGAAAAATACGGAGAGTCATCAAGCGCGATGCCTGAAGAAGAAGTGATTAAAAAACTTTCATCGCCAAATAAAAAGAGAAAAAAACTTCTCCCGTCACAAAGGTTGATAGTTTTGACGCCGCCGCAATCCGCAACCACATAATATGAATCAAGAACAGAATTACCCACATTAAGAAAATTGGAAGCGTCCCTGAAAGAGGTAAATTTGTTTAAATCCACGTTACCATCTTTGGCAAAAATTCAAAGAAAAATTGGGTTTTTATATAATAAATAGTTTTTATATTTTATATAAAATATAGTTTTTATATCCACGGCAGCCGGCACCAACTGCTTAATGTGCCTTGCCAAGCACGGAATCGCTCGGAAAAATGCCACTAGCGTGAGTCATAGCGGTTTACCCATCCAAGCACTGAACGCGCCCTGTGTTGCTTAACCTTCGTGATCGTTTAAGAGCACTCAGGTAGCCGGGACTACGAAAGAGTTAGGTTAATATTAGAACTACCTTGTGGCAATTATAACACCATAATTCGATGCGAATTTCTGTCCCGTGAATAGTAACAACACGGCCAATATTGCGTCGCACTGTAGGGCACAGGCTTTCTCTCAGAGTGATAGTCTGGGATCGATCACCACGCGTGCCCACTGCGGATTGGCAATTACAAGCTGGGCCATTTGAACACCACAGGTACTCAGGTTTCCTCGCAATGTTTTCCATCGCAGTTAGTGACTGCCATTGTTAATATATTTTTACAAATTTAGGTCGTCGAAAACAAAGTTATTGGACTTCTTGAGTGTAAGGCAAGTGTACTGTAACGATACCTTTATTAGTACAATGGCACGGCCGTCTAGCTATATTTGGAATTGTTTGAAACGATTCATTAAGTTTTGGTTTATGTGCCAGTCGATCCCTAGCAAGGGCGATGCACAAATAACAAAAGTTATATCTTATTGCGGAAATATGTAAGCGTTTTAATACATAAATCATTGCAGTACGACCAACCGCGCTGCCACCACTTCGAACGCCCCATTGTCTATCAGAAATTGAACTTCTACGAATCAAATTTCTGGTGTACATGCAATAAAGAATATTCTATCTATATATCCAAGCCCAGGCCTGGGCTTGGTGGTAGAACAACATAAAGAATAAATAAATAAGTATTTATGGACATATTACACAGATTACGTTAGCCCTATACTAAGTACAACTAAATTACTTGTGTTATAGGTGCTAACTCGACGATAGATTTAATACAATAAATACATTGGTAACATCCAAGACCCGTGACGAACTAGAAAAGAAACGAAAGAAAGAAAAAGCTATTTTCCTAGTTTGACCCGGCCGGGGATCGGACCCCAGACCTTCGGTTGTACAGCCAGCTGCCAAACCGCTGCGCCACCGAGGCCGAACTTACCTTATGTTTGTTGAACGTCAATTTACAACGCTGCGCTAAACAGAAAGAAAAAAGTACATAATGTTTATGTTGTCTTTATCATCACCATCCTTGCAAAATTTTGGCTGTTAATTGTTTAGTTAGCCATAGAACGCTATTGCTAATGTCGTTAGCGAATAGGACCATAGGAAGGATGTTTCGTTGTCGCTTTCAACAAATTAGTTAACTGCCAATTTCCGCAAACTAAACCCTGTTTGCCATTTAACAGAGTTCGACGCTGCTGTAATTAGAGAGGACGCGCTTGTGTAAGGAGATTCGAACCGGACCGCGGTTAGTTTGGGCGGTGAAATTGACATAAACTCAATCATAGGGCCATGGGCCTTAAATACAATTATAGTGTAGCAAAACAACCCTAACTTCACACTCTTAACTGTTTTATGAATAAGCCTGGCATCTGATATCGGTCGCCTTTATCGAGAGACTAAAGTATAAAACACAATAAAAACAAAAGAGTGGCGGTAACCCAGTGGGCAACAATGGACTCTGAAGCGATACCAATGACTTTTGTTTTATGATTTATAAAAACAAAAATAGTTATAGTAGCAATACCACTCCCTAAACGTGAAGAAAAACACCGTGAGGAAAAACACATTTGCGAAGTTATAGTAGTAATACCACTCCGTTATCGTGAGGAAATCGTCTGAGATGTTGAAATTAGCGCTTGAAATTACCAATCCGTGGTGGGTTGTGATTAAGCTCAAATTCTCAACAAACAAATGTGCAAACTTAAAAAACGAATTCGTCGTAACTTACCGGGTTTCCGAATCACGACCTCCTGAATGTGAGACCGGCGTTCTACCGTTCCGCTACCACCACTCTACAAAACATTTACGTTTGGCTAACATTAGGTTAAAGTGTTATTTAAGGCTCTTCGGGTTGCTAACAAGCGCCACCAATGGATAGATGATTACTTTTTTTATAAGTTTTTATCTAAAAGTGAACATGAGAAATCTTAACAACTGTGAAAACAATTTTTAGATCCTACGTTCTAGAACCTAGGATCAATAGACTACAACTTTGATCCATTTCCGCTAAAATGGCCGCTTTCGACGGAAAGAGATTTAATTCCTTGGTTGTCATTAATAGAGGCCCTTATTCTTAAAATGAAGCATGGAATACTGAGCCAAAAATTGTACCATTTAATCTGACCTTTCACCAAACTGAGACCTCCGAACTTAAAATAACTAAAGCTTTGTTATTTTGGATGTGTATGTAAACTTCAGAAAGAGAAAAAAATACCAAACGTTTCCAATCAATCATTGAAAGTAAGTTTATGGTTAGGTATTTTATGTGACATGGACAAAGGAGTTTATATACGTCCTACTCCAGGCCTTAAGCCTCTCAGAGAGTGAGGGAGTACAGGTCACACGTGCCCACGGCACGGCGGTTTCGTAATTTGAAGTGCTGAAGTATGAAACATCTCAGACTTCTTCAGGTCAGACTTCATCTTCTTCTCCTTCAGGCTATATTAGTCCACTGCTGGACATGGGAGGGCTATGAGCGCCATAGCGCAAGGTTGTGCCATCATTCGGGGGTAATGCCCATAATCCCCACGCTGGGCATGCGGGTTGGGGATCGTAGTTTAGTGGAATTGTACTGCAGGGTTCGCTGCTGCCCACCCCCCGGTTTGTGTCCCTTAGTCTCCTTTTACGACACCCACGGGAAGAATTTGGGTTGGCCTATTCTCTAGGTCGACACCACACAGCAGACTTCATATTCGCAGATTATTTTGGACTTAACTTTCATGTTAAGTTTATTTTATACAGAATTAACTTACTGACTTGTGGTGAAGCCTACATGTTAGCTTGCATGAAAAACGATGCATGAACGGTTAATTTAAAGCCGACGTCCGTCTGCCAACAGGAAATAGGTTACACGGACACGATTATGGACGTACGCTCGAGCCGCGTGCGCGCACTGCTTGGGCTGAACAACGAGGAGCAAGAGGAGGAAGCGCGCTACCGCAGCTATGACAAGCAGCAGCAGCAGCAGCGCGAGCGTCAGTACTCCGTCAACTCCATCCGCAAATATGACTATGGTATAGTACAAAGACAACGTTATCTGCAAGTGAACATATTAAACCCCATCCGCAAATGTACAAACTCAACTCCATCCGCAAATATGTCTTTGGTATAGTTAATTCTATTCGCAAATGTACAAACTCAATCCCAGACTATGGTACAGTATAGTACAAAGACAACGCCATCTGCAAGTGTACAAAGTCAACTCCATCCGCAAATATTTCTGTGGTGTAGTATAGTACAAAGTTAATACCATCTGCAAATTTATACACTCAACTCCAGACTATGGTACAGTATGGTTTAGTACAAAGGCGAAAGGCCGTCTGCAAAAATTGGTATTGTACATACATCTTTAAAGCCTTAGGTTAATGTGATCAAGGCTTACAAAGGTAAAGTGTACTCATTGAAGCGACATTCTCTTGCCCAGAAGGCAGCGAGGTAAACGTCTTGTAGTGCTGTCTTATACCTTTGTTGAGCCTCACACAAGCTACGTCCCTTTCTCCTGAAGGCGGTGCGCAAGTAGTCTTGTGGTGCTATCTTGACCCTTGTTTGGCTTCATTCAAGGAACATTCTCTTCTCGATAAGACGGCGACGGGCAAAAGACGTCTTGCGGTGTTGTCTTAAACCGTTGTTGAGCCTCGTGCAAGCGATGTTCCCTTGTCCAGAACGCGGCCAGGGGCACAATACGTCTTGCGGTGCTGGCAAAAACTTGGCCTAGATATAGTGTTGAAATGAAATATGTTTATATCATTACCTATCCTCAATCAAGCGATATTCCCTTGTTCAGAAGGAGGCGAGGGGCGCAAGGCAGCTTGCGGTGCGTCGGGCGCAGCCTATAATGAGGACGGCCTCTCCGTGCAGGAGACTGCGGCGGTGTTCGCCAACTTTGAGTTCCTCGCGAACCAGGAAATGGACATGGACGACATCGACGACCTCGATGCCAAGCAGACACAGCACCAACCCTCTAAACAGGGTAAGGGAACCGGAATGGCTTATCGTGGCGTACCATTACACCCTTTCCTATCGATCAGATTTGGTATTGTTCCATATGGAGCATTATTATCAATTTTCAATCTTGAAGTTGATGGAGTTTAAAAAAATTGTATGTTATAATCATTTTTTGTGAAAAAATAAAATTTAAACTTATGGAATTAAAGTTACTGAATATTTTTCTTCACAGTTATGATGTGGTGAATTTAAATCCAACTCAGGTGCAAATTTAAGCAGATTCGACATAAAATCGTAGGTCAACGTTGTAAATCATGAAATATTGTCTATTCTACTGCAACATTCGTGTTGTAAAACATTTAGATTTATTTTCATTGATTGTGTCAGTGAATGTTAGGAGCCCAGTAGAATTTAATAAGACACATGCATTCACATTCAATATGATCGGCGCCAATTACGCGCGCAGTTTCCTTGCTATAGTGACTTGCACAATTTACAGGCGACGTATCCTGTTTCGTTGCGCTAATGACGCCCTTCATTGCATTTTTTCCCAGCGACTTATCATGTTTTCTTGTGCTAGTTGTTTTTTTTTGCGGTAGTGACGTCCTTTGTTTCCTCGCGATATTGTCGTGTAGTTTTTACTGGCGACGTGCCCTGTTTCCTTGCGCTGGTAAAAGACTAACATTACATATTGCCGACGGTAAATTGTTGCAATGACGTGCGCTGTTTCCTCGTGATAGTGATGGTCGCTGTTTCCAGGCGAGGAGGTGGACCATGAAGCGGAGGAAGTGCTCAACGAGCTGAATCTTCTCACCGAGAGCGAAGCCGATACCGGCGGACAAGGCGACGACTTTCCCGTTGGTAAGTGCCTTTGAGATGTTGTAGGATACAGTGAGCTTAATCACTGTATCCTACAAACTTTTTAAGAGTAGACTAGAGTACAGAGTACACTTCTGTGCACACAAAAAAGGAAATTACGAGGATGTAATAATATTTATGCCACACCTGGCAATAAAGTGGCTTTTTCCGCACGCTGCGCGTACGGAAAAAGCCGCTTTCTGGCCAAGTGTAGACATAAAAAGATGTACACAACACGGGAGGTAATAAAGAAAGCTCTCGATCGCTTGCAGCTCGGGCCGCAAACTTCTGCGATCTCGGCCTTTCTTTGTATTACCACCCTAGTTGTGTAATGTACTATTGTTCTTACTGTTCTTGTTTTCTTTCTCCTATTAAAACTGACTTCTTCATTTATCAGTGACTATATGATAATTTATTAAAAAAAACTGTAATTTAGAGGTAGTTTATATACGTCCCACTCCATTACAAAATAGATTTAAGACTGTCAATCAGCTCTATTAATCGGTTGTAAACTCTCACAGTCATTAATCCCAAATTCAATCTGAGTGATTGTTCATGGGCCGATGGGAACAAGCTATTTTTACGTTTGAATTGTAAACTCTAACTTCGTAAGCTTTTAAGCATTACTTTAGATACATAGAAATTATGGAAATAGGCGTTTCAGTCACACAATATGAAACGTGGATATATCTTAAGACGCTTTTCGTTGCAAGGCAGTCCGCTCTGGTCGCACATTTTAAAATTTTTGATCATGGTAAAAAAAGGTTCAGTCCATCATAGCAGTACGAGTAATGTCTTTGGCCCAATCAGCCACACCGTTTAGAAAGAAACTCCTATAACTGAAGCAAATATATCTGAATTCATTTAGATGTGTTTACTGTAGCGATTTAGGATTAAACTCAACACTCTTAATATAATGCTTTACTTATAAAAATGCGTATTTCAGCAATAATAAAATCCTTTTTATCATCTATGTTATCAAATCCCTTGTTTGGCTAGGTTTCGACAGACACCTAAACAAAACCTAACTTGACTAGACGGCTGCGCCAGCCAGCTATTATAGAGATGTATCGTTAGGCGAATGCTACACGCAAGATATATATCGTGATCCGTCAATATAAACTGTTGGATCACGATATTTATTGACGTGTAGGGTAGTGTATTGAGGGATCACAATAATTATCGCTGGATTTCCGGAAATCCTTGTGATCTGATCCAAGATCCTGGATCGTGATATTTATCTTGCGTGTAGTGTTGCGCGTCAATATTTATCGCGTCAGTACGCAGCGAGACTGCAGCAATGGACGACGTCTATGACACCGCTTCTGCTTCTGAATCATTGACAGGCGACAAGATTGTCTTAAAAGAGCTTAAACTGAACTTAGAATCCCTTCCATAAGTTCCAACAATCCCGTCCATTTAATTGTGAAGGCAAATTTTGTCCAATAAATTTAAATGTGTAAACATTGGTCTCTTTTGTAGCCAATTTTTCATCCAACGCTTTCTTTTTACGCGTTTTTTTATTGATTGGGATATAATTATCGCCACACAAGCTCTTATTTTGCTCTGTCTAGGGTCCATCACGTCTGCTTCATATAAAAACGCTTCAATACTGACGCGATCCGTATCTTTGGTGTAGGGTGTGCTGTGATCCGGCTCAAGATACTTGATTAAATATCGTGATAATTATCATAATATATATTGACGTGTAGCGTTCGCCTTACAGTACACCACCATCCGAGTTTTAAAGGCTTTTGTACACCTGTTTTGAACGCGCTGACGACGCAAGTAGAACGCAATCAGGTCGCTCAGCAAATGCAAGATCGCCAACACCTTTGCACACGTTAATTGTCTTTGTAATCTCCTAACGCGCGTTGATACAGCGCAGAGGACGCGCTCATCAAAAACGAGTTGCAAAAAACGTGGTAACGTGCTGACGCTGTTTCGCGGCTCCACAGTGAAGTTCCCGGCAAAGCAAGCGGGCGGCGGCGGCGGGGAGGCGGACGAGGAGCCCCTGGCGCTCGGCGAGTTAGCGCAGCTCACGGTCAGCAACGAGCCGGAGGCCTATGACGTGGCCGGCGCCTCCAAGGAGTCCTTCCGCAAAACGTGGAACGCCAAGTACACGCTGCGCTCGCACTTCGACGGGGTAAGTCACGATGGCTGCTATGAAACTTAATGGAAATGTTGGACTGAAATTGTGACACTAGCGTAGCGTCCTCACGTTTCGGTAGAAGTTTTTTGGAGTTTTTGTTGGAGCCTTTTTGTCAATTTTTTCTCCAAACTGA
This sequence comes from Yponomeuta sedellus, assembly GCA_934045075.1. Classification (NCBI taxonomy): domain Eukaryota; kingdom Metazoa; phylum Arthropoda; class Insecta; order Lepidoptera; family Yponomeutidae; genus Yponomeuta; species Yponomeuta sedellus. The sequence goes on from OW203724.1 coordinate 14,119,966, forward strand.
TCTAGATTTGGAAATGTACACGGATAGTTTAACTTGTAACGTTTTTTCAGTTTCTGTGCTACTGTATAAAATCTTTTTGATTTGATTATGATGACAGAGGTAGGTGGGCCCTTGCTACGTTTCAAAATTTGTCACAAATTAAAATATCCCCAATAATTGCTAGTCTACGTTAGAAAATTTATGACAAATTAAAATATGCCCAATAATTGCTACATTTACAAAAAATATAAGAAACAATTTTCTACACTTTGTCAAACACAAACATTAAACATTATTTAAAGAGCTAGAAACACATAGCTACAAACATTAGGTATACTTTTTATAGGTGGCCAATAAAGCTCACTGACACGTCATTTCCATCCAGGTGCGCGCCTTAGCCTTCCACCCCACGGAGGCGGCGCTGGTGACCGCGTCCGAGGACCACACGCTCAAGCTGTGGAACCTGCAGCGCACAATCCCGGCGAAGAAGTCTGCCGGCCTGGATGTGGAGCCGCTGTACACGTTCCGCGCACACACCGGCCCCGTCCTTTGCTTGGCCATGGGCGCGCCGCGCTCCGAAGAGTGCTTCAGCGGCGGCCTCGACGGCACCATCCGCGTCTGGAACCTGCCCCCACCCGCCGCCGATCCCTACGACCCCTACGATCCTGCCGTGCAGGTGAGATCTATTTACCCGCGGACGTAATGCTACAACATGTCTCGGATTTGAGTTTCCATAAGAGAGTATTTGATTGCACAAATATTATAAGTTGTATTCGGAATTGCAAGAGAGTGCACCGGCTGGCCTGAATTGGAAGCTGCCACGAACGTCCGTCAGAAGTTGAAATCCTTAGTTGAGACCCTATGTTTCCCTAGGAGTTAAAGGACCAGAGAGATAGAGAGAGAGAGAGAGAGAGAGAGAGAGAGAGAGAGATTGAGATTGATAATTCCGAACGGTGTATGGATTAGTGATTGGTGGGACGACGTAACTGCAGGACTTGCGTACTACAAAATGTTGGTCTAGGAGTTGAGAGAGGAATCACTAAACAACAGGTTACACAGATAATACTAAATAGATAATGTATTTATCGAATGGCAATTTCGAAAAGAACTCTAAACCAGCGTTTATGTAACGGCTCCCGGACTCCTTGTTTTATACTGCCTTCGTGTAATACTCCAGCATCCACTTTAAATAACGTCTGCTCCGGTTCTGCGCAGGAGGTTATGTGGTTGCTGTGAAAGACTGGACTCGCGGTGTGGTCGCTATCGAGCCCCTGTGTGTTCGCTGTCCTATGCGTATTCCACTGCCCCCGAGTAATCCTCCAGCGCCCACTTTATGCAAGGCCGGACTAACCCACTAGTCCCCGCAGGGTCCAGTCCTGCGCGAGAGGTTCTGTGGTAGCTATGAAAGACTGGGCTCTAACCGACCGTTCCCCGCAGGGTCCGGTCCTGCGCGAGCACACGGACGCGGTGTGGTCGCTGTCGAGCGCGGCCGGGCGGCTGCTGTCGGCGTCGGGCGACGGCACGGTGCGGCTGTGGGCGCCGCGCGCGCCGCGCCCGCTGCTGGCCACCATGCGGGCCGACGACCACGGCGCGCCGACCGCCGCCGACTTCGCGGACGCGGCCGCGCAGGCCGCCGTCACCTACAAGGACGGCGCGCTGCTCTTGTACGACTTGGAGACGGGGCTGGTGAGTTCTCGACGTGTTTTTGTATACGTCCCGCTGTAGGGCCTTCAAGACGGCGCGCGATCTGGGCACGGAGCTGGTGAGTTTTCGATACGTGCCCTCTGATCACCGCGCGTGCGGATTGGCGATTACAAGCGCTGGAGGATGTGGCGCTAACACTTGAGATGCTGTTTCCTCACGACGTTTTCCTTCACACTCAGCAAGTGGTATTACTGCTACAAATTAACAAATGTATGCAACATACAAAACAAGGTTATTGGTACATGCTAACACAGTGGGTTTCGAACGGTCTACTTCTTGGATGATCCAGCAAATGTCCTACCGACCGCGTTCCCACTGCTTCGCGTATATTTAATTTCAATCAGCATTGTCCCCAAGTATACATACCAGTCCTGTGCCGTATCATAGTCAAAGGGACTTGCGTTGTCCTGGAGGCCAGGGCCACCGATAGGTTGAAGACGCTGTGACTCGCGCCTATTGTGGTTCCGCTCCGGTCCACGCTCGTGACTCGCTCGTGACTCCCTCGTGACTCCCTCGTCACGGGTGTTATGTATGATGTGCGCATATTACCACCGTCTGCCACCGCACAGGCTACGCCTAGTGTGGGAGTCGCTGTCGACCAAATTGTAATTTTTTCTTATAAATAAACACGAGTTTTTTTTATTGTTTCTAACGGCGCACGGTCACTTGCAGCCGGTGGTGCGCATAGCGTGCGACAGCCCGGCGAGCCGCGTGCGCTCGCACCCGACGCTGCCGCTGGTGGTGACGGCGCACGAGGACCGGCACATCCGCTTCTGGGACGCCGTGTCCGGCCGCTGCGCTCACGCCATGGTCGCCCACCTCGACGCCGTCACCGGCCTCGCCCTCGACCCCAACGGACTCTTCCTGCTCTCCGGCTCGCACGACTGCTCCGTGCGTCTCTGGAACCTCGACACCAAGACCTGCGTCCAGGAGATCACCGCGCACCGCAAGAAGTTCGACGAGAGCATCCTAGATGTCGCCTTCCACCCGCTCCGGCCCTACATCGCTAGCGCCGGCGCCGATGGGCTCGCTAAAGTATTCGTCTAGATAGTCGCGCGGTCGCCGCATCGCGCCCCAATGACGCCGACGCACTCTACTATACATAAAGTATATATAATTATTGTGTAATTTTACTTTCGATACGAACTTTTATCTATGATGAATGCAGTAGGCAAATTCGTTATCGCTCGTAGACGGGCGACCGGTACTCAGAATAATGATGTGTCTAGTCCTTGCAGTTTCGACTTAAGAACGGATCGCTACGCTAGCGGTGTAGAAATGTAACTGATCAAAATTCTTACATTTACTGTGTGTACGGACGGTGTCGTAAGTTAATTTCTATCGTATTAAAATTGTATTGTAAAGCGAGCGCGCCCGGCCACCGACGGGCGACCACAGGCGTCGGGCGGCGCGCGTCGGATCGCGGCGTGTAGTGAACTCTCATTATGTATAGACATTAAAATCTACTATAATATATTCTTAGATTTTCAGTACGTGAATATTTAAGTTTTCATTGCAACTTTTTCACCGACTTCACTATTGCAGTGGATAATATTGTTCGTTTCAATAAGAGAAACGTTGTAATAAATATTATGTCGATACTCGTGAGATGTTTCCTTGATAAGTTTTTATTACTTTTTATGTCTGTACAGTTAGACGTTATGCACTTTTTGCTGAGTTTTTGCAGATGACGTATGGTGTTTCTATAGCTAGTGTATCTATTTTATTTAAATCAATTGGATAACGATAGAGGAATTATTTTGTGTTATGACATTGTATTGATTAAGATCCATGCTCATAATATCTTGGCCAATGCTGAGCGATCGAACAAAATATGGTTGAAAGTAGAAACACTATATAGAAAAGTAACTTAAGTAATGTTTGTTCATACCGAGTACTGCGATGTAGAATATATTATAATAAAACCATTAAATATTCCTTTATTTTCCTCGAATTCATAACTTGTACACATACATCCAAAATTGATAGTAAAAAGCAACATAACCGACTGCATGTTGTTTTTTTACTTTACTGTGTTCCCTATTCTAACCTTTGAATTATTCTGTGTTTTTTTTTTGTCTAATTTACTTAGCAATTTTTGTATCATTATGATCAGCTGAGTTTCAATTTAAATATTTGCTGCACCAGTCTAGTAGACCTATACTCAATTACCATTATTAGACAATATTGTAGCTGCATAACACAATCTAATGGGCATAAATAAAAATAAACTAATCAGCAACTTATAGCACTGCACTGCACTTTGGGATTTAACAAATTGATTCATTTATGTATCCGAAAAATCACTGATGTTATGAAAATTGCTACTTATGCATTAAGCCCTATTCAAGAATGACAGCTAATGTGAGATTGCTTAGATTTTATAAACCTACCACCCAACAGAAGAATTGTAAACAGTGTACATCATCCAAATATTATCACTATTGTAATTTCAAGGAACAATAATTTCAATAAGCCCTTAAAACAAAGGAGCTGGCCCTCGATTCTGTTAGGGCATTAAAGTGCTATGACAGTTACAGGGTTGGGTCACGTGACTGTTAACGCGTTTTGTGCGCGTTGTGTAAACCTGTCTGTGTAGTATGACGACGCTATTCGCCCGTTTTAAATGTAAAAAATCGCGACTTTTTGTCAACTTCTGACATTTTGCCACAAAACGCATGACTCTTGCAATCATACAACCCTAGCGGCAATTGGTCATTGTAGTACAGTGTATTAATAGAATTTAGGTCATGGGCCTTGATTCTGCAAAATGCATTGCGGTACAATGACAATTCTACGCGTCAATGGTATGAACACCCCACGTGACCCGACCATGTATCTGTCATGGTACTATAATGCATTAACAGAATCGAGGCCCTGCTCTGATATAAATTAGTCCGACACTGGTCTTTGTACTTCGTATTTCTCGAGAAACCTACGCGTTAGTCGTGTGCATAATCCGTTCCAAATATCCCAGCCCCGGATCATCATGATGGAAATGTAAGTAAATAACTATTTTCTTGTTAACCTCGTTCCATATGTATAAAGGAATGGCATTTCAAAGCCATTTAAATTGACTAATTTGAAAAGAAATAATTTTAGTTAAAATAGTAGAAGTACGTAGACTTCCTGAATGTATGAATTTCAGAGAGTCGTGTAAGTCTGTATGGGGCAGTTGTAGAGCCCGCGCAATCCACTGCGGACCCACCATACCACTAGCCCTACCCCTGTTGGTAGTGTGGGTCCCAATCCATATCACCATAATGATGTGATAAAGTATTCGTTTGGTTATTTATCTATGACCGTCGCTACCCGTGTTACTACCCATCTTACTACCAGTAATAAGATGGGTATTTTTTTTGCCCGTGTTACAACTAACTGCTCTGGTAGTAATACGGGAGATTTTTTATTGCCTTTATTATTACTACCCATTGTCCTGGTTCAAACTCCATGCTTTTTTCGAAAATCATTGAACATTTATTATTACCCATGACATAAATAAAAGAATGATTTATTGTTAATTAAAATAAATTATGTCATGGGTAAGGGTGTTTTCTCGTGGTTCCATTATTTTGTCCCGTTAACGAGTCCAGGAGGGATAAACTATTTCTCGTAGTCCCGTTAGTAAAAATGATGCCTCTTGTATAAGAATTTTTACTAACTTGTCGCGTTTCTCTCCTTCTCCCGTTGCTCGTAGACTTTTCTGAATATTATTTGTTTCATTGTTACATTTCATTTTAGAAAAGAAGTACTGGGATTGCATGAAGAATGGGAAGTATAAAATATGTTGTATATTGTATATTTGGTTAGTCCTAGTTTCGATGTTGGATAAAGTACTAGCCTCTCAGGGAAATGTAGGAGTAAATTTTTATAAATAGATAAAGAAAACCTTAAATTCAAAAGTAAAATTTAAAATAGTTTACTAGTCTCGTATTGTACGCCTTCTTCTTCCTGTTTAAAAAATAGTTTACAGTACTCCCAAAAAGATTTAGGTATCTTTCTCTAATTAAATTTTTTCTCGAGGTCTTGCGATTTCATGGTAGCCTAATACTTTTTCAATTTAATCAAAATAATTTAATTCAATCGCAACACATGTTCAGAAGGAGCCGCAAAGAACGACTTTCCTTTGTGGTAAGCCTAAAAGCAGAAAGACGTATGTTCTTCCTTTATATGAGCGCCTAATACTTTCTGCTAAACCAGTTTATAACTTATAAAAAAATACAATAAACTTTAATGTCAATGACTTTGGAAAAAAGCAAGAAGTTTGAACCATGACAATGGGTTGTAGTAATAGAGGAAATAAAAAATCTCCCGTATTACTACCAGAGTGCTTAGTGCGAGTTTGACAGATCCAATCGAATAACTTTACTACCGCGTTAATCGAGCATTGAGTAGTGAGTATGAGTAAGTTAACCGTTCGAACTGGCAAAACGCTGTCACAGTACAACTCGCACTCGCGTTTATTCGTGTTTTGGCTGGTAAACGTGTTCACTTCTCAACGTAAACCATTACAACTCGCACTCAGCAATAATAATTTCCATACTTGTCCCTCGGTGGCGCTTCCTCGATGCCATAGAAATATGAGTTTACGTTAACGCGATCGAGTAGTTAAAAAACTCGCACTAAGCACTCAGAGCAGTTAGTTGTAACACGGGCAAAAAAATACCCATCTTACTACTGGTAGTAAGATGGGTAGTAACACGGGTAGCGAATGATCTATGATTACTTTTTTCGCACTTGCTGACATTAAATGTGTCACAACACTATTACTTGATCGCATGATGGTGGTATGGTTTGGGACTCACCCTACCACCAGGGGTAGGGCTAGTGGTATGGTGGGTCCGCAGTGGCGCAATCAATGAATGAAAGAAAGAAAGACATTTATTATACCAACAAGACACATCACAGAAACAAAAAAAAAATGGAGTGGGTAGAACTTACACTTTAAATCCATAGAAATAAAAATATAGCTATAGCTTTATCATTGCATTGAATGTGTTTATAAGGGGTAGTTAGACGCATAAAAATATTTTACTCCATAGTTTGAGACATATTTCTTAGGGGCGATTTTGCAACAAGTGACTGGAATGACTTCTCAATGGGTCTTCTTATGAGATGACAAAACTTTTTGTACAAGATCTCTCATATGTCGTTTATGTATCGATCGATATCAACCTTTGTATGTCCCCACTTCTGTGGCACGGGTCTCTTCCTGCTTTGCAGGAAGGTTAGGCCACACTCCACCAAGTCCGGGTTGGTGGAGGATTGTAAGACAGTGGCGGGCCTTACTGTCAGAAGTTATCAAGCCGCCCATAATGCTTCCGACATGGCTTAAGTGCCTTGCGAAGCACGGAAGCGCTCGGAAAATACCACTAGCGGCTATGTACCATAGTGAAAACGAAATTTACATGAGGACTTCCACGGCCCACTAAGGTCAATACCTACCTACCTATATATAGCCTATGAATAAACGTCACTGCCACAGTCACTGCCTATTATAATAGGTAGGCTCAGGCCGTAGGGCGTCAGGTGACCGGAACCAATTAGTCGTACATAGGTCTACCTATAGGGTAGACTCATGAGTTCATGCACTTGTTCCATCGATATCTATCTATTCACAGGACCCTTCTGTTCTACTTTGCAGCGGCCTATCTGTTCGACCTGTTGATGGACAGTAGTGAGCGTCTGTGGCCACCGGAACCAGAGGACTATATGATACCAGTTATAAAATACGTGAATGCGACTACGCCAACCAAATCCAAATACGAATAGTGCCCGGAGAAGTTTTCTTTTGCGCAAACTGTATTTCTAATAGTGTTAAGCTACCGTAAAAACTGCATATAAATTTTCAACGTGGTTACCTAAATATTTTGAGAGAAGACTTCATATATCTCCAAATAGCCATCGAGTATGGGCTTCATTGATTTGTAAGTACCCGTTTCTTACGACCATACAACAACACTATTACAATAATAATATTGTAATTTGTCTTTTTCTGGAAATGCATAAAAGCGTCTAAAATGTAAATGAAACAGTGTTTCTCTGAGACCATTTGAAGTCACTTTAAAATTAAAATCCCCACATAAATAAACGACCTCGTCTTCGTAACCAGTTGGCTATTTCTTGTTTGGGATCAGCTGCGAATCAAGGGATTTTTTTCCTTAAACGCTACTTCGTTGTGAAAAAAACAGTAAAAACTTCCCAAACTTACATTATTGCGATGGAAGAATGCGTTTCTTAAAAAAATATGTACGAATCAATGAAATAAAAATATATAGGTATTTTTATTTTACTTAGGTACTTATAAGTACCTACCTACAGAAATCTTACATCACATCATATATGTTCTATGGAGTTAGCTGACACCCTGTATTAACACAAGGCTTTACTCAGGAAAAAATATCTTATTCCCATCGAAAAATCGATAAACCGCTGTCTATAAACAGAAAGATCCTCAAAGTTGCCACAGTAAAACGTAGTCTTATCTTATCAATACCAAATTTTATTAAAATCGCTCTAGCCGTTTAGAGGTGAAGAAGTAAGAAACATACACACTCACAAACTTTCGCCTTTATAATATTAGTGTGAAGTGTGATGATTTTTAAATCTCGTTTTTCATTTTCAATAGGTTAGATGGGTACCCAAAAGTAGGTAGGTACATATTTGAAATTTCCTTTTGCAGGGTCCTTGCCTTCACTGCCATTGGGAAATGGATGTACTGGAAAATGACCGAAGGGGGTGGTCTGTGGCCGCCGCGTATAAACCACACGATTCCCATATGGGTATTAGAGACCACTACGATACCCACGAGATGGCCTGGCACGTAAAATGGTTCGACAGTTACGAGGTTTGTATATTTTCTTAGTGGTTGCCATGGCGTGTTTAGGGTTATTTTCTAGAGGGGAGACTGAGTCCGATTTATGCTCACTAAATCCTGTCGGAATGCTGACGTTTGCGATAGAAATTAGTATTCGAACTACGGAAATCATTCAGGATTTGGTGCGAATACAAGGCTTCTTAATATCTCAATAACTTTCCCACAACACGATCACTTGTCCTGATACCAAACTAGGAAAGGTACCCTGCCTGTTGGTACCAAAGGACGTTACAAACCTAGAAAATACATAGAGGCTGAGGCCTCCTGTGGGCATCAAACCCACTGACCTTTGTTTTTGTAGTCAAGCGTGTTAACCGCTAGACTAACGAGGCAGTCAATACGTGAATGTGGTAGGTTAACATCCTGGGGGTGAGCATTAGACTATCTGTGGTGAGCGTAGGTATCACAGTCGGCTCCCCCCATCTATGCCGATGGTGGCAGTATGTGCAGTCTATTAATTTACGGCCCCTCCTCGCCCCAGTCTATAGACGGTTGTAGTTTGTTTGGTAACTTAGGTATATTGGTGAGGTATGCGTCTAGAACTAGTAACTATAGTAACTAGGTGAACATTGCCTACTACCAAGTAGGATAGGATAAGATAACCTGGTAGTATCAAGTTATCCTATAAGTGAATGTTCTTTTATACGATAACTGGTAGTACCTACCAAATCAACATACGTATAAAAAAAATTCTTCTAAAATATTTCTATAAGTGAAAACTTGTTATTGGCTCTCAGTCTTTATTTCAATTGCAATGAGTGTATTTTGTTCCTAGCTGTAAGTTTTCCTATTATAATAAAATAAAAGAACGTTAACGTATAATCCTCACTGTTAACCGCAAACTGTAGTCTCGTATTCTGTAATCTAGCTTTGAGACTTTGAGCTTTGTAAACTTTAGGGCAAATTCAACATAGCGCAAACTCAACCTTATAATATAACGTAGAAAAGTTAAGAGAATTTCAAATTCTTTTCACAAAAACATAATTTTCAGATAAAAGAGCAGCCTACTAGGTGCAAGGTATGTAGCCATCGTATTTAACAATTTACCTATATGAATGAAAACAATGAGCCAATCGATATAAGGTAAACATGATTAGATCACAAGGGCTCCTTCCGCGTATAAAAAGCATGTGAAGCAAATTTTAGTTCTTCATTGTCTTTCACGAAGTGCGTACACACTAATCCAAATAATTTTGACACTCGCGAAAGTTTTACTCGGCGTCGGCGATAATGGGATTGGAATGGTAAGTGGTATCGACTACGGTTCTTTTACGCAATGTTACATACATTGAATTCTCATAATAAACTATGAATGGAGAATCTATGTTAAATTTAGATTGTTCTGTCATTGTTAAACTTCCGTAGTCAACAGGGAACCAGTCCGTGTTCATCCGTCTCTCTGTTTGTCTGCCTGTGGCTGACATAGACGACGAGTATAGATACCTACTTACTTGAAAACTGAAATTAGGCAAATTTTTTTTCGGGTATCTCCTTTACACCTAAGTTAGGGATGTATTATTTTCTCTCATCTGCCTACAACGTAATGTAGCGAAGCGTTGGCTTGATCGTTTAAATATTGTGTGTAGAAAAACTATTTATCGATTTTCTTAGAGTACAGCGTCCCCGCGCTCTCTCCCGGCTAAGCGGTTGATTATAGCCACGTGAGAAAAACAGGCTAGTAATACCTAAAATGAACTTCGAAGGAATACTATCACGGCTAAGTACGCTTTACAAGTTAGCATAACAGTAATAGTCGTCAACTTAGATATAAAAAGAAAATGACGTACAAATTGCATTGAAAATTACATTGATAAAGTTGTTTCGTAAAAAATAGGAACCACATGGATAAGACTTACGGGGACAACGGGACTGCAGGAAAACCCCTCCTTTTATGCAACTCTACACGCACGTGCGACACGTTTTTATCCGGTTTTTTATACTATTGTAAACACCGTAAAATACCTATCTTTCCAGGTTTTCAACAGTTGCGAAAAATCAAGTTACCTTAAAACCTAAACCTAATGTGTAATAGAACTTATTATAATTAGTTTTTTCTCGGACTTCCAAAAGCTATATAATAAGGGTACATTGTACACACATTGTACAATCACAAAAACATAATTATTGTACGTGATAACTCAAAATTTTATAAATGCTTCGCATATTAAGTTTAAAGAGTTACGTGATCCTTGTAACGTCTTAGCTTGAGCCTGATTTGTATCTCGCAGTATACCACGTGACTAGAGCCAAGTTTGAAACCCAATTTGTACTTCATTATACTTCAATTCGATGTAGGTACATAGCGTAGCAGTATTCCCTCTTGTTAATCTGTACGTTAAACGACTTTGGAATGTACATAACATTGTTGTAGTAAGCCATGAATTGTGATTTTATGAAACAGGACCCTGGATGTAGATTTTTTTTAGAAAGGTTGAGAATTTTGGTTTGGTTTAAAATAAGTGCCAACATTTATACCAACCAAAATACGTACGGCAACTTTTGTATGTAAAGTATAAACTTTATCTAAACTATACCATTGTTTTCCAGGTCCGGCTTGGTTCTTCTAATACTCATATGGCTCACAAGGAAGCTTTCAGAACTACCAACGCCGCCGACACTCGATCCCATTGTAATAGTCGTAACAGATGGACGATTCTAATAATCGCTTGGGCTGACTTGCACAGATACCTATATCTACCAGAAGCATTTCCAAAAAAGGTCTAGGTATACGCGCTGTAGATTGTAATAAATATTGTAGCTTCTTTTAGAACCTTCTGAAAATAATCTAGGTCCAAGAATGCTTTAAAGTCTTAGGGCCAATTTCAAAGTAACAAGTTAACTGTAGTGCTGCCTCTTCGAATTTCTCAGAAAAGAGCGTGACAGAACGTTACTTAAGTATTTAATGAGTGAAATTCTCAATTCCGAAAACGGCCCTTAGATTCTTGGACCTAAGTTCTTCTGATTAAGTTCCAAAACGAGCTATTAATTGAGATTTATGATGTTCAGTTTTTCTAAAAAGGTGTTTAGTAAGTAGATATGATTTTTGCATTGGTGGAGCTGCTAGTTAGCATCTTGTAGCGCCATGAAAGAAAAAAATACTTTTGGAGATAGGACCAAGGAACACCACTTCGGTCCATCCTCGGTCATCCTCATCCAGCTTCCAGTAGTCTGCCTAATTATCGTTCCAACGTGGAAATAGAACTGAAATGTCCTGTAGGTAGTTCGTTGAAATCGCAACATCGAAAATCATAGCAGACCTCGGAAGCCTTGTATCCACCATAGAGAGTAGTTCTCTTCAAAAGGAAACAACAAATGTTTGGTGAGTGCACTACATATATTTTTCACCGAATTTTAGCGACCTTACAATTGCAAATAATAATATTCTGTACCAGGTAAGGGTAGAGTTCATGTGAGCTTTGGATTTTTGGGTCTTCAGTTCATCACGCTACACCCGAGAGACGATCAGACATCATCGTCTGTTTGTTTCGTTGCTCTGTCTTTTTCTTTGGATCCGCTCAATAGAGTTGATTATAGGTTTTCAGTGTAAAGATCAGCTGTTATGTGTACAGTTGCTTCTGACTCTACATTTATTATTAGTACCTATACTTTATTATACGCAAACGCATTACAAGAAAATAACATGTAGGTACTAAGGCGGGGTTTCCTCTGTACCATGTTTGTTACCTGTATTTCACCTACCTCGAGAGAGAGAATGTTGTATAGGACTACCTAATTTATGTTATGAATTTGTTTTGTCCTAGTTTGTTTGGTACCTATCTGTGTACCTATTATGTTTATTTAGTATTTTGTTTAGGTAATGATTGATCTTGATCGCGTCTCTGTCAGAATTATTTATAAACACTTCATTCTTTCTACACTCTATGATGATGTTACACTACGAGCTAGCTAACCGAAATTAAAGCGCACAAACGTACTTCAAATGTATTAACGGTGGTGTAATTTTAAGTACCTATTTTGTAAAATAAATTTTGTCGTAAAGCTTCTAATGGTACCTTCCCTAGGCAGAGGAAGTAGAAAATTCCATTGATAGGTACAGTCTACAGTGGTCCATCTTTACATTTTCGAGAAAAGTGCACGTTCGTAAAGGTCGGAATGCTGTCAGCTTCTAGGTAAGTTTTTAGTTGACACTGTTATAAGTTATACCTACTTAAACGCTCTTTATTAATTCATAATTCATAAGTATAAGTAAATAGGCACGGATGTCAAAATGACATCCGTGTAAATAGGTAATTATATGAGTTAAGATTCCTTCAGGGTTAAAATGCCTGCAATAGTTCCGTGAAATCTTCCATCTTTGGCCAGAAAATTAAGAAATTGGTGGGTAATTTTTAAACTATTGGGCCTATTTCGCACCGTTTCAGTGTTATCAATAAATTAAATAATTTCATTGGCCAAAGATGGAGGTTCACGGTTCGAATTAAGTGTAAATACATTTAAATGAATAAGTACCTATCTTTCTTCCCCACTTACTAGTTTTATTAAATATTGTGTGACTGAAAAACAGCATCAAAATATATAGCTAGTGGTGCAACGGAAAGAATCTGTAAACAATAAGTTTAGTAAGTAGATTCAGTATAAAAACGATGCCAGTTTGTATACGCAAACAATATTCTTCTACCAACCGACAGTGGGGAACCATCGCGGTGAGAACGCTCAGCGTACAAATATAGTGGGGAGCTACACATATAAAATGTACGTTGAAGTGTACGTGATATTTAACAAGATATTTCAGATTAAGAAATTAATTTAGATTATTTTAAAATTAAAACCAAGCATAAAATTCTATCCACGTTTATTACAAGGGCAACTGCGGGCGGCACCTTTCAATCTAAAATAATCCTTAAATTCATTCAGAAGTAGACTATAATGCAAGTGCAAAAAACCAGTTCCTGGCTCGTGCGCGTCGGCCGCCCGTCAGCCGCATTTGGCCGGTATCTTTGGTATCTTTGGTTTTGCGCTAGTATTGTGATCTCTAACGAGGAAAGCAGGTATTTAAGGTTCATTTTATTTTGTGTCGTGTCGCCCGCACGTCTCTACCCCGTTGTAATGTGGATAGTACTTTATTATTAAAACTTCCGTCTTTCACAAGGCACGTTGAGCCATTTATACTTTGGTTAAGCCGTTGGGGCTGGCTGTCATGTAAACGCCAGAGGCCTTATAGGCGGCTTGATTACTTCTGACAGTAAGGCCTGCCAGTGTCTTATAATCCTCCACCATCCTAAACTTGGCCCCTGTGGTGGAGTATGGCCTACCCTTGCTGCGATGCAGAAAGAGACCCGTGCCCCAGCAGTGAGGACATACAAAGGCTTGATACAACTGATAGCATAAAAAACTTTTGAGAAATTGCTGTTGTGACTCACGAATATTTTAAATAAAGCCTCTAAGTACTGCCAGGCAGTACTTGAATATTCCAGGTAAGATTGCTCTTCTATTGCTACAACAATAAATTATATAAATAACTTCTACACAACACAATCACTTGTCCTGGTCGCAAATCGCGAATCGCCTTCACAATGATAGAAATACCTTCAGACCGAGTCAATTTCAACAAATCAAGTCGGTCTCAAGTGGGAATGGAACTCGCACATTTCCGTTTTTTGTTAACCGTTCGATCAATGAGGCAGTCACAATGTTACCTACAGGCGTATACATTTTGGCAAAAAATTAACAAGCCGGTACGGTTGTGCCACTGATGATAATAATTAATAATTGTTTAACCGAAAAATAAGAGCATTTACTTCCTTTACAATACAACTTAATATTTTCTATTAAGCTTAAGATTTTTGTAACTCGTGTAAGAAATTCAACAGACGCTGACAAAAAGTCATAATTATATAGGATCAAATACATTATCTTACCTCACGCCTGTATCCCGAAGAGGTAGGTGGAGACCAAAGCTTAATTGCCACTTTGCCATTATCCTAACAAAACTCTTTTCTTTACTATTCTTTAATTTCTACTATATCATGCCAAACTTTAAGATGAATATTTTATCAACGTCATACTAAAGTTGCAGCATCAACCTTTACATACATGCACTTTAATAAGTAGGCACATTAAGATTTAAGAACGACTTTGCAACAAATATGTAAAGGTTGACCTGCTGTCGATTGCAAATCGCAACCTTTGAAGTTTCAATGTCTGTTTCTTTGGTTTCCCCAGGTTCTCTGCCCTGAGCGCCATAGTGTCCGCCTTCATGTGGATAACTAAGAAGCTCGGGGAACTGCCCTCGCCTCCACCCACGCGACCCGTGGACAGTGCGCAGTTAGCCATTTAGCCATTGTCTTCATAAACACCCTGACTCCGTCCACGAGATCCTTGGTCTGTGCCCAGTTGGCCATAACGCACTCATCTCCGTCAACACCCTGAGCCTGCCCACGCGATACTCCGTCACGTCCACGTCATTTACCCATCGTCTGCATATACCCTGAGCCTGAGACCCTTCCATCAAGACCCAGAGGAGTTAGAATTTGACCTTCGCTAACAGACGCTTTCTTGGCAGAGGTGGTAGAGCTACTTGCTGTTTTGATTTTCTCCGCTTTTCCTACAATTCTGCCTTGTGTTTTGTATTTTTCAAAACAATTGGTCATGGAGTACTCGAATTGGAATTGTCTTAGGAATATTTTTATTGGGCAACGAAATTACACACATGAAATGTAGAGCTAGATGCAATAAACTTATTTTGTAATAAATTCATCTGCGTTGTTATTATTTGAATTCCTTACTTACAACATTCATATGAAAAATAACAGCAGGGAACTATAGAGCTCCGAGAGATTACTATGGAGTGTACTTCCGAAATTTAACCAAAATTTTTTATTCATAAGTATCTGCCTTCTTTATGTAGCCTTTAAACTTTCCACTGCTGCAGGGTACACGCTTTTTCTCAGAAAGAGTGAGTGAGAGTATGGGCTTAATTATAACGCGAGCCCATCGCGAATTGGCAGTTTCAACCGCTGAAGTGAACACTCAGGTTTCGTTACGGTGTTTTCTTTCATCGTTAGCGAGCACTATTGCTACTTACAAATAAAAACATACATACATACATACACACACACACACACACACACACACATACATACATACATACATACATACATACATACATACATACATACATACATACATACATACATACATACATACATACATACATAACCTCACGCCTGTATCCCAGAGGGGTAGGCAGAGACCAGGGACTGCCACTTGCCACGATCCTGACAGATCACCTTCGCTTCATCAACGTTCATAAGTCGTTGCATGCACGCACGCCGGTTCCGGGTACTTTTTATCTTTCCCTTTGCTAATACATCCCCTATTTGGTCGATGAAAGTCCGTCTGGGACATCCCTTACCAGCCCTTCCCCTCACATTCGCAATATATATTTGTTTCGTCAATCTTTCTTCCTTCATCCTCTCCACATGTCCAAACCAACGCAACATTCCTTTCTCAATTCTAGTCACTGCACTAATCAGACTATTGCGTATCCTGTCATTCAAAGTAACACTACACATACTTCTCAAGGACCTCATTTCAACTGCATTAATTCTACTTTCTTGCTTCTTTTGCCACACCCAAGTCTCAAATAAAAACTAATAAAAAATATTTAAAAAGACCCTTACAGAGAGTTCTAGATGTTGGTCGACCTATAGATATAGATCATTTTAATTTGACAGTACCTTGATTTCGTAACTTAATCCGGATTATCCATGATTATTATTATAAGCTCTGCGAATCAGAGCAAAACCTGCTCGGACTGTTCCGACAAATTTAGGAGAATCCGGAATAGCTTAACAAAGTTGTGTTATAAGATAAGCTTGATTGCCTACGATACAAAGAGTATCATGCTGGACACATTTCAAAATAACAAGTAGGTGTTCTTTAGATAATTTAACCAAAATCCCGCACAGTTGATGGACAAGTAAAAGCATTTTTTCTATAAATTATATGATCAGTTAACTAATAATAGTTCGCAAGTTCCGAATTGTTCAGTTCGGAACTCACAACCCACGTCCCGCGCCAATGCATCGGAGTATGCAGTTACAGTTATTTAGGGCTAGTTTCTGAATTGAGATTCTCGCTAAGTAAATAGTTAAATGTAGTGCTGTCTCTTCGAATTTCTCAGAAAAGAGCGTGACACAACGTTACTTAAGTATTTACTTAGTGAAATTCTCAATTCAGAAACTGGCACATAGTCAAGTTATTTGTCGGGCAAGTACTTGTCTTACAAACAACACATCAACTATACGCTACTTTATTTCTCCTGTCAAATCTTTTCTATACACGTACCATGAATTTTGGGTGGTTTGAAAGCAATAACAATATTAACGTGCCTTAACAATCGAATACGCTAGGTTGTTAATTTCAAAAAACTCTTTCCTAAAACGTCTCGACCCAAACTCGCACCTATTAGAAACATTAGTAGCCAGCCAGAGCGCTGTGCGTGCCGCGGTTTCGCGCGTCATTGTTCTGATATATGGAGAGGCAGTACAAACTGTTCGCGAATCTTTTCTCAAGTAAGATAATCCGGATGAATAAAGTTTAATCAAGAGTGTTAATCAATGAAGTTTTCTCAACTCGAAACAAGATTTCTCAATTATTCTTGAATTTTTTAGATACTTATCAGCCAGTTTCAGAATTGAAAATTTCACTAAGTAAATACTTGAGTAACGTTCTGTCACGCTTTTTTTCTAAGAAATTCGAAGACACAGCACTACAGTTACCTATTTTCGAAATTCTCAGTTCAGAAACTAGCCCGTAGTCTGTACTTAAAAGTAATAAGTAATTTGTAACTACTAAATACATAAAAGCGGCTTTCAAACCACCTAGATTTCAGGGTGTTTTAGGTGACCTGGAAGAAATTGCTCTTAGCAATAAGGCCGCCAGATGCCGCGTCTTCTTTCGTTACTGTCTTTATTTGTCTTTATTTGTTTTGTTGTTATGGTGTATAAAATAAAATATTCTTATGTTATCATCACGAGTATCCGTAATTGCTGTAAACGTTGCTCCAGAAGTCTATCCTATTCTGATTGGGTAGGGTGACCATTCTGAGATATTCGTCTATAATCATGAAGCGGAGGGTGCCGTTCTCACTGGGCTTCCATTTCACCGTTACCTCTGCCGTTCTGGGATTTGTTGGATCACTGCGGACAAAAAGTTATAGCTACCTTAAGATTCGATGTAGACTTAACCCCTGGTCTTAGAGTCTAAAGTTTTTAATAGAATGTTATGAACACGGCAATAATTGTCATTTTTCTCTTTTTGTCTCTTTTTAAACGGGTTATACCATCGTTATTCAATTGACTGCTAGACACCCAATAATGTCAATGAAACAACCATTACCGTACTAATATGACTCTATTGAACAACTATGCATTTTAGAGACTCACCCCCCAGTATTCTTGTACATACTAACAATTTGTAAATATATTGTTAACAATTGAGGTAGATTAACAGACTGTTAGCGTACGAAATGCAGGGGGTAGAGTCGTCTATTTATTATGGGACACATTACTTTTATAAAACTAACGGAATCATTTTGAAAGCTCTGCAATAAAATTTATATATCTAGTAAACGACATCCGACTACAAAATAGTTTCAATGGATTTAAATGATAAACACTCTAAAATTCTACTTTCGTGTAAACGCGCTTTGTAAATTTAAACTAGATATTATGCTGCTTAACTTCACCAGAGTCTTTTAGAGTCTTATGTGTTGATAATTCAGTGGTCTTTGAAGATCCTAATATTGATTATCCGGGTCCAGTCTCTCACTTAATTTTAAAGTTTACAAGAAATTTTAAATTGAAAAGTAATAATTTTAAGAATGACGCAGTGCTCATTTTAATATTGAGTACTTACCCCGTCTTAGCGAAGTTAGTCCACATAGTAGACATTTTCTCAATCATCATGACATCCTTCTTGCTCTTTGGCAATGGAACAGCTATAGGATCGAAAAGGTAAAACATCTGATCGGCGTGCGCTGCCCCGGATTGGTTGCCAAGCGTCTCTTTAACAGCATTTCTGGTAGAGTTGTATTGGAAATAGTATAAAAAGATAGGATATTGGCTATTCTGTACCAGATACTCAGCAACAGACACTGACGCAAAGTGAAACATAGAATCAGAGAAATAGTCTATTAAGCTATCTGTAACGTTCATATTTAGAGGTGCATTACCAAAGTAGAAGTCTCTCACATCACTGGCCACCCTCGATCGTTGTTTAGAGCTCGTGAACACCAGGTCATCCGGCAACATGCTCTCAAAGTTTTGGTCTAACTCATCAAAAACATCTTGGTTAAAGTTTCTGGCGAACATGATGCCTTCCTTATTATTGTAGCCCATAATTACAGGTACTTGATTGTAGATGCCCGCTTCCATAAGTTGCCTTGGGGATTTAGTCATAAAGGGTTTGGAACCAAATATAACCTTTTCCACGCAAGGTCTGAATATGTACTCGAGATTCGGATAAATGGACTTGTTAACTACAGAAGCCATTACAATGTCTGTTGTGGTTGCATTGTTGAAAATCTTTAGGAGTTCGAAAGGGTTTTTGGTGCTGTATCCCATTTTCGCTGCTATCAACGATGCTCTCTCTATAGGGTTGAAAGCGACTGCAAATGGCGATAGAGCTGTACCGCTTTGCATGATTGCACGGCTAAACATTCCCTTTGTTTCGCGTGAAAGAATCAAATAGTTTACTGAGGCTGCACCGGCACTTGTGCCGAATATTGTAATAGACTGAGGATCACCACCGAACTGTTTGATATTATCGTTGACCCATTGTAGAGCTGATATTTGATCCTTTAAGCCCATATTGCCCGAAGCACCTTTGATTTTAAGGCAGAGGAAACCGAAAGCGCCAACACGGTAATTTATCACCACAACGATGACGTTCTTATTAATAAGTGGTTTGGGATTACTGAGTAATTCGTTGTTATTGCCAGCTGCGTATCCACCACCGTGAATGTAGAACATGACCGGTAGAGGTTTTTTGAAACTGATTTGGCCTGGAGTGAAGACGTTTAGCGTCAAGCAATCTTCTTTTCCGATGGGAATGGACATCTTAGGATAATATTGCAAACAATATGCTTTGCCGACTGTAGCGTTGAGTACATCTTGCCACTGCGGAGGTGGTCCGGGATCCTGAAACATACGTTTGCTGAGTGGCGTAGAGAGGGTGATGGGATATGAAAAAAGTGTTTGTTTGTAAATGTTTAGGTAGTGTGAAGCATGAACGTTCTCTGAAACTTGATTTGTCCGATAAAACAAATTTCAGAAGGTACCTAGTACCTATTATACGGTTGCCTGACAGATTAGCAATAAGGCCGCCAATCATACTTTTTTTTAGTAACTGTACTTAGTCTCTGTAATTGTTTTCTGGTGTGAATATTAGGTACATAAAACTCTAATCTTATCTTATTTTAGTTAACTTCTGAAAGTTATCTGAGAAATTTTGCCGGATGATTTCGGAAATTAGCTGATGGATGTCCTACACTGTTTGCCAGTTCGTGATCTCCACAACACTCTGGAAATTATCACCCCATCGGTTCTTTATGGTACGTGACCAGGCCGCCTCAACTTAATAATCTTATTAAGTTGGGATGAGTAGAGTTATGTCTGTCACCTTAGTTCTTTGACGTTTTTAATATCAAATATGCAAAGCAAAAGTAAAATGCCTTTAACAGAAAAAACATGCTTAGCATACCACTTACCAGAAATCTCCCCGTAAAAGTAGCGTAAGGAATGCCGAGATATTTGCGGAAATCTCCTCTATTATTCTCCAAACCTTGCAATTGTCCTTGAGAGAGCTCAATCACTGGGGTCAACTTAAAACAGAAACCAGAATCACTGCAATAGTCATACAAGAAAAGGATGAATAGTATGCGACTAAACATGGTGGAAACGCGACAAACAATAAAATCTTGCGAATGCTGACTTTGGCCAATTAGCAAAGCAGTTAAGGAGGAGCAGTACATAATTGTTCGAGTAAAAGTTACAGTTGTGTTTTGCTCCAGTTACACTACACCTTATGGTTCGTTTGAGGTGAAACCGGCAACATGCTTGATAGGTCGATGCCTATCAGGTTGACTTTTGTTATTCTAATGCCTACTGGAAATCTCATCCAGTAAGAAGTTGTTTTTTTGTCACAAATCTTAATTGAGGCTAGTGATTTGTGCTAGCTACTATATGACAACATTTTTTAGTTATGTGTTATATATTTTAAAATACCTTTTAATCAGGTTGGTCACACCTGCTTTGTAGTTAATGCTCAGAAGTTGGTTTGTTGGTTTATTTAAGTTTTTACTTTACAGCATGCCCTTAACTGTGGTGGGAATGCACTAATGCCATCGATGCTGCCGATTACTACTTAATTGCTGCTGGACACTATTGACCTTAATTTTCTCACGATTCTAAAGAGTTTAAAGAACTCTATAGATTACCTATTGTTAGACGAGGCCTTTAATGTTTTATATACCTACTTATTAGATCGGTACTTACATGTTACTTCATTTATTATGCAATCGTAAGCAGACGTGTGTTGTGTGTGTGTTGTCGGCCTAGAGAATAGCACCAACCCAAAATCTTCCCGTGGGTGTCGTAAAAGGCGACTAAGGGACACAAACCGGGGGGTGGGCAGCAGCGCCCCCTGCAGTACTCCACCGAACGATCCCCAACCCGCATGCCCAGCGTGGGGATTATGGGCATTACCAGCACAACGTGGCGCTCTTTAGGAGAGGGCTATGTCCAGCAGTGGACTAGTATAGCCTGACGACGACGACGACGAAGCAGACGTTGATCAAGGACCACTTCATCGAATCGACAAGTCCACATTTGTCCATTCGGCTTAGGACATTAAGTATTATATTTGTAAAGTCGACAGCACACAACCCTTTACGTACGTGCACTATAATCGATTACGTCAAGGACTACTTTGCAACAAAAATGTATATATTGATATCCTACCGACTGTACGAACTAACACCTATAGCATAGGTCGAAATAATAGATGTGACAAAATAACCATAAATATTTAAGAAATTTGGACTCAAAAAGACCATTTTCTTTGGGGAAAACTTCGAAATCCCGAAATATACATCTGCTGTTCCATTCATTCCTTTTAACGTCGCAGGTGTTAGAATAGCTGAATAGCATTGGAATAGCTGTTTTTTGTGATTTCGAAACTTAAAGTTAAAATAGTTCGTATTGTCAAGTTATCTTGCCCTCTTTTGCGGCTGTTTGTAGTGATTACCTTTATCATACCCTGTATAATGTAGATCCTTAATTTTCATATTATAGTTCTAGTGTGCCCTTTGGGTAGCAGGTATTGATTGTATTTTTATCTATGGAATGTAATTGTTTATTTTAAAAGAATGTTGAATCATCTTTTGTATGTAATGAATATCATACGTGAAAGTCATGTCCAGTATGTGTACAAATAAAGATGAGTGGAGATGATGATGCCTTACTAATAATATCATAATAAAATAAAAATGAGTAGTTTTTCAGTGCCGAGCGTTGAGGCAACTGCGGGAGTTGCGGTTGAATTAAATCAATAATTATTTTGCAATCATAAGAATAATTAACATTCCAAGATGCTGGAATTATCGTGAGTACCCACTTAAATTAGCAGTCTATACAGGGTTACCTCAAACATTCGCAATTCATGAAAGACCATAGTGATGATTTTAGATTTATTACAGTTACGAGTAGATTTATTATTATGAAATTCTTTGGAATTGGCGGGCTTAATACTAAATAGCATTTGATACCAGCCTTAATTCTTTTTATGACTGAGAGGAGAAACTCATTACGCTCGTGGTGTGCCTTAATAAATAAAATTATCTACAAGCATTGAATTTCAATGCTACAAGATTACCCGTTTGACTGGTCAACTACATTATTCAGTTTGTAAATTTTTGGAATAATAATTTCGCTCGTGGCCTAGCGAAACCGAGTGATTGGAATCAAACTTCTGTGGCGTAGCGGTAGTGCATCTACCTACCTTGCAAGAGGTCCTGGGTTCGAATCCCGGCTGGAAACAAAAAAAAAACCCCAGGTCTTGAATGTTTACATGTTTGTGATGTCGCTGTTTCTGGTTCCCACGACACAGGGTATGCTAGTGTGGGGCCAGAAGCAATGTATGTGCATGTATGTAAATGTTATGTTATTTGTTATTAATCACTTGGCTTAAGCTACAACAGGCGTGGTCAGGTACTGGATGCCCATCCCGTGACTATTGCTTGTGGCATTTTTCCGAGCGCTTCCGTGCTTCGCAAGACAGGTTGTCGTTGGTGCCGGTTGTCATGTAATGGCAGTCGTTAAGCCATGGCATAGGCCTTATGGGCGGTTTGATAACTTTTGACAGTAAGGCCCGCCACTGTCTTACAATCCTCCACTAACCTGGACCTAGCCTGCGTGGTGGAGTGTGGCCTAACCTTCCTACGATGCAGGAAGAGATCAAGGATGTGGAATAGATCCGTGCCCAAGCAGTGCAGACATACAAATGGTTGATATCACATATCACAAGAATGCCGCTTATTTCAGCGTGGTACTCTGGATGACGACCGCCTTCACGGCACTGGCGGTGGCAGGCTGGATGATGCATACGATCTACGACGTGTTTCCGAAACCAGAGTTCGAGCCCGCTCCCACCAGGAGCTTCCCAACATACGTGAACGTCACGCTCCCTCGCGAGTGGTGGCCGTCCGACTGGAAGATCTACACATAAGGATATGATATGAATAGTTTTTTGATAGGATGGTTTCTCGTTGTCTCGTTGTGCACGAGAGTAAACTGGATGTCAATATCGGCAAAGATAATATAACAATATCGGAATAAATTCTGCTTTATTGTTTATTTGGCTTTCAATTCAATTCTGTTTTATGGACTCAATGCACTGATTGTCCAGTACAACTTCGCCAATATCACGTGTTAGACAAGATTTTAGCCAATCACAAGCGAACAAGGCTCGGTCAGAATTTTGAGTCAATCAGAACTGTTTGTCTTTTTTTTTCCCCTTATTATTTTGTAGAAAAGTAGTACACCCATAGAGCTACGACAAAGATTTCTTTCGAAGCCAATTTTCCTTTATAATGGAACTACAAGAAAGCAAAGAGATCCGATATTCACATTCAGAGATAGGTATCTGATTTAAATGGACGGGTCCTTGTTATAGATCTGACGCGTGGACCCGTTAACGGGGCAAAATAATCGGATCACGAGAAAACACCCGACGGAATACCTCTATGTAGTCTACACTCACATACCTGCAGTCAAAAATAAAACTGGATCATAGATGTCGGAGAGCTTGTTGAGTAGCTATAAAGCGCCTAATTAGAAAAAAAAAATGTAAAATTTACAGTACATCTTGAGATCAGCACATCTATACATTGTTACATAGTCACCCATAATATTTATGTGCACTTGACTACTTACATCTAGTCATGCAACTAATCTAATGATTTTTCTAGAGATTTCTGTTCTACAGTTCTGACCTATGTTGAACTGTATCAATGCAATATTATTTTTGTAATAAGGCTAACGAAATAGGGTTAATGAAATAAATTACAAAGCGTCTACAAAAATATTTTATTCACGGCTTGATAAAAGTTATTCACTGGTACTACGTAAATTCACTGGGGTACGTCGAGTTGGAGCCATTGAATCTTTATGCACAGTTGACGTACAGCTGGCATAATTTCCCAGAGGCGTTATTTATCTATAGCAGACTGAGGTAAAGCACTTCCATGAGAACGAGGTATGTTTGATGACGTATTCAATTCGAAACAAGAAAACAAAGCGTCAAGACAGCCATGCACTCAGTTGATCTGCAAGTTGTGCACTAGAAACATTAAATAAAGCGCTCCTCCCGCGTGAGTATGGTTTGCTTTGGGTCTAGCTCGGGCAGCAGTCATACTTCCAGCAGTGTAGCACTCAGTTGATCTGGAAGTGGTAGCACATGCAGCATTCGCACTCCTTCAGTGTCCATCCCAGCACGTAGGCGGTCGGCGTGTTGCTGCGGTGCGTCTCGCTTGATTCGACTACTGAATCCTTGCCACACTGTAATGTGGAATACAACAACGTTTGAGTAATATACACAAAACGTAGATAGCGAAAATCGATCGAGTCTACTAACGCTGTGCTTTAGAAATCTTAATGTTGGATTTGCGAACGCTAGACTAGAGTATGACTTGGCACATCTGTGTGCACGGGACCTGATTTTGAAATTATACTCAGTTCCACGGGTCCTCCTATAACTGGTCTAATCTTTCATTGAGTGGGAATGAATTTTGGCCGGGTATAAGGATCACTGACATCTTCAGGAGAACACAGAAATACATTACAATAAAATTTTAACAATCAAATCAAAAAACTGTATTAGGAGATGTCCTATATAATGATATAAGTTGAGAAGTGTAAGTACTCACAGTGCTAGCCATTTCTCTGCAATGTGCACGTCGTTCCTCGGGCCACGTATAGTTGGCCAGCAGCGCCCAGGCGCGCCCTGCTCGCCGGTCGACGCGCAGTGCCTGAATCGCACAGGCAACAGCGCATACCTGCGCGGGCACCTCGTCGCCAGCGCTCGGGCTGGTCGTGGTCTCACCTTCTTTGCGGCTCTAAGCGAAATTTAATTGCATTTTGACTCACTATTCGTGTAGACTACAACTTGTTATTGAAATAACTTAAAAACTGTCTCCAATCCCGATAAACAAAAGCATTATTTTTTTGTAGTGTTAAGTTTAAAAATATATTTTTAAATCCTAAACTCATTAAACCGGCTTTGTGGATATGGTGTGCTAATAATGAACCACGAATTATTATAGTTCCATGAAGTGGGCTATGAAGGCAAATCTGTTCAGACAAAATTGTAAGAAATCACATCTTTGACGGTAAAAACTGTGCGAGAAAACACTTGCTCGCACAAGCGCGTGAAAACTTTGTTGTATCCATGTTTCAAAGACAGAAGACATTTCTGTGAAAGTCAGTAGTTTTGTAATCTTTTGTCTTATCTGAAAAAAAAATTGTAAATCTCTTATGCAGATAATTGTATCTGCTTTCTAAATTTCTATGCGGTCCTGATGATTTTGAAGCAAGGCAATGGATTATTAGAGATCTAAATTTACTGTGCATAACGCTCAGCGACAGAATATGAGGATATTTCTATCGTACCAAAAGCCAGTCCTCAGCTAGGGCCATCCAGCCGTAAGCGGTGGGCTGTCTTCGAAGGAGTTCCACCAGCGTCGATCGCGCCCGCTGCTGCTCATGACGAGGCAACCCCAGGAGTGTACTGTGGCGTGCAAAATACGCAAAATAGTTTCCTACTAGCTTCAAAAATCATTCTGCAACCATTTACGTTTTGTGAGCGGTAAATAAACCTAGATGCTGGATGCGGCAAGCTGAAGACAGGGCGCTATGGAGCTCATTAGGGGAGGGCTATGTCCATCAGTGGACTACATAATATAGCCTGAAGAAGAAGAAGAAATCAACCTATATTTGTGATATTTTTGCTGTGCAACTGTAACTACGTTATACAGAGAGTATTGTAAAGAGGTTCCAAATTTCACTGATGCCGGTAAGTCACCCATTAGCTCAGTTGGGAGAGCGCTGGCACGGTTAGCCAGAGGTCGCGGGTTCGAGTCCCGGTATGGGTGGAATTTTTAGCCTCTAAATAGGTTTTTAAAACTTTAACTATGTAGAATGCATGCTCTCATCTACACTACTAAATTAGGACACATATTCCTCGGTGACTGTGACCACAATAAACAGGCAAGGACAATACAAATAGAACAACTGTAACCCACAATTAGTTTTAAATAAAAGGGGTATTAAATGGGCACTATGAATGTGGTTAGTTAGGATAGGTTAGTAAGCTGTTTTCGCCAGCTGGATCAAGCTGTATTCCTGAGAATAGGTACTTGCTAAAGGGAAGGCCAACTTAATTCGTATGTTGATTGAATTGTTCGGTGTTTGCATGCACAGCTGGGGCACGCATCGCAGGAAGGTTAGGCCATACTCCACCACGCACGGGGGCCAAGTCCGGGTTGGTGGAGGATTGTAAGACAGTGGCCGGTCTTACTATCAGACGTTATCAAGCCACCCATAAGGCCTCTAACATGGCTTAACGACTGTCATTACATGACAGCCGGCACCAACGGCTTAACGTGCCTTGCGAAGCACGGAAGCGCTCGCAAAAATGCCACCTATCTTGCACCTGACCGCGCCTGTTGTTGCTTAACTCGAATGATTGATTCCAATCAATCGGTTCGACTAGGCCAAGAGCGTTTCATATGACATATACTAATACTGTATGGAATCGGGCGTTATTTTGCGGAAATCCATAATAGCATTAAAATGTGAAAATTACTTTGCTAGTTTCCTCCAAAAATTAGCAAATTTGGTCTGAATTTAGCACATTTTAATGCTACATATTACTACAATAATATAAAGAGGAAAATATTTATAGATGTTCTTATGTAGGTGGCAATTTCAGAGAGAGATGACCTTACACCTTCAGAGTGGACAAAGGCTATAGTCTACTGCGTTAACTACTCCAACGCAGTCGCGGGCATTGCTCGTAGTCAATAAATGTAGTCGTTTACCTGTAAGGACAAATATTGGTCCCTATGATTCTGTCGAAAGACGCCATGGCAACATTTATGTTTCCGAGCTTGTGATGACACTCTCCTTCCAAACTCCTTAAGTAGACTGGTTGGGCCTGGATAGAATAGAATGCAATTGAATAACACATTCTTTAGATTGTTTATTGAACTGCTACGACAGCCTCTGTGAATTTCGGGTCACAAGTTATGAGGAACTTTTGGTTAGCGTCTTCGACAGGATATAAAAATAACCAGGATTAAAATAAATGGCAAACATCTGCCATATTAATGGATCGCAGTACAACAATTAGACATGCTGATCTACTAAGTATTTTAAATGGGCCGATGTCTACCTACTCGTGACTCCATTTTTAACAGTTGCTTTCCCTTCAACGATAGATTTAACATCAGTCTACGTACGTTATGTACATCATTAATTTCGAGGGCTTTCTTGATGAGGCACAGAGCTTCAGTGTAGTCTCCACGTAGACGGTAGCACAACGCGATGAGGTGGTAGTAGATCGGAGACTCGCCATACAGGGTTAGGATTCTAGCTAGGCAGAACTCAGCCCACTAAAGGATGAAATTGATTTAACGTCACATACAATTAAGAAAAAACGAATGCTGAGGTCCATAACATATTGAACAAATTAATTCTGAGCTAAAAGAATCTAGCATAGGTAGTAGGTATCCAATAGTACCTACCTACTTATCACACTATTTTTTTAATGCACTAACCCGTGCTAAGGACAATTTTAAAAACCTATTTAGAGGCTAAAAATTCCACCCATTCGATTCGAACCCGCGACCTCTGGCTACTTATCGTCAATACGGGCGGAGCCAACGAAGGTGCGGGTTTCCTCACGATGTTTTCTTTTACAAAGCGTGTGATATTGCTACTACAAATTCGCTGATGTACGTAACTTTCTGGGCAAGCCTAAAAAACGGGCACCGTAGCATCCGAGTGGTCCCTTCACCAATCTTGTGTCAGTGAAGGTGCAACTGGATGCTTTATAATCATCTCAATACTTAGATGGATATCAACCGTTGTATGTTCCCACTGGTGGGACACGGGTGTCTTCCTGCATCGCAGGTACGTAGATGGAAAAGCCAAAGTCACTTAGTGTAAGGAATCAAACAGCTAAAGGAGCACAAAAGAACTATGCTGTTTACAAAGTGGAAAATAGATCAGAATTGAGCGGGGTCAAGATAACCTTATAACGTGTGCGTTGCTTTGCTATTCCATATATTACCTAAAATTAAATGTAAAACCTACATTTACAGCCCGCAAGCGCAACAGTAGATCCGCAGCGTCGAAATAGCGGCTCATGCCAGACACCATTGGAGTAGGGTCCCACCAGTCTCCCAACTCTTGTTCCCAGGTACGAAGTCCCGTGTAGCTCTGAGCCAGCCCTAAGGCGACGGTCCTGAAAACGAGAACCTAACATGACGCATTTCGAGTTTTCTGATAAAGGCTGTTCGAAAATGTATCCCTAAAGAGTTCAACAAGTGCGTAGTTTTTAAAGTTAGAACTATACGGAAAAGGTCATAAAATTAAGTGAACGTTTCTGGAAATTCATGTTTTGGAAATATTACAGGAACCAGGAATCATTAGTAGTCCTAATACTTCCTGGTTTCTGTAATGTATCCGATGAGCAAGCTCATCAGGCAAATGACCTCCACTCAATAATATCATTATATATTCCGCTACCCACGAAATTTAACAAAAAAAATTGCTTGCATACTTCTGTAATTTCTCGTATATTTTATCAGCCAAATGGTAGAATTCTCTCATTCGGTAGTAAATGCTCACTATGAGCCACCCGGTCGCCCACATAGGAAAAAGCATCAGGATAGCTTCGAAGAACGGTTCAGCTGACTCCGGATCCTCGTCAAACACCATGCAGCCCATGGCAATCAACCTGAAACCAAGTACAATAGCAGCAAACAACACTAATAGTAAAAAAAAATATTTAAAAAAATAAAAGAACCCGACTGCAGTGATAAATCAACTGAAAGGGAAAAAATAAGATAATTTTATTTTCAAATGCTAATGTCGAATCAGAAGAGTTCATGCTGCTTTACTTGAGGGACCAAATAATATATCTTTATAAGCATTATTTGGTCAAACTGTTGCATTTATTATTTTATATAAAATGTTGCAGTCGGGACCCATTACTGTTTGTTTAAAGTCCTCTAATGGGTCCCGACTGCATCATTTTATATAAAATAATAAATGCAACAGTTTGACCAAATAATGCTTATAAAGATATATTATTTGGTCCCTCAAGTAAAGCAGCATGAACTCTTCTGATTCGACATTAGCATTTGAAAATAAAATTATCTTATTTTTTCCCTTTCAGTTGATTTATCACTGCAGTCGGGTTCTTTTATTTTTTTAAATATTTTTTTTATTTTTGACCTTTTAGTGACTCAGTAAAACGATAAAATTTAAAGGTCCATCTGTTCTGCTTACATGCTTTAAATCGTTATATTATTTTATTTCCTAAATGAATTTTAGTTTATTGCTTTATTTTCTTTTGTTCGACAATGGACATGTCTCGGCAAATCATAAATATTTTTACTGATATACTTGTTTGATATAGTCATAGGTACCACCTGCCTGCATTAAAAATTTATGTCGTACGATATTTTTTAGCTAGTATAATGAATATGGTCTAATGGTGTTAAACTATCTAGAATATTTGCAAAGGAAACGACAGATTTTTTTCTTTATTATTCTTACATAAATTGTCTGTTTTTTATGTAGCCTAAAAACGCTCCACTGTACCTAGTTATTTAATGTTAACGATTGTAGGTGGGGACTGGAATAGTCACGAATTATCTCTTCGACCTGAACGGCGCTCTGCCTTCGACAGCTCCAGA
Organism: Yponomeuta sedellus; assembly: GCA_934045075.1. Classification (NCBI taxonomy): domain Eukaryota; kingdom Metazoa; phylum Arthropoda; class Insecta; order Lepidoptera; family Yponomeutidae; genus Yponomeuta; species Yponomeuta sedellus. The sequence continues at coordinate 14,150,034 of OW203724.1, forward strand.
GTAGAATTCTTCGTGCTTGCATTGCTGGGCCCTGTCTTCAGTCTCGCTAATTACTTAGAATAAGGACTTGTAAATGGGAACATAAATGGTCTGAGCCTTCAGCCGCGGCCTGTACAAAGGCGCGACAGGTTTCCTCCTAACAGCAACTTTAAGTAACTGTCGCGGCCTTCGGCCGCGCTAATAGTCTCTCCATTTGGCATCAGCGTGAATAGAGCTCAGCATTTGGAATCGCCGTGGGAGTATTCCTCTAGCCCGCTTCACAGCCTTCGGCCGTGCCGCGACCTGTATTGAGTTCGGCCTTCAACCTCGTCGCGGCAAGTTTCCTCGCACCCGCATGATGAGGCTCGGCCTTCGGCCTGGCGTAGTTATTTAGAGTTGTGGCATGGGCGTGGAGACATACAAAATCTTGGTTTTCTGAATGCCAAAATATTACCGGTATTAAAATGAAACTATAACAAATTCATCTTGAGGTGGCCCCCTGAAGCATTGAAAATTTTTACTGAATATTTAGGTGTAGATAAGCAATCTTTGGTCTCACAAGTGAACAGGAAACCTAACACAAAATCATAATCTTATTTTCGGAGGAAACGAGATAAAATTCGTTAAGATGAATAGAGCTAGATTTTTTTTTTAATTTCATGGGTCCTACGATACGAGGTCACGGAGGATCCGTCTTCGCTTACCAGTGAGAGCGTTCAAATATTTTTTTATCATTTATTGTTTCTTCTTTGAACCCAGCTTGTCTGACTATGACCGCACAGGGGAAAAGAAGTTACATGCTACACTTTATATATTTTGTTAAGTTAGTTTTGGTCTAAGTGTCAGTAGGAAATTAATATCAGTGTTAAGAAATTAATTATTTTTTCTCAAAAATGCTCGGAAATGTTTGTGTTATTACCATGAAATAAAGCCACAGTTTCTCTTTTATGGCTCCCGCCGCCTATGAAAATCCATTACCGTCCGCTGCTCTAACTTTTTAAATTTACTTACTAAAATTAAACTGACCAAGGAAAAATTACATACAGCCAACCACCTACTAAGTTATGTAAGCATACTTGCAAGATTAAAAAAAAAAGAATCTATGGTATTGGCTTTTGTGCGGTTAAACATGGTGCTCAAATATGTTAGTGTATTTAAAAAATAAAAAAGGCGGCAAACTAAACTATTATTTCTTAATTACCTAGTAATTATTTTAATATTAATATTTCCTCGCATTGTTTGAGAAAAGCATTATACAATCCTCGGCTGGAACAGGGATTCCAGGACTCGTTCTAGACGGCCTCGTCTACGACTCGGCCGTCTATCCCAAACTCGTCCAGCAATCCCTTACTTCTCGGCCTCTGCAGTAATGTATTATTACCCCCTATGAGGTTATTTCTTAAATTAATGAGATAAACGAATGGCGTAGAAAGAAATAAATATTTTATAGGCATTATTTCTTTCAGCACTTATATCGTTTCTATAGACGGTTTGTTTACATGTAGAGCAAAGCTGATATTACGTAAATTTATACATGTACTAGAATAAATATATGCCAGCGCCATCTAGTGGCTAAAACTGGTACTGTAGGACAGGGTTTCAGCAGACAAGAAGAGAAACGTTGTTTCAGCGCGACAGCACGTACTTAGGGATCTATTTATTGAAGCAATATGAAACTTACTAAGGATTACGGATTAGTAACTGTCTGTACTACTCGCACCACAGCGCAAAGCGAGGTATATTACCTACGTCACTAGTCGTGTCAATTATTAGTGGACTGTCAGTATTGGTCGCAGTAGGCGTGATCGTTGCAAAGACGAACCGTTTTATAAGACCGTTTTGTGTTCCGCGACGATAGGACCGTTTTACGTTTCATTCTAAAGCAGTGCCAGCGTTTGTTCGTCGCGAGACCAGTCCTTAGATTGTTTGACGCGGATATGTCCTTTAGTGCTATATTAATAGAGCCTAGAACGTAATGAGATCATTGCGACGTCGTCGTCGGCTCCTTGCTCGTTCCGTTCGTTTTGGTCTGTGATACAATAAAGTAATCTTTATGTTTATGAGTATACAGTCTAATATCGTGTAAAACAACTTATTTTTTCCGATGTTTCGTGATTTCGTCTCGTTCGCGCTCGTTTGACCGTCCTCTGCGCCTTGCTCGTTCGCATACAATGAAACCAGTTGCGAACGAGGACCGTTTCGAGGACCTGTTTTCGTTCCAGAAAAAACGGTTGCGTTTCGTCGTCGAATAATCGGACAACGACCCACTCCTAGGTCGCAGTGATTGGTCGAGTGCTCAAATACTATCCAATTTTGTTTAATATTATGTAGGGCCTTCGGACAAAACCATACCGCAATTTAGAACACAAACAGCGCCATCTGTGGTTGGGTAGAGGAACTAATGCTACAGTACTTTAATTACTGAGAAGTGAATATTATTTGTGTTGCGTTTGTTCTCTATTAATGCTGATTTTATGTAATCAACGACACCCGCAAAATTCTCTTTTAAATACTTTGCACGTGTTAGGCGTAGTTAAACAAAATTATATTTTTTAATTAAATGAATGATCTAGAAGGATCAAACCACTTTATAGGAATTATTTCTTTCCGCATTTGTACCGATTCTATAAATGGTTTGTTTACATGTAGACCAAAGCCGAAATTATGTATACACATGTATTAGAATAAATAAAATATAGCAGCGCCATCAAGTGGCTAAAAGTGGTGCTTTAATTGCTTAGAAGTAAATGTTATTTTTTGTTCCGTTGGTTCTCTATTAATGCTGATTTTATGTAACCTACGTCATCCGCAAAATTCTGTTTTAAATATTTCACACCTGTTGGGGGTAGTTCAATAAAATTAGTATTCGAATTCAATAAACTAAAAAATAAACAGCGCCATCTAGTGGCTCCTAGCTGTACTTTAACGAAGCTTCTTAACGAATTTTATTTTTCGTCACGGTTCTGATCGCATTATTATGATTTTATATAGCCTATGACACCCGCGCAAGGATGCCGAATCGAATGACACCTTGTTTAACAAAATCTGACCATTGGTTAAGGAGTTATGAGGGAACATAGAATCGGACATACTTACATACATACATACATACGCACTAAACACATTACCCTCCTTTTGGGCTTCGCTGCAGTCGGGTAATAAAGCATCAACTAGTCTAAAGGTATCCGAGGCATATGCGGGATTCGTCGTTTCTCTACATGAAATATTTGCTGGAAGAGAATGCTTCTTGTACTAAGCACGGCATGTGCATTAGTGCAATAATGAATTAAAATAATAGCTAGGTACTGCAGATCAGAGAGAAATCTGGTCGCACTTAAGCGACATTATTGTTAGTATCATCTGTTTGAATAGTCATAATTTCCGAGACATATTTGAGGGGCTGCATGGGTGTTGATGGCGCGAGTCACGAGTCATTTTGAGGCGCTTAAATTTCAGAATTTGACACTTAATGTACAGGAAAGTCCCGGACTTCGTGTTGCTGGACAGCATAAGCAGTACTCGCCGCGACTCGCGAGTTTCAACCATTGAGTATAGAGAGGACATTTTTACCAACCTTTGTATTACAAGATTCCAAGTCAAAGTTACATGCCAGCAGTCCATTGTAGCCTTATAATGAGTGCTTACCGCGAGAACACAATTTCAGACGTTACGAAAAATGCTTTCATGGGTGATTAGACGCATCAAAAAAAGTTCTACTAAAACTTTTAGTAAAACGATGGTTATAAAATAAGAAATAGAATAATTTTACTTTTTTCTCCTGTTACAACGGAGACTAATATAGCCATAATTCAACAGATTAAGAATTGAAGAAAGGACTAGTTAGTTTATGAACCGCTATTGTGGCCAGTGTTACTATACAAAGTTTAGTCACCGATACAAATATCAGTGAGAAGAAAAAATAACCGACAATTTCTGTCGAGTCCAATCATTTGGAGTGGTCATCCAAATTATGTAATTGGGCTCGACCAATTACCTACATAACTCGTACTATATTAATGTGTAGAAACATTAATATAGTAGACATTTTTTAATTCTATTCTAATTTTAGGCGACATAAAATCAGTTGAAGCGTTTTATCGGGGTCGCTTAAAATATCATTGTTGGCAACACTATGGTCGGCATGACCATCTCGGTTGTAGGTGTTTTCTATGGTTTTAACATCAAAAATCCCGAAATTCTAGTAGGTACCTATGCACATGTTCACAAAAGTATGGCGTTTAAAATTTTGCGTGGGGTAGGTGCCTAAAGACAACTGTCAAAATCGTTCGCAGGGTGACAATTGTCAATACGCACAGATTTAACACTAAACCTATTGTCACGATTACTGTCCTGTCAGGAAACATGATGCACACCCATGGGTACTTACGTAACAGGGTGGACAGGATCTATTTGCACGGATTTATAGAGGCAAACGATGGCCCACTCTTTGTCTAGATCTTTCAGACATGTCGCGATTTCCCGCCACACGTTGCCATCTCTTTTGACTTCCGTTGTGTACTGAAATCGTAAAATGAAAGATAAAAAAAGTATTAGAATTTTAATCCTTTTATAGGGAAGAGCGGGTGATCGTGCTCTTCCACTATGAAGGGAAATTTCCCGCCAGGCAGATCGTATGCCTGGGGACGGCCGGTCCAACTATAAATTGTTAGTTGGACATTGTATTTATGGTATGTCATTGAAACACTTTGATTGCGCGATGCAGGAATGTTGGAGTTTGTAATGCGCGCGCAGACTTGACATGTGCTCGCCACATCACTCCCCTTCAAGACCGTAGCTTTTCATAGCTAGGTCTGATAGGTATCATAGTCTGTGCTCTAAAGCCTGCAAATGACAGAGGACGCTAAGTGAGTCGACTAGCGGTTGAGGTTGATCGGCGGCTAACAGTCACTTCACCGGCGACAGTACAATGGAGACCGCGCATGTGGTAGGAACCGGTGAAGGCTGCTGTACCACTGGCAACGTGAGCTGTTGCTGTGTGGCTGCCGTGCCAAGGGGTTGGGGGAAGATCACCATCAGTCCCAGTAGTCGATGCGTTGACTGTAGTGGAACTGATGAAATGAGAAGGAAGATTGCTGGCCTTGCTTTGAGACTAATGTATGTGGAGTGCTGCGAGAGCGAAGGAAGGTTGACAATGTTCTGTCAGGGGTCACCACTATGGGGTGCGATGCCAGATTACCTTCCCGTGTGCCCTTCCGCTTCCGTTCCTACTGATTCATCTTGAACTAGTGGGAAGGGTAAGTAGCAAGGGCTGGTGCACCCTGGGCGCTGGTCAGTAACTTCTCTTTATGGGATCTTGCTGGCCAGCGGCGAAAAATCTGGCGGGAGGGGTCGCGTGGGCCCTGTTTCACCTTGTGGAGCGGGACCCAGGCGACCAACCGACTGAAGAACCGACTGGGGGAGGCGCCGCTGCGCGAAAGCGCGCGCGCCTCGTACCAGTCGGACCAGAGTGGCCGTGGGCGGAGGGTCGGGGGACCCTCTGCCTCCATCACGGCGGGAGGGGTCGCGTGGGCCCTGTTTCACTCTGTGGAGCGGGACCCAGGCGACCAACCGAATGAAGGACCAACTGGTGGGGGGCGCCGCTGCGCGGAAGCGCGCGCGCCTCGTACCATTCAGACCAGAGTGGCCGCCGGGACGCGGAGGGTCGGGGGACCCTCCGCCTCCATCACGGCGGGCCGGAGGGCACCCTTGCGTGTTCCAAGGGTGCCTTCTGGCACGGAGGGAGCCCGCGCGGTCGCTCACCGCCTTTTCTGCTTTCAGAGAGGCGCGGGTGGGCGACGCGACGGGCCTCGCTTGTGGGGCGTGTGGGGACCGTGATGCCTTGGCTCCCACGCGCCTCAACGAGGAGGTGCGCCGCCCTCCTCACCTCATCGACCGGGTCGCGATGGGGTGGAGGGGGTGGCGCGTTGGGGCGTGTGGTGGCCTAGGTCTTTTGCTCTCGGCCACTATGCGCTCCAACGAAGAGATGCGGCGCTTTCTAGCCCCGTCGTCGAGCACCGACGGGGCAGGGGGCGCCGCCGAAGGAGTGCCCGAAAGGGCGACCGCAGACGGGGTCGCGGAAGTGTGCGCAAGCGTCCCCGTGGCCCCGTCCTTTGCGGTGCGGAGGAACACCCCAGGAGTTTTAGTCGGTATACCGCCCTTTTCAGGGCGGGAAGTCCGACATAACCACTGTGCTCCCCCGAGCCGGTGGTACCCGTAATTGGGGTTTCTCCTAGGTGAAAAAAAAAGGGGTCACCACTATGGGGTGCGATGCCAGATTACGTTCCCGTGTGCCCTTCCGCTTCCGTTCCTACTGATTCATCTTGAACCAGTGGGAAGGGTAAGTGGCAAGGGTTGGTGCACCCTGGGCGCTGGTCAGTAACTTCTCTTTATGGGATCTTGCTGGCCAGCGGCGAAAAATCTGGCGGGAGGGGTCGCGTGGGCCCTGTTTCACTTTGTGGAGCGGGACCCAGGCGACCAACCGAATGAAGGACCGATTGGGGGGGGCGCCGCTGCGCGGAAGCGCGCGCGCCTCGTAACGGTCGGACCAGAGTGGCCGCCGGGACGCGGAGGGTCGGGGGACCCTCCGCCTCCATCACGGCGGGCCGGAAGGCGCCCTTGCGTGTTCCGAGGGTGCCTTCTGGCACGGAGGGGGCCCACGCGGTCGCTCACCGCCTTCTCTGCTTTCAGAGAAGTGCTGGTGGGCGACGTGACGGGCCTCGCGTGTGGGGCGTGTGGGGGCCAACAGGACATTGGCCCCCATGCGCCCCAACGAGGAGGTGCGCCGCCCTCCTCTAATCTTATTGGACCACACAACAATGGGATGTAGGGGGCGGCGCGTTGGGGCGTGTGGTGGCCAAGGGGTTCGCACTTGGCCACTATGCGCTCCAACGAAGAGATGCGGCGTTCCCTCGCCCCGTCGTTCGGTCCGATGCGATGGGGCAGGGGCGCCGCCGAAGGAGTGCCCGAAAGGGCGCCCGCAGACGGGGTCGCGGAAGTGTGCGTAAGCGTCCCCGTGGCCCCGTCCTTTGCGGTGCGGAGGAACACCCCAGGAGTTTTAGTTTGGGGTTTCTCCTGGGTGAAAAAAAAAAGGTCACCACTATAGGGAAGAGCGGGTGATCGTTCTCAAACACTATGAAGGGAAATTTCCCGCCAGGCAGATCGTATGCCTGGGGACGGCCGGTCCAACTTTTTTTAGTTGGACATTGTATTTATGGTATGTCATTGAAACACTTTGATTGCGCGATGCAGGAATGTTGGAGTTTGTAGTGCGCGCGCAGACTTGACATGTGCTCGCCACGTCACTACTCTTCAAGACCGTAGCTACTCACTATGAAGGGACCCGCCAGGCAGATCGTATGCCTGGGGGACAGCCGGTCCAACTATTTTTAGTTGGACATTGTATTTATGGTATGTCATTGAAACACTTTGATTGCGCGATGCAGGAATGTTGGAGTTTGTAGTGCGCGCGCAGACTTGACATGTGCTCGCCACACTTTCTTTCTGAAGGCCTGTGTCCTACCAGTGGGACGTTTTTAGGCTACATAAAAAAATGGAAGGTTAATGAATGAATTTTGGATGATTCTATGGTCTTTGTCAACTATCTTAACTTGTTTATAGATGTTCAACTCACAATCGCTTTCAAGTGCATCGCCTAAGGCGTCACTTCACCTGTTTAATTTCGGTTAAAGTTGCCTTGGTAATATTGTCGCTGCCTGTACGTAATACAGAGAATAGTGTAAAGAGGTTCGAAATTTCACTGATGCCGTGAGTCGCCCATTGGCTCAATTGGTAGAGCGCTGGCACGGATAGCCAGAGGTTGCGGGTTCGAATCCCGGCATGGGTGAAATATTCAGCCTCTAAATAGGTTTTTAAATATTGTCTCGACTTATATTCTTATTCTCCTACATACACGTGTACTCTCGAATACATAATGACACTCATAAACTCCTAGACACACACACACAGACACACACACACACACAAACAAACAAAGACACACCGCACTAACTTGTTAGTTGTTATCAACTCAAAGAGTTGAAATGGGTTTTATTATCTATTTTAAATATCAAATTTTTGTCAAGTCTCAATTGTAAGCCTACAAGATGTCAGTATATCGTAATTTTATGGCCATGTATTGATTTCTTGTAATACTTTGCCGAGCGTAAAAATGATGATGATTTTAATTCAAATTAAGTATTGTATAATTTTATCATTTAATTAAGATCTAAAATTCTTCTGTTTCATTATTGGAAGAGACTAGCCTGCACGACACAAGGAATCCTAGTGTGCAAGTTAGGATGAGATTATCACGGAAACATTCTATTAATTCTGTGATGAAAATGTTATTTGTCACCAATGAGTTAAACCTAATTGATAATAATAAAACTTTTTTAACTTTAAAAAAAAGAGTTCAAGATTTTCCAACTGATTTTCATAAAGAATTTCCAACCTGCATGTATAAATCAATGGCATGAAAGGGATCTTGCATTTGGCGAGAGTGCCTGGCCGCGCGTAGTAAGGGATGTATAGTGGGGAATTGCGGAGGTACCACTAATGTCTTGACAGTCTCACGCATCAGGGTCAAGTGTGCTACTCTCAGCATCTCCTGTGAACAGAACAAAATTCTCCTTTGTAATCCTGTCTTTGGATTTCGAGCTGCTGATCCTTTACGTTTATCTAAAGGCACTCAGACAAGTCACCCTGTAGAATAAGCATATTATGATTAATGTAAGTGTGTGATTAACATTTTTAAGGGTGTATACATTAACGTTTTATATTATTTTTGAATTAATGATGAAGATAAATATGCCTTCTAAAGACCTTGCTATATATCTATATACAAATACTTAGTCTACAAAAGTGGGTAAGGTACTGACTGCATAGGACGCTTCATCTCCTAGGTAGTCGTTGATGATGAAATTGTTGTTGACATAGAGGGCGGCATCAAGCTGGCATGACGTCATTAGCTCTACACGCGTTCGTGTCTCGCTCAGCTGCCGATTGAATGTGGTGAAATCCGTAGTGCCTGATGGTAGTTATTTTAAGACCTTGTTAAAATTTATGTCTTTGTTGGATATCGAAGATACGCATTACTGCAGAAATTATTGACCTAAATAAAAGCATATCACGAAAGACATGTGCAAAGCCTGTCTAGTCTATATTTGGATATTGTACTAGCTGTGCCCCGCAGTGATATCCGCGGCTTATCGATTTTCCCATGGGTATAAGATATTTTCCCGCAGCAAAATGCAACCTATGTTTTAATCCAGGGTGTCAGCTAACTCTATACATAATTTTATTAAAATCGCTCCAGCCGTTTATACGTGAAGAAGTAACAAACACTTACAAACTTTTGCCATTATAAGTGTGATGTGATTGTCTGAAGCGTGAAGCTGATCTGGTAGACGTTGTTTTGCTATATTAATTTGCTACGTAGTTAATAGTTTTGCCTACGACCTATTCTCAGACAAATTCAAAAAAATCGGTGAGGCCCTATTGGAGGAATTCGATAACAAACACTGTGAGAAGAGATTTTTATATATTAGATTTTAGGTCCACCATATGCATGAATTAACCAAAAACCAACAAAGCGAAGGGCAGTGCCTGGAAGAGGAGAGCCGAATATCGGTGGCGTGTCTCGGGAAACGTCTATGTCCAGCTGATTATGATGATGAAACCAAGCGAAAATGTGATCAGGCGGCAGGAAGATCGGTGGACTAAGGCGCACACAGAATGATGGCCGAGCTTGGGTAAAGCCAAAGCAAAAAACTACATTGGCAGCGTACAAATTTTTTTTGCGCTCAGGGACTGTAATTTTATATCTCCAACCTAACATCTTGCTGAAAATCAGCCAGTGGAGCTTTGACGACTTTGAACTGAGCGTAAGGCCTTTTGCCAAATTCAGCCTTTAAGATTTATTTCAGTTATTATACTTGATTTAATATTTGTTTGCAATAAAGACAATTTCACTTTCACTTTCTCTTTCAAATTTTACCATAATACGGCACTTTCCGCAAGGCCTGCACTGCCAGCCGCATCGTGACCTCCCAGTCTCTCTGGAGCTGCCCGCGCCCGACGCATTCCCTCTTTTTCCTGTAGTGCGGACTCTTCTCCAGATCCAGTAGCATTTCGTAAAGATCGTGTCTGTAACATATCCAACTTTTGCATTGTGGTGGCGAGCACGGACGTTACCTTGTTTGTGCACTGCTGATGAGACTATGCGCTGATGAAAAGTGGGTAAAAAAATCTTTGCTCCCTTATTCTGACCTAATCTGTCTTTTGCAATATCTCAAACACCTCCAACTTATTTTAATTTTAGGTTAAGTTACTGTGGACACCTTTGATGTTTGTGGATGGTATTCTGCAATAACTAACTAATACCTGTATTGTCTTTTCCTTCAGCATTTGTTTCAAGAAGCATACGTCCATTGTTGGACGTATGCTACGTATGCAAATTTCCTCAATCAGGATACATTAAATACAGAATAACTAAAATTGTAATATATAGCAAAGCCTCACACTATCTAATCTATCAAAATTATACCTTCCTTCCTTTTCAAATCATTATAAATGACTTGCAGCATGGATGACGTAAAAGTTCCAAAAAAGGTTACATTCACGCAACTGTGACACATGAGGTGTAATAGCGGCCTTGACCAGGGGTTTCCTCAGCGTCACCTCGAGGAGGACAAAGGCGGTTCCACCCTCATTTCCTGAGCCACGAGACATCAGAAAAGCCGCGTTGGACCGGTTCGAGCTGTTCGTCTTACTCGCTGGCGACTCCACCACCGATCTGTTACGGATGAGAAACATTGCTTATATAACATACGCTCACGCCTGCATCCTGGTAGCATAGGCAGAGACCAGGGTTTGACAGTTGCCACCACGATCCCTGCAAACTTCTTATGGATGAAAAAAAAAATGTATTGAAACGAAAGTTATATCGATGAACAAAAGACCTGACTGCTTGACTGCAGATTTGAAGGCAGGCTAGTGTCTTGCAGGTACAGAAAGTTCCAGTTTCCACTTCTCTCTTTCAAGGTACAAACTTATTATTATTATTATTAAATCCCTAATCCAAGTAAATATTGTACAATAGGCGGGCTTAATATGAATTAGTATTAAAAACCTATTTAGCTAATAATTCCACCCATGCCGGGATTCGAACCGAAATTTCGAACCTCTTACGTAATACAGAGAATAGTGTAAAGAGGTTCGAAATTTCAAAAAAAATGTCCTTAGCACGGGTTAGTGCATTAAAAATAAAAATAGTATAATGAATTAGTATTTTCTTGATACTAATTTGTAAGCTTACTTGCTTCCCTTGACAGGGCTCGAAGGTGTCGAGGGTAGCCTGTCGGTCGGCGACAGCAGCAGCTCGCAGCCACACTTCGACATCATCTCCTGCATCCTGTTCTTTACCCATACTAGGGGAATCTCCAGGAGAACTCTGTGTTCTGGGTAAAGTGAAAGTTTAAGGGCCGCTAAAGGTTGTTTTCCGAGTAACGCTGCTCTATCGCAACAATCGCAAGTGACGCTATAGAGTCATTAACTGCCATTCGGTACTTGAGATTGCTGAGTTCAAGTTGTCGAGGTTCTGGGGAACGTTTCATAAAACTGTACTTAAAGACCGCGACTGACTTTAGGGCCTTATGACATGACAAAGTCGATTAACCCACAAATTAACATAGTATACATTGAAAATTGGTTATAATAAACTAATAAGGGCGCACAACGAAGATAGACCTGGCTATATGGCTCGCCATACAATTTACGAAAATACGTATTTATTTATTTATTGATTTTTAGGAAAACATTGACTTAAATGACAAAATACAAGGTACATTGTGCAATATAGAAGCAGAGAGTCATTAATAGCTTTCACTTATAATATGAAAAAACATCACCATCTCAGTCCCAATCATTTAACGATTCATCATTTTTTTTAACGATTAACTACACAATAATGATTACTTCATCAAAGTAATTTTCAACGGAATCTGTGCAAAGTTTTCCTTGAATACTTAGTCTTGTTCAAATTGAAAAACCTATTTTTTATGTTTTTGTTATTTGTGAGTTTGTGGAGAAATAAGATGTTTCACTCTAACAAATGTTTCGCTTTGAAGCTTAATATTTCGAAAACGGATCCCTGAACTTAGAGTATATACTACTACGTATAGAGAGGACATGGCGACTAACCATATTACGGTCAAGCTTTGCGGTAGAACTAACAGCATTCCATTTTACGTACATTAGTCCACGATGAGCGCTTAACATATTTTAAACTTTCGCGACTTGTACACATAGAATATTTTCGGGGCTTAATCGCGTAGTGATTTATTGCTATTTTACCTCGACGTTTCGACGACGTTACAGTCATTGTGGTCACGAGAAGACTGATGAGCGCTTGCCGAGTGAACACAATTTCGGACATTACAAAAAATACATTCATATGTGATTAGATGTGGCAAGAAGGGCTCAAAAATAGGACAAACGAAGAAATCACCTTTAGTCAAAAGGTTCTGCAAAGCTCTTGACAAAACCATAGTTACAAATTTTATTTTTTGCCCAGTCACAGCGGCGGCTAAAATGGCGGTAATTTCATAGATTAATAAAAACAGAAGTGACAAGATCACTTACCACGATGGAGGTACCTGTGATTAAATATCGTCTTATCACTTCACTTAACAGTGACGATATTAAAATATAGTTTAGCGTGTTAATAATTAATTTTTTATGGCTTTTCACTGATTTGTTGATCAAATATATTCAGAACATCTGATAATACCACACTGATCTTTACTTTCATGAATTAATTGAAATGAAAATAAATAGCGAAAGGAAAATTAAAACGTGCTGAAAAGTCTCTTGTCTCATTTCCTTGTGAAACCTTCACCGTAATGCGATTGTGTAGGTACTGATATTTTAATTTGGTCCTCAGAAAGTATGAAAATCTCATTTTTTGTAGCTATCACTTTATGCGCTGTATATCAGATATATGAAAAACATTGCTTTTCATTTTATCGGTGATATTATTTAGAGCTAGTCTATTAAAGAATTTAAGGGAGTGTAGCTTCTATAAAACTGGTGGATCTATGAACTACTATCAGGGTTACCAGTATAGTCAGTGTTATCAAAGGTCAACAGCATACAAATATCAGTGAAAATAAAAAAATAAAACTGATTTCCGTCGAATCCCATAACTAATCTGAAAGTCTAATTTGGCTTGAAAACATTGATAAAGTGTACACGTTTTTTAAATCCACCAAGATAATAAAAAATGAGTGGAAGCGTTTTATCGGGGTGCGCTTAAATATCACTGTTGGCAACATTGGTTATTGTTTTTGCGACACAAATTTTGCTTGGGATGCCCTCTCTATACGTAGTAGTATATACTCTAACTCCCTGAATAAAAAAAAATGGTTTTCCTGTACTCACTCTGCGATACCTCATATCCCATACTATAGAAGACAAAAACGATGTTTAATTTAGGCACCTAAAAAGAAATTGGCGTGATAAATATGTAAGTGGTATAACTAATATGTATTATTGTATAGGGTGTATATAGATTACATGTAATTATTAAAATACTAGGGTACTTTTAATTTAATTAATAATTGTATATTTCTGGAAGAGCGGGCCCTGCTGACACAGGTCAGGACACAATTTTATACTTACTAGGAGAGACCAGCACCTGTTTCTTATTGGTAAAAAATATAATAAAAAATAAACACTTTTTCTTATACAGGTGTATTCGACCAATACAATAAAGGTAATCTGTCAATAAAGTATTGAGATTTTTACAATAAAATATTTGTCGGTGGGTAAAAATAGAAGTTGATGCCAAGCATAATAGTGTCATTTTGATGACTAAGGTCATCGGCCCTTCTATTACGTAACATTCCACTCTATTGAGTTAAACATTTAGACGACGCCAACGTGTCAAAATATTCATGCATTTGTCAGCTGGAGTAGCTTAAAAAAGTAAATATCAACGTCACTCAACCCAGTGGATACTTACATAATAGGACCCCAGCTTCAAAGATGTTTCGCAATAACTGTATATCGTTCGCTGATAGCATGGCAACAGTTAGCGTTTTAAAAACCTATTTAGAGGCTAAAAACTTCACCCATGCCGGGATTCGAACCCGCAACCTCTGGCTATCCGTGCCAGAGGTTGCGGGTTCGAATCCCGGCATGGGTGAAATTTTTAGCCTCTAAATAGGTTTTTAAATTTGTCCTTAGCACGGGTTAGTGCATTAAAAATAAAAATAGTATAGTTAGCGTTTTGTCTAAGTCAACTTAAAGCATTTACTACTTACCCCCAGGGTAAAGTAAGCGGCTGAGATCCATGAAGCCCATGAAACTGTAGCCGCAGTGGTCACCGTACAGATGGACCTCCAGGGGCCACTTGTACCGGCGAAGGTGCTTCTTCAGCCACTTCTCGTTATGTCTCAAGACCAGCGTTCGATGGAAGGAACCCCAAAAAGCAGCCACTGGAAATATTGGGAGGTTCGTTCATAAGCTTGTTTGGTATTTGCTGGCTTCATTTTTGTATGGAGGTTTATGTAGACTATAAACGTTCTACTACAGAGCACAGGCCTTCTCTTTCAGAGAGAGTACGGACTTAATTCGATATCAACCCTTTTGCGTGTCCCCACTATTGGAACAAGGGTCTCTTCCTGCATCTCAGGAAGGTTAGGCCATACTCCACCACGGGGGCCAAGTCCGGGTTGGTGGAGGATTGTAAGACCGGGCTGGTCTTACTGTCAGGAGATATTAAGCCGCCCATAAGGCCTCTGACATGGCTTAGTGACTGTCATTACACGACAGCCGGCACCAATCCCTCAACGTGGCTTGCGAAGAACGAAAACGCTCGGAAAAATGCCACTAGCGGTAATCACGGGACGGTCACCCAACCTCCACCTCACCGCGCCTGTTGTTGCTTAACTCGAGTGATTGATTCCAATCACTCTGTTCGACTAGGCCACGAGCGCTTCTACTTAGTTAACACGCATGCCCACCGCGGATTGGCAATTTCAAGCGCTGAGGTATTAAGAACACCTCAGACACTCAGGGTTCCTCACGATGTTTTCTTTCACAGTTAGTGGTATTCAACGATGTTTTGACTATTCTTGGTGGTATTGCTACAATAACTTCACAAATGTACATAACTTAGAAAACAAAGTCATTAGTACATGCCCGCACCGCAACCTGCGCAGGTTCGATTCCCAGTGCGGAAGAACTCAGAACTCGGAAGCGAAAGCCCCATATGGGGCTCTCGCATCCGAGTTCCAACTATTTCTACCCTCTGGGCTACCTCCGCTCTACCTATACCTATTAGAAATAATACAGGTATAGCAACACGCGTTTTCATGAAACGTTGACTTTGTACGTTACTTAGGCTTTCGAGAATATCAACACCCCATACTCCCGACACTGCTGTGTTCCATGTCAGTAATGACGATAAAGAATGTTTTAGTCTTAAGGCGGTGCTAACTACCGCCACTAACGGGAAAAAATCAAATCTTCTTTTAGAACGCGTCTTTGGAAAAAGTGAACATAATAAATATAGTAGCATGGATAATAAATATAGTAGTGTATGTATGAAGTCTGAAAAGCCTGTTTGTATTTATTATTTTATTGTTTCGATGTGTACCGTAGTAATTGTATAATAAATTTTGTCAAGTAGTTCAACATTTTCGGCAATGTACTTTACCGTTATGATGTTACGTTTAAATTTTTGTTGTTGTATTTCTGTTTGTTTTATGGATGTAGAATGTCATGTTTGAGTTTTGTGCCGCTAAGTAAATGTTTTCATCTATCTATATCTATCTAATTAAAAATAGTCTATAACTTCTCACAGTGAGGCCTTCCACTGTCTTACAATCCTCCACCAACACGGACTTGGCCCCGTGGTGGGCTTAACCTTCCAGGCTTAACCTTCCTGCCATGCAGGAAGGGAAGCAGCAGCGGGTTAATAACATAAAAAAATGCATTCAATTGTAACGCCAGTTGGTCAAATTTACGTCGAGAGTACGTGTCAATTCTCCACCAACACGGACTTGGCCCCGTGGTGGGCCTAACCTTCCTGGCTTAACCTTCCTGCCATGCAGAAAGGGAAGCAGCAGCGGGTTGATAACATAAAAAAATGAATTCAATTGTAACGCCAGTTGGTCAAATTTACGTCGAGAGTACGTGTCTTGCGCAATGACACAGACTCGGTCGGATGATGGTAGGTTTATGGTGAGGTAGGTACTTACAATCCGTAGCCGTGAGATATTGAGACAAGTCGGGGTTGTTGAGTTCGTCAAGTGAGCATTCGAATTTTTCATAGCATTCGCTGAAGACGTCTTCATTTATCCTTAAAGTTTCCCACTTGGGATAGAAGCCCGTAAGGTTGCTGTGGTCCACTTCTAGTGGCTGGCCTTGACTGAAGGTTGCAAGGGTAGAATTCTAAAAAAAGGGATTCCTTAAAATATCTCTTGGAAAGAAAACTTGGGGAGTCTTCCCCAGACTATTTATTATTCGGCAGATTACTAAAAAATATTTATAAGAAAAATCGGTCAAGTGCCAGTCGAACTAGCAGTAGGAGTCCGACTCACACTAGGTTTTTAGGGTTCCACGATAAACTAGGAACCCTTACAGTTTCACCATATCCGTCCGTCTCTCTGTCTGCCCGCGGCTTAGCTCAATTACTGGAAAGCTAATAATATTTGGCTTAGACGTATACAGTAATCACGCCGACAAAGGTACCATAATTTTTCCAAATTCCAAAGCGCTCGTGGCCTAGTCGAACCGAGTGATTGGAATAAATTACTTGAGTTAAGCAACAACAGGCGCGGTAAGGTGCAGGATGGTTGACCGTCCTGTGACTACCGCTAGTGGCATTTATCCGAGCGCTTCCGTGATTCGCAAGGCACGTTAAGCCGTTGGTGCCGGCTGTCATGTAATGGCAGTCGTTAAGCCATGTCAGAGGCCTTATGGACGGCTTGATAACTTCTGACAGTAAGACCCGCCAATGTCTTACAACCCTCCACCAACCCGGACTTGGCCCCCGTGGTGGAGTATGGCCTAACCTTCATGCCTATGCAGGAAGAGACCCGTGCCCCAACAGTGGGATCATACAAGGGTTGATATTGATGGTACCTAACCAAAATCGTCTAGGAAAACGATTTATAGATTTAGGAATCCATTTGCGAGATCTTAAGCTCTAAAACACTGTCCTCCCGCTCTGCCGGCTAAACGGAACCCTACACTACGCGTAGCCCGTCACGCAGTTGGCCGGTCTTTATTCTTTGTTGTTCTGATATAAGAACTGCAGTATAATTTTCACAGGTACTTTTATTTCTTGCCATTTTCACGATAGAGCAAAAAACTTGTATGGATAGTATTTTCTAAGGTTAACACGAGCTGTAGACATAATTAAAACCTATTTTTATACGGATTTATGCTCGTTTATTACATTTTTACAATTTTCCAACGTTTCGGCACTTTTTCAGGTGCCATGGTCCCGGATGACCCGTGGACCACGGCACCTGAAAAAGTGCCGAAACGTTGGAAAATTGTAAAAATTTAATAAACGAGCATAAATCCGTATAAAAATAGGTTTTAACTTGTATGGAGTCTTTATACTACAAACATGGTTTTTAAATGTCATCAAACGTGTAGTGCACCTCTATCCTCTAAGATAGAGGTTACGCCTGGGTCCTAGGGGTCCTAACTGCGACCACTCCTCACTTTGCCTTGTACTATTAAATACCATTTTTTTACATGGCACTGTAAACTAAACATTTCTTCATTTATTCTTCGGTTCTTTAATTGTTAGGGGAGCAACCGCCTCAACCACATGAGGTTTAACTCATACCAGCTAGTATGATCGACTTGGCCTCTTAAGCATTTTTAAGGTAGCCTATAAACATTTCACCACAGGGCACAAGCCCTCCCTCACAGAGAAAGTATAGGCTTAATTAACACGCGTGCCCACAGCGTTTTGGCAATTTCAAGCTCTACACCTCAGACACTTAGGTTTCCTCACGATGTTTTTCTTCACAGTTAGTGAGCGGTATTGCTTCTAGAACTTCACAAATGTACTTGTACCTACATAACTTAGTAAACAAAGTCCTTGGTATCGGACCT
This sequence comes from Yponomeuta sedellus, assembly GCA_934045075.1. Classification (NCBI taxonomy): domain Eukaryota; kingdom Metazoa; phylum Arthropoda; class Insecta; order Lepidoptera; family Yponomeutidae; genus Yponomeuta; species Yponomeuta sedellus. Next base: position 14,168,151 of record OW203724.1, read on the forward strand.
GGGTCTCTCGCTTCAGAGTTCATTGTTCTACTCACTATGCTACGGCCGCTCTAGCCGATTATGTATTTATATTTTGTCATTTTTCTCCAAAATCCAAAAATGTGATTACCGTTGTACTAGAAACTGGCATCTTGGTCGCTGCAGTGTACAGAAAGTTGTAATCGTACGGAACAATAAGGTTGTACGCGCCAATGAGGGTGATCTTAAAAGTGTTCGCTGCCTTCATCATCCTCTGGTAAATGGTGTTGGCCACGTTTTTCATTACCGATATCTGAACGGTGAGCAAGGGCAGGTTGTCAAAGCTTCTACGCTTGAGCAGAGACGGCACTATGTTTGGTTGAAGACGTCGCACGACGCAAATTGTGTCCATTTCTATCAACGGGAAAACAATTCATCAAATAAAATCAAAGAGTGCGAAGTAGATAGGTAAGTATACCTATGACTTCAGCGTAACGCATCACTCAGCTATTGATTAAGACATTTAATTAAAGAGGGCAATAAAACAAGAAATACGATTCGACAATAGAATATTGATAAGGTACTTGCCAGTAAAAACTGGCAGAATATCGATATTGCAACAATACGCTTCGTCCGGTGTCTTGAGTGCCACTCCTTTTATGGTTTTACTTTTAACCACTTCTTTGGATTGAACGTCTTGTATTGTAATTACTTGTACTGGAAAAAGCATTTGTTATTTTCTGAGGTGAAATTCGGGACTACGAGCAAAAATCTAATTTAAACACACCGACTAAAGGATTATCAGCAAAGAGGCTCATTTTCTCAAAGTCCGAAGGGTCGTACTGCATCGTCCCTTTGGCTGAGCCTTCGGAGTTTTCCTCGTCTACCTCCACTTGCCTTGTCCATGAAGGCCTGATGCTCTTTGAGATTATTAATTGATCAAAGAAGGTTACTTTCACATTGTACAGTTTATTGTCGTGGTCAGTTAGCTTGAGACTTATTATTTCAACCACAAGATCGTCAAGCGGTGGCAGCGCAATGTTATCTTTGCTGGAAATTGAGCCTTCGTGGGACCTTGTCGACCGGAGCGACACTTCAGAGCGGCCTGGCGCTGAAGTCCGCTGGAACAAGGGTTGCCGATAACAGGAGATATAGAATGCCTTCCTAGTTAGTTTGTGTGGAAAGTCTGTACCCGTGTCGGTTCCTTCTGTTTCTTCATTTTGTTAAATCGGTATCGCTACAGGGTTGTATTTAACGGATATAATATTAGGGACTTCACAATTAAAATGACAGGATTAAAATGAGTCTGTGATCTCAGTGTCACTTTGAAGGTTTCATTGATACGACGATACCTCTTTATAAAGAAAAAACAATGTAGAAAAAAACGTTTAATATTAAACGTAAATATTAAAAAAAAAACACCCGGCAAAATCTCCCACAGAAATCGTAGAGGGACTCTATCTACGACAGAAATCTCCAAAAAATGAGGTGGCGGTGAAGCCGTCAACAATATCGCATTTTCCTTTGAAACTGATGTTTCTTTTAATGTTTTTCGGTGTACAATAAACTATTTCTTATCTAATCTTAAATCATACAGTAACATCCACAAATTAGAGGTTTTTTGTGTAACATCGGTGGGTGCTTATTTTATAACTAATTATTCTACTCGTAGCTTACGATAAAATTATTTGTACTTAAGTTTTGTAGTTTTAGCCACCACAAGAGATTTAATAAATACCTACACTCTTAAGATACTCTACATGTTATTTTTGTCTTGACAACAGCATTAAACAGATACTGTTTACTCTACAATATATCTAAAAGTCTTAATTTATTCCTCCCGCCTAAGTGATTTTTTTATCTATGCTAACCAACAAAACAAAAAAGCAAACAACAAAATTGCGATATTTGATAGATATAGGGTTTAGCAATGTTCCCTAGTGGGAAGACGGCCCAATACGTTCATAACAAGCTTGAGACATTATTAGCGTAAAAAAGGCAATTTTACTGATTGATTCTGTCGGAATGTGTACGTGGGGGGTTCCTTATATTCTAAAGAAAACTGCAGTTAAGTAGGACAACCGGCGAAGCCATCACTTGCCGCCATAGACCACGAGAAGGCTGTAGTTGGCCCTCACGGCCACAGGTCCTTCGACATTGTTGTTGGCCTCATCCATGATTCGCAAGTCACGCAGCACGTCCATATATGCTTCCATGAAGTCCTCGTGCAAGTGTTTGGGAATCGAAAAGGGATTTACAGCCATCACTGCGTCTGGAACAAAGAAATATGATCAAGATCAGGCCAAGATCTTTATTAGATAACTAGGGCGCCGATAGTGGGACCGTGGGTGGGTGGGCCAAATCTTGGCCTACGAGTAAGTCTCTTGGACGGCGCGAGGCAATGCTATCAACGTCGGGCTTTTTTGAATCGGATGTTATGGGGTAATATTTTTTCGCTTAACGTTTTTGCTTGTTTTTGTAGGTTAAGATTTTGTATTTTTTTACCGTTTTTATGACGAATTCTTCGGTGGATGTTGTGTGTATATTTTTTATTCTGTAATTGCATATTATGTGGCATATTTTTCTTTAAATAAGGCACCTTCGCAAAAAGTAGTGTCTACTCGCTTGCTTGTTAAAGTGTTAACTACGTATTCCTCGTCTTTGATGTGCCTGGTAATTAATTTGGATGAACGAATTCATTGGGTATTGTTTTTAATATTTCAAACACAATAAAATTCAAGCCTGTACATTGATAAGCATGTAATAATTGACTTAAAAACCTTGCGAAAATGACCTTTTAAAAAGTTTCCAATCAAAAATCTCTAGAAACGTTTTTCTACTTGTCAATGGAGCTTCTCACCAGTACAAAAGTCTGAGTAGTCTGGAGGTAGTTAGTTTAGTTGTGCTTATCGCATTTCGTCTTCATAAGCTAAAGTTTTCATGAAACAGGTTGCCATCAAAAGATCAGCGCCATTGCCAGGAAATTCATCTGCTACTCTAATTCATCTGCTACTCTAAGAACTGAAGTTTTCTGAAGACTACATATCTAGATACGTTACATTTTTCTAAAAATGCAGCGATTTGAGTGAGTTCGAGAGAATAAGACTTATTGACAATAAATATTTACCAGTCGCATGAGTTAGAGGAATGTACTTACTTTTCAGTAACTTAATTTCGTCATAGACAAAGTGTGATTCTTTGCATTGGACGTCTACATTCTTGAAACCGATTTTCTCCATCATTTGTTTGATTTGTTTCTCGGGTTCCTAAAAGAGGCAAAATAAAAAGTAATTACTTTTTTTTTTAATGCACTAACCCGTGCTAAGGACAATTTTTTTAAAAACCTATTTAGAGGCTAAAAATTCCACCCATGCCGGAATTCGAACCCGCGACCTCTGGCACGGATAGCCAGAGGTCGCGGGTTCGAATCCCGGCATGGGTGGAATTTTTGGCCTCTAAATAGGTTTTTAAATAATTACTTATTTTTTTACATTAAGAAAGAAATAGACAGCCAGTGAACTATTCATATTGGCTATACCAAAAAATATCTACGTGCCTAAATCTTGGATATTACCTAGCCAGGTAAGTACAAATATAAGATAGGAATATTCTTTATTGTACACATCAGAATACAATCACGGCGACAAAAGTGACAAAATAGGTATGTAACTAACTTTTTTGAAAGTATCAATTCTAAAGTCTACTTGTTTTAAAGATCATAAGTTACTAAAACTTTCGTAATACGCATTATTAGCTTACCTCGGTTTCAATAGCAAGTGAATCCGGAATTAAGCTAATAATCATAAGTTACAGCACGAAACCTCTATTCTGAGGTACATTTATATTTCCCCCAATCGCATCCAGACAAGAAAGATAATTCTGGTTAAAAAAACACACGCCTAAACGTTGCAATTACCTGTGAGTCGTGGTACGGCGAGATGTATTTCTCGACGTCGCGCACCCAGTGGCTCCACCTCTCGTCCAGCGACATGATGCGGTAGATATCGTACACTGCCAGGTGACCTATGAACACCAGCAGGCAGTCGCCGCCCTCGCGCAGCAGACTGAAGATGTTGCTGAACGCCATTCTGTCAACAATATCACGCAATTTTTGAAATAAAACTTTCGTAAATACCGGATTGTTTAACCTGGTTGGACTCTTCCGACAACAGCCTAGTAAGTTGATCCGGTCAAAAATCAAATAATATCACGCAACATCATCATCATCATTATCATCATAATCAGCAGGTGTGAGTCCACTGCTGGACATAGGCCTCTTCCAAGACACGCCATTGACCCCGATCTTCGGCTCTCCTCTTCCAGTCACCGCCCACCGCTTTGGGCTGGGCAGTGAACGCTTTGTCACTATTACGCAACATAAAAAAAAAATAAAAAAAAATTTATCAGAATTATATTAGGGGAGGGCTATGTCCAGCAGTAGACTAATATAGCCTGAAGAAGAAGAAGAATTATGGTCACTTGTAAAATACGCAATTCCTGAGACGGCCCAAATAGAGTTTGTGTTTCGTAACAACTTCTGCTCTAAATCGGAGACAGGATAACTCATAAATTATTTTGTTTCAGATTTATATTTATGTATAATCGCTTACATAGTTTTTCCTCTCTGATATAATTTTATTAAATTCACAGTTTACGCTTTCTACCAATGTCGCAATCTTCAGTCGATCATTCATTTATCTTACGTATAAGAATGTCTATAGGTACGTAAAAACTCCTCGTAGTGCGAGTCGCACTCGCAAACCCATGGTTTCTTACAAATTTGTAGGTCCTTTTAAATTTGTTACCTATTCCTAAACTATTTAGTTTAGGAATCGGGTCTTGCAGTTTTTTCTGAACTTCAAAAACTAACTTTTTTATGATTTAAAACGATATTACTTCTACAATTTTATGGTTTTAGGTCAACGAGAAGTACTCTATGAACATTAAATACGTTTATTTTTAAATGTTTTACGTTTTACAAAAACTTTTATCACGTTAATTTTGAAATTATATTTTTTCACAACTTCAAGGGACTTCTGCATCGTGATTTTATTTCCACTCGATACCTCTACGCGTTTCTGCGATAAAGAGTGCTGACAGTCAGACGTACGGACGGACAACAAAATGATCCTACAAGGGTTCCGTTTTTACTTCTGAGGCCCGGAACCCTAAAAAACATGGTCAGACAAACAGTGGCGATGTGTGATAGCTTTATCTATCACACAGCGCCACTTCAAAGCTGAAGCATCGCAAAAATCATCATATATATTTTTAGTGTAGTGTAGTATGTATTTACATAGAGTAAGATATAACATCTGTTATTTAGTAATAAACGTTCGTTCATGGAGTATACACATTTTTTTATCAACGTCAGCGATATTTTTTTTACAATAAATAAACTATTATAAATATAATAGTAATAATCGACAAAGTCTAAGCGACTATTTCTATACTAACTCTGTGTATTACGAGACTGAAAATAGTCAGTTAAAGTTTGTCATCTACAACGACTTTTGTTGATAATAAATTAATACAACATATTAGATGTTGTTGCTACAATGAAGTCATTATTAGTCATTATTAATAAAAACAAGATTCTTTAAAACACTCCTCTTTTCTAGATGCAGTTGAAATATTGTGTGGTAAACGGAAAAACATAACACAGACTGCCTCTAAGGAGTTTTTTGGAGGGATAGTGTTTATGTAAATAAAACCGTAAGTGTCTAAATTATTCTTCAAAATATAAATAAAGTAGAGACACATTCGTGAGAAGTAGAAACGGTTCTAAGTTCTATGAACATGTATAGTGTAATATGGTCTTAACTAAGCAAAGGATCGACATGGTTTTATAAAATTTATTCTTTAAAGGATGTTCAAGAATGAATTGTAATATTTTATAGAGTATTTTGAAATGTTTGGGGCTCCGAAAAGCTGGAAAAAATATTTTCATTAATTATTTCTTTTGAAAATTCTTGTGTTTTTCTACATCTTTTAGGGTATAATAGTTATGCCACTTCAATTTAAGTTGACCCAAGTTGCCCATTTAATAACTAAATTATATAATTTCTTATACGGACTTCTTTTCCTCGTTCTTTTCGCGTACTTAAACTATTTAACCATAAAAAGTACAATCGAAAGAAACGAGGAAATTTCCCATGAAAAATGGTTTAGCTATCATACCGACGGAAATTTCCAAGTTTTCTTATGCCACCTCGACACTTGCCCATCACTCAATTAAGTTAAAAAAACAATACTCACTCTTGTTGCCGAATCCAGTGCAAGGTATGGAAAGAGAAGGCATGATCGAAGTTCATCTCGTACTCTTCTGGCAGTTGTTTCTCGATGTCGAGAACCACAAATTTCGTTCGGGCGTCTCTATAGTGTTCATTAGCGAAGGCGATCATTTTCTCACTGATGTCACAGCCTATCAGCTCTCCGAAGTGGTCCGGTATGTGCGTCTTCAGTACATCAGCGGTCACGCTGCCGTCTCCACAGCCGATGTCTATGACTCTGTTACCGTGCCGCCACTGCATCTTGTCAGAGTTCTCCTCAAGTAATGTCACGGCGTCTCGCTTCTGTAAGTTGTTGCTCTTGTGGTAGAGCTCCGGTTCATTCATAACTGCTTTCATGATTTAAATTTTTAGAGATTTCTTTATTTAGTCGAGGTGCGTCGCGACCGCTTCCAGCACGCAGTATGGAACGGTTGCGGAGGGCGGCCGTATTTATTTATACGTGCTTCGGAGGCGCGACATCTTAACCGTGGCAAATTTGGCAGCGCCTTATCGTAGACTGGGTACTGTACTGGGTGGTTCTGGGTAGACTTATAGTAGTGGTCATCTGGAATCGTTTGACGTAAGTGAAGATGTGATTATTGTAAACATGTTGGTTTTAAACAATTTTACCGAAGATTGGTAGGTGACGCAGGATGTACGCGTATAATTCGCTATAGCTCTGTTCCGAAGCTAATCCAACTTCTCATAAATTGCCTATAGGTTCTACTCGATACGCTGATGAACACAGTAAAGAATATATTTTTATTTTCTTTTCAACTTGAAACTGCTTTTGTAAATAATACGATACATAGTAATGTAGTATTGTTATGCAGTCGTTGTTTTTAGTATCAAAAGTTTTCGATGCTATTAAGTTAGAATTAAGCAAATTTGTAACAAGTCCTCTATAATAAAATATTATCGTCGAATTTTTTAGACATTTATTTTCTGATATTTCCCAGATAGGCAATTGTCAACGAAACTCCTAACGAAGATAATAAATATCCATGGCGAAATAGTCCTCGGTTTCTCATATATAGGTAATCGGCCCTTAACCGCTGCCAGTTGTTTATTTTTGTATGGTCTTTGGCAAACTGTCATCTATTGACATTTGTGAGTGAATAACTTGCGACGCCCTACTCTTACAAAAAAATTACGCTTTAAACCTTAATATCTGGCAAACGGAGCCCTAAATCGATAAATGCTTTCCTACATAGTGTGTCTACACTTACAATATTTTTAAGCGATCAATCCTAGGATAAGCTCGTGTACGAGTGCTGTTCGTGTGTCTGGCCGCAGCACTTATGTTTTTCCTACTTTTGTAAGACATTTAACTAATGCTTTGGCATATAAAGTTATTGATGGCAGTCATGAAATCTTATCATAATGTATAGGTGGCAATTGAAGTATTTGGTTTAAGATAACTTGAGAAAAGATGGTCAGCGTGGAGTTTTTTTTCCCGCTGTCTTTTTCTCAACTACAATATGGCCCGAAGGCAGCGGCTTAAATTTTACATTTTTCATTGACATACAGCAAGCAGAATGTAAATTCTTTACTTGGAAATAAATTGAATTGAATTGAATACCCAACGAGAATAAAAGCATCCGTAAATTAGGTGTAGAAGAGGACGATGCATTTTTGTTTTTACATTTTATTATTCTAACGTGTTGTCGGCGTAGTCAATATGAACATAAATCTATGCCAAATTTCAGCTTCCGAGTACTAATAATAGTCTTTTAGGTAAACCGCGGACAGAAAGACGGAACGACATGTCGAAATTATAACCGTCTTTATTGCCTACGGAACCCTAAAAATAATGCTTTACTTGTAATTTTTTTACAAGTTTGGTGCACTCGAACGGATCAAATGAGCTACAAACGAACGAGCTCGGATTGTGTACGAGTATGTTCTGCTCTTAGATGTAGTACCTACACTATGATGAAGTCAGCCTATCTAGTGTCTTATTTTGTATTTCTTATTTGTATTCAACCTAATGTAAACGCAAAAATATTATGGCGGCGATAAAAGGAAGGTGTCTCGAAGAAAACAAAAAGGATGGCAGCGAAATATGGCTTTATGAAGCTGTATGCACCTAAGTGTTGTCAAATGTACGGTCCCAATTTACCTTAACAAGCGTGACATTTAAAAAAAAATAGAAACTAAATTTCGATCTTTTTTTCTTTGTACTTCGTTTGTTGAAATTAGATGGTTGATAAATGTATGTGAGCAGCCGCGAAAGCGTTTGCAAAAATCTCCTTTAAACCGAAGCAAATATCCATATTCACTAAGATATCTAGGTATACAACACAATCCAAGTTGACTACAGTTTCGGCTACTAAGATAACCCATACCCAATATGTCCGAGTGCAGTAAGATTGCGAAAATGCATTGAAAAAATGCTTTAGGCGATTTAGAATCTGTTCGAACATGCATCGAACACCTTAATCAGCAATTTCAATAGCAGTGAAGTAAAATGTCATTTCAAGTCAGTACACGATAAACCGCCGCCGTGGTTTCATGTTTAGAATTTTAGTGTTATCAATCAATATTTACATTTGTGGATCTATTAATAAACCTTTACTATAAAATAATCAAATCTATCATTTACGTAAAGACTACTCCGAATAGAATCTACCAAACGATACTAAAATGCCTACTGGCAGTTTCACACAAAATGGTTTGGTACATTTTCACACAAAATGGTTTAGCATTTATATAATACTTAGTGTGACTAGCTACCTACCTAGATAGTATCATAATTCTCATCAGACAAGCATTATGATTTATTTTAGATAGTATGTACATATAGTCCATTACTGCTACTAACAGGGTGAACAAAATTTTTTTTTAATTAATTTATTTTTAAATCGACTCCGCCCGTATTATACTGTATTAGGTATTAGATCGAAAACCTGTAAATTTTAGTTTACAGGTTTTCAATAATGCCTAGTACAGTTTTCCATAAAATCTTCACAACAATACGAATAGGAAAGTTTCTACAAGCAATTTTAGTCTATGACTAATACAACTAACAAGCCTGAAAATGTAGGTATGGGACGGGCACGTCACCCTTTAACGTGTTTTTGGTATTTTTTTTATTTTACCCATTTTCGGTATTTTAAGCAACTTTGGTAAAGAAAACTAATAGCTTTCGCAAGCCTTGATACGTGTTTGAAGCAAGACTAAAAGAGAAATAATTAAATCGTCATCATCGATCCCAACCTCAAGAGTTTGTATTTTACATTGTTTTTTCCTCTAAAAGTTTATTCTCAGGTGTTCTATTTTTTATATCAGGGTTTACATAATTTGTTAAAGCCCCTCTTCATGCGTTGTATAAATATTCTCTATAGCCTTCGGTTAAATTATGGTCCTATATAAAAGAACGTCTACGGTTTACGGAACGTCTATATGGTTTCAAGGATTATTTATTAAACAACGCCATTAAACAAAAGTAAACCCGAAAAGAAAACATTAAAACAATATTGAAAAAATGGAAATTAAACAGAATTTTCCGAAACACATAGAAATAAAGTTATTGAGAAACTCTAGGACGTGTTAATGAATTTAAGATATTAAACATATTTTTGAGGATTATATAATTTCGCATTTTTTTTGGTTTACTAATGTTGAAGAATGTCAATTTTATCTAACGCAATGGTTTTCAGCAATAACTATCAAATCGATCAACTACGAAGTAGAAAAATAGTAAACCACAAAATATTTATAATTTTAATCTGAAATAATTGTTTTTAAGATAATTTATATATATAGAAAAATGTCACATGCACAATCATAAAGATAACTTAAACTAAACAAATCCAAAATCGTATTGTCATAACTATACAATAATATTATTATTAAATAATTAATGTATTTTTGTATTGAAAAGGAAACTAAAATTTCCGGAGTGCAGAACAAAGGTTGTTGTAAATGACAAAATTTCACTGACTTATATAAGAAATTGCGGATTTAAGAGGTGTTTTCGTTTTGTTACACCCTGTATATTATAATAGTTGCATCAAAGTGGAAAATTTTGTATTTGTATTATGAAATTATGTAAATGGTTAAAAAAAAAATTCTTTATTAGGATTGCATTGCATTAGTTTATAATTTTACAACTAGGTGGCGCTGGCAGTATTTTTTATCGCGGCTGTGTCCATAATGCCGGGTCAAGAGGCCTTTGCAAATTGAAGAGTTTCGTTGGATGATATTCTCATAGATTTGGTGCACAAATCTAGTCAAAAAAAATGTTGCCTAGGATTACCGTCTTTCTAAGAAGTAAAAAAACACAGAAACGTAGTAGGGAATTATCGTTTGAAGTCAGTTAAAAATTAGGTATGCTTATACAATTTATGTGAACAGTAGAGATTATTTCCTATTTTATTTAGATACCTATATAGATAGATAACACTTTATCTTTATGTTCATAATTCTACTGACGTATGTCACTGAACTCCTAAACGGCAGGACAGATTTAAATGTTTTATTTTGTATGCACTTGGGTGGCTCCCTGGATGGCTTAAATTCACAAATTATCCCGGCAGATGGCGCTGCATGCATGACAACGTCTGTTGGGTCGGCTAGTTGTATATAAAAAAAAAAGGAAATTACACAGATATTTCTTAACCTAAGAATACAAACTAAAAATCCTTATGACTAAAAAGTGATTTCTGCCAGACAACCTTTGGATGGAGTAGAGCAACACATTAGAGAAGGAATCAGATGTACAAACAAATCAAATAGTTTCAGATGTATATGAATTATACCATGCTTAATTAAGAAAGTTATTATACTAACTGTAAATAGATACATACAAGTAATACACACAAATAAAAACTAATATGACGATATACATTGCAACGCAAAAAGGATGCATAAAAAACCATGAGAAGCAACTAACTCGAAATTGTGTCTATTAAAAAGTGATTATGAGATGCGTGTAACTATTTGGCTGAGTGACATATGCGAGCTAGATATATTCACGGCAAGTATTCTCGCAACATGTACCGATTTTTTTTATATATTTTGATTAATTTATATTTCATGAAAAGTTATGTTGATTTACTTTCTACTGACAGCAATAGCTACGTAAGTAAGCCATGCTTGTTTGTAAACGCCGTATTGCTGTGCCTAATACAGGAATTTTGTGATTTTTACAAAAAAAATGTTTATTCGATAAATATCTTTGTGATCGCTCGCCTTCACCCACACACTGCTTTGTTTGTTTTCCGAAAAAGGTAGACAAAGGTATTTAAATGTACCGTCTCATTTGAAGTAAACTTTTTTCGAGTGTCAGAGATAAAAAATTAACATACCACTCACCACGTTCCAAAACGTAAAAACTAAACCATCTATTATTTGGTGCAAAGAAAATAATTTTAAAAAACAATGTATTCTAATAATTATACATGAAAACTGCGTGTGATTCGTCTCGGTACAGTACCTATAAAAAAAAACTACCGATAGTTTCATTGCGAAACGTAACAAAATTCTGAAGCAAAAAAAAAATGAACATTCTGTACCGTATTGTTAAGTTGGTAGATTGTATTTTTAGTTCTGACATTTTTATCCTATATTAACTGACCCAGCGAACTTCATAACGCCTAACAGTCGATACTTTAATATTTTTTAATTTTTCCCTCCTTAAGAACCATTCTGGTTCTTCAAGGAATGTTCTTAAAAAAAGAATTAACGAAATCGGAAACCTCTTTACAATATTCTCTGTATTACGTACAGGCAGCGACATCTGACCTAAGCAAATTGCATTACTTACAGCCCCGACTACCTACTTTGCAGTAAGGTTTAACATCGAAACGATATGACTGTACCCACATGATTACACTATTTTTATTTTTAATGCACTAACCCGTGCTAAGGAACAAATTTAAAAACCTATTATTTAGAACTTATTATTTTATTTGTACGTAATACAGAGATTATTGTAAAGAGGTTCAAAATTTCACTGATGCCGTGAGTCGCCCATTGGCTCAATTGGTAGAGCGCTGGTACGGATAGCCAGAGGTTGCGGGTTTGAATCCCGGCATGGGTGACATTTTTAGCCTCTAAATAGGTTTTTAAAAACTCTAACTGCCTAAAAACATGTCCAAACTCGTATAAGTAAATATTTTTAATATTTTTTATACCCAGTCAGTGTTGCCAGATACGAAACCTGAAAATGCGGTACCTACCTGTAGGTACTTTAAAAAAGCGGATTTTCAGAAAAAAAGCGGATTTTTTTATCATTATATAATATTGTACAATACCGATTGTTCTTTGTCCGTTTATAAACTAAAATCCGTAATTCGACGGAGCGTTTTGACAGATAGAGTGTTACCATGTGTGAGGAAAATTAAATAGTGATGAGGTTGATCGCTATTTAATTATCGATAGAATCCGGCCTAAGTATAAAATCGTATGTTATCTAACAACACCGCTCAAGTCATTTGAATAAACCTTACGGGAGAGGAAGATTTATTATTTTAGAAGATTTTGGCCTGGATATTAGTCCTTTGGGCCATCAACCATTATTTCGTTAGCTAACAGTGCTGCCAGTATTAAGTAATGAGAAATCGTGCCGTTTTTTACGGTTTAACAACAATCGATATTTTCTTGCTTAGTATGTACATCAAGTCAATTTAATAGCATAACAATATAACATGGATTTAAAAAACCTATTTAGAGGCTAAAAAATTCACCCATGCCGGGATTCGAACCCGCAACCTTTGGCTATCCGTGCCAGGCATCTGGCACGGATAGCCAGAGGTTGCGGGTTCGAATCCCGGCATGAGTGAAAATTTTTAGCCTCTAAATAGGTTTTTAAATTTGTCCTTAGCACGGGTTAGTGCATTAAAAAAAATAAAAAAATAAAAATAGTTTAATATAACATGTAGCTTGCACATCAACGTCTTTATTATTAAATTAATTATTACATTCCCGTTTTAAATATAAAACTCGAAAAAAATAAACAGGTTTTTTGTTCGGATCGAACCGGATCGTACATTATCGACGAAAACAACACTAGGCTGAACCTGGCAACATTATGCGATTTTGAGTTGTCAAACCGCTCCGTCTAATTACGGATTTTACTTTAGGTTTTATATGTCATACTAGGATATCATGATTTATAAATAAGACTGAATATGCACAGATAACCAAGTAAAAATTTTGCGCGCGCCTCTTGCTTTGCTGTTATGAATGGACTAGAGTACCACTATAATAAAATTATGTGGCCTGCTGCATAGACTACACGCACGCCCGCATGTACGCACAGTGCACTGTCTATATGCATCACAGATTGCTGCACCAAACGGAAACCGACTTGTTGAAAGTTGAATGAACATGACATTGAAACAATTTCGAAAAAAGCGGGCCCGCTTTAGTAAAAGCGGAAAGCGGATCCACTATCAGAAAAGCGGGAAAAAGCGGAAATGCGGTGCATCTGGCAACACTGTACCCAGTGTTACTCTCACAGTCAAGACAAATCGGTCGATACTTTTCAAGCTAAAATACATCAAGCCGTTTAGGCTTCATTCTGGTGTAGTCGGGCAATATTATAATTCCAAGTATGAAACTTAAAAAATGTTGACATGAGTCTTAGCAAACGTTAAACTATTTTTTAGTATTTAAAATTTAATTCGCACTAATATTTTTAAACACTTATTTATTACGAATTAATTTCTTTTTTCTTAGATTAACGGTTTCCATGGTTTTATTTCAATATGTTATATCAGAGTATCCTAGTTTGTGACCAGGACAAGTGTTGTGTTGTTATTTAGTGTGTGTGTCTGTGTGTGTATAATTGTGTGAGAGTGTCCGAGCTGGGTTCGAGTCGCGGTCGTGTGCTTATCTTCAAGCTTGGCGACGTCACGACCCCAGTTGTTTGTGTTTTGAAGATGCAAAAGCCAGGGTTTCGCAAACTTATTTGGAGTAACTTGGGAGTAATCGATATCTTAGCGACGGACACCCATCTGGCCAAAAGTACTTACTAGTGTGTATTTATTGCCTAGGTTAAACAAGAACTTATAGATAAATAGAAATAAGAGATACTAATTTAAATTTTTGCTAAAGATGGATTGACCACCACGCTTCGTTCCAGAACTAAAATCGCTGTTGTTGGAGCTGTGACTGCAAAGCTCAAATGGTACAGCGCAGGCCACGTCAGGTCCAGTCAGATGGGCGAAAATAGGCTATTTGGCAGGTTTCTAAAAACCAACTCAGATTTTTCGTTGGTAAAAGATTAAAAAGATTATCACTCAAAAAGTAATAATTTCACTTAAAAAAAAAAAATTAAAAATTCATTTTGGCGGCTCTTGAATATGGCGTCGCATAGGAATTAGTGACGGCGCTGGTCAGTAAACAAACAAGCATCAAGCCAACTCTCCGGTTTTCGGATCACTATATTTACTGACCTGTGACGTCATTATAGATTCGACGAATCCAGGCGGTTTTTCGATAAAATTGCTACAGATCCATTTTTTTTAGTTAAAATGACTAAAATCGATTTTAATTCCAATAAATCCTTTGATTTCAATGTATTTAACTGATCCTTTCTTTTCACACTGTCAAATAGTCTATTGCCAGTTGCCACTGAATGGGTTCGCGGTTGTAGTGTAGTCGGCCACAATAGTCAATTAGTCGGTCGATATCGCAACCTTCTTGATGGGAGGTGACTGTCAATACGGAACACAGATTAAAAAAAGATACGGAGGAGTGGAAGTTTATGGGTGAGGCCTTTGCCCAGCAGTGGGACCTAAACACAGCTAACTAAAAAAAGTACACTTTTGTATTGTATTATAGTGCGTTCAAATTAACTTGACGCGTGAGAGAATTGGTAGCACTGAGATGTTTACTGTTACCATGTTAAATAAGAAATCATTCCCATTACTTGGGGAAAATAAAAGGATTGAGGGCTTGTTTTACCATCTTCCGATTAGGTCCAAAAGCTAATTCACATGTTATGTCCTTGTTACCAATTCTCTCACGCGTCAAGTTAATGTGAACGCACTGTAGTTGTCAGTATTAGTCACAGATTAAATAAGAAATCATTTCCATTACTTGGGGAAAATAAAAGGATTGAGGGCTTGTTTTACTATCTTCCGATTAGGTCCAAAAGCTAATTCACATGTTATGTCCTTGTTACCAATTCTCTCACGCGTCAAGTTAATGTGAACGCACTGTAGTTGTAGTATTAGTCACAGATTAAAAAGACTGTATTAGTTGGCTTCGTTATCAACCCTTGTATGTCCCCACTGCTGGGGCGCGGGTCTCTTCCTGCATCGCAGGAAGGTTAGGCCATACTCCACCACGGGGGCTAAGTCCGGGTTGGTGGAGGATTGTAAGACAGTGGCGGGCCTTACTGTCAAAAGTTATCAAGCCGCCCATAAGGCCTCTGACGTGGCTTAACGACTGCCATTATATGACAGCCGGCACCAACGGCTTGACGTGCCTTGCGAAGCACGGAAGCGCTCGGAAAAATGCCACTAGCAGTAGTCACGGGACGCTCGAGCCATCCTGTACCTGACCGCGCCTGTTGTTGCTTAATCAAGTGATTGATTCCAATCACTCGGTTCGCCTAGGCCACGAGCGCTTCTGTGTGGAAGTTATATGGGTATTATTAATTATTTATTACTGCGACTGGCAGTCTGTGTGGATTGATTCGTTAATTTGTCGGATAAACGCACAGAATTCACCTGTGATTTGTTCATATCGATGGCGACAATAGAGCAGCCCTACTCAGTTGTATCAATGGTGGTCTTGCGTCAAACTTAGATTTAAGTGGCATTGATTTTATACCATAGCAGACATAGAACGATGCATGTTTTTGTTAAATAACATACCATCATAGAATATTTTTGTCGTACTTTTAGGGGTCCCAAAAATGCGAAAAACCAAGTAATTCTAAACGTTTTCTAGAAATCGTGTAAATACAAAAAAGATTTTTTACGAGTAAACGTCCCATCATAAGGCGTTCAAGTTGTGACTTCCTAGTTTCAGTCCGATTTGTATGACTCTGTTTTGTACCACGTGACTAGAATGATTTTTCAACAAAAACACCACGTTTATTTTTTTGTGTTTGAACCGCGAAGCATGAAGTCCATATAGTTGACGACAGGTAGACATGGCAATCGGGGCATGAGGTGAGCCGCGGAGGCGGGGTCGCCCCGCACACCCGCACAGTCCCCGGGTCGTCTTAGTCTTAGTGTCGCACGAGTCCGTATCGACCGCGTTTATCGATTATAATCTCGCTCACATAATTTATTACTATTGTGTTTTAAAAATGGCTACGGTTGCATCTTCGTCCCGTGTTCAAGCAAAAAAACCAATAATTCACTCTCAAGCTCGAGAACTAGCTAGAAAAGTGTTAGAAAATTGTGACATTGAACGGAAAAATAACTGTTACAAATTTTCTGTCAATCAGACATTAGACAGAGCTGTGCTTTATACAGGTCTATCGAAAAGAACTATGTCTAGGATAAAATCAGAATTAAAATCAGTGGGAGCAGAGGAAAAGTTGAAATCACCCAAAAACGGAAGAAGACAGGTCTAAAATTTTGTGTTGATGATTTTGATCGTACAGTAATTCACAACACCATAACAGAATTTTATTTACAAAAGAAGATCGTTCCGACATGTCCTGAGTTACACGTTGCTTTACGTGAAAAAATACCTTTTCCTTGGGGTATTCGTACATTACAACGGCTGTTAAAGAAAATGGGATACAGATGGCGTCAATATCAAAATAAACGATCTATTTTAATTGAAAAGCCAGACATAGTTTTCAAACGGTATCAATATTTTAAAAAAATGAGAGAATTCCGACAACAAAATAGAAATATTTTTTATTTAGATGAAACATGGGTGGATAATAATTTAACTTTCAAAAAGTGTTGGCAAATGATTGGAACAAAAGGAATTCTCACAGATACTAGTTCTGGAAACAGACTTAACGCAGGAGGGAAAAACGGATTTATACCTGGAGCTTCTTTAATTTTTAAGGCCGGTACTACGACTGGCGACTATCATGGTCAAATGAATGGCGAGAATTTTGAAAAATGGGTAATGGAAAACCTTTTGCCGTCTCTTCCTGAACGCAGTGTCGTGGTAATGGATAACGCACCTTACCATAGTGTCCAGCTCAACAAACCCCCAACAAAAAGTTCTCTGAAATCAGTTATGATAAATTGGCTGGAAGACAATAATATATCGTGCGATAGATCAATGAGAAAGCCAGATTTATTTAAAATTATAGAACAACGTAAACCCGTTGATATAAATTATAAAATTGACCATATAATTAAAGGACATGGTCATGATATCATTAGATTACCTCCATATATGTGCGATTTAAATCCTATTGAATTAGCCTGGGCCGCCGTTAAACGCTTCGTCAGGGAACACAACATAAAGAGCGATTTGTGTTTGACAAAGATTAAAGAGATAACAACGAATGCAATTTTGTCAGTCACGGCAGAAAACTGGAGCAATTTCGAAAAACATGTCCAGAACCTTGAAAATGAATATTGGGAAAAAGACATGGGAATGGAAAGTGAAATGGAACATTTTATTATAATGAATGAATGAATGAATGAATGAATGGATGGATGGATGGATGGATGGATGGACGGACGGACGGACGGACGGACGGACGGACGGACGGACGGACGGACGGACGGATGAATGAATGAATGAATGAATGAATGAATGAATGAATGAATGAATGAATGAATAAATAAATAACATTTACATACAGGCATATACATTGCTTCTGGCCCCACACTAAGATAGCCTGCGTCGTGGGAACCAGAAACAACGACATCACAAACATCTTAACATCATCATATTAAAACGTACTTTGTGCAAGTACTTCATTGCAGGATTTCAACATTTCTAGAGGCAAAGATTTCCAATGTTCGTCGGTGAGTACTAACATTTTTGTTTTTACTAGGGCCCGTACACGTTAACTGTGAGAAGAATCAAATCGTGCAATGACGACAAATGGCAGCAAAGGCCGTACTCTTACGCAAAAGGACCAATATCTGAATTCTACTTGCAAGTTGCCCAGAATACTTTAACAGTTAACATGACTATATTCAAGATGTGCGACTTGGCGCGGGTAATGTTATAGAAAATTTTAAATTAAGATAGCGGGAGGAAGGGAGAAATATTTATAACTATATAAATAAGTAATAATACGATAATACACTTACATACATATGTACTTATACATACATAAACCTATTAACTATGTGATGTTAGAAAGGTAGTGCTCTTTTAACCTCTTCTTGGCTACTAGAACAAATTTCTAACAACCTTCTACTATAAAACAGTATTCATTTCAGTACATATTCTTTATTCATAAACGAATGTAATTAAGCATGTTTCGTGCGTTTGTCTAAAATGTGATGGTATAGCCCAATAGGCTTTCATTTATCAGTATAACTTTTTATCCATTACTTTTTGGGCAAACTCACCAAAGTAGCTTAATTCTTTAAAAAGATTATCTAAGAAAATTCCGTCATATTTTCAAAGAAGTTGTTTAAACAATTATTTCCACGCACACTTAAGAAAATATGTACAAACCCACATTTTTTTATTGAAATCGGACAAATATTTTGAAACCCTACGTTTTTTTGGTTATGTTGGCCATTATGTGAAACAGTGAAACCGCGAAACGTTCGCAATATATTATTTAAAAAAATACCTGATAACAAAGTGGCCAATTCAAATTGGTAAAATTGGTATGCTCAATATAAAATGAAATGTGGCGCTTTTAAATCAGGTACTCTATTTTCATGGCCATGCTCTTTTTTATCAACCCTTGTATGTCCCCACTGCTGGGGCACGGGTCTCTTCCTGCATCGCAGGAAGGTTAGGCCATACTCCACCACGGGGGCCAAGTCCGGGTTGGTGGCGGATTTGTAAGGCAGTGGCGGGCTATGCTAAAATTCTTTATTTTATCTAAAAGAGTGTACAGTATCTATGAGAAATAAATAAAAAGAAAGGAAAATATATACAAATTAAATAAATGCACGCAAAATTATCGATGATGAAAAAACGGTTTCCAGGTTCTGCGAAAGTCATATTATGAAACTTATGTAACGGAGTTATGTTTTTCTATACACGATGCAATCTAGGTGGTTTGAAAGCCGCGTCTATGTAATTAAAAAGGCAATCTATTTAGGCTTTTACTTTTAAGTATAGACGTAAATATAAAAACATTGAGTTGAAAAAAATGTTTAAATAATGTGCGAACAATGAGTACCGCCTCTCGGCCCACATCCTTTACATCCAGTTGCATCTATTGCACTCTAACCAATAGCGTTACGGGCGACTTTGCAAATAAAATGTAAGGTATGCTTTCCACTGTGTACGCCGCTCTGGCTGGCGACCGATGGTTCTAATCTACTTATTTACTTACTAATAGATTCGAGTTTATGACGGAAAATTTTTGGAGAGTGCCTTTTAAAAAAAATATAGCTTTTCTATATCTATTTTTATGGAATGTTCATCCTGCTATGGCTTTCAAAGCACCCCAAATTCACGGTATATAACTATTTGAATTTCCATGTTGACCTGGAGTAAACAATTATCCAGGTCTTTCATTATGTATGGTGTTTAATTAAGGTTTACTTCTTATGTTTTTTTGCAGTCCAAAACTAAAATAAACGTTGCGCTCGCAGAGGATAATGTGAAGAAGACTATTTTTAATTACGCAATAAAGAACACTTGTCAACACTTTGCATTTGGGACTTTACTGAAGACGCTTTTTAATATGAAAGATTGCTTCATGCGAAAGGTAGTTTTTCTATTACTTTTATGAAAATTGTTAAACACACTAATTTGAAGGATGATACCTGAGTGCATTTGTGTTTACATATTGAAGTGGCCATAATACGCTGTGGATAGGTACGCATGGTGATATCCCATTCTAGAGAGCATGAACTATCTCTCTAAGAGAGAAGGCTTGTGTCTTGCGAATTATATAGATTGCTTCGTACGTTTTTAAAATAAGAGATAGGTACATAAAACAGCAAACTACATAGTAATTTCAACAGTATTTCTAAATTCTAAGCTCAAGAGTGGCTGGCTTTAGTCTACTCCGAAGATACTGGACTCAAATGACTGAGTGTCGAACTTCCAAGAAAAGTAAACATACTTCGTAACTAGTACTGATGTCTTAGGTTCCATTCCTACTGGAGGCTGTCATCTTGATTTATACAAATAGCCTTAGGCTGGGTGTTTTCCCATGTTTGACATATCCTCCTTACTGGTTTACCAAGCACCAGGAAGCCTAGTTCAGAACCAGGGGGGCAAGTCTCTAAATCCAAAGTTGTTCGACGTTGACGCTATTGTTAGTCTAGTAACCAATCGCATCCCAATGGTAGGTATAATCCGAGCAGTTTAACTCTACGCCTCACTCGATTCGATCTTCCTAGCGAGGGGCCTAATTATTTTCGCGGGTTATACCATTCAACGGTGAAGGAAAACATCCCGAGGAAACCCAAGCGTCTGAGGTATTCAAATACCTGCCAATTATAATCCCTCTCTGAGAGACGGCCGGAAAAGGATTATGTTATGTAGTAGTTTAAGGTGAAGACCTTGTATTAAATAAATAAATAAATAGAAGTACAAAAAAAATTTAAAAAGAAACAAATGTAATGTACAAAGTAGTTGCTGCATCCATAGACTTTCAAACTGAGAAGTATATAATACAACTCCCTGTCCAAGAGTCGTATATGACTTAGAGGAGTGTATTGGAACAAGTTCATGAGTCACATTTGAATCATTTTCAATACATCTTCGGACATACAAATATCTAGTTGTGGACGTTGGACGTGAAGATGGGGCATTGGAATTGAATTATATCTTGGACAGGGAAGTTGTTAATGATAAGAAACGACGCTTAAGCAATATGTACCATAAATTCACATTATTATTGTAAGTTATTATTATTTCGGTTCCGGGTACTTTTTATCGTCCACTTTGCTAATACATCCCCTATTTGGTCGATGTATGTCCACCTGGGACGTCCCTTACCAGCCCTTCCACTCACATTCGCAATATATATTTATTTCGTCAGTCTTTCTTCCTTCATCCTCTCCACATGTCTAAATCAATGCAACATTCCCTTCTCAATTACATCCTCTTTCAGTCCACAACGTTCTCTAATCAGACTATTGCGTATCCATGTTATTCAAAGTAACACTACACATACTTCTCAAGGACCTCATTTCTACTGCATTAATAAATTTCTACTTTCTTGCTTCTTTTCCCACACCCAAGTCTTGCTACCATACATAAGAATATGTATGGTACCTGAACCGCCGTGCGTGCATGCAACGACTTATGAACGTTGATGAAGCGAAGGTGATCTGTTAGGATCGTGGCAAGTGGCAGTCCCTGGTCTCTGCCTACCCCTCAGGGATACAGGCGTGAGGTTATGTATGTATGTTATTATGATTATTATACGCCGTTACAGGGCGTGTACAAGATGAAGATCAATGTGACTGAAACTGCCCGTCACTTCGTCGGGTTGAGTTTCTTCTACGGCGACTTCGAGTACAGGACAGAGGTTCGCTGCCGCAGCGAATTGCTCATCTGCGTCCTGACTTCGGTCTTTTATGAAAAGACGAAATAGGTAAAAGGATTGCCTTAGTTTCTTGGTTACTATTTTCGAACGCTCGTAGCCCCGGCTGCCTGAGTGATCTTAAACTATCACGAAGGTTAAGCAACATAAGATAAGAATATTCTTTATTGTACACTGGAAAAACAACAAATACAAAACAATTGCAAATATACGTAGTACAATTGGCGGCCTTATTGCTAAAAGCAATTTCTTCCAGACAACCTTACGATGGAAAGTTGCTGAAGGAAATTAGAAAGACGGGTAGCCAGTGCAAATTTGAATATTGTTACATACTTATACTTAATAATAATACACTTACATACCGTTACTTATATAAACTTATAATTTATTATAAACATACATATATATATATATATATATATATATATATATATATATATATATATATATATATATATATATATATATATATATATATATATATATATATATATATATATATATATATATATATATATATATATATATATATATATCTTATAATAAAGTTCTACAAAAGACAAGGAAAGTAATAACCTACACACAAGAGGACAAAATTTTAATGACAATAATAATAAATAAGATCACGAACTCTGCTTTTAAAGACAGCTGGGGAAGGAGAGCGCCTTATTGAGACCGGCAGATTATTCCACAATCGGGCGGCCCTTACCGCAAATGAGTTGCCCAAGAACCTCGTAGAGTGATTTGGCGTCTTCCGCATCAGAGTTAGGTCAGACCGCAGTGCCCGGCTATGGGAATCGCTGAGGTAAACAAAGCGCTCTTTGAAATAAGTTGGAAAGGCTGAATTGAACAGTACTGAATAAAGAAGTGAGAGGATGTGAGCATTCCTACGAGAACGAATGGAGAGCCACTTGAGCTTAGTGCGGTATTCGGACACGTGGTCATATTTGCGCAAGCCAAATATGAACCTTATAGCGAAGTTTTGGAGGCGCTCAAGTTTATTAAGTTGCTCTTCAGTCAAATCAAGATAGCTGGCATCAGCATAGACGAGGATAGGGAGCAACAGAGATTGCGCAAGTGCAATTTTGGTCGCAGTGGGTAGGAAATTCCGTAACCTTCTCAGAGAGGCCGCTGAAGCAAATATTTTCCGACTCACCTCCACCAGCTGCGGAGACCAAGACCAGCACCTGTCGATAATGATCCCCAAGTTCTTTACCTTCTCACTGAACGGAATTATTATATTGTTGAACTGCACCCGTGGGAGCTGTTCCCACTTGACCCTCGAAACCATTCTAGGACTGCCAACCACAATCACCTGCGTCTTAGAAGGATTAACCCTCAAGCCATGACATGAACTCCATTCTAAAATGCGGTCCAGATCAGCATTGGTTTCAGCAATTGCCAAGGGCAGACTATCTACAGGACATTGCGTATAAATTTGGAGATCGTCTGCATAAAGGTGGTAAGAAGAAGATAGATTATAGGGCTCGTTCAGTGCATAGATGGGTGACCGTCTATGACTAACGCTAGTGGCATTTTTCGGAGCGGTTCCGTGCTTCGTAAGGCACTTTAAGCAGTTGGTGCCGGCTGCCGTCGATAGATGGCAGTCGTTACGCCAAGTCTTATAATCGCTTTAGGGCGGCTTGAATACTTCAGACAGTAATACCAGCCACTAGTCTTGCAAACCTCCACCAATCCGGGCTTGGCCCCCTTGGTGGAGTATGGCCTATACTTTCCTTAGGGAGGAGACCTATGCCCTTGGTGGGTACATAATGGGTTGATGATGATGATAAAAAAATTATGCATATTTTATTGTTTCATAATAATGAAAATATTGTCTGTTACTAATCACTTGCTACATTATATGCTTTTGTGACGTTAACTGATTGTTTTTTTCATCTTGTTTTTTTATTGGATCGTATGGTGATGTTCATTCTTGGCTCCATATAAATTGTTGATTACTCTTACCATAGACTTAAAAGAACAAGTTTTACAGACCGCCAATTGTATACGGCAATACTTAGATATGTAAGCCTTTTTATGTATTTTGTTCTCTGGTGTATACAATAAAGAGTTCTATAAATCTAATTTACTGAGGAGACACCTTTAAAATTGCAAAAGAAAAACTGGCCTAGGGTTTCGTAGAAAAGGGGGTTTATACCGCGAACTACTGTTCGCGGATAAAAATGCGCGCGTTCACATGTTAGTAAACTGCTTTACCTATACATGCCATATTTTTCAATGAAGAGTCAAACGATAACCCACACTATGATTTAGGCAACAAAAAACTGACATCCCAAATTAAGGGGACGAAGAAAGGGGTTTCGTCATCGGGATTACTAATTATGTATGTTAACTCCAAATTTTAGCTCTCTAGTACTACTTGTCAGTGAGATAAGCGGACACAGAGACGGATAGACAGACAGACAGACAGTCGGACAGACGTGATATGGCGAAAGCATAGGAAGGACATGGCGAAACTCCAAGGGTTCCTTGGTGGCTACCGAACAATTAAAATGTTAATATTCTTTTTAATGCACTAACCCCTGCTAAGGACAATTTTACAAACCTATTTAGAGGCTATTAACCATGATATTAACCCTTTATATGTCCCTACAGTCTCCTCCTGCATTAGCTGGAGGGTTAGGCCATACTCCACTACGGGGGCCAAGTACGGGTTGGTGGAGGATTGTAAGACAGTGGCCTTACTGACAGACGTTATCAAGTCGCCCATAAGGCCTCTGGCATGACTTAACGACTGCCACTACACGACAGCCGGCACCAACGGCTTAACGTGCCTTGCGAAGCACGGAAGCGCTTGGAAAAATGCCACGAGCGGTAGTTACAGGATGGGCACCCATCCAGCACCTGACCGCGCCTGCTGTTGCTTACTCATAGTGATTGATTCCAATCACTCGGTTTCACTAGGCCACGAGCGCTTCATAAAACATGCAAAAGGACAAATCAAGTAAAATTTCAAGTAAGAAAAAATTTACATGGGTGTTTTTTCTTAATTTTTTTTATATTTTTTGTTTTTCTTTCGCAGGTAACAAGGAACTCTTCTAAAGTAACCATGAAAATATTAAAGATGCTTTCATACACGTGTGAAAAGAACGACAGAAGGTCGTATGAAAGTCAAACACACAAAATACAAGAAATCAGTGAATGTATAATGTAATGGCTTATAAATAATATATGTACTGTATTTGGCTTATAATATATTTACTTGTATTTACTGACCTTATACCTCTACATACCTTTGAAATTACGTCTCACCAGTCATAAGCGTCAATATTCAAATCAACGACTATTCCGTAATTTGAGTAAAAAAAAAATTGTACTAAGTAAACTTAAATTACGGACTTTTTAGACTTCAATTACGGAAGTTTTAGACTTAAATTACGGACCAACAGTAAACAAACGATATGGTCGGACTTTTCATTTCAAAGTTCCGTCAATGGGTATCCCTGGAGTAGTGTTTATACGACGCTTGCACTACGGCTTTAATAGTAAATGTATGAAACTGAAAGTCCGATGATATTATTTCTTTACTGTCGGTCCAACGTGTGTGAATGGAAGATCGTTAAGTTTTTCTCTTTCACTATTCAAAACTTTTAGGCAAAAAAAAATTTTTAGGCTCGCGTGAAATCCTAGAGGTACCGTTGACGTAAGTAAGCGGGGTTTCCTACCTGAATTATAATGTAAGTCGTAATACTTAT
Source organism: Yponomeuta sedellus (assembly GCA_934045075.1). Lineage (NCBI taxonomy): Eukaryota > Metazoa > Arthropoda > Insecta > Lepidoptera > Yponomeutidae > Yponomeuta > Yponomeuta sedellus. Next base: position 14,193,683 of record OW203724.1, read on the forward strand.
TTACATTTTGAACTGCGCACTGCCAAGTCCAGATAGGATACATCCACAACGTTATGCAAATAATTTGACAGAAACTTTTTTGTCGGGTGTTTCCTCATTGCGATACTACATAGTTAATAAGCCGGGAGAGTGTGGAACTCAAATATGCTTAGTTATTAATTTAAGAGGTCCTAGGTTTATTATTTACTCAATAAACAATATCAATTAGACCCGTTGCGTGTATAATTATTAATAAGATAATTATGTATGACCACTGAGCATCATAAAAATGTAATTTCATGAGTCCACAATAATAAGACATCCTGATCATTAAAATAAAATAAAAGAACACTATATCATGAAATGAAAAACTTTAGTCAAAGTAGCGCAGAAACTGTGGCTTAATGAACGTTACAAGTCAAACTAGGTGTCCATTTCAAAATCTAGATCATTTTGGAGAAAAAATGGACAAAAAACAAAGCTTAGTGTTTGTACTGAGCACACTCACTTGACCGGGTCCCTTCTAAGTTACCGTATGCTGCACCAGACAGGGATATCTTTGAAACAAAATATGAATTTTCTGCAGGAATCGAACCTACGACCACGGTTTTGGTGCTTGAAAGAGTTGCCGCAAGACCAACAAAGCAGTCTAATAAACTCGTGTTTTACTAGATTGGTATTCGATTTGGATATTGGAACACATAATAACCGCGATAAATATAACAATGCCATCTTGACCGTTATCTTGCCGCGCCCTGAGCTCTAATTATGCGCAACAAACCCTGTTGAAATATAATGGCAATTAGTACGGAATTTGACAATTACACTATTGAAATCGTTTAAATTTGTTACGCATAATATAAGAGCTTGTCACTGCATCGGGTGACCCGTCTGGGGCTTTTACTTTAGGCAATGGTTGGGCATTGGTATCTTAGCAACGCCGTTAGCCTTTAGGGTACCGAATCAACTAACAGCTATAATCTATAAAAACCTATTTAGAGGCTAAAAATTCCACCCATGCCGGGATTCGTACCCGCGACCTCTGGCTATCCGTGCCAGCGCTCTTTCCAACTGAATAATAATAAAATAATAATGAAAAACTGAATAATAATAAACTGGAACGACTTCAGGTGTGGTTTAATTTGTAGATATTTGTAGTAATATTAACAGAAAACTGGATAAAAACGGATAAACGGAGAAGCAGGTAAAAAAGTCAGATCTGGTCAAAGGGTAAAGTAGTAGAGCTGAAAAATGAGCGAAATCGAAGAATGTGTGACATAATTTAAATATTTGAAAATGATAGATAGAAAAACAAATAAAATGGTGTGAAGAGGTTTGCACCATCACACTACCCGGGGGCAACCGATATTTTTTTTTTAATATATTGATTTAAATAATATAAATTAAAAAAAAATATCAAAAACCTATTTAGAGGCAAAAAAATTCACCCATGCCAAATAGTATAATCATGTGGGTACAGTGATATCGTTCCGATGTTAAACCTAACTGCAAAGTAGGTAGTCGGGGCTGTAAGTAATGCAATTTGCTTAAGTCAGATGTCGCTGCCTGTACGTAATACAGAGAATAGTGTAAAGAGGTTCGAAATTTCACTGATGCCGGTGAGTCGCCCATTGGCTCAATTGGTAGAGCACTGGCACGGATAGCCAGAGGTCGCGGGTTCGAATCCCGGCATGGGTGAAATTTTTAGCCTCTAAATAGGTTTTTAAATTTGTCCTTAGCACGGGTTAGTGCATTAAAAATTAAAATAGTATAATCATGTGGGTACAGTGATATCGTTCCGATGTTAAACCTAACTGCAAAGTAGGTAGTCGGGGCTGTAAGTAATGCAATTTGCTTAAGTCAGATGTCGCTGCCTGTACGTAATACAGAGAATAGTGTAAAGAGGTTCGAAATTTCACTGATGCCGTGAGTCGCCCATTGGCTCAATTGGTAAAGCGCTGGCACGGATAGCCAGAGGTTGCGGGTTCGAATCCCGGAATGGGTGAAATTTTTAGCCTCTAAATAGGTTTTTAAATTTGTTCCTTAGCACGGGTTAGTGCATTAAAAATGAAAATAGTATAATCATGTGGGTACAGTGATATCGTTCCGATGTTAAACCTAACTGCAAAGTAGGTAGTCGGGGCTGTAAGTAATGCAATTTGCTTAAGTCAGATGTCGCTGCCTGTACGTAATACAGAGAATAGTGTAAAGAGGTTCAAAATTTCACTAATGCCGTGAGTCGCCCATTGGCTCAATTGGTAGAGCGCTGGCACGGATAGTCAGAGGTTGCGGGTTCGAATCCCGGCATGGGTGAAATTTTTAGCCTCTAAATAGGTTTTTAAATACCACATCTATTACATAACAATCTCGTGTCACAGTATTGGTTTTCGATAGTTTACTTAAATGGTTTCTGTGGATATTTACTTTTTTTTTTTGGCCTTTTTTGCATCTACTTAATGAGATGATTTATACAGCGTCCAGTGGTATCTTCACTCACACTAGATGGGTGAAGGGACCACTCCGACGCTGTAGTGCCTGGGACATAGTTTTATATATATGGTGTGAAACGTTGTATAACTTTTATAATAATAAATAAACTCTGGGACGACTTCAGGTGTGGTTTTATTTGTAGATATTACATGTAGATAAAACAGAAAAACTGAATAAAAACGGAGAAGCAGGTAAAATGTCAGATCTGGTCAAAGAGTAAAGTAGTAGTCGATGAAAAATGAGGGAAATCGAAGAATGTGTGACGTACATAATTTAAATATTTGAAAATGATAGATTATAGAAAAAGAAATAAAAATGGTGTGAAGAGGTTTGCACCGTTACAGGTATAGGCTTGCCCAGCACCTATTCCATCCTGACAGCTTAGTCGGCCTAGCCCACAGGAAAGACTAGTCAATACGTGCGGAGCCAATCAAGCCGCGGGTTTCCTCACGATGTTTTCCTTCACAGTTAGCGTGTGGTATTGCCACTACAAATTCGCAAATGTACGTAACTTTGAAATTAAACAAAGTCATTGGTACATGCCCGCACTTGGGATCGAACCTGGGGCTCTCGGTTGCCAGTCCATGGTTCTACCAACTGAGCTACCACCGCTTCACGGATATTTACTAGGTCTAGGTTAATTTATATGGCAAAACAATGTTTACGGGGACAGCTAGTATTTTTAAAATAATTTATTTCCATTCTAGATGTAATTCAGTCAGGTACAGAGAGATTTTCAGCAGTCGACCCCCAGTCTACACTCCAAGTGCAAACATATTTACGTTAGCAACATTGTTACCACGTTGTATGATCAATCTATATAAGAAGCCGGAAACGTCTTCATAGATCTACGTATTCATCTATTCAGTTTGCATTGTAATAATGTGAGTGTATTCTTTTGTCGCACTTCTGATCGCTGACCCTGATGTAGCAAGCTTATTTTTACTTTTCATGTCGTAACCGAACAATGTTGCTTTTTCCTCCTATCTGATATCATTCATTTTCCGGAAGTATAAATAGACCGTTTTAGAGTCCCTCCATTCCTCGTTGCAGGTGCAGTTCTTGTTATACCCCGATATAGGTGTAAAGATATAATAAGTGTCAAAGTTTTCAGCTGTATAAATTCAGATTTACAAATGTGACGTCACGAAACCTATGAGGTGTCTACCCTACGATGTCGGACCTAGTTGGTTGACCCCCTCCCTCCTCCTTAATCTGTGACATTATGTCTGGATATCTATTTTTAGGGTTCCGTAATCAACAAGGAACCTTTATGTATTCGTCACGTCTCTGTCTGCGACTTAGTTCAGAGACGATTGGTAGAAACAAAGCTGAAATTTTGCGTTTGCGTTTGTTATTGAGCTCTTCCGAAACGGCTTCACCGATTTTTATGAAATTTTTGCATATATTTGGTAGGTCTGAGAATAGGTCGTAGGCCAATTAATATTAATATGGTTAACAACATTTGTTCGTATATCTATGACTATATTACTTGAACTAGTGAACAGATGAGATTCAAATTTTCATAATGTCTTTTGCCCGTTAGAATAACTTTTTTATTCATTTCTTAAGACTCTTGGGTTTTGATACTGTTTTCACTATTATCAACGCCCTATGGCGATAGGGCGTTGATAAACACTAGTGTTATTTCAAAAATTCAAAATTGTTTATTTACATAACCAATCAGATTAAAATAATGGTTGTGTCTCTTCATTTAAAAACCTATTTAGAGGCCAAAAATTCCACGCATTGACGACGAACAGATTGATTCGAACCCGCGAATCTTCATTTAAGTTTAAAAAACCTGTATTAGGAGAGGCCCGCTCTTTCTACAGGTTCATATTTATATAGGTACCTCTGAAATTATCATTTTCTATGTTTTTTTGTACATCTACTTCCTTCTTTAATGTATTAGTCCAGGTCATCCAAAGATTTTTAGTGTTAAGGCCGCCATATGGCTGTACTCTTAGGTTAAGAAATATCTGTGTAATTTCCATTTTTATGTACAATAAAGTGTTCTCTATCTATCTATCTATTTGTCTTGTTTCTTCGAATAACGTACTTTAATAAAATACTTTCATACAAGACGTACTATTTTTTAACTTTATTAATTAATTAAATTAGCCAAAATGGAAATAAGTAGCCGATGCTTCTTAATATTGCCTATTTTCCCGAAAAAAGCGTCACCTTCAAATGGTACTTTCAATATGTTTTATGAATAGGGAATGTTAGGTTTTGAACTTTAGAGTCTGTAAATACTTTAAGTTTTTTTATTCCCTTTTTATAGCCAATAAAGTGTTTTCTATCAATCTAAAATATAACACAAACATAACATTTACATAAAAGCACATACATTGCTTCTGGCGCTACACTAGGATACCCTGTGTCGTAGGAACCAGAAACAACGACATCACAAACATGTAAACATTCAAGACCTGGGCATTTTTTTTTCTCCAGCCGGGATTGGAACCTGGGACCTCTTGCATGGTAGGCAGACGCGCTACCGCTACGCCACAGAGGTCGTCTATTTTATTTGCTCAAAAGAGAAATCGATTTTTTTGCATAAAGGACAGAGTAAAGCATATAGTGAGTATATTATGCAATTAGTGAATAAAGGACAGATTTAAAGCGAGGGCTATAGATGATTCAATGACCGTAGATAGTGATTCATGACGATTGACTCTCCAGTATAGCGAGTAAATCAAGTGTCAGAATGCTTCACGTGTAAAGGATTCATGGCCCTCGATAAGTTATATTCAAGAGTTACATACAATGACTGCTGAAAAAAAACCGGCCAACTGCGAACTGGACACGCGCACCGAGGGTTCGTACACCTTTGTTGTTAGGTATATTAGATATTACTTAATACATATTATGAGTAGTTTTTAATTACAAATTTACAAATTTTTCATGATTTTTTCCTGTAGATGTACCTATCTCTACAGATAGAGAACACTTAATTGTACATAAAAATGGAATTCACATAGATATTTCTTAACCTAAGCGTACAGATGGCGGCGTTATCACTAAAAATGATCGCTTCCAGACAACCTTTGTAGTATAAGACGATGCTTGCCAATTTTCATAGTTCTAGGCGTTGACCTAGAACTATGAAATTTCGGAAGTACTCTACGAATTTGATTCCTTTGAGTGTCGAAATATACGATTTTATGCAACCTACACGTCCGTAACTTTTTTGTCTTAACTTAGAGGTTTCATTTTTTCACAACTTCAAGTGACTGTATTAAGTATACGGTTTTAATTTCAATTTGATACTTTAACGCAATTCCGAGATAACAGGTCTTGAAACACAGATGAAAGGACAGGCAGACGTATATCAAAGTAATCCTACAAGGGTTCGGTTTTTTTTTGAGGTACTAAAAACCATCTTCCAACCTTTTAGGTTCTCCCAACCTGCATGCCTAGCGTGGGGATATGGGCATTACCCCCTATGATAGCACAACGTGCCGCTCTTTAGGGGAGGGCTATGTCCAGCAGTGGACTAGTATAGCCTGACGACGACGAATCTTTTAGGAGCAGAATTTTGACCTCCATGTTTCATAATTTATGTTGACTTTTTTTTACATTCTATGTTGAATATTTGTACACCAATTTCGAGTAAATCGGAACTGTGATAATGTTTTACTTCTCAAACAAAGATTGACACCACCTAGCGTAGTATCAATACTTGATGCCATTACATAAAAAGATGAAACCAATTCCCCGCATCATAATCACCTATTCTTCAGCAAATAAAAAATCATGGTTATAATCTTGCATCTTTGTCGAGTTGCGTCATAAGTAGCGACAACAAAGAACTTGCTGCAAGTCTTCATGTTATCATGACCTCAGTCACTGTCATTCGTTGCCTCTGCGTTGGTATTCGGCAGATGTCAATTGCACATTTCGGACCCTCGAATCGAAGTAACACACTCACTTACTGATTATTATTCTGGCACTTTTCGGAAACCCTTGAGTGTTTCCAGCCAAAATTTATCTTTACAGCGTTGTCATTACGGGCAGGTCTTCGAAATCGGGTTTTTGTAAAAATGCATTTTGCTTAATTTCTAAGAGACGTATGGTTATATTTTGCGGTCGATTATTTTGAACCCTAACGGCGACACGATAGGGGTTAACCGTGAGTAAAGTCCAGGCAGATGCATTTTGTTATTCAGTTCACACAGTTTGGGTAGGACCAGTACATCCGACAATACTTTTGACCGACCACGGAGTGCGTTGCTCCCTGAACATGTCTGATTTTTTTAGGTTCTTTTACTGCCTCGGCGGGCTCGGTGGAATCTACTCTGCATTGGGTTAGGCGACATGACCTAGCCTAATGTGATTTGGGTTGACCTCAGTATCGTATGAACATGTGTAATTACGATTACATATTAGGTGACGCTGATAAAAAACTTTACGTCATGTTACGAATATACCTTAAATGGAGTAAACTAAACTGAAAACTACTCAGAAAATGCGATATTTAGTTCGAACATGGTAGAGAGGAAATATTATTTCACCTACTTCTTACATTTTAGTTTCCATCTCCGTAGACTCAGTAATCCCTTGTGGTAGTACCTGTATTATCCAATGTATTTCATGCGTTAAGATGTATCAGTGAAGTTAAGTACCACGCAAAATTAAATGCATTAAGCATCACAAAAGCTACAGTGCCAACAGTTGTTAAATAAGAAAATAATAATAAAAACACAGAGGGACTTAACCAGAATGTTTCGGTAATAAGGCGCTCGTAATCTAAACTTGAAATTCAAGGACAATGTTCAAAACGGTCGAAAAAAGACGTCGTTGCTTCCATACACAAGACATAATGCAAGTGCACTTGTACGTCAGCGTACCTGCGACCTGCATAAGGAAATCATCTTGATACTTGCAAGATTTCTTCTGATCTAATTTCCTTCTGATCTTTCCTATACGAGTAATAGAGCATTCCTTACTTACTTTACTGCAAAAAACAACAAAATACAAAAAAGAAATACAATTTAAGAAAATACTAAACGGTTTATGTGACTAGTGCTCGGATATTTTTTAATCCAAACTAACTTAATTAAATGACTGCCTCGTTGGTCTAAACGTTAAGGCGCTTGGATACCAAGACAGAGGTCGTGGGTTCGATTCCCACTGGAGGTCGCCGTACATTTGTACAATTGGTCTCAGTCTGGGGGTATTTTCATGTCTGTACGTCCTTGCCTGCTTACCGTAGTACAGTGTATCCTAGTTTGGGACCAGGTCAAGTGATTAGTTGTGTGGACGTTATTACTATTAAATGTTTTGCTGTTTAAAAGGTGTTTTATGCCGGAACAGAACATGACTAGAGAACTACCAATCAAGTGTTTTCATTTACTATTTTACTTCCGTTAGGCTATATAATTACGTGCTTCTTCATAGTCTTCATGTTTAACCCATTTGCATAATCCTATGCAACTCATCCGCAGTTTTATCAGCTTAAGAGAAATTTCCAAGCCACACATAAGTCTTGACTAAGATAATAAATTATAACTCTCATCTTGAGAAAGATAAGAATAACTAAAATCAAGTTAATCTTATCTTGGTCAAGATGATAAGATAAGATAAGAAGATAAAAGATAAATAATTATTAAATATTTAATGGGCCTAATGCTGATTGCTTATTAGATAAAACATAACAAACATAAGTTTGAGCATCGTGAGTTATTAAATGTACTAAAGATTAGAGATAACCAATTGTTATCTCACATAGCTGCAAAGTTTCAAGTAGGACGGTTAACGTAGGTAAAACTAGACCTGTAAGGACATGTTGTAAGTTACATACAAGTAAAGCTAAAAAAAGCATGTAAAAAAAGGGCCGCGGCTACGCTAGCACATGGCCGTTATTTGGCAATTATTGTATTTGCAAAATGGTGTAGGCGCGAGGATCAAAACGTAATGGGCGCAGTAGCTCAGCCTTGCGCTCGTCCTTCGGCAATGTCAGCCGGGTTCAAGCACCGAATGTGCAGGCGCAGGAGAAAGGGCTCACTCCAGCCCGGATTAAGATTATTGCCCTAATAAACATAAACTCTTTAAGGCGTTTCGGGAATCACCAATGGAATAAAAATCATAACTTGTGTTATAATACGTTTTTATTTAAAAGTGAACATAAGAAATCTTAACAACTGTGACAACTATTTTTAGAACTTACAGTATAGAACCTATGATCAATAGATTAGAACTTTAATCGATTTCCGCTAAAATCAGCCGTTTTAGGCGGAAAGTGATTAAAGTCTTTGGTTGTTGACTCTAGGTTCTAGACTGTACGTTGTAAAAATAGTTGTGACAGCTGTTAAGATTTCTCATGTTCATACATACATACATACATACATAGATACATACATACATACATACATACATACATACATACATACATACATACATACATACATACATACATACATACATACATACATACATACATACATACATACATACATACATACATACATACATACATACATACATACATACATACATAACCTCACGCCTGTACCCCAGAGGTGTAGGCAGAGACCAGGGACTGCCACATGCCACGATCCTGACAGATCACCTTCGCTTCATCAACATTCATACGTCGTTGCATGCACGCACGCCGGTTCCGGGTACTTTTTAACTTTCCCTTTGCTAATACATCCCCTATCTCGTCGATGTATGTCCGCCTGGGACGTCCCTTACCAGCCCATCCACTCACATACGCAATATATATTTGTTTCGTCAATCTTTCTTCCTTCATCCTCTCGACATGTCCATACCAACGCAACATTCCTTTCTCAATTCTAGTCACTACATCCTCTTTCAGTTCACAACGTTCTCTTATCAGACTATTGCGTATCCTGTCATTCAAAGTAACACTACACTTACTTCTCAAGTACCTCATGTCTACTGCATTAATTCTACTTTCTTGCTTTTTTGCCACACCCAAGTCTCGTATATAAAACATTCAAACATTCTTATGTTCACTATTAAATAAAAACGTATTATAACACAAGTTATGATTGTTTTTCCATTGGTGGCGCAAGTTAGCACCACGAAGCACCTTAAGCGCACTTTTGGTTGCATTATTATTTTCATTCTAATCTTACTTTTTTGTTGCATCGAAATGCAAGGCGTGCTAAATCGGCATATTTTTAGGTTTCGAACCCGATGGATCGCCACGGATCCCCTTTATTAGACATAGACATCTTTAGTCGTTATTATAATTTACACGTCATTTATTAATAAATCGGATTCAATACTACTATTCAAAATAACACAATAATTATAACGCAACATGTACAATTGACAATCAACACAATTGTTTAATTGTGAAATGACTATTAGAATAGCGCTCACTTACAGGTTCTTATACATACTTATATTTTATGTAAGTATATCTTAAATAATCAGAACAGCTAATTAAGCCAGCCATCAAAATTATAAATATTATGCCTGCAACGTCTGCCTGTCCGTCTGTCCGTCCGTTTGTCCGTATGTGTGGAGATCTGTCTGACCTAATCTAACCTAAAGAGGCTTTTTTCTTGAATGATAGATAGATAGATAGGGAACACTTTATTGTACATAAAAAAAGGAAATTACACCGATATTTCTTAACCTAAGAGTACAGACGGCGGCCTTATCAATAAAAGTGATCTCTTCCAGACAACCTTTGAATGGACTGGAGCGATATGTTGAAGAAGGAAGTAGATGTACAAAAAATAAAAGTAATTAGCTATTAACTAATATTACATGCTATATTGCCATTGCCAAGCCATTGTATAAACTATCAATAGATACTGTCATAGATCAAAAGTTGGTCTATGATACTATAGATGATAATAGGTACCTAGTTAACATTCTTACGAATTTTTCAAAATATTATTTCTCCACTGATAAAAACTGTTTTAGGTATTTTAAGATTAATAATCTGAACATATTGTATTTTAAATTAATAATCACACAATTGCGGTTGTCAAAGCATCCAGATTTCAGCGTCTTTATTTCTATAGAAATCCTTCTATTATCGAATATTTCTTTAATCAATCAATGTTTATCAATTAATTATTGATTGGTTGATTGAAGAAACCTTATGGTAAATTTCAAGCTTTATTTTAGTGACCCTTAACAATCAATTAATTTCTTCGTAAGAAACCATATGGTGAATTTCAAGCTTTATGTTATAATATTCAACTGATTTCACAATATTTCATGGTTAAGTTCAGGTCCAGTATAAACGCCCTGTGTATACACGAAAGTTTATTTATTTTCATGTTTGGTATTTCTGACAATAAACATACATAGGTACCTAGTCAAGTATTGTGCGGGCCGGAGGACGTTTTAAAAATACTAATTTTTATTAATTAAGACATGTATTCAGTACAAGCCCTGGTCTAAGACTACCTTATTCTAATAACTTATAACTAGGCCTGGCCACCGCAGGTGGCTGGCGCGACAACATCCGCCTGCCGATTCAGCGTCTAGACCGCAGAGAAGATTCTGCTTGGTCCAGCTTTATTAGTAGAGTCGGCAGCCGTAACTCCTCCCTCCTTAGGATCGAAGTTCTCTTCTGAAGGAGAAGAACTTCGAGGAAACATCTGCAACAGCTTAAGTCGATACTTATATGCTAAAATACACATTAATATAAGGAGCGCTACATAGAGTCCAACTGTCCAGATGCTAACACTTTTCACCATTATAACTGGGCTTTCACTTTCACCACTTTCACTGACACTTTTCTTTAAAGCTAACGACAGGAACTTCAGATCATCGAGATTCACGCCTTCCAGGTTCACAGGGGTTGAAGGTGTACTGACTGCGGGTTGGTTTACAGCAGGTAAGTTCACTAAGGGCAGTTTCTGGTACTCGAAGCTATCCACATCCCCATGCCGCATTTTCAGGCTCAGATTGCCGATGTTTACCTCACATAAGTCATCTAGGGTGAGTATATAGGTGCCATGGATCTTCTGGTGGAACGTTTCGTCGGCACAGGTTCGGGATAATAGTCTTTCTTCCTTGCTATATAGTATCCATCTATAGGGTTGTATTGGCTGAATCCTCACGTTTTCAATAGTTACAGGAACCTGAGAGCATGACGTCACCTTTTCGGCATACGTCATTAGTTCTATGATGCAAGTGTCTTGTACATAGTGCGAGATGTCATCATCGAGACATAAGAAGCTGGACTCGTCGATCTCCTTGCATGGGCGAGTAAGCAGCCTGATCTTCGATCCTTTCACCAGGATGTAGGGATATTTGGGTAGGATAACAATAGTGCGGTTATGGGACAATACAGGTAAAGGGTAGAGTCTATAGTAGATATAGGTGTCCGTGTCAATCAGTGGTATTTCCAAAAGATAAGTTATTAGGTTTACCTTAGAATAGGCTTTTAATGTAATGCTTTGTTCAATCCTAACCAAATTTTCCATGTTAGGTGGAAAAACTAGTTTTACTACTTCGTTTACCTTTTTCAGAAGATGCAGTAACTTACTCGACTCAATTACAGATTGGTGTAAAATGCCTAATCTACTTAATGCTAAGCTAGTTTCTATCTCATTCAGTTTAATATGAATCGCTTGAAAATTGTGGATTAACATGTTATAGGTGTTAATAATTTGGTTTTCCAGATGATTAGAAAATTCCTTTGTCAAAATATTGTTTACGTCAGCAGTTAATCTTTTGATTTCCGTATTAATCTGAATGAGGTTATCGTTCAACTTAAATGTAGAGTTTGCTAGTGTGTGGACCATTTCGGTAATCAGTGTCAATTTCTTGTCGTTACGATTTTGATTAGATTTCATGTCGCTGATCATTTTATCATACCTAATGGCGTCGTCGTTATCAAGATTTCCGGTAATTAGTTTAATTATTGAACCAATGGGGTTAATGAGTCCGCGTTTAATTCGAATAGAAGGTGCCACTTGCTGAAGCTTTTCAATGGTTAAATTCTTAACAAACTCTGTTTGTATCCTTAAATCTACAAAATTACACGTAAAATTATCACTTAAAGTACTAACTAACCTATTCAGTTGCGATGTTCTTGCGACATTAGTCTGCAAATCGTCTGCGACTGGTTTAAAGTCGAGCGTCTTCGCTATGACCCATTTGTCTATGCTAAGAACCGCAACGCCGTTCTTGACGGGTAAGATGCCTGGGTTGTTATTTAGTTCTTGAAGTTGAAGGGCCTGGCTCCTCATCATCAGGACCACTGCCAGGACGAGCAGGTGTCTGTGGAGGGCGTTTCACATTCTTAATTGGCACTGTAGTATCACGGTTACCAACTCGAATGGGGACTATGTTCCTGACGGTTTCACCAGTCACTAAAGCCTGGGAGTAACGAGGTTTGTCCTTACTACACCGCTTATTCGTCCCTTTGGCGTAAACGGTATCCCCGGGCTCTATCTGGAATTCATTCTCGCCTCCTCTTTTCTTAATTATTTTTTCCTTTTTCCTGATGGTCTGGTCAGCTAAATGTTGGTATAGGTACCTAGTGCGTTTGGCATGCTCTTTGACTAGCTGTTGGGTGTACTGTTTATCAAAGTCGGCGTCAAAGGCGTGCCGCGAATCTGTGTGACCTAATAAAACTTCGAATGGGGTTAAACCAGTAGTAGAATGTATACTATGATTGTACGCCATTACTGCATACGTCATTACTGACGCGGCGTCTGTGATTTTATGCTCGTATTTAGCTAGTCTGTAAATTTCAATTATAGTTGAATGGAATCTCTCTATCAGGCCCATGGAGTTAGGGTTGTTAGGGGTGCCTATGTGGATCTCTATTTTGTATAAAGAGAGAAGTTCCTTCATCAGGGCATTATTAAATTCGGATCCGGGGTCTGCACTAATTTTTAGGGGTAAGCCGTAAAAAGAGAAGTATCTTATGAGGGCTCTAACCACTTCTGGTGTAGATCGGTTGGCGATTTCGAAAGCCTGTCCGAGCTTACTAAACGCATCTATTATAGTGAGGTAATAGTGACCTTCGATAGAAAATAGGTCTATGAATATTTCCTCTAAGGGTTTTGTTTGTGTTTGAGTAAGTTGAAGTTGTGGTTTCAGAGGTTTTCTGTCATACTTCATTTTAAGACAGATTTCACATGAGTTTATTACGCTGGATATTATTTGGTCCATATTACGCCAAAAATATGTGCGCTTGATGTGGGCCATAGTTTCCTTGATTCCGCGATGACACGTTTTTCCGTGGTGGTATTTGCGGACAATATCTAGTTGTTCATTTTCATCGTCAATATAGATAACTCGTTTCGTACATTCATAGAACTGAACCAGTTCTTTCTTAAAGAGGAATATAACGGCTTCCGTAAACTGCTTACGGTGCTCCTCATCTTCAAAATAGATGTAATATTTAGATTTGTTCTTTATGTATTCCTTAAGAAACTGTTTAACCAAATCGGGTCGATTTACAGGTAAATGCACTTCCAAAATTCTCTGCTTTTCCCTGGAAAGGTCTTTTACGGAGAGTTTATCGATTTGCCACGTAAAAACCAAGATTTGATTAGGTTTTGTGTCTACAGCTTCTTGTAAAATCGGGATGCCTTGGGATTCCATGTCTTGGCCAGAGTGTGCTGTCTCAGTGCCAGATGTTCTCTCGGTTGCTGTGATGGTTCCACTGGAAGGGCTGGCCATGGAATATGGGGACCTGCGTCCTAATGATAATGTCCTGTCTGTATCAGAGTCAATAGTTATAGGGTGTTCTGAACTAGAATCTGAAATTGTCATTGGTTTTTCCGGGATTTGTGCAAGGGTTTTCTTTTGAAGTTTCCCTAATTGTTTAATTTCCCTGGTGAGTTGTTTTATAGACTCTCCTCTATTTTCCTCCTTGTCTACGTTTGCCTGAGTCGACAAGTTGTCTAACGCGTTGATTCGAATACGCGAGAGGGCGTCTGCATTGGAATTTAATTTTCCCTTTTTATATACAGGGTCAAAGTCATATTCGGCTAACCTTAAGCGCCACCGGGTGAGTCTACTGTTGGTGTCAGTTAAGGACTTAAGCCATTGGAGGGGCTTGTGGTCGGTGATGACCAGGAATTTCCTGCCATATAAGTACGGACGGAAGTGTTTCACTGCCCAGACAATTGCAAGTAATTCCTTTTCAGTGACACTGTACCTTGTTTCTGCGTCATTAAGGGTGCGACTCGCATACGCGACCGGTTTGTCGCTCCCGACAGGTCCTTGTGAGAGGACAGCTCCAAGGGCAAAGTCTGAAGCGTCCGTTGTCAGTATAAATGGTTTGTCTAAGTCCGGGTATTGTAGTATCGGTGCATTGACTAACAGTTCCTTGCACTTCTCGAAAGACTCTATATACTTCTCGTCGCTGATGGGCATAGCTCGTTTCTTCTTTAGCCGGGCTGTCATAGGTTGTGTTATTTTAGCAAAATCCTTTATGAACCTCCTATAATAGCCAATTAGTCCAAGGAAGCTTTTGATCTCTGTTGTTGTCCGAGGCAAAGGGTAGTTGAGTATTGCCTTGATTTTCTCATTGTTGGGCTTGAGTCCTTGGCTGGTTATAGTATGTCCTAGATAAAGGACTTCCTTCCTTAAGAATTCTGACTTGTCTAGTTGAACCTTGAGGTTCGTTTTACGCAGTCTGTCAAATACTAGACGTAGCTTTTCTAGATGTTTCTGTAAGCTTGACGAATAGATGATAATGTCGTCCAGGTAAACTAGACAATGTAGTCCTTGTAGTCCTCGTAGTACGTTGTTGATTGCCCTTTGAAATGTAGCCGGTGCGGTTTTTAAACCGAAGGGCATGCGGGAAAACTCGTAGTGACCTGATTGTGTGGTAAATGCCGTTTTTTGGCGGTCCTCCTCTGCCACTTCTATTTGATGGTAGCCGCTTGCTAGGTCAAGGGTGGTGAAGTAGCTGCTTTTACCCAATTTATCGAATAGATCTGTAATGTTTGGCAGAGGATACTTGTCGTCTATGGTCTGCTCGTTTAATTTTCTGTAGTCGACTACTAGTCTGTACTTCTTTTCACCTGAGGCGTCTGCCTTCTTGGGCACTAGGTGCACAGGGGCGCTCCAGGGGGAGTGTGACTCTTTGATGATGTCATTCACGAGCATTTTGTCGACCTGTCGTCCAATTTCGTCGTTGACTGCCTGCGGCTGTCTGTACGGCCTAATATAGATAGGATCCTCGTTGTGGGTTCTTATACGGTGTTTCACCTCATTTGTGAAGGTCAGGGGTAGTTGTTCCGTGTAGAAAATGTCCTTATATTCCTTACAAAGCTTCTGTATGCCTTCTCGTTCTTCCGAGTTCATGTGATCTAGGCGTAATTTCTCTAGATTGTCGGTGAGTATTTGATCTGTAGGGGGCCTTATGCTATTAAGCTCACATTTTTCACTATTGTATTTTTTTACAATAAAGGGGCTGGTTATGGTCAGGATGGCCTCTTCATTCTGGGTGTTTTGTATGACGGTCGTTGCGTAGCCGTCTTCGCATTTTACTATAGCGCTAGGCATTCTGACGCCTTCTCCGAACTCTACGTAGTTTAGAATAGCGTCTCCGTTTTGTAAGTCCGTAGGTAGTCTCACTCGTTGCTCGCAGCGAGGAGCTATGCAGATGACGTCATTGGGGTTATATATCATGCGTATATTCGCCGATTTTGTGAAAATCATGTTGTTTTTCATATCGATTTTCGCATCTAATTGTTTCAGTAGGTCGCTACCTATGAGTCCGTCATAGCGCCCGTCTACGTCATACACGTAAAACTTGTGGAATTCAGGGCTATTAAATGTTGGGAATAACGGTATTTTGATAACCTCGTTGTGGTGACTAGAGGCGTGCGTGCTTATCACCTCAAACGGCTCGTAGCGTTTATAGTACTGGAAAAACTCGTCAGCCTTAGCGGGGCTGATGAATGAGCGTGAGCTTCCAGTATCCACCATGAATTTTGATTGTATTTCTGGTATCTCAATGTAGGGTAGCTTTAATTTTGTACAGTTAATATGTATTATCTCGGGTTGTTTTCGCTCTTGGCCATGTGAAAATTTTGGTCTGACTCTTGTGAGGAGTTCAGGTCTTCGGGGAGTTCAGCACTGTCCTCGTATATTTCGGGATACGTGTTATAATCTGTCTCATATGTCTCCTGCATGTACATTTGGTCGCAGCAGTTTTCGACATTTTCGTAGTCGTTTATATTGTAGAGTTCGTTCATACGGAACCCTGGTCTTGCGGGCGGAGCCGTGCGCATGCTCACGTCCGTTGTTTGTTGCGCAGCAAGGGGCTTATTGCCGAATTGGCCTTGGTTGAGGTTTGGCCTATAGCCGAATTGGCCTTGATTGAAGTTTGGCCTATAGCCAAACTGCTGTGGAGTTTGATTGAAGCTTGGCCTGAGGCCGAACTGTTGCTGTCCAAAATTTGGTCTATAGCCGAATTGCTGCTGTGTTTGATTTATGGCTGGTCGATAGCCTACTTGGGGTGTCATTCCAAACTGAGGCTTATAGCCTGAAGGTTGCTGGGGTAGTTGCGGCCTAAATCCGAATTGTTGAGGGGCTGCAGAGGGTAATTTAATTTGTTTACTTGGTGGGATGCCGAATTTAAATTGTTGTGGTTGTGACTGTTGCACTAACGGGTTATAAGGGTACTGCCTAGGTGTTGCATTAGGCGCACTATTGGGGATGCCAAATTTAAAGGCCTGTTGGGGTTGTACGTTTTGGGGAAAAGCCATTGGTCTGGGTGGCATGACACTTGGCATTTTTGTCATTTTATTGCGGGCGTTATACTGAAATAGGAAATTTACTTCCTCCAGAACTATGCTCAATGCATTTTCCAGTGACGTAGCACCCTTCAATCGCACGATGCGCAAAAGGTCCTCTGGTAAATTATACAGGAAAACGTTTAACGCCATATTGTCATATATAGTGATTTTGCTTGCTCGCAAATTGTCATCGCGTATTACATTAACCTTCGCGATTAAGGTACTTCTTGTGTGTTGGATTCTGTTACAAAAATCGAGATAAGACTCGCCGTTATTAATTTTTAATGTTTCCAATTCTATCGCAATACATTCCTCCGAACGCGGATCACCGAAATGCTGCTCCAAGGCGGCTTTCAATGCGGGCCAGGTATCCAAGTCCTGTCTTTCACTAATGAGTGCTGCTGCTCTACCAGTGAGTTTTGAGGTAATTACGTGAAAGACATACAGATCCTGATCAGCATTTCCTTCCACTCTACAACACTGAATCACATATTCACATTTTCTTACAAATAAGTTTAATAGTTTTTCATCTCCGTCAAATTTTGGGATGACGCCAGCAATTTCCTTTGGAATTTGCGTAATATTTTCCATTTTTATTTCCTTAAATTATATCAAGTTATTATATATTTTTTTTTTTATTTAGGTATTTAAAATCGTATTAGTTATCACAATTACTTAGTTTCCTTTAATTTTCTTAATTTCTAAGTCTTAAAAAGCGCTATGGTTTAGGTTAATCTATTTTTGGAAAAACACTACCAACACTTTCAGACACCTATAGCTATATAGTGGAATAGGATTGAGTAAGAGACTGGAGTAGTGAATTGATCTACTTACAGGCTGCCCATGTCCCTCCGTTGAGTCTTAAACGTTGTCCTTCCAGGCGCCGCACGTGGGAACACGTTGGATGAATTTTCTTGACTAATTTATTTGTTCGTAGATTTCCGTGAAAACGCGTGAAAACGTTAGCCGTCGTACACTTATGTTTAGTTTAGACGACCCGGAAATCCTACCGGCTGCGCCAGTCAAGTATTGTGCGGGCCGGAGGACGTTTTAAAAATACTAATTTTTATTAATTAAGACATGTATTCAGTACAAGCCCTGGTCTAAGACTACCTTATTCTAATAACTTATAACTAGGCCTGGCCACCGCAGGTGGCTGGCGCGACAACATCCGCCTGCCGATTCAGCGTCTAGACCGCAGAGAAGATTCTGCTTGGTCCAGCTTTATTAGTAGAGTCGGCAGCCGTAACTACCTACCACTTTCTGCATGTGTTTATTGACACAGGTTTGTACTTACTTATTTATTTAAATAATTATAAGGTGCCCCAACAGCAAATCATGTATAAACATTATATAAGGTACTAATTCTACATGCATAAAATTCCATTGAATGATATTAATAACGCACGATAATTAGAATTAAGTTAAAATTAGATTGTACATTATAGTTTTGGCTAACGATAGACAAAAATAAAAAATAAATAATACGTATAATTATAACTTAGGTATACTTATAATTGTAATCCGCATACGTGAATTGGGATGCCTCGAGATGATTCAAGACTAAACTTAGGTAGGTAGTTTGAATTTTTGGTTTATCAAACTTTCCTATGACGATTCTAAATATATTTTTTTCCCAAAACCTATTGGGTAGTCGGGCAGGCGGACCGGTCCAAAGAAACTTTAAACTTTTAATTTCGTAAGCCGGTCTCACTTTCTCCTATTTAGAGACGTAAACGCATATCAATTGTACAGTACCTACAACGACCTGCCCTTGCGTAACTTTAGAGGAACTGCATTCAAATGCTTTAAGCCGGCCACACACTAGCGCGGCTGTGGTATGAGGCGGATTTGCGCACCGAATCCTTTCTGAAACCTGACGTTGGCGATAGCAATACGTATGAAATATGACAGCTAGATGTTAGGACTCCGATAGGATTTGTTGCGCGAAATATAGGGGCATATCAAACATAAAAGAGTTGGCTGCAATTTGTATGAGTTCGCCGCGCTAGTATGTGGTAAACTTAGTCAACTACACTACAGGTTTATTCAAGTTTCTTTAGGGTTCCTTGGTTACTGCTACAGTAAAAAGTATTGATTTGTTTTTCACGGGGAAGTAAAATATACGGGGAAGGGAACAAAATAAGTGTTGAAGCTTAGCTAGAGCTTAGAGGTGTTTGGTCTACGGAAGCCTAATAAAGTGCGAAAAACCAAATAGTTTATTAAGGTACTAAATCAAAAACACACACATAGTGAAGGAAAACAGCGTGAGTAAAACCTGAGTATGTGAGGTTTCCATGTACCCCAGCTTGGAATTTTAATCCGCGGTGGGCATACGTGGAAGTTAAGCTCATACTTTCTTTACCGCAATCCGACATATCTGTATTCGTCCCAATGCACGACACAGGCATTCTCTCAGCCTTTGCTTCATAAAAAAGCAAAATATTATACTTCGTTATCATACTATGTGGTTATAGTTCCTCAAGCTGCTGACTAGGCAGAGATCAGCCCTTCTTCCCAGAATCGGCTGATGCAATCATGATGCAATGGGATGTTTACTTTAATGATAATGATAATGATAATATTTATTTCCAAAAAACAGGTCTTATAGCTGTTAACAAGTACACTGCAAAGTGCTTAATAACTAACATGCAAAAAGGATAACAAACCTAACATTAACAAATAAGGTAGTTGGTCTGGTGTCATAGATGATGGTAGTTTATAAATTTAAGTAAGTAAAAAGTAACAGCAGATGAGTTCCTACCCTCCGTACTAGTAAAAACTGTGTTACGGCAGAGTAGTTGATCTTCCCAATAGACTAAAATACAGCAAGATAGCTCTTAGTATTTTCAATGTATTGAGTCACTCTCGGATGAATTTCTCTGAGGTCCGCACGTGTCTAGCAAGCTGGATCAAATTCTCGAGCAGTTAGGCAGGTGTGTTAATAAATAAGTTTTAGTTTTAAAAAGTCTTTTATACGCTTCCAACATTTAACTATGTCGTACATATAAGGCGTCTTCCATACGCAAAAACAAACAAAAACTGTTTGTTTTTGTGTAATGTTTAATTGCTGACAGATTCTTCTGCTAGTATTTCTCGGAACTGGTGTATTGGTATTTATTACCCACGTGATTTTGAAACCTTTTTCAATATTTTAGGGAAACGTTCTTTCCAAAACTAATAATGATAAAAATAGTAGAACAGTTTTGTAAATATTCAAGGACGATGCGACAAAAAAATGCTTCCCTTTTTTAAAATATTTTTGAATGGGAAAAAAAGACCCGTATCTTTTCGATTTCTTCCTGGACACATATTTAATAAGATAAAGGTAATTGAGAAAAAAAATTACCGGAAGTCACGTAGCTCTGAGACTTGTATAAATATTGAGTCAGAGTGCTTAGTGCGAGTTTGACAGATCCAATCGAATGACTTTACTACCGCGTTAATCGACCATTGAGTAGTGAGTATGAGTAAGTTAACCGTTCGAACTGGCAAAACGCTGTCACAGTACAAGTCGCACTCGCGTTTATTCGTGTTTTGGCTGGTAAACGTGTTCACTTCTCAACGTAAACCATTACAACTCGCACTCAGCAATTTTAATTTCCATACATGTCGCTAGGTGGCGCTTCCTCGATGCCATAGAAATATGAGTTTACGTTAACGCGATCGAGTAGTTAAAAAAGTCGCACTAAGCACTCTGGTGCCTTACTTTGCCAAGTTAAAAAAAACTGATGACTGAAATGAAAACGACTGACCTGACTTATGAGAAAACAATAGTAGGTACATACAGTGCGTTCACATTATCTTGACGCGTGAGAGAATTGGTAGCACTGATATGTTTAGTGTTACCATGTTAAATAAGAAATCAGTCCCATTACTTGGGGAAAATAAAAGGATTGAGGGCTTGTTTTACCATCTTCCGATTAGTGTCCAAAAGCTTATTCACATGTTATGTCCTTGTTACTGGACATGAAGTAAAAGGGAGGCAAAACTTATGGTTTAGTCTATACAATAATTATGTTATGAGTATGTACATTAAATAATGAGGAAAACTATCAAGGGGAAGAAAAAAACGAAAGATTAGTATTTATTGTCAAATTGTTCGCTTGTTAACCGAAAATGGTTTTTAAACGTGGCTGCATATTCCGTTTTTACTTCTCGAATAAAATTAATCGAAGCATCTAGTTGGCCACGCCTTAAAAATCCATTTACGCGTCCAAATTTTTCTTTTTTTTTATCCTGCTGCTGTTGCAGCTCGACGATAAGACAACAAAGCGCGTTCAAAAATGAATAAAAATCCATATCCACTAAAATGTGTGTAAACTACCATCCGAGTGACTTGCAATTTTAGTTGACTAATAAGATACGCTCGGTCCGAGTCTACTAAGACCGTGAAAATGTGGCTTTAGTAATTTCACGTAACTGGGCACCCTAAAAACGTACCTGTCATGGCGGGAACTCGAGCCCGAACTTACTCCAAAGGAACAATCAGCTTTTTTTCAGCCTTTTCCCTCTCACAAAATACATAGACATGAAGGTGTGTTTGTATTTTTTGCACTTTTGACCATTTCGGGCATGCTTAAAACTCACACAAACGAATAATCCTATAGTTAGTAACCGGTCATTCCGAAAGCAAGATGGCGACTGAGCAATCAGTGCTACCAATTGTCTCACGCGTCAAGTTAATGTGAACGCACCGTAGATAGCCCTCTACGGAACGCACAATACTACTTCCATGACAATAGGATAATAATCTATCAAACAGACGTTGACATTTTTTTTTTGCGGCGACGTGGCGAGCTTCGACAGTTTACGAAAATATTTTTTTTCCATAATTATTGAAGTAAAAATTTACAAACTATTTTTCCTGTACTCTATAGAGGTTAATCTAGAAATGGTATTTTTTATTTCAGCAACATAATTTTTGTCGTATAGTCCATTCAAAGTAGTAGGGCATTGAAGATCGTAACGTTGGAAAGGGTTTTCTATTAAATGTCCAAGAGTTTGTCGTCTTATACTCGTCAACAAGTGAAAAAGCATCTAAGTTAGTTTTCACCAATTTTTATGGTATTAAAATACTTTTTTGTATGCTCACCATCTTTTCAAACTCTAGATTTTTTGCAGCGCTAGAACTTTTAAAAAAATCGGTATATTTGGATGTCATCTTAGTAATAATGAGTACTGCGTATAATAGGACTGCGGAACCCAATGCGGTAAAGGGAAAAAAGATGGTAACTTGTTGGTCAGTCAAACTTGTCCCATTGATTACCTTGTGAGGCAATCAATGACAGGGTACCATAGGTTTTTGAACCTTTACAACAAATACTTAGTGAAGTGCAATGAATGTTGTAAAATACTGGCTTCTATAGACATAAACATTTTCATTATATTATTACTTACTCGAGAGTATGTAGAAAAGATTTTATTACAGCCATACCATGTATTTATTATAACACATACACAAACACACACACTTAAATTTAAAAAAAACCTATTTAGAGGCTAAAAATTTCACCCATGCCGGGATTCGAACCCGCAATCTCTGGCTATCCGTGCCATAAATAGGTTTTTTAATTTGTCCTTAGCACGGGTTAGTGCATTAAAAATTAAAATAGTGTAAACACTTAAATTTGTTTAATTTTGATTCTAAGTATAAAAAATGTTAAATGTAACTACTAGAAATCAGTTTATACTGGCTATGGAAAGACGGAGTGTTCTATATAACATTGGTGTCTCTTTGCTTAAATGGAGGCTCCAAATACTGTAAAAACTAATGTACCTTAAGTTGATGAAATAAACCTTTTATTTATTATTATGAATAGTATGAAGAAAACCAGTCAATATGTAGTAGGAACCTATATTAATTGACCGAATCCTCTACATCGGTGGGTATTAACCCTTCACTGTGCAGAGCCAATGAACTTTTTATACATATTTCCACGTCAATTGAAATAATTGCAAATGTCGCCGAAAAAATTCGTACTTTCGTCCTACCCGAACCTGTAACTGGGTACATCGCCCTCCGATGGGCTCAAATTTCATCTCACCTCTCTTTCAGTCCTTAAGACTTTCACCACGGGTGTAACAGAGATGGAGGAGCGTCAATCGCAATATAGGTGCCCGATGAGTTCGGCTTACGGCAGGTCAAGATTAAGGTCAAAACAAATGGAGAATGCATTGTTCAACATTATATTTTTGTTGATTGTTGAGTTTTATTACTAGAACCCACTATTGAGTAATTGATTGTGAATGAAGGCGACCTACATAAATTACTTTATGTTGATAGCACCAGTTGCAGATGTTGACATATTTGTTTATCGATTTCAATGATTAGATTCAGTTTCTTCCTTTCATCGGAGACTGTGAGATTACTAGCTGATCCCAAAACGTTGTTTGGCCACATTAATTATCTAGTCTACTAACTATTCTCAGACCCAATATACGACATGGTCCAAAAAAAAATCGAGATCCGTTTCGGAGGAGGTCGGTAAGAAACACTGATATGAGATTTTTATATATTACGTTACGTAGCGCAGGGGCTCCATCAGTGTAAAAAGGCAGCTTAAAAAATGTTACACTGCAATAAATTAAGCCCCCTACAAATCCGGTTATAAAATACTTGTATGTCACTTTAAAATAAATAAATAGCATGAATAAAATACATAGGTAGTTTGCATTTTAAAATATAGTTTTGATGTCTAGTTTTGTAAGTTTTAACGTAGGTAATTGTAAGAGAAATGTGATTTCAGTGGTGTTCTGATAATATTCTAAGTACATACTTTTTCTGTTAGACAAAAGCATATTGGGCAATTAGCGAGCATTGATTGTCATTCTGCATATTTTTCTTTGGCTTTATCAAAGAAAAACTATGACAGCGGCCACACAGAAGAGATGTGGGACGGGAGCGCGATTCACTTTAAAGACGTAAAACAAAGATGGCCTTTCTAGTCCTTGACGGTCCAACCCATTTATTCAGCACATTTTGTATGAAAGTGATTTAATGTTGCGTTGGTTTGGACATGTGGAGAGGATGAAGGAAGAAAGATTGACGAAACCAATATATATTCCGAATGTGTGTAGAAGGGCTGGTAAGGGACGTCCCAGGCGGACATACATCGACCAAATAGGGGATGTATTAGCAAAAGGAAAGATAAAAAGTACCCGGAACCGGCGTGCGTGCATGCAACGACTTATGAACGTTGATGAAGCGAACGTGATCTATCAGGATCGTGGCAAGTGGCAGTTCATGGTCTTGCCCTGACCCTCTGGGATACAGGCGTGAGGTTATGTATGTATTATTTGAATTGATGAGATTCTTTTCCTTGCCCGCTCTCGTCCCACGTTCCTTGTGTGTGGCCGCTGGTTAAAGACCAAGATAAAAAAGAGTTAGGAAGCTCCATCTTTGGTATTTCTTGAGCAACTCTCCATGTCGTAGACGAACGCGGGAGGTAGGTAACTCGCCGGGAGGTTGCAATGTAGAGCTGCGGAGTGTTCCTTCAATTTGGGGAAGATGGCGCTTTACACTACTTTCATTTGAATGAATTTACAACAGCTGCACTTTGTGTTTTTTGTTAACATTAAAATTGTGATTGACATTTTTTATTCTATCCAAGTGTCTGAATTGATAATATTTTATTAATTTCGGTATTTATTTATATATTATTATAGTATATTATTTCAATTTGTAATTGTGTGACTTTTATTGTTTTTAATTTATAATAAATTCGAGCCAGCCTAGAAATGATATGGATGATGGATACCATTGAAAAAATTAATGAAATAATCCGGCTAAGTGCGTGTCGGGCTATGCGCATTGTAGGGTTCCGCAGCACTATCTGCTTTGCACAACTGACAACTTAAAATTAATTATTTAGGTAATTAATTAAATGCAAATGACCTTGAATAGTTTTTTTATTGAAATATTCACTTTATAAATAAAAATACACATGAACATTTTAATTGAATTTCATGAAATCACATGAAGTTTCAGATTGAATTGGTAAATTGTGAAGATTTTGATTTCAAAAGTGTGTATTTCGATAAAAAAATGTATGAAGATTATTTACATTTTTTAAGTACCTAAACAAATGGACTATAATTAAAGTAATTTTAAAAGAAATTTGTATGATGTTTTCCATTTGCAAGCTGGATGACTTTTACTCGTTTACTTGTAATGCGGATTTAGCCGTCGTACTTTGTAACGTACGTCGTACCTCATCATAACATGTCGCTGCTCAGATTTCTTTCATATTTCTGCGATCATCAGTTCGAGAAAGGTGGAGGGACTACTCCAACGAAAATGGGCAACTTTGAACTTAATATTTTGCAAACGGATCCCTGAATCAAAAAATGCTTTTCCTAAACACACATTTTAAACAATGAAGTAAAATACGCAAAATAATATCGTCACCATACTTTTATGGTGTTAGGAGGTTGGTACTCCAAAACAATTCTTTCTAAGATTTTCCTATCGCAATCGACGTGATTAATAAATATACGTACGCTAAATCAGAATTTTACTACTAGTCTTTAAGCTAAGCCACGGATAGACGGACGGACGAGAAATGGCGAAACTCCACTTTTTGTACACTATATTTTATGCAATAAAGAACTAATAACAATATAGATTCCTTGTTAACTACGAAAACCTAGAAATAATAAAACTACTATGATTTCCTTTCTTGAAACTTTGAAACCCATGAAACCTTCTGTTTACGTAAAACAATGAAAATGTTTACGCAACTGTACATGTAATATTATTTATACATAGTAAAAGTAGTTGTACTAAAAAGTAAAGTTGATCTTTGACAAAAATTTATTTGCTACGACATTTAAAAATATTTAAAAGTGTACGTAGTTTTTATTTTGTATTATAAAGCGTTTATTAATATTTCAGTCATGTAATAAAATAAGATTTTTCTGAGACAACGCCATTATTACAAAACGTTTAGTTTACAATAAAAAAACTAAAATGATTGAGATGGAAGAGCATGTAGTGACTAAAACCAAGAAATGTTACATTGGTTTGGACTTAAGGAGAGGTAGAAGGAAGAAACATTTTTGAAAAAAATACATCAAGCGCCAAAAAAATACATCACATCGCCAATCCCACAGAGTCTAAAGACGAAAGTCTTCAACCAGTGCGTCCTACCCGTCATGACATACGGTGCCGAAACGTGGACACTCACGGTGGGGCTGATCCACAAATTTAAAGTCGCTCAGCGTGCTATGGAAAGGGCTATGCTAGGGGTTTCTCTGAAAGATCGAATTCGAAATGAAGTCATCCGACAAAGAACCAAAGTCACCGACATAGCCCACCGAATTAGCATGCTGAATTGGCAGTGGGCCGGCCATATCACCCGAAGAATTGATAACCGATAGGGTGGAGAGTTCTTGAGTGGAGACCGCGGATCGGTAAACGTAGTGTAGGACGTCCTCAGACTCGGTGGAGCGATGATCTTCGCAGGGCGGCTGGCAAGAGCTGGATGAGAGTAGCCGAGGACCGTGCTCAGTGGCGAGCAATGGGAGAGGCCTATGTCCAGCAGTGGACAGTCGTAGGCCGATGATGATGATGATGACATCAAGCGAAAGTGGGTGCAAGGTCCGGTAAGGGCGCACATACCTAGACTAAATAAGGGATCTATTAGCAGAAGGCAAGTTAAAAATGCGTGCATGCAACGGCTAATTTATTAATGTTGACGAAGCGAAAGAGAACTGTCAGGATCGTGACAAGTGTTAATGTTATGCTTAATAATTTTGGTCACTTATGTTTTTGCCTTTTTTCATCAAATCAGGAAAATAACATTTTGTAGTATATTTCTGAGCTTTTCTGTCTCTACGATACGTTACTGATACTGGATATCGAAATAAATAACTAAATCCAAAAAATCTTTATAAAAGATCAATTATTTTGTTAGGTTACGAAATACTCGTAATCATGAGAATAAGTGGGTTTCGGGAAAGGCGTTAATTTATTACCACCCGGTATAGCATAACGCCAGTTCGTATCTATTCGATATCAACTCTTGTATGTTCCCACTGCTGGGGCACGGGTCTCTTACTGCTTCGCAGGAAGGTGAGGCTATACTTCACCACGGGGACCAAGTCTGGGTTGGTGGAAGATAGTAAGAAAGTGGCGGGCCTTAATGTCAGATAACGCCATCCAGATTCTAAAGCCGTCCATAAGGCCTCTGATATGGCTTTACGACTGCCATTACATGACAGCCGCCACCAACGGTTTCACGCGCCTTGCAAAGCAAGAAAGGGCTCGGAAATATGCCACTAGCGGTAGTCACGGGATAGTCACCTGTCCTGCACCTGACCGCGCCTGTTGTTGCTTAACTCAAGTGATTGATTCCAATCACTCGGTTCGACTAGGCCACGAGCGCTTCTACTTATCCATTACGGGTGTGCAATAAAGAGTTATCTACTATCTATCTATCAACTTGTAATACTACTCAAGTCTAAAACTCTCGTGAAAAGCGAGTCTCAAACCGCATGTTCTGAAAAAGAATTAATTTAGCTCCATCGAGATCATTCCAACACAGGCGCGGAAGACTGAGAGCTGAGAGCAAATACTGGCAAACGGTCTCCGCGGGTATACGACGGAGATATTTACCAACACACAGAAAGAGAGATGGCATCGAAAAATACACATAAAGGAAATTTTTCCTAAGAATGAGTGGGACGGAATAGCGATCTTATTTTTCTCGTGAACCTTTCAGTCGCTCCCGTGGTGGGGGCAGCTGGAACGGCAGGGGTGGGGGCCCCGCCACCCCCTGCAATAATACTGCGTCACTATTTTGCGCCATTACCTACACTCGCTTCCTATTCTATAAGTAGCGGGAAAGAGAATGTAAATTGTCTCCACGGCATATTATGGAAATAAAGCAATACCTGGAAGCTGTTTCTTCAGGATCGATTATTGACTACCACAAACCACTTTCAGTAAGCAAAAGCTTCAAATTCTAAAATTGAGAAATTCAAATTGGTGTGAAAATATATAACTGTAAAAAGTTTTGCTCATTAAAAGTGATTTGTTTCTATTACAACTAAAAAATTGTCGTTTACTTACCTCAAAATCTTCAATAAATTAAAGAACTTTCAATTAACAAAAGATCTATCCAAATGATTTTTCTATAAAATGATACAACTTGAGGCATGAATTTTGTACAAAAAAAAACCGGCCAAGTGCGAGTCAGACTCGCGCACCGCGGGTTCCGTACAAACCTGCAAGGTTTACAAAGTTCGTTCATTACGACATGTTACAGCTTAAAGGTATTATAGACCTGAGTATTTGGTATGAATTTCAATTTAATACCTCTACGCGTTTATGAGGAAATGGGTAGTAAGTTTAAAATTATTAAAAAAATATATATTATGTGATGTAACTAAAAATTTATGGTTTTCGTAATTTTTCCTTTATCTATGCTATAAGACGTTGCTTCGTACCAAATTTCAAGATTCTGAGTTCACGGGAAGCACTCTGTAGGTTTTGATTCCCTTGCATGTGTCGAAAATTTTCGGCATAAACGGCTGT
The DNA here is from genome assembly GCA_934045075.1 of Yponomeuta sedellus. Classification (NCBI taxonomy): domain Eukaryota; kingdom Metazoa; phylum Arthropoda; class Insecta; order Lepidoptera; family Yponomeutidae; genus Yponomeuta; species Yponomeuta sedellus. The sequence continues at coordinate 14,222,405 of OW203724.1, forward strand.
ATCTTTTGATTGCGTTGGTTTAGAAGTTTGATTTTTTCACAGCTTCAAGGGACAGTAGACTTGAGTAATTGATATAAATTTCAGCTTCATACCTCCACGCGTTCCTGAGAAAAAGGGTCTTGACAGACGGACGGACGGACGGACAGACGGACAACAAAGTGATCCTATAAGGGTTCTGTTTTTTCCTTTTGAGGTACGGAACCCTAAAAACCAAAAATTTTTATAATTTTAATCTTTTATTTATTGGAAGTGGTTTAATAAATCGATAGTGAAGGAACTTCGTGTCCAGGCTTAGAGTTATTTCAATAATATTTTGTATAAAATAATGTCAAAGAAATTCTGAGAAACTTGCCCGGCACTCTTCCCCGCATCAGTCGCTTTAGTAACATCACGGTTTCGCTCCTTGATCTACGTTAAAAAGTTGTGTGGGAGTTAAAATAAAATAAATTAATAAATACAAAATAACCATATGCAGTGATATATTGAACGGTTCTAATCGCGATTATTTATTAGGTAAAACGTAATTACCCTATTTCGCGATAAATAATCGCGATTAATACCGTTTAATATATAACTATGTATGAGTGTCGCGAATCATTAAGAAATACTAAATAATAACCAATACAAACATCACAACATAAAAAAATTGAGTTTGACAAAACCTGCGGGTGAATTGGATATTATCTTTTTTTGTTTGTATTGTGTTTATTTTGAACATTCGTATTGTCTGTAAATAAATCCTTTATTTAGTACCACTGCCTTCTGCCTTAGAGATAAGGTCACTGTCAAATGTTAATTGAATAATGCCAATCGTATCTATTATGACGGAAGTAATGGTCAGTTGTTTCATACACGCTAATAACAACGCGCTATAGCAGTTAATAATAAGGACCGCGTTATAGCGTATGCGCTAAAACAGGCGGACCAATTCCCATCAGTGATATAAATTTAACATCGGCGCGAGCGTGGAAATTCACGTGCCGCTAGCAGTTCGGGATTTCCAGTGCGCTCCGTATCCTGCCTTTGTGTGTGTTGCATCGTTACGTTTCGTAGTTTGTGCCGCTTTTACATAAGCGTCGAGCTTTTCACATACCGCCGCACTGTCTTGTTAACTCTTCGTAATGCGACGTGTGGATGGATATTGAATTATGTGCTGATTTTACCTCTGAGACATTAATTTTGAACTACCCGTTGGTAAACTGATAAGGGCGTCTAATGAAAGGTCTCGACTAAAATGTACAATTCCGGGAACAGGTCAGATAGAAGTTGCGTTTTTGCTCATGTTGATATTTTTGCTTTTAACTTAATCATTTTCTACATGAAAGTATGTGAATTCTACGTAAGAAACAGCTTTCTTTACAGTAGATGAGAGATTTACTAGATACAAAAAAAGGCGCAAAACAAAAGACTTGAATAAAAGTTGTGGTCAATAACAAACTTGTATGACGTGTCTGAGGTCTTCGAATAACTCAGCGCTTGAAATTGTCAATCCGCGGTTGGCACGAGTGGTACTAAGCACATACTCTCTCTCTAGGAGATGGCCTGTGCGTTGCAGTGGAACGTATATACGCTACATAAAAAAAATCGTATAATGTAAATTTTTGTATTATTTACATATTCGTAGGTATTTTCAGAAGTGTTTTCTTTTTTATCGTTTAGCCGGCGTTTCCAATAAAACATAATACATTAGGGGTCTGTTTCACAATCTGCAGATAAAGTTCCGGATAAGCTATCCGCAACTAGGGCTGCCGTTTGTTCTAAATTTAAAGCCACACACAAACACACGCAATACAGAAAAAAATATTTAAATTTAGAACAAACGGCAGCCCTGGTTGCGGATAGCTTATCTGGAACTTTATTTGAACATTGTGAAACAGGTGCTAAGTGACACATCACCTTCGCTTCATCAACGTTCATTTGTCGTTGCATGCACGCACGCCGGTTCCGGTGATCTGTGAGGATCGTGGCAAGTGGCAGTTCCTGGTCTCTGCCTACCCCTCTGGGATACAAGCGTGAGGTTATGTTATGTTTATATTATTAAGCTTACCCAGAAAATACACGCCTACGCGTTCGCGCACACTGTTTATTTAAAGCGATTCGATTACTTCCGCACAGTGACATTTTAAGCTTGAATGGTATTTGTTGGCTGACTGCGGCGAGGTATCGATTCAGCTGAAAACTGATGTTACTAAGCTGGAAGCGGATGGTGTTCAGCTGCATGGGCGGAATTCGATCTAAGGATGTATTCGAGAACTATACAGGATTCCATAAAGAAAGCTCAACTACCTATTTAAGTTACGAAATTGAAAAAAAAAATCTATGACATTATATATTTATTAAAAAATAAGTATTTTTGGTTGTTCTAATGTGAGTTTTCCGCAAAGTTGTTGCGTTTTGTGATAGATTTGAAATAGACCTTTGATAAATAACCAAATAACCTTAAAATTCCATGTATTAAAAAAAATTGTTCGCTCGTGAAATAGTAAACTTCCACACAACACAATCGTTTCCCCTAGTTCAAAATTAATGGATGAGTTTTGCGGCACAATTTAGATTAAGATTAGGATGCCCGAGGGCTGCTACTTATGTATGCGGAATAGAAAAAATAAACAAATGTATATGGCTAAATATGGAGGTATCTCCAAAACGTGCTGTTTGAACGCATCTACGGCATCTTCACGGGTCGAAAATCGTTGACCACGTAATTTATTCTTTACATTTGAGAATAAATAGAAATCATTGGGAGCCAAATCAGGGCTGTACGGTGGATGACCCATCAATTCTATTTTTTGACCATCCAAAAATGTAGTTGTTTCCTGAGATGTATGACAGCTGGCATTGTCATGGTGAAGTATGATTCTGCGTCGCTGGTTGTTTTGGCGTATTTCTTCAAATACTTCCGGCAAACAAATGGTCGTGTACCACTCCGAATTAACCGTTCTGCGATTCTCCAGTGGTATTGTAGCCACATGGCCATTAATACCAAAAAAGCAGGTCACCATTTGCTTTACAGTGCTTTTTGCACGAGCCACTTTCGTAGGGTTCGGCTCATTTTGAAACACCCAAACTGTTGATTGTTGTTAGTTTCGGGATCGTACGCGTAGATCCAGGATTCGTCACCTGTGTAGATATTATAAACAGATTTTGAGTCGCCTCCGTTGAATATTTTTAAGGTTTTCTTGCACCATTCGACGCGAGCATCTTTTTGATCCTGAGTTAAGTTGTGCGGGATCCAACGCGAACAAATTTTTTTTACAGACACATGTTCATGTAATATCCTATGAATGCTCGTCATACATATGCCCAGAATAGCCTCTATCTCGCGATACGTAACCTGGCGGTCTTGCATTATTAGTTTTCGCACAGCTTCAATATTTTGTGGCACAACCACCGATTTCGGGCGACCTTCTTTAACTTCGTCCGTGAGCTTACTGCGCCCGCGATTAAACTTACTAAACCAGTGATACACTGTCGTTTTTGAAGGAGCTTCACCACCATAAGTCGAAGTTAATTGATCTACGCACTTTTGTTGCGTTGAACCACGTCGAAAATCGTAATAAATCATAGCACGAATATTTTCACGAGTTAGTTCCATTTTTTCAGCGATATAACATTTTAAACCCAACAAAAACAAAACACTAACGTATATAAGAGAAAAATATTAGCGGCCAGTATTTAAAAAAAGGACGAAGTTGACCATGGAGGTCAGACATTGCGTTTAAAATTATTGGAATCCCAGATTCCGCATACATAAGTAGCAGCCTATGTAGTAGTAATAGTACCTAATTACTAAACACAGAATATTACTTGCAGCTGATTTCATCAAACATTCCAGCTGCACAACATCCGCTACTAACTTACTCGTAGTTCATTCCGCATAGTCACTACTGAAATTCCAAGCGTCAATGTACGTAGCTCCGGGCTATATTTTAGCTGACTCCTACTCTCACCAAAAAGAGTACATGAACAAGCCTCACACAAAAAATCCAGTAGTTCCACTCTATGTGAGGGTAAACTACTAATATTGTCGCTATGTTACAAACGGCGTTATTAGAAAATGTTTTTTACAAAAAAAGTCTCGGCAGATCATACAGAGTAGACATTTGACATTTGGGTTGCGAGAAGAATAGAAACAAATTATTTAGTGTTTTGAGAAAAAAGAGAGAAGTGGCAAACACGGGTTGCTGACAAATGCGACTTATCTGCAAATATCAGGAAAAAAATATCGATATTAACGCTTTTGTATGTCCCCACTGGTGGGGCACGGGTCTCTTCCTGCATCGCAGAAAGGTTAGTCCATACTCCACCACGGGGGCCAAGTTCAGGTTGGTGGTGAACTATCATATTCTTGTTATTTATTGCTCACGAAAATATAATACAGGAAAGGTATTAAGAAAATACATACCTATTATTATATGAATGCAAGTTTATATCTGTGAGAGATTGAGCTGACCAATGTAATTTTTTGCACATTTTTGTTGATCAATATATTGTATCAATATACTTTTTTGATACAAATGGGGAGCATGAAAAAAAAAATTGCATCGTCTTTCTAAAACTAGGGTTATAATGTTACTAAGACATTCTTTAAGGATATCCCTTTAACAACGTCGAACGTATTGAAAGTCACCCTGTATATCAAACTGACTTATGATACAACGTAACTATCGTAATACAACGTAACTATCACAAATACAACGTAACTATCATAATATTTACTGAGCAGACTTTCTGCCGCAAGCATATCTGTAAAGGCGAGGTCCTTTGATTCTGCGGAGATTACCGAGCGCCAGACGGCAGACGCCTATCGATTGTTGTTATAATTACTAACGCTATCTCAGCCCAGTCACAAATGAAATTGTTCCGGACTCGTAGCAAGTAGCTGCTACGTATGAAATTGAATTTGTAACCTTATGCCGAAGGCACTAGCGCCGTCTATGCAGATTGCAACGATCGCTCGTGCGGCACAGCAAGAGGTATACTTGGAAGCTGTTCGATAATCTGTAAGCGAACGAACCGTTTTGAGTATTCAATTGAACTCTTTAGCTTAAATTACATTCCACAAAGTTAGAAGGTGACTATAATGACTGGATTTAACTTGAAATGGCATCTATGTCAATGGATAATAAATAAAGTTATTAAAAAAATTGTGAAAATGTAGCAATTAACTATAAAAAATCATGTAAACAACATTAAACAACAGGCGCGGCCAGGTGCAGGATGGGTGACCGTCCCGTGACTACCGCTAGTAGCATTTTTCCGAGCGCTTCCGTGTAATGGCAGTCGTTAAGCCATGTCAGACGCCTTATGGACGGCTTTATAACTTCTGACATTAAGGCCCGCCACGGTCTTACATTCCTCCACCAACCCTGACTTGGCCCCCGTGGTGAAGTATGGCCTAACCTTCCTGCGATGCAGGAAGAGACCCGTGCCCCAGCAGTGGGGACATACAAGAGTTGATATCGATATCGTGATATCGTTTTGCATACATACACTCACGCCTGTGGCCCTAAGGGGTAGGCAGAGTTGCCAATTGCCAAGATCCTCACAAACACCTTTCGCTTCATCATCAGTCATAAGTCACGTTGGGTTGCAATTGTTCCTTTACCTTGCCCTTTGCCAACAAAGATAACATATTTTTTTAACATTTACATACAGGCACATACATTGCTTCTGACTCCACACTAGGATACCCTGTGTAGTGGGAACCAGAAGCAACGACATCACAAACATGTAAACATCCAAGTTTTTTTGTCACCAGCCGGGATTCAAACCCGGGACCTCTTGTATGGTAGGCAGATGCGCTACCGCTACGCCACAGAGGTCGTCAATAGATCACATCACAGATAGATCCCTTCTGAAATGTTTAACTTACTAATATTTTTTCGTCATTAAACTATTGGAGTTGGAGCAAACGAATTATACCTACATAATTAGCAAACGTCGTAATGTGCTACGCCATCCGCTACGTGACCTAAACGTGCTACGGCGACATAGCTACGATCCTACGAGTCTACTACACAATGCTACGAATCCTCTCTGCGAATGTGAAATGCGAATAGGAACCGAGAGCGAAATCCAATAAAACATTCGTAACCCGCGAAACGTATCTACGTCTACGTGACGTAGACGCCTCCGGCCCCACGCACGCGCACAGCATTCGCAGCCAGCAAACCGACAGTTCCAATTTCAATTGTAGAAAAAATATAACCAATTCGAATTGGAGAAGGCTTCGCGGCGACCAATCGGAGGGCGCCGTCAGTCGTAATGCCGACTGTGTGGGCGGGGCCAGTGATATCTAGCATTGAAATGTTCGTCGTATTTGTTTTGTCGGATTCGAGTGCGGAGGCTTTACTGCTTGGAGTTTGAGCCGTTTTCCCTCTGAGGGTGGCGCCGGCGGAAAGTGCGGTACGCTTTTGGAATGGCCTCTTCACATTATGTACCCTAAGTCCTTCGGAGCCTCCGATTGAGCTGTAAATGTGTGTGACCCACATACATACAGATAGAAGTTGGACTGCTTTATCAATTCAAAAGGACATTCTAAATGTGTGTAGGTACTTCAAAAACCTTCCAGACTCTATATAAAAAGCATTAAAGAACGATTATCATGAAAACTCTCGCGATGTTAAAGCAAAACAAAAGCACCTTCCAAGAGAAAAAAGAAACGACGCTAAACTCATTTCAGCGATAAGAAAGTCGCTCTTTACCATCCGTCTACATTTAAAAAACTGTGAGTATTGATTTTCCGATAGGGAAAAAAAGGAAGGCAACGATCTATGCAGATCTGGAGTGCTCTCGGTACATCAGATGGCACCGGCGGGGCAGCCTCCGCAGACAATCGAACGTGGAACCCCCCTCCCCCCACTGGAGGCTGGGGGCGTGCAAAGACTACGACGTAGATACGCCAGTGCTCTTACAGCGTAACCACGAAACCAATTCGAGTCAAAGCACACATGCCGGCTGGCCGAAGGAGGATTAAGATAAGAATATTCATTGCTATATATTAGGAAAACATAAATAGGGAATAGGGGAAGTGTTAGTAAAGGGGAAGATAAATAGTACCCGGAATCAGTCTGCGTGCATGCAACGACTAATGAACATTGATGAAGGGAAGATGATCTGTCAGGATCGTGGCAAGTGGCAGTTCCTAGTCTCTGCCTACCCTTCTGGGGTACAGGCGTATTATCGTACAATATTAACAGAACTAAAAATAAATACTAGACGTAAAGTTATTTTTTAATTTAAATAAAATGTGGCTCAAACATTTTGATCGCTATCGGTCGGTAGAGTACCGTTCCCGGTACTTCTGGCTAGCGGCATGCCTCGCTGTATGGCGGGGACCCTTTGGCCAAAGTAGGCACCAGCCCTAACTACCCCCCCTGTCATGTCAAACAGGCGTGAGAGATCTCTCTGAAGAGGAATCACGCCTCTGAACCCTATGGCTCCAGAGACTACACCGAAAGGTAAAATGTCGTCTAAAACCCGAAAAAAAAAAATTCTCGATTTGTTTGCAAATCCATTTTCCAATAAAGCACCATTTAATTTAATTTAGCTCTCAAAATTTGAGGCAATAAACTTTAAGATTAGAACGTACTTATTTTTGTTTATAAATAATAAAATTTTCAAAATATATTATAACTGGCCAGTCTTTCATACATAAAATCTTTTATTCACAATACTTTCTGAGTAGCCTGGTGTTAGTCAAATCAATATTAAATATTTACGTCATGATACATGCAGTAAATTTTTCGATGACCAAAGCATAACTATTGAATCAGCATGACGAAGTTATTTGAATCTGCGTCATTATGATGAAACTGTTATGAAAAGTTGGAACGCCAACGTTGATTGCGAATATTAACTAGTATTTTTATACTTAATGAATTATAAAAACTTCTGCACAATACTTGTCCTCGTGCCAAACTACGATACCTTGTAACGGTGCAAACCTCTTTACACAATTTTTTATATTTCATTAATTCTGTCTATAATTTTCAAAATTTTAAATTACGTAACCCATTTTTTAGATTTTTATCATTACTACTTCACATCTTGACTACACCTGACAATTTTTGCCTGCTTATTCTGTTTTTTATCCAGTTTTCTGTTTCTATTATAAACTAGCTGACCCAGCGAACTCCATTTTTCCCTCATCTTCGTACTTCAAAGATTATTCTAAAAAAAGAATTAGTGATATCGGTTCAGCTGCTCTCGAGATTTGCGCTTACCAACACATTCAGCGATTCATTTTTATATTATAGATAAAACAGAGTTTGTTTATATAAACATATAAACAAACTACTATAAATAGAGCACAAAGCCGTGCCAGTTTTATTATTTATTAAAAGTTTTACAACATCCCAACCTTGTGCTGTGGTAACAACACAAGGACATCCCATTTTTTTATGTACCTATCCTATATACGCCCCACTGCAGGGCACAGGCATTCTATTGGCCAAAGAACATAATCATGGTTTAGAACAAAAATAAGAGTTGAATATAATTTAATGAGAATAACGTAGTCTTGCGAATTGATAAACAAGGGAAGGATAGATTATCCTTTCGCATAATCGACAATAACGTAAAAAGGCACGAGCGCCCCATACTGATAAGCATCGAGACTCCAACAGCCTTAATGCCCGCGACTAGCGCGAGAGTGAGCACTGCAAAATAAGATAAGAATATTCTTTATTGTACACTGGAAAAAACCAACAAATAGAAAATAACTACAAAGGTACTATTGGCGGCCTTATTGCTAAAAGCCATGGAAAGTCATCTATGCAATCCTTGTGCACACTTCACTATGCATAACGATGCATTACTCGTTGCTTCTGTTAGAAGCATTTTGATTTACGCGCCTAGTTGGTTTCACTCACGAATAGCCCATCCGAATAATGATAACACTTAGAATAAAACTGTACATAATATGAATGAAATATAATTGTAATATTAGAGAGCGAGGAACAATTAGCGTAGTTTGTAGTCAGCAACTCAACTTCTTGTAAATAAATGTAATTGGAGGCATTCTGGACTTTAACTAGAACAAACATTTATTCCCTGGCGTCATGACGGTGGCGTTTGCGACAGATATTGCTTTAAAACATATTATTATTGTTAATTGTCAATTTTTTGTTTTTCTAGCGCTTGTTGTGTCAATTATTTCAATGACTAAATAAGTAATAAATAAATATTCATGGACATATTACACAGATCTCGTTAGCCATATACTAAGTACAACTAAATGACTTGTTTTATAGGTGCTAACTTGACGATAGATTTAATATAATAAATACATAGATAACATCCAAGACCCGAGACAAACTAGAAAAGTTCGTTTCCTAGTTTGACCCTGCCGGGGATCGAACCCGAGAACTGCTGCACCACCGAGGCCGTCAGCTAAATTTTTTTTAATTCAGCTAGTTTAAAATAAATTTATAGTATTGCAGATGCAAAGATTTATTTAATTTTATCGATAGAAAAGTAATGTCGCCTATACGGTGCTCAACAGATGGGCTCCAATCCAACGCTACACCCATCCCGAAGAGCTTCCACAGGAAACTTGCTCCTTCAAAATCCATCGGAACGCAACAACGTTGTACCTAACACATACATCATCCTCTTACTGTATGAAAAATCAAAAAGTAATCGATTAATTTTCAAAATAACCAGCTACTATCGGTGTTTTGCCGGTTTTCTTAGAACCCGCGCACAACACCAACCATCATCTTCCTACTATACGAAACATCAAAAGGAAATCGATTAGTTGGCAAAATAACCAATTATATCGGTACTTTGCCGGTATTCTTAGAACTGGCCTACAACACCGACCATCATCTGCCTACTGTATAAAAATTCAAAAAGAAATCGGTTAGTTTTCAAAATAACCAGCTAGTATCGGTTTTCTTAGAATCGGTTCACAACACAAGCCACACGCTATAATGAAAACTCGATGTCTCATCTGCAAAATCCAATCCTCGGCACGATTCTTTGGAAATATCGACCGGGCGGCGGCGACTTCCCATCTCGAAGTAAAACACGGCGGGGTAGGAAACCGCGGGATAACCCACCCCCGCCCCCACCCCCACACACCCGATCTTTACGTTTCAGGAATAAATATTTCAGAGCGTGTGCTTCGGAAGTTGGGCGCTATGTATCGCCTTCGCTTGTGGAGAGGTGGCAATCTGAAATATGTGTTACTTTTATGGTTGCTTGTACGGTTGTGGTTGTTCGTTTTACTTTACGCAGAAGACGGCAGAAGTAGGCGGTGGAAATTACAACAGGTTTTTGGATGTCTGAAGAATTTGCTTAGCACGGACAGTGAAAAATACAAAGTTGAGTTTTTCGTTTTAAATTAGATTCTATTTTCTTATAACTTTCTTTCTAAAATTAGTAATTCTTCAAATATGTCAGTTAAAGTTTCTCATTTTGAACAAGTTTTTGTTGTAATACTTTTTATTTTAATTTGTGAAAAATATAATTTTACGATTTTTCAAGAATTAAAATAAAAAGTCTTAGAACGAATACTAATATAATTGTAAATGTAAAAAATATTTTTGATTGATATTTTAGACAATTAAAACAATATGTGTTAAGTAGAGTGAGCATTTTTCTATGTAGCACAGTAATACCGTACGAGTATGTTACGACATTATTAGAGCGCGTAAAGAACGAATTTTTGAAAGTTATTTAAGCTCAGATTTTTCAAAAAACTAATACTAATCTAAAAAGATTAGTTTTAGTTTTTTGAAATTTTGAAAAATGAGAGCTCAGAGAGAACCATCAGAGAGAATCTAAAAAGAATAGTTTTAGTTTTTTGAAAAATCACAGCTTAAATAACTTTCAGAAATTCGCTCTTCACGCGCTTTACGCAGGAAAATGTGTGTTTGGTGATAGAAGCCTGCCCAGATAGCACGACACGATTCGCGAGTTTTAACGTCAAAAGTCGCGACTTTAATGTAAATTAATTGTCAAATTCTGAAATTTTAAAGCCACGAAGCGCCTGACTCGCGCCATCGCACTATATAAGACTTCACATTCGAGAGGTTCCAGGTTCAAGTATGAGCCGAATTATAGAGCAAGTTTACATGCTGAAATCTTAGTAGCAAAACCAAAACAACGTGAGGAAAAATGAATATCTGAGGTTCACATACCTTTGCAATCGCCAATACCCGGTGAGCACGCGTGGTGATTAACCCTATACCTACTCTAGGTGAGAGAAGGCATGTGCCCTGCAGTTCCACACACATAGGCCTGTATAGGCTGACCTAAAATGTATATTCAAACGAAAGGTACAGGGCTGTGGCTATCTAAGCAAAACCCGAGGGTGTTTTGCGATTTTTATGGACGATTTTTATATTTAATAATTGGAGTGTAGGACGCCCTCCGACTATGACTTGATGCGGCAAGCTGAAGACAGGGCGCTATGTCTAGCAGTGGACTACTATAGCCTGAAGAAGAAGAATGATTGGCATTCGGGTAAGACCACAGATTTCTTGTTTTAAGTGTCTGAATAGTGATCCTAGCTGACCTAACAAAAACCTTTATTGCTACAGCAATTAAAGTTAGTTATGTCTTATAATGCACAAAAACTAAACTACATTTTATTAGTGAAACAATAATTACAATAAAAGGTTATTGTTTGGGACAATCAGGTAAAAATATATGAAATACCACCCAGAGCAAAATGTATAAAGATTCCATCTTATCGTCTTGAACAATAACCGAATGAATATAATATGATGCCTGTACAAACATAATAGCAATTATTACGATCTTAGCCTTGGCATATTTGCCACAATAATTGTTGAAAAAATTATGACTGAAGCTAAGTTTTGACATACCAAAGATATATAAACTCACGCCTGGGTCTCAGAGACCCTTCTAGACAGCGTTTTGTTTTGTTTACAAAATATATGATATTTGTAAAAAAAATGGGAATAACTAAATACCAAAATATTAAAAATAAAAATTTGTCGGTCATATCCTACACTACAAAATGAACACTATTTTTTTATTTACTACTTAGTCTCGCAATTTTAAACTGCTAAGAGAAAAAGCGCGCTTCGTAAGTACCTACCTAAGTGATAAAGAGGCCGCGCCAAACTAAATTGTATTTTTTCACGCTTTATGTAATTTACGGGGAGACTTTGATTGAAGTGGCATTAATTTTATACCACAGAATACTTAATTTAATAGATCAAATAAAAATACCATGATAATAGTTTTTTCAGGGTCTAAAAAATGTGACAAAATATTGTAATAATAAAACAAAAAAAACTGTAATAATAAAACATTAACAACATATGAGGATTCAAGTTGCAGGGGTAGCTGTATAAAACATTATTTTATGAGATACATCTAATATTTTTAAACGCTCCATACATTATAAGGGGTTACGTTCAAGTTGTCTAAGTACGATTTGTATAGCACGTTTTGTACCATGTGCCCACTGTTTATTTATGAAAAGTATTAATCGCAGAGATAATCACGTTTATTTATATTTTAACATGTCTATAAGCATTATATTAAAACATTACTTTATGACGCTAATTCTCCATTTATCAGTAATTAATCCCCAGTTTCTCGTGAACTATTAATATATTAATTCACTCTTAACAGTTGTCAGTGGTTTTTTGTTTGCACTTTGGTCAGTTTACAGCTGTTAAAAAGTAGATTAACAGCTTCGTAGTGTACAAAAAACAGGAGCTCAGTTATTTTAATTCGTTTCGGAGCTTGAGTTAGCTGTCAATCTTCCTAACAGTCGATTTAGAGGGGCAAAGGTCTTCTCTTAGATAGTTAGGGCTTAATGCCCACCGCGGCTTCTTAAACAACAGCTGAGATATGTGAACCTCAGCCACTCAGGTTTCCTCACGATGTTTTCCTTTACCTTTATCGAGTGAACGTAATTTAGAAAACAAAGACTTTGTTACATACCGAGATTTGAACCCATTACCTCTCTAGTATGAGGCCGGCGCTATACCGCACTGCTGCCACCGCTATAGTTATTAGACTAAAGAGGCTTATTTTACTACAAAAATAGTTCCAACTCGTGTGATACTAATTGCTTAGTGTTCCCAATTAAAAAGTCTTTAGCAATAAAAGGCCTTGAGAGAAACTGTAATAATTAGTTAAATATACAGCATATATAACTACTTCTAGTGATGCATGAATCGAAGTACCGAATGTTGGTTTACTACTCATGACCATACCATTGCTGGTGGCGATAAGGAAATGATTACTATGTGCCAAGTACTAGCTTGCATTGTGCGGCATATGGCTACAATTTGCCGGAAAATTGGGCATTCGGCTGCTCGAGGGCCATGACAGAATAGGTTTTTTTTTATTTTTCTATGAATTATGGTTGTCAGTGTTCACAAAAAGAAACCGGCCAAGTGCATGTCAGGCCACGCACAGTGTTGGGTTACGTAGTTGGCCGTCAAAATTTGCGGATTTTATTTTACTTAACCCACTCAAAAAACCTATTAAGAGGCTAAAAATTCCACCCATGCCGGGATTCGAACCCGCGACCTCAGGCTATCCGTGCTAGCGCTCTTTCCAACTGAGCTAATTGGTGACTCACCGGCATCAGTGAAATCTCGAACCTCTTTATAATATTCTCTGTATTACGTACAGGCAGCGAGTCGCCCATTAGCTCAGTTGGAAATGGACAGATTGTCCTTAGCACGGGTTAGTGCATTAAAAAAAAGAGTTTAACCTACTCAGTTTTTATAGTTATTTTTAAGGTCAGGACTCAGGAGGTTATATTAACTACTTAAGTACTGACATAACTAACAACTTCATTAATGTGATTTTTAATGGAATTTGGATGTAGTTAAAAATAGCGCCATATTAAACATATATCACAAATGTATTACTGATTTGAAAAATGGTTTAAATGACCAATCTAACCCTTAACAATATTGCGTAGATACCCCACACTATGGCATAGATACCCCACACTATGGCATAGATGCCCCACACTATAGCTTAGATGATAAAACAATGGGGTAGACGATGAAACGATCCTTTTCATCGTCTTACATACTCTTTTCTCCAAATTTAGTTGTACGGGAAGGGCTCTAAATATTTTTGAAAGGTTTATTACAGTTTTGTGTGCGTACCGTTTAAATTAATAAATCTACGCTAAATATCAATTTTCTGTTGCTTGTAGTTTCTGCGATAAGCTATAAACAGACAAACGGACGGACATGGCGAAATTATGAGGGTTTTTTGCTGACTACGGTACCCTAAAAATAGTTTCAAAACAGAACGCAACAAAACAAACCAGTCGCGTAAGCGTCGCCATACAATTTTCTACGTTGCATTGGAAATAAATGATGATTTCACAATTTTAGCTTTACGTTTTTCGTTAATGTTAAAGAAAATTATAAATAGCGATTACTCACGCCAATATATTCATGTGTGAATATTAATTTTATTTTAAAAAGTTGGTCAAATAATAAATATGAATTAATTTGATTTTGCGCGCTGTTAGCTTTGTAAGTGCGTGTGCCTTAATAAATTATCTTTACACGAATTTTAAAACTTTCGTGGTTGTGTATAAACCACGGGAAACCAAGTATTCTAGAGCAATGTCAACAACGACGGATGGTGTCTTAATAAAATTAAAAGCATAATAAAGAATTGTGAAAGAAACAGAATTCAGTAATACCTGCCAGTGGATAGAGTGCCGTTTCTCTTATTTGTAAGTAGGTTAGCATATCTTTATCACGCTCTTAATTTTGTTAGCACAGGTTTCTATCTTTCCTTGCTGAAAACCTCTGAAACAGTTTTGTTAGTGATCCCTCTTCGTTGCACTCGAGTGACCTACTACAACATTATTTATAAATAGTAACTGCTTCTAGTATTATGAAACTCTACCTTGTGTTTTCTAATCACTCTTTGTTAATTATGTAATTGTAATTGTTAACGTAACCTTGCCGGTTGCCTAGTAGGCGACATGATCGGCGAAAGGTATTAGACCCATTTGTTCGAGACTCTGTGTGCTGACTGACTTTGACTGCTGTGTGGTGTCGGCCTAGAGAATAGCACCAACCCAATTCTTCCCGCGGATGTCGTAAAAGGCGACTAAGGGACACAAACCGGGGGGTGGGTAGCAGCGCCCCCTGCAGTACAAATCCACCGAACTGCGATCCCCAGCCCGCATAACCAGCGTGGGGATTATGGGCATTACCCCCTATGATAGCACAACGTGGCGCTCTTTTGGGGAGGGCTGTGTCCAGCAGTGGACTGGTATAGCCTGACGACGACGACGACGTTCGAGACTCGTATCGCACCAAGAGGGAGGCCTATGTCCTGCAGTGGGCGTCAAATCGATATCAACCCTTGTATGTCCCCACTGCTGGGGCACGGGTCTCTTCCTGCATCGCAGGAAGGTTAGGCCATACTCCACCACGGGGGCCAAGTCCGGGTTGGTGGAGGATTGTAAGACAGTGGCGAGCCTTACTGTCAGAACTTATCAAGCCGTCCATAAGGCGTCTGACATGGCTTAACGACTGCCATTACACGGAAGCGCTCGGAAAAATGCCACTAGCGGTAGTCACGGGACGGTCTCCCATCCTGTACCAATCCGCGCCTATTGTTGCTTGACTCAAGTGATTAATTCCAATCACTCGGTTCGGCTAGGCCACGAGCGCTTCACGGGCTGATGATGATGACTATGATGATCGCACCAAGAATTTTGTTTTCTCCCCCGTAACCAGTAACGGAGGGACATTTACCTGGGCGACTGATGAGAACGGCGTGCTCCGTATGTTTTTTTTTTATTTTAGGTAAGTGGCTCTCATAATGCGTTCATTTATAACATAAGTCTACGCCTGTATCCCATATGGGTAGGCAGAGGCCAGGGTCTGCCAATCGGCACGATCCTAACAGATTAGATTAGATCTCTTTATTACATACACCAAAAAATAAAATACATTAAAAGGCTTATATAGACAAGTATCAGATGTTTTTGCTTCATCAACACTCATTATTTATGGCTTGTACTGCGGCGGAGCCCAAAAGAAGGGTAATGTGCATGTATGTATTTTTTTATGTAATCTATGTAAGTATATCCGATCCTATGTTCCCTCATAATTGAACTACTTAATCAATGATGAGATTTTAACAAATAATATCTTAATTGACCCCTCGTGTTTGCATAGGCTTTATAAAATTAGCATACATTTAATAATAAAAAAAATAATTAACAACCCGGTCGGGTCGTTGGTTACTTTAAAGTAAACCGACTACCCGTCTCTAATTTCTTTCTTGTCCCCGTCTATGGTTGCCTGGAAGAAATTGCTTTTAGTAATAAGGCCGCCATTGGTACTATATTTTTTATATAATTTCTTTTAATTATATTTTTTTATGTAATTTCTATCTACAATAAAGAATATTCTATCTTTCTATCTATTTAAATGTAAATTAACTCTTCAGAGAATTAAAAAAAATTGACATAGAAAATAACTAATAAGCCAACTGCTGAGCAGATGGGACCCAAATACGACAGTGTAACTCATAACTCATACCTAGGTTCGTCCCGCCTGTTTTGTAGTTACCTAGTGCTCAGCAGTTGGGTTGTTAGTTAATAATAATAAGTTTATTTCTATAAAAAAGCATTACAAGAATTATATAACAAACAAACAGTTTCGATATTAAACACTTATAAAATAATATTGAACCCTAGCCCCTGAACTAAGTTTTAGGCCTGTGTCTCAGGGGTCAGTGTTTTACAATAATCCTAGTGCTAAATAGTGTGCTATTGTGCTGTTGACAAGGGCATTTTATTGTTTATATGTTTAAGAAAGGAAAAAAAAGAATTTTAACATGCAAGCGTGCAGAAAGAAGGAAACCTATTATTTATTATATAATAGTTATTTTCTATTTCAGTTTTTTTAATTCATTGAAAAGTTATTTTTATTTAATTTAGTAATAACCACTAATTCGCAGGAATATTCGAAGCTTTGAACTCAGTTTAGTTACAAACAGTTTTAGATTTAAAAGAACAAATTGCAAAAGACTAAACAAGAAAAGTTTTAGGGTTCCGTACACTAAAAGAGCACATGGGACCTTATTACTTTCGGCATCTCCGTGCTTTTGTCATTTGGAGCTTAAATAAATACACAACCAGTAGTAAATTTTCACAGAACACGTGGTATTATAAATACTTATACAATATACGAATAATAAAAAAAATATATATAAATATTCACGGATATATTACACAGATCTCGATAGCATTATACTAAGTACCTACAACTAAATGACTTTCTTCTTAAATCTTCTGAATCTTTGTAATAAATCAGTTTCACTATTTTACTTCATACAAATAATTTTAAATCAGTTCTCATTTAACGTTTTAAGGAACCACATGGCCATTGAACAGCGAATAAATATGTTCAAACATAACAATAAAAACATGGAGTCAGTAAATCATACATACATACATACATACATTTATACATTTATACATACATACATACATACATACATACATACATACATACATACATACATACATACATACATACATACATACATACATACATACATACATACATACATACATACATACATACATACATACATACATACATACATACATACATACATACATACATACATACATACATACATACATACATAACCTCACGCCTGTATCACAGAGGGGTAGGCAGAGATCAGGGACTGCCACTTGCCACGATCCTGACAAATCACATTCGCTTCATCCACGTTCATAAGTCGTTGCATGCACGAACGCCGGTTCCGGGTACTTTTTATCTTCCCCTTTGCTTATACAGTCCACCTTGGACGTCTCTTACCAGCCTTTCCACTCACATTCGCAATATATAAAGTAAAAATTGGAACTAATAACAGTCGATAACTAGGTTTTATTATTATTAAAATTATTTACTGTACTAGTAATATTGTACAATTGGCGGACTTACTACTCAATAGTATTTATTCAGATGCAGGGATACTTTTATTATACTTATTAATTCTTGCTTTCTTTTGCCTAGTAAAGAGCCTAATTATAAATATAATTCTTTTTCTTCGGTTTCTAAATGACGTATCTAATAACACACAAATAAATAAGCGAAGAAAATTATTTTGTATTTATCTATTGGATTCATTTGATTGGGGTTTTATTTATTGCAAGCGTAACTATTTCTTTATTGTGAAGGAAGTAATAACATTCCTCATGTTAGTTCTTTAATTTTGCAGTTACTTTTAAATAGGCAAATAAATCATTAGGGGAGGGCTATGTCCAGCAGGGGACTACATAATATAAGAAGAAGAAGAAGGCAAATAAATTAACAAAACTTATTAATAACCTATTTAGAGGCTAAGAAGATCCGTGTCTGGCACGGATAGCCAGAGGTCGCGGGTTCAAATCCCGGCATGGGTGGAATTTTTAGCCTCTAAATAGGTTTTTAAATTGTCCTTAGCACGGGTTAGTGCATTAAAAAGAGTATAAAAACTTATTAACTCAGCCGACTTCCCAGTCGTTCCCAGCGTTCCCACGCACGCATCGAAAGCAAGAGACCCGATAGCATGATGCTCATTCCATGGAAGAATGGGCGGTCGCTACTCTGGGACACAACTTGTATATCCAAGCGACCGCTTGCCATGCAGGCGCTGCGGCATCAAATACAGAGCCCAATAAGATGCACAAATATGCAGCCCTCGTCGTCGTCGTCGGGCTATACTATTCCACTGCTGGATGTAGCCCTCCCCTAAAGAGCGCCACGTTGTGCTATCATAGGGGGTAGTGCCCATAATCCCCACGCTGGGCATGCGGGTTGGTGATCGCAGTTCGGTGGAATTATACTTCAGGGGGCGCTGCTGCCCACTCCCCGGTTTGTGTCCCTTAGTCGCCTTTTACGACACCCGCGGGAAGAATTGGGTTGGTGCTATTCTCTAGGCCGACAACACACAGCAGGGTTAGGGTTATTATATTTGTGCCTTTCGGGGTAGACTGGGGCGATGGAGTCCGGAGGCGCGATTCCTCTTTAAGGAGATCGACGCTTCAGGAGATCCGAGGGCTGGTGCCAGCTTTGGCCAAAGGTTAAGCCTCGCCATACACCGAGGCAATGCCGCCAGCCTCGGTACTCTGCCGCCCAACAACGATCTGACTCAAATATGTTATTTAAATTAGATAATCGGTTATCAAACCCTCAACTCACTTAAACTGTTTAGTGAGTTACATATCCCTAGTCTAAGTTATAAAACGCGATAATTATATACTGTACTAGTAGCCCCGAGCCGGACGTAGCCCCGACTGCCTGAATGATCTTAAACGATCACGAAGGTTAAGCAACATAGGGCGCCTTCAACATAGCGTCTATGACTAACGCTAGTGGCATTTTTCCGAGCAGGTCCGTGTTTCGCAAGGCACGTTAAACCGTTGGTGCCGACTGCCGTCGTCAGATGGAAGTCGTTAAGCCAAGTAAGAGGCCTTAGAGCGGCTTGAGAACTTCTGACAGTAAGACCAGCCACAGTCTTGCAAGCCTCCACCAATCCGGACTTCGCCCCCGTGGTGGAGTATGGCCAATACCTTCCTCAGGGAAGAGACCCGTGCCCCTCGGTGGGGACAGACCAACAGTGGGTTGATGATGATATACTGTACACGTGCATACATAGTGCTGCTGTCTACTTATACAGCCAAGACGGCTTGAAGATTATTAAGGCTTTTTGCCTCGCATACGTTGCCCGCGCCTCCGCGGCGAGTTAAGAATAACTTCAGTTGTGAGTGAAATATGCAGAGGCAAAAGTCACTCACTAATAAAGTAATAACGCACGCTCGAATATTTTCTTTAATTCTTTTATGTTAATGTTATGCTTCAATCCAAAGGAAGACCTCTTTATTAAATGACAATATAGATATAAACGCTCGCTAAAAAAGAAGCGCTCGTGGCCTAGCGGAACCAAGTGATTGGAATCAATCACTTGAGTTAAGCAACAACAGGCGCGGTCAGGTACTGGATGGGTGACCGTCCCGTGACTACCGCTAGTGGCATTTTTTTCGAGCGCTTCCGTGCTTCTCAAGGCATGTTAAGCCGTTGGTGCCGGCTGTCATGTAATGGTAGTCGTTAAGCCATGTCGGAGGCATTATGGGCGGCTTCATAACTTCTGACAGTAAGGCCCGCCTCTGTCTTACAATCCTCCACCAACCCGGACTTGACCCCCGTGGTGGAGTATGGCCTAACCTTCCTGCGATACAGGAAGAGACCCGTGCCTCAACAGTAGGGACATATAAAGGGTTGTTATCGAATAGATATAAACAAATTTGAATTTAGTACAATTACATAGTGCAGTGTAGTATAAAAAACCAAACATTGTTTTAAGTGCATGTGGGGTTTTACTTATCAATAATTTACATTAGTTTTCGATAACACGATTCAGAATAGGTACCTACTTGTCTTCAGATATAATATTTGACCTAATTACCATTAAGAAATTAGGTAATAATTTTGTAAATACGTTGTGTGCTACTGATCTAGATACTTGAGATGGAATAATAGATAACTGTTTGTTATTAAACTGGACACTTAATGTATTATCTGCAACTGTTTATACCTACTAAAATAAACTTTTATGACATTTAACAGCATATCAATTACAAATGAATATAAGCTAATACTACATTAAGGATTAAATTAATAAGTAAACTGAAATCTAATTAATATGAACTAATAAAAATAAATACACTTGCCACAGGACGGTGTCCCTCGGCAGCCCAGAATGCCGGCAACACTGGCACTGTTTATTAATTATAAAGATATTAAGGTTAAGATCTCTTTACGCACGGAACTAGGTATAGATATTAATCGAGCCTACCAAAACTTTATGAGATTTCGTGGTAATGCATTGAAGTAATTATAAAAATATGTCCGTCTGTCCATCCGTCCGCCCGCTTTGCAACTAAAATAATGAAAATACAAAACTAATTGTCGGCCTCTCTGGCGCAGCGGTACTGCATCTGCTTACTATGCGAGAGGTCCCTGGTTCGCAAACCGGCTGGGGTCAGAAAAAAACCCCAGGTCTTGGATGTTTACATGTTTGTGACGTCGCTGTCTCTAGTTCCCACGACAAAGAGTTTCCTAGTGCGGGGCCAGAAGCAATGTATGTGCCTGTATGTAAATGTTATGTTAAAAAAAATGTTAATTATATTTAGAGGTTCAGTTGAGAGCACATACACCTTTACACGGGCGCACTCTACTATATACGCATACGTTACGGATGATTTTACAACAAAAATGTAAAGGTTCACCTGCTGTTAACTGTACAATACTGGAACAGTGGGCACCCATATTAGTAATGGTGTTATTATTGACATTATAATAACAATCACATTCCGATTGTACCTATAACCCCTGCAACTTAACGCCTCGCGGATCATACCATTAGAATGACATTGTGATGCTAATGCTTAGCAGACTAGGTGCGCAATAGCTTCCAATAACAACGTTTATCAGATTAATATGGCATTCCAGACTAGACCTAAAATAGTCTAGCGTTCTATTCAGAATGTAGCACAGTTCAAATATCTTTGCCACTTGATTACCAGTGATCTGAAGGGTAAGGCAGATTTATCGGAAGAGAGCGCCAGACCGTGTCTGTCACAGGAAATATCATTATTATATTAATTATTAATTAATATTCGTTTTTATTTTTATTTATGTAAATTATTTGTATGTATCTGTTGATAATTTTATTTATTCTCACTGTTATTTAGGCATGTGTTTATATAGGTACCTATGAAATTGCCATTTTCTATGGGTTTTTTTGTACATCTACTTCCTTCTAATGTGTTAGTCCAGTTCATCCAAAGGTTGTCTGGAAGAGATCAATTTTAGTGATAAGGCCTCCGTCTGTACTCTTAAATTAAGAAATATCTGTGTAATTTACATTTTTATGTGCAATAAAGTGTTCTCTATCTATCTATCACAGGGTATTATCCTAGTGTGGGGCCAGAAGCAATGTATGTGCTTGTATGTCCATGTTATGTTATGTTTGTTATGTTATTATTTATATTTAAAAAATCTTGGTTATGCTCGTATTCATATTATTATTATACACATGCCGACTATATTCTCCATGCAATCCACTCCACCCAAAGGCTGTCTGGAAGAGATCGCTCGAAGCGATAAGACCGAAAATGTATTTAATGTATGTTGAAAATGTATACTTAATAATCTGTGGGTTAATCGAATTTCAATGTACATCGCATTGTTCTCTCATTTCTACCTCTATGAAACAGCTCTATGGAGTAACGGTGGTATGGTACAGTCGATAATGGCTCTTTACGAAGTCGCTCGTAACGTTACTAAGTAGAGTCCATGCGTATAAAGGTTGTATTGCTGTCCAGTGCTGAGTCTCGACACGATAAACCTTTACAGGTGCGTTACTCTACTCGTTCTCTGTGCGTGCTGCTCGCCAGTCGAACTCTTTGCCCAAGTCGCTGTTCCGTATAAAGATAAAGATGTTAATTTGTCAAGCATCTGTACAAAGAGGTGGAATTGACATATTTAGTTCAGCATGTTTTCGCATAAGAGGCGTTCAAATTGTAATTCGTAGGTCACCCTATAAGTTTTGCGTAACTTAAAAAAAAACCACATGTTATAACCAAAATATTATGTTTATTGCTTTTCAAAATAGTCTCCTTTACATTTTAAACATTTTTTCATGCGATCGAACCACTTTTTAAAACAGGAGGACCACAGATCTGAAGGCATGTTTTCTACGTGCTGATTGAACGCTATCACTGTCTCTTCGGAGTTGGTAAAATTGTGAAACCTCTTATCAAATCTTTGATTTTGGTGAAAATACAGAAATCACAGGGGGCTAGGTCGGGGCTATGCGCAGGATGGGTGACGAGTTGTACTTTTTCGGAAGCTAAAAATGACTTTGTTTTGTTGGCCGAGTGTGAAGAAGCGTTGTTATGACGTAGGAGAACGCGGCTTTTTGGTCGTTTGTGCACTTTGTCTAACACCCTGGGTAAACAAATAGTAGAATACCACTCGGCATTAACACTCTTTTGATATTCAAGTGGAATTGTACAGATGGGACCCGTAGCTGAGAAAAAAAACGATCATTTTTTTACCAACGTTTCTCGCCTGCTCTGCTGGCCTGTTCTTATTTTCAAACAACCATTCACAAGATTGCTGTTTTTTTTCGGGTTCAAAACAATACATTCACGTTTCGTCTCCTGTGACAATATCATAAGCAGCATTAGAATGTCCGTGGTCGTACTTTAGTAGTATCTGTGGGCACCATTCCACGCGAGCTCGCTTCTGATCCGATGTCAGTTCATGACGCATCCAATGACAACAAAGTTTCCGAACTTTCAATTCTTCGTGTAAAATTTTCTGAATTTGGCTCATACCAATCCCCAATAGTCCTCGAATTGTCTCATAGGTGATCCGCAGGTTTTCTTCAATTAGCCGCTTACAGTAGCCACATTATTTTCGTTGACGGCAGTTGAAGGCAGCCCTTCACGAAATTCGTCATATAAAGAAACTCGACTTCAATCAAATTCAGCAAACCATCGCTTCACTGTGCTCAAACAAGGTGCTTCTCTCCCAAAAGCATTTTGAAGACGAGCGGCACAGTCATAAAAAATCATCGCTCTAAAATATTTTCGACTTTTATAATTCCATTTTCGTTGCGTACGTATAACTTTGATGTGTGATAGATAAAAAACAATTAACAAATGATTTTCCGCCTAATTGTCTTTTTTTATTACTAAGATGGTTGCAACGTTTCAAAAAATATAACATTCGAAATTCAAATAGTTCCGATTAGCTAGAAGTGCAAAACTTTTAGTGTGCCCGATATAATTATCGATCTATAACAAGTGCATAGTATTCGATATCAATCCTTGTATGTCCCCACTGCTGGGGCACGGGTCTCTTCCTGCATCACAGGAAGGTAAGGCCATACTCCACCACGGGGGCCAAATCCGGCTTGGTGGAGGATTGTAAGACAGTGGCGGCTTCTGACATGGCTTAACGACTGCCATTACATGACGACCGGCACCAACGGGTTAATGTGCCTTGCGAAGCACGGAAGCGCTCGGGAAAACGTCACTAGCGGTGGTCACGGGTCGGTCACCCATCTTGCACCTGACCACGCCTGTTGTTGCTAAACTCAAGTGATTGATTCCAATCACTCGGTTCGACTAGGCCATAATATTAAATTAATAATAATTTATCATATTAACATCAAGAAATATTAACCCTTCAAATACTTGACACTGAAGTAGGTACAAACCGTGCCGAGCCATAACACAAAAAAAATTATGTAACTATATTTTAGTAGTACCTATATGTATTATATTTAGAAGTATGTTTATTTTTATATATATACTAGGTGTGTATAAAGTAGATTTTTTGTCGCCTTATTTTATTAGGTATCTAAGTAGACACTAATTTATGTTGTATGTATATTAGTAGGTATGTAGATAATATTGTTTATTAATAACAATTAATGTAGCACATGTTTATTGCTTTTGCGTTATTTGCCCATTTCCCACTGTCTGTATAATATCGTAAACATTAAGGCTGCCTGGAAGAAATTTCCGTGGAAAAAGTCCGCCTTTGCTCATAGTATAAATTAATCCTGTTTTTAAGTGTTTCATTTTTAATTTAGAGCAATAAAGTGTAACAAAGGTGACTTCGCATTTTTTTTAATATTTTGTAAAGGTACATGCTGTAAAATCTTCTACCTTCAGCGGGAGTCCCTCCGGAGCGTGAAACGTACCAAACTTCTGACACCGATCCTATACGTAAATTCTACAATATTACGTAAATTCTATTCTAAATTCTACAATACATTTACGTATAGACTTCCGCAATTGCCTTAGAATTGCTCATATCGATAAAAGATTTGACCTTGTCGGTGACGACTATTGGAAGCATAACTAGCTTACTTACCTGAGTATTCAATGCCAGCACTTTTATAAAACCATTAACACACCAAGTAAATTAGATAAAAAACACTTCTTCGATAAATAGCAATTAGAACCTGTTTTAATGTCAGTAAACTACCAATTTATTTAATTTGTTTATGACGAAATAAATGCGACGAGTTATGTCCTGTATAGGTCAGTTACTACTGGTTTCATGCAAAACTAATTGCTATTATACATGTATGCGCTAAGCGCACTAAGGTACTTGCCTGCTCAAGATTACATAGAGGTAGCTCTAAAGTAGGCGACGCCACAACGTGATGTCGCCTACTTTAGAGCTGTCATCTTTATGATCTTCTCTTGTGTCGTTTGGTAATATATTTTTCGATAATATTTTTAATGATCCTTTTCTTTAGACATACTGAGGAGATAATTGTTTCTTATTTGTTTTTATACCACTTAGATTTTAATTGCACAGACGACAGCACATCAACATTCATGTTGTGTACTCTAGCCACTAACGTTACGGGCGACTGCAACTAAAATGTAAAATCGACTGAAATGTGCTTGGTCATGTCTACCCTACTTCTACTTACTTTGTCCACATAAATAACAAAACTTGTAAATAAGTTACAAAATTACTCGTTTGAAAGGGAATTAAAAAAAAATATCTTAGATACGGAGCATCCAATCGATTGTTGAATTTAAATATACGAGTAGGTTACCGTCGCAAACTCGGAATGAGAACTCGTAAATTCGACTTATCGCTGCCGATACGTAGGCGAACGACGTCAAATGATTTCATGACTTTTATTTAGGTTAGGTTACTTGAGGTAGGTTATGTTCGACTTGGGGTGCGATGCCAGATAACCTTCACGTGTACCCCTCCGCTTTCCGTTCAATCTGATTCTATGAACCAGGTGGAGGGGCAAGTGGTGGGGTCGGTGCACCCTGAGCGTTAGTTATTCGCCGTTAGCCAGTAACTTCCGTTAACAACTTACTGGCTAACGGCGAATAATCTGGCGGGAGGGGTCGCGTGGGCCCTGTTTCACTTTGTGGAGCGGGACCCAGGCGACCAACCGATTGAAGGACCGACTGGGGGGGCGCCGCTGCGCAAAAGCGCGCGCGCCTCGTACCAGTCGGACCAGAGTGGCCGTGGGCGGAGGGTCGGGGGACCCTCTGCCTCCATCACGGCGGGAGGGGTCGCGTGGGCCCTGTTTCACTCTGTGGAGCGGGACCCAGGCGACCAACCGAATGAAGGACCGACTGGGGGGGGCGCCGCTGCGCGGAAGCGCGCGCGCTTCGTACCAGTCGGACCAGAGTGGCCGCCGGGACGCGGAGGGTCGGGGGACCCTCCGCCTCCATCACGGCGGGCCGGAAGGCGCCCTTCCGTGTTCCGAGGGTGCCTTCTGGCACGGAGGGAGCTCGCGCGGTCGCTCACCGCCTTCTCTGCTTTCAGAGAAGTGCTGGTGGGCGACGTGACGGGCCTCGCGTGTGGGGCGTGTGGGGGCCAACAGGACATTGGCCCCCATGCGCCCCAACGAGGAGGTGCGCCGCCCTCCTCTAATCCCATTGGTCCAAGTAACGATGGGATGGACGGGGCGGCGCGTTGGGGCGTGTGGTGGCCAAGGGGTTCGCACTTGGCCACTATGCGCTCCAACGAAGAGATGCGGCGTTCCCTCGCCCCGTCGTTTGGTCCGATGCGATGGGGCAGGGGCGCCGCCGAAGGAGTGCCCGAAAGGGCGCCCGCAGACGGGGTCGCGGAAGTGTGCGTAAGCGTCCCCGTGGCCCCGTCCTTTGCGGTGCGGAGGAACACCCCAGGAGTTTCAGTCGGTAAACCGCCCTTTTCAGGGCGGGGAGTCCGACATAACCACTGTGCTCCCCCGAGCCGGTGGTACCCGTAATTGGGGTTTCTCCTGGGTGAAAAAAAAAAGGTTATGTTCGACTTTATTCTCTCTTTAAGCCCTAAAAAACTATTACAGCTAAGTATGTACTTTAAAGAATAATTAATTGCAACGAGGTTTTGTAACAAAAACATCTTAACTCCGAAACTGTTCACTAATGCACTGGACATCTTCAGTGTTATGGACTGGCTGATTTATTAATATTAACATCAAATACATCATTTGCCAATGATACAGTATAGCAATAATTGCAGAATTAATACAGGAACTCGGCGGAATGCTCGGCTAACTAAACACTGGTACCGGATGTGTGGGTCTCGGAACAAACCTAGAAACACTGTAAAATTGTGCTTGAGTCGGCCTTTTCCTCGAAGTTTCAGGAAGACAGACTATTCAATGAGTCAGAGGCAACTTCGAGAAGAGAGAGGCCGTGTTTGGGGCTGCAATTGGAAAACTGCGCCAGATTTTCCCCTCGGCTATTTCTCTGAGCCTAAGACAAAAGCTACCAAGCAGTGTATTCTGCCAGTTATGACTTAAGGCGCCGAGAACATTGATGGAGGACTAGTTGACTGATTTAGTCATGCTATGGAAACGGGCTATGCTCGGAGTATTATGATTAATGGGCTATATCAAAATTAATTACACCTAAAGATTAGTTTTGGAATTTTTTTTGACTGGTGACTGATATTAGCAAGTTCAATGGGCTGGTACCGATGGTCGATGGGATGCAAAGGGATGCAAAAAGCTTCCACTTAGCTTTCTTTTCACCTTTTAATTTTGGTCTGGGAAATTGCGAAATGCCATCAATTCGTTCCCTTTCTTATACACGAAAAACATTTAAATGCTCGCAGCATCTGGTTGAAACTGTGTAGAGTCATGTTGTCTACCCTGTGTAGTGTGCAGATAGAGTCCGTTGAAGAATGATCGCGACATGACCGGGCAACTTGCGGGTTGCCTGTTTACTTTATATCAGTCAGAGTGAGCGGGGATAGCCCGATGTAGAGTTAAATCGGTAATAAGAATGGAGAGGCTAGTTGCCACATCTGATTGTTTTTATATTGGTACTGTTCTTCGTAGCGTATTGAAGGCAATGCAAGCTAGTTTTTATTAAACCGTTGCGGCCCAGAAATTAAGGACGCTGATTGCGTTATCACTTGCAATCACGTCCACCTGAGTGCAGGATCGCTATTAATTATCAGTTTTGGCCGGGATAAAAAATCTCAGCCTCGGTGGAAACTTACTGCGTGTAAATCCATGTCTTCTATGCCGCTACTATTTTAGCATCGTTTGATAGTCTATCTCATACTACATCGTCCAGAGCATTTTTTAGTAAATACATTTTGTTATGCCTGCCTCTCGCACTGGCTTGGTCATTTTGGTCCACACAAAATATTGCTAGCCATTTGTATAAATTGCAACCGCGTATACTCCGGGATACAATATTATGCATTTTACTAGTTTGTTATAAAGTTAAGCAAAGTGCCCTTATCACTACTAGTAAGTCTCCCAGTCTCGAAGTAGTATTAAATTATTTGGTTTGTTGATATAGTAGCTACCGACCGTGAAAGTACATGCCTGTCAATGTTCTATGCTTTCTCTACGTTTTACTAAGTCGTAACCACCAAGAACTATGGAGCTATGGAGAGAGCTATGCTTGGAGTTTCTTTGAAGGATAGGATTCGTAACGAATGCATCCGACAGAGAGCCAAAGTTATCGACATAGCTCAGAGAATCAGCAAGCTGAAGTGGCAGTGGGCTGGCCATATCTCGCGAAGAATCGACCGAAAATACAGGGAGTAAACGTGTTCTTGAGTGGAGACCGCGACTCGGCAAACGTAGTGTAGGACGCCCTCCGTCCAGGTGGGATGACGATCTGCGAAAAACTGCCGGCAGATGCTGGATGCGGCAAGCTGAAGACAGGGCGCTATGGCGCTCATTTGGGGGAGGGCTATGTCCAGCAGTGGACTACAAAATATAGCCTGAAGAAGAAGAACTACCAAGAACATCAACATAATATGCTGCAGTTGACAGCACGTCAAACATTACATAATATGTTACGTTACGGATGACTTCATTCAGTCAACTGAAATTTATATGTTGATTTTCTATCTACTGTGACTTTTGCTGTGATGCGGACCCTACTGCCGATTTTCCTATTGTTGCTGTGCGAAAATATCGCGAAGTAAAAAGAAACAAACATAAAAAATTATAATCTATGCCTCAGTTTCAACTAACGTAGATTCTAACCCTCAAATGCGCACGTGATACAACGCGCGGAATTACGCAAGACGATGGCCAAAAAGGGCCCGCGAAAATCAGTAGCGATGACTGGCGAGTTGTGTTCCGAATCCCCAACCCTTCAGCGCAATATGATTTGCGTCAGTGGCGATGCGTTTAGAACAGATCACCAAACGGTAACCGAGTGGAAAAACCGCTTCTCATCAGAGGCAGTTACGAGAATCGGGCACGGTCGGCGCGTCGCTCGGAATTCAAACTCAATCTGGCACAGTCAATTCTTAGTAGTCGTGTAAAGACGTTCAGTCACAAGTGCTACCGGAATCTGCCTCCGAGAGACAAAGAGTAATATTTAAACTAATTGCCAGCCTTTGCTAGTCAAAAAGGCATCAGAAAAAGTAGTAAATACAGTAGACAGCACCTTCAATATAGTGTTTGTAATGAGGTCGGCAATAAAGTACCTAAGTAGCGTGAATGCACGTCAAAGTCGATTTAGTGTCGATTGTACTACGTACTCTAAGTATTAAGATATAGCTAAGTAAACATTAATACTAAGAAGTCACTAATGTACTTTCTACTTATTTTTAATACTTGAAAAAGCGTCTTACCTCAATATTATAATATAGGTAGTTAATGTTATCATTTCATTAATTACAATAACAATTCTCCATTTTTAAAAGTAAATTAATCCGATTAGGGGGGAGTCCAGAACCCACTCCGTCCGAGTTTATTCAGGCAAGTTTCTTTGGAATAATTATTTTTTGTAATTAAATCCATCAACACGATTTTTTCCTAATGATTCTCCCGAGGGAGCGCCTGCGTCTCGGGGTGGAGGGGGATTTCGCTTCTTTATGTTTTCTTTTTGTAATAAAAACGTGAGATTTGCAACAGTCAACCAGATATGGATAACATTTTGTTTCTTTTTTCAAATTATGGAACATTTATATAACATGTAGTGTAGAAAAATATTCGTATGTTTCTACCTCAACTGCATGGGGGTCTAAGCCTTTATCAAAGCTTTACTGGTTTGGATGACGCAAATCTTTATTTAGTAAACCACTACATCTGTCACTTTAGCCACACTTAGATGGAAAAAAAGAGTTACAGAATAGAGGCGTAAATCTGCAAGGCACACGTATTGATAATCAATAATTCTACAGGAAACCAACTTTCCCTGAGTTGAGTTTTAATGAGAATGTAGCACATTTCTCTCGTATATCCTACTAATATTATGGTATATGTATGTTTAGGTAACTCTACCATCTACTTCCACCATCCCAAAAACATTATCCATACTATTTGAGGAGCGGTGGGGGTGCCGCCCGCCCCCACAGCCGCCGCCGCAGTGTTAATGATATCTCGCTTTTAAGGGCACATCATTTACTTATTTCTACGAAAATTAATTGAAATGAGTTTTGAGAGACGATGAAAAGATGGCTACACAAAAGAGCGGTCGCCGCTAGGTGTCGCGCCGAGATAAGTTGTTCATGTTTAATTAATTATTTTGTAACGAACGAAATTTATTTTCTTTGATAGTCACTTCCGTCTCGTCTTTATTCGTAATTGTAAGGGTTCCATTTGTGTAGAATTTTGTTAGAAAACGTTTTTCATCGAGTAAATGAACCTTTATTTTTATCAACCCACACAGCTTAAACCGAATCCGAAATAAGCCGCATCTGGGTATCCGCTGGTTGCGTAACCGAAGCGATGTGTGTGGCCAACTTGGATCGACACAGAGGATGGCAGATTGATGAGTGGCCCGTCCCCCGCACCGCCCGCCGCCACCCACGGGACCCCATTCTATTGCAATAGATTGATCCTGTTTTGTTTCCTTCTTAGTTATCCCACATATGATAATCGCGAACCAGATATATCCGAAGATGTTGAAAGTAATGAAATTTATAATACGGTCGACAGCTTATATTTTTTATATTTTCACTGTAACTCAACGGAGTAGAGTACACGCAGGTAAAGGTTGATGTGCCTGCATGGTGACGACAAATGACGACAATAATATTCTTCGAAAACATAGGTTCCCAATTAT
This sequence comes from Yponomeuta sedellus, assembly GCA_934045075.1. NCBI lineage: Eukaryota > Metazoa > Arthropoda > Insecta > Lepidoptera > Yponomeutidae > Yponomeuta > Yponomeuta sedellus. The sequence continues at coordinate 14,253,504 of OW203724.1, forward strand.
TACGGTTTGTTTACATTTAAACATTAACTTTATTTATATTAGATAAAAAAATACTAGAATAAACAAAATAACTAAATGATTTTAGCCATATCCATTTGTCACTCACTAAATCAAAAGAACACGTTCGTGGCTCGAAGAAACGAAGAAAACATCGTGAAAGTAGACTAAATTGCGTCTAGCTGGTGAATATTTGAAGAAATTACGAACTAACGTTTTTATTCGTATATTTGATCAGTTTTTCAAAACAATTTATACTTCAACACAATTGAAGTCTAGAAATCGATGAAAGCAGAATTTTTCTGAAATGATAAGATGAAATAGTAATTTAGAAGGATTAAACATTGATATACATACATGTATCTTCTTCTGTTCTTGGTTAAAACGGGATTATTTCAACCATTACAATCAACCGTTTATTTACACGTAGACCAAAGCAGAATAACACGATTCATAAGTACTTAATTAATGTTATTCTTTAAAAAACCAATTCTAGCTCTGGAAGCTAAAACTCTTATAACATCTTCCATAATCTTCCCTGTATTTTCGTATTTTTATATATAAAATCAATGAGACGTTTTCACCACAAGTTCACAGATCAATTCATAGAAGGCCCGGAAAACGGCTGTCAAAATTGATCTGCGCTAAGCAAAATTTGACAGACGTGTCCATGTTGTTATATGTGCACGCATATAAGCGCCATCTATTGAGTGCTTCGTGAATTTGTATTGAAAACGGCTCATTGCTCCCAACTTAAATCTGAAGACGAACATTATCTGAAAATTATTAAAGCGCACCATGCGCGCGCGCTCCTAGGTGCTGTGTCATAGCGGAGCATAGCCGCATATCACGGTATAGCTTCCACACCTTGAAATATGTCTTACTTAATGGCGTGCTATATCGCGCTATATCTCTTGAAATCTAGGTGCAAAATATTGCACCTATTTAGACTCTTAAGAATAGACGAAACTCGAGTTGAGGAATCTTGTTTCAAAATATGTGTGAACAAATAGTACTGCATTTCCGTCTATCGGCACAATGCTGGCTGACTACTATAGATCAAATAGATTCAAGTTTGTGTCGACATATGTTTGGAAAGTGCCTTTTTATAAAAAAAAAGTATTCGATATATTTATTTAGGCATTTTCATTTTGGCTATGGTTTTAAAAGCACCCAAAATTCATCTTGTATAGTATGTCGCGCGCCGTATGTAGAGCAAAATTCCGGTTGCTCTAGCGTCATATATCCAGACTTCCGATATGCTCAGATTCGTGTCCGGTATCAGATGCGCGTGTGTGTTAGAGACTATACGTTTCACATACAAGTATTGCCTGGGGATCTATTTATTTTCCCCGCGATGAATGTTTCAGTGGAAGCTACTGTTGCTCCAGTTAGATTTTCTTTTGGTATAAGAATCCTTGCCAATAATAAATATAATACACAACAAAATATTTATTTCAGTGTCTGGTGTGAGTCTCCTGCTGGATAGATAGATAGATAGATAGATAGATAGATAGATAGATAGATAGATAGATAGATAGATAGATAGATAGATAGATAGATAGATAGATAGATAGATAGATAGATAGATAGATAGATAGATAGATAGATAGATAGATAGATAGATAGATAGATAGATAGATAGATAGATAGATAGATAGATAGATAGATAGATAGATAGATAGATAGATAGATAGATAGATAGATAGATAGATAGATAGATAGATAGATAGATAGATAGATAGATAGATAGATAGATAGATAGATAGATAGATAGATAGATAGATAGATAGATAGATAGATAGATAGATAGATAGATAGATAGATAGATAGATAGATAGATAGATAGATAGATAGATAGATAGATAGATAGATAGATAGATAGATAGATAGATAGATAGATAGAGAACACTTTATTGCACAACCAGAAAAATATTACAACCATTCTTAAATTATGTAGTATATACATACTACATAATTATGCCTCTCCCAAGACACGACACTGGGCCCGATCTTCGGCTCTTCCATTCCAGTCACCGCCCGACGCTTTGCGAAAATCGTCACGACACTACGTTTGCAGATTCGCGGTCTCCACTCTTGAATCAGTTTACCCCAACGGTTATCGGTCCCAGGGAATAATTACTCAAAACACTCCTCAGATGTAGTTTAATAATCCGTGGTCACGAGGAAGACGTAAGTACAGATTATTTAAACTGCTTCTGAGGAGCGTTTTAGGGGATTCGTGTAATAAATTACACCAATTTTATTGTTTATTGGAAACGCCATTACGCTATTACGCCATTACAAACTTAGCAACATAATGGCGGTTCATAGTCACTCCGAAGCCGTTACTAATTATTTTATACTTACTACAAAACATATTATGGCAGGTGAAAATAACAAGTTAATAAGAAGTTACACGCATAGATACTAAGGTTAAGGATAACTGCATAGGTTGTTCACACAGACTACATAAAGATACTAGGTACGTATAAGGCTTGATGCGTTAAGTTTAGCATTCCTGCCTTATCTATGGTGTTCGTAAGAGTTATCTCTAGTTTTACTACACGCTATGATTTATCTGTAAAATTGGATTGAACGCCTTAGAGTGTAATAAACAGAGCGCAGTAATAAATGGCGTAGTTATGAAAGAAATACAGGCGCATATATCTGTTGTAGATGGGATCGTTTCAGTATGAGCTAGCGGCCGCCGGTCAGAGGTCAGTGCGGAGACGATACGTCCACGGTCAAGGCAGAGCAAAGCGAGGGGAAATATACCGAGAGGCCTATCTGATTTGACTTACTGTTCTATGTCTTTGTTCTTCGTAAAGGCTAGTCTTTATCTACTGAGAGGAGAAGAGTCTGTAGGAGATAATAAACAGTAGTATGTACAATGATAGCCGTTAAGAGAATTTTGAAACACAATGTCTGAAAATTTAAGACTATAGAACATTCTGGAACAATTGTGTGCAGTTAGAAACTTAGCAGGCGGACTTAACTTAGGTACCTCACAAAGGGTCACAATTGAACCTGGGTACCTACTTATTACTTAATATTTAGTAGTAAATGGTCAGAAGAAATGCTGAATAGGTTGTTTGTTATTTTCGTTTTAATTTTGGTATTTTCTTTGCTTTTTATTGTATTGTAGGTTCATACTGTTTTTTAAATTGTAGTGTATTTTTTTTTATTCGTTATTTTTACGTCAGCGCCATCTACCAATGAGTATCAGGACTAAAAATAGAGCCATCTAGTGACAATTTAGAGAATTTCTTGGAAAAATATCGTGTTTTTTGGTGGAATAATAATTATTGATATAGATCTTATTTCTCAAAATCTAAAGATTAAAAACTTATTTAGAGGCTAAAAATTCCACCCATGCCGGGATTCGAACCCGCGACCTCTGGCTATTCGTGCCAGCGCTCTTTCCAACTGAGCTAATGGGCGACTCACCGGCATCAGTGAAATTTCGAACCTCTTTACACTATTCTCTGTATTACGTAAATAGGTTTTTAAAATTGTCCGTAGCACGGGTTAGTGCATTAAAAATAAAAAAAGTATAATCTAAAGATTAGTTAATGAGTCTGTAAGTATAGCCGATTCCACCACATACTTACATAAATAATGATTGAATCTTTCATACACATTTCAAAGCGTTCGATTCAAAATTTCAAAAATGCACTATAAAATTCTATTTACCCGGCACCGGCATTCGTGCATGCAACGACTTATGAACGTTGATGAAGTCTGTGAAATCGATCTGTCATGAATTCATGATCGTGGCAAGTAGCAGTCCCTGGTCTCTGCCTACCCCTCTGGGATGCAGGCGTGAGGTTATGTATGTTATGTATGTAACAAAACTCAATACCTATTTAGAGGCTAAAAATAAATTTTTTAGAGGCTAAAAATAAAGTTTTTAGCCTCTAAATAAGTTTTTAAATTTGTCCTTAGCACGGGTTAGTGCATTAAAAATAAAAATAGTATAATCATGTGGGTACAGTGATATCGTTCCGATGTAAAACGTAACTGAAGTAGGTAGTCGGGGCTGTAAGTGATGCAATTTGCTTAATCCAGATGTCGCGGCCTGTACGTAATACAGAGAATAGTGTAAAGAGTGTAAAGAGGTTCGAAATTTCACTGATGCCGGTGAGTCACCCATTGGCTCAATTGGTAGAGCGCTGGCACGGATAGCCAGAGGTTGCGGGTTCGAATCCCGGCATTGGTGAAATTTTTAGCCTCTAAATAGGTTTTTAAATTTGTCCTTAGCACGGGTTAGTGCATTAAAAATAGTATAATCATGTGGGTACAGTGATATCGTTCCGATGTAAAACCTAACTGCAAAATAGGTAGTCGGGGCTGTAAGTGATGCAATTTGCTTAAGCCAGATGTCGCTGCCTGTACGTAATACAGAGAATAGTGTAAAGAGGTTCGAAATTTCACTGATGCCGGTGAGTCGCCCATTGGATCAATTGGTAGAGCGCTGGCACGGATAGCCAGAGGTTGCGGGTTCGAAACCCGGCATGGGTGAAATTTTTAGCCTTTAAATAGGTTTTTAAATTTGTCATTAGCACGGGTTAGTGCATTAAAAATAAAAATAGTATAAAACTCAATACAACAAAGTAAACGTGACTACCGTTGAACCGTTCTACTTGAAAGGCACAAAAAAGGCTGTGATACAACGCTGACAAAAGAGGTCCAGACTTCGATACCGTCATGTACTTGCTGAGTGTGAAGAAAAACAATTGACAGTAAACCTGATTGAAAACTGCCATGAAAGCTGGTACAATTTTATGGTATAACCATGAGTAGGTATAACAAGGTATGGTATAGGCATCAATTTCATGGTACAATCTACAGCCTACAAAGAAGAAGACTCAGATACGCAATCGAATTGTCATAATAAACTAAGAATTGTAGTTTTATTATGCTCTCTCTATGAGAGTAGATTTGCGACCCTACAGTGATATAGTGAGTGCAACCAAATCCCCATAATACTTATTTTGGAAATTAGGGGTCCTCCTCGTGATAGATGACTAGAAGGCCCCATTTCCCAATGTGTATGTAGTTTTTCTTACACCCTGTATATCAATGAGCTGCTAATCTTGTATTATGATCTCAACCGAAAAGAAAATTTCTTGTTTTAACAGATATCTAAGTCAAAAATTTTGACACAGTAACGGTAAAAAATGAATGTGGCTTTAATCGAATCCACGTGAGTGAAGCCGCGGCTAGAGCTTGCTGATAATCTCCGTGGAGATACGCATATAGCGTAATATTCTTGAGAGAGGTTGCATAAGGATATCCCCTCTGAGCGGGATTCGTGCTTATCTCTTTGATACGAGAATTAGCCCTGATGAGCGATGCTTAGCAGCGCAGCGGAAGCTGCTGCTGTAATAATGAATGAACATTTGTTTCACATTATTCCATGAGTTCAGAAATACTGTAGCATGTTACTAACTAACGTAACGTCTCCTGGCAACTAAGATACTATTTCTTACTAGGCTCGTAAAAAAACGCTAGGTATAAATCGCAAAGGGGTTTAACCGGCTTGGACCACCGCGAATCTTATTATGAATAATTATGCGAACCGTTATTGAACTGTCATTTACTGTTTAAGTTGCAAGTATCACAAAGATCTGTTAACAATTAACTCATCTTAAGGCGCTTCTGGGTCCTAACTACCGATATCACCCCTTGTATGGCCCAACTGCTGGGGCACGGATCTCTCCCTTCATCGCAGGAAGGTAAGGCCATACTCCATCACGGGGACCATGTCCGGGTTGGTGGAGGATTGTAAGACAGTGGCGGGCCTTACTGTCAGAAGTTATCAAGCCGCCATTACGTGACAGCCGGCAGCAACGGCTTAACGTGCCCTGGAAGCGGTTGGAAAATGCCACTAGCGATTGTCACGGGATGGTCATCCATCCTGCACTTGACCGCGCCTGTTGTCGCAAAACCACACTGTTGTCGGAATCAAGTGATTGATTCCTATAACTCGTTTCGACTAGGCCACCCATGGCTTCTAAAGCCACCAATGAAAAAAAATTATCATTATAATTTTAAAAAATTAAAAAATTATAATTATGTTTTATTATACGTTTTTAACAAAAAAAAAGACACTTTTTATTAAAAACATAGTATTTTAATGCACTAACCCTGTGCTAAGGACAATTTTAAAAACCGATTTAGAGGCTTAAAATTCCATCCATGACGGGATTCGAACCCGCGACCTCTGGCTATCCGTGCCAGCGCTCTTCCAACTAAGCTAATGGGCGACTCACCGGCATCAGTGAAATTCATCAGTTGCTGCCTGTACGTAATACAGAGAATATTGTAAAGATATTCCAAATTTTACTAATGCCGGTGAGTCGCCCATTAGCTCAGTTGGAAGAGCGCTGGCACGGATAGCCAGAGGTTGCTGGTTCGGATCCCGGCATGGGTGAAATTTTTAGCCTCTAAATAGGTTTTTAAATTTGTTCCTTAGCACGGGTTAGTGCATTAAAAATAAAAATAGTATAATTATGTGGGTACGGTGATATCGTTCCAATGTTAAACCTAACTGCAAAGTAGGTAGTAGTCGGGCTTTAAGTAATGCAATTTGCTTAAGTCAGATGTCGCTCCCTGTACGTAATACAGAGAATAGTGTAAAGAGGTTCGAAATTTCACTGATGCCGTGAGTCGCCCATTGGCTCAATTGGTAGAGCGCTGGCACGGATAGTCAGAGGTTGCGGGTTCGAATCCCGGCATGGGTGAAATTTTTAGCCTCTAAATAGGTTTTTAAATTTGTTCCTTAGCACGGGTTAGTGCATTAAAAATAAAAATAGTATAATAATTCATAGTTTAATAAAACTACAATTCATAGTTAATTACCTACAGTTCATAGTGACAACTCGATGTAAGTATATTGCGGAGCTGATTCCTACTTGGTAATCTCTGGGTTCATCGGCTTTCCAATGTATATCGAATTCTCATAGTAAACAATGAATTGTAGTTCTATGAAATAGGGCCTAGATGGTGTTGAGCGTGATCGCGGACGATCCGATTACTATGCAAAATTATTAGCATCACTAAGACCAACTCTAACTAACCCTCTAGAACATTCGAGTGCTACGCCGATCGATATGCCGCATTTGCACTACAGCAAATGTGCATCAACTGCAACAGAAGGGAGTACGGAAGTGCCTAGTGCATTCATGTGACTCTGTCTAGCCGCTCGAAAAGAGTCATTAGTCTACATAGTTCTTAGATAATACAAGATAACATTTATCAATAAAATGGTAGGTATAAAGTGTACATAACACTTCAATTTTACTCACGGAAAAGTAGGTATAAATATAGCCTGGAGTAGGAATATACCAGTGTTTAGGTTGTGTGTGTAAAAGGTTAAATTATTAGTGAACTTGCGTCAAACTTTGATTCAAGTAGCATTGCTTCTGTACTACAGATGATAATTATACAAAAAAATGAACTATGAAAATATTTATACATGCTCTTCGGGTGCACAAAAAAAATCGATAAATCAAATTACTTACTTATTAAAAAAAACATATTAAATTTAGATTTTCGACATAATCGTAAGCAGGAAGTAAATTCATAAAACGTTATTTTACAAGATACCTCGCATATTGAAAAACGCTCCCTACATTCATTGAATTTGAAGTAAGGATAGAAGATCATTCAATAGCTTTTTTCGGATCCTGGCGCTGACGTCGCTTGTCGGTAAAATTTGTGACTAACTTATTACATTTTCTGTATAATAACGAAATTGAACCACATTTCCCTAATAGTTTATTTTTTTATAAATTAATATTAAAAAATCCAATGATTTAATCAATAAGTTATTAAGATCGAGATAACTTAATTATTTTAATCAATCTTTCGTAACCCAGTCAGCTACCGTACTTGATAATGAGTTGCTTGTGCCCAATCTCACTAGTCTATGCTACTCCACGTTAGATGGCGCTAATAGAAATAATTGGGCCACACAGAAGGGACTGGGGCGCGCGCAGACATCACTGATTAAACCGTTCGCAGATAGTAAATGTCACGGATATCCGTGGTAAATGTTTAGAAATTTTCGAAAACGATACACGAAAATATACCTCATGGATGGTTCACAGATATTTCACATTTTGCAAAATAGGTGGAAGAAATATTTTTTTTTTAAGGTTTCTAGTACAAGATCGATTAAGCTATGTTGGTATATCTTTTAATTTTTATGTGATTTATTGACAAATAAGTTGCTTAAAACTTTACTAAAAACGGTACCGATTATTATGGCAGCTTCCTATAAGAACTCGTGGTCGCAGTTTGTACCCCCTAGTTTTTGAATTCGCAACTTGCTGTTGAGGAACAGTCGACAGCATATCACCTTTACATTTTATAATGTCTTGGAATAATTAACTACATAAACAATAATTAACTATAGCCCTTTAAGTATAACTTCCAACTAAAACATAGATTTTAGGGTTCCGTACCAGAGGGTAAAAACGGGACCCAATTGCTAAGATGGTATGTCCGTCTGTCGGTCTGTCCCCAAGCTGAACGTAAACTCTCATGAACCGTGTAGCTACAGTTGATATTTTTATAGATGATGTACATATTTATTTAATGAAAGTCATTTCCATTTTAACCGACTTCAAAAGAGGTTATCACATCGACGCGTATGTTAATTATTTTTCACTATGTTTTCGCATTATCTTCGTCAAATCTTAACCTATTTCGATATTTTTTTTTGTTCTACTAGGTATAGCGTCCCATTGGTCCCATTTTAATTTGGTGAAGATGTCATGAAGACTTTGAGAGATGGAGAAAAGAACTTTTCAATGGACAGCAGCAAATAAGGCCTAATGAGGCCCATTCATAAATAATATGCATATGTTTCATAAAATATAATATAAAAGCTGTCCCAGGGTAATTTGGTGATGTTCTGATGAAGACTTTCAGAGATTGGAATTTAGAACTTCAAATTTAAGTAAAAAAAATCACTTTGTTCATCAAATACTTTCATTAAGTAGCACATTATCTGGTGGACATTGTTACGAAGTTCATCAGCTCAAATGTAGTTCTTGAGAGGTTTTAAGTTTCTAATCTAGATAAAAATATGCCGTTTTCAGTTAACCAGAATTTAAGTCAAAATATACAATTTTACTGTCGTGGTTATTAGTTCCTTAGTCAAAAATATACTATAGGCATGCGTAGTTATAAAAGTCACAATATCTATTTAGTTTCATACGAGTTTCACAAGTCAGTCAGTGATTAAAACGGTATAAAACGAAAATATGTTTACGCAGAGGACAAATACAGCGCTGGTGCACAAAAGTGTATTTTGCATGGGCCCTGTAATTTATAATAAGCTGTCATTTATAATAAGTGCATTAAGAGAACTGGACTTAGGCTTGTTCAAGCACAAATAAAAAAATATATTATTTAAAAACTGCTATCATACAATAATCGAATTTCTGACTGATAATTATATTGATTAAAATAAGTATAACAATGATATACTATTTGATATTATCCCCGTGACCTCTCTTGTTTGACATTTTTACTTATTATCGCATGGAATGTTATTTTTTTTATGTTCTTGACATTTTAAATTCTTGATGTTAATATAATAGGTCAATCAAATAAAAAAAAATCCAGGAATTAATTTCCAGAAAGCTGGATATCATTTTATACCATCATTTGATCTTAAATGCGTGTAATGCGAATTCGCACGGTCCCAGGAGGTGAGCTCAACTTTTGGGGGCCAAAAAACCGCGAACTTCTCACACTTTCTTTCAGTTTTGTGCTTCTAGCTCGGAAACGGTACTTTGGACTGGAATCTTCGTTATTGCAATATTAAAGAGAGTTAAATTTTGCGTTGTATGATTGTCTTCTTCTTCAGGCTATATTATGGAGTCCACTGCTGGACATAGCCCTCCCCTAGTGATGACCAGAGCGGCCTGTCTTATACCATCATTGGGGGTTAATGCCCATAATCCCCACGCTGGGCATGCGGGTTGAGGATCGCAGATTGGTGGCATTGTACTGCAGGGGGCGCTGCTGCCCACCCCCCAGTTTGTGTCCCTTAGTCACCTTTTACGACACCCGCGGGAAGAATTTGGGTTGGTGCTATTCTTTAAGCCGAAACCACACAGCATGATTGTCTAAAACTTTAAATTCGATTTATTGGTATAGCCGAAATCAAAAGTTGTGAACCGGAACTTATTTACGTGCAAATTTACATTTTGCGAATTTTCAAGACCATATTTCTTTGAAACTGATACTCTTACTTCTATTGAAATACCCATAAGACAAACATTGTAGAGAATAAAATTTCACATTATACCTAAAAACTATTTTTATTTAATCTTTTCAGAGCACTCTCCACCAGCCTCTATACCACGTATCATGCGTCTGAACCAATTTTCAAAACATTTATTCCAGTCCTCCGCAGACACCTCTTCCACGGCCTTCTCAAACGCTGCTAGCGCGTCTTCCGGCGATGAAAACTGTATCCCTTTGAGCAGATTTTTTATTTTAGGCAGTAAAAAGAAGTCACACGGAACCTAATCAGGACTGTAGGGAGGGTCTCCTAAGACTCTGATCTGTGTGGAGTCCAGGAAGTCCCTCGTTTCGATCGCAGTGTGCGCGGGCGCGTTGTCGTGGTGAAGAAGGACCCCGCGGAGCCCGTTGTTCAATCGCTTGTTGCTCAATTCAGAAAAAAACTTCTGGCAGGCATTTTGTGTTATACCATTCAGCGTTTAATGACTTTGTTTAATTTCAAAGTTACGTACATTTGAGAATTTGTAGTTGCAATACCACTCGCTAACGGTGAAGGAAAACATCGTGAGGAAACCCGCGGCCTGGTTGGCTCCGCACGTATTGACTAGTCTTTCCTGTGGGCTAGGCCGACTAAGCTGTCAGGATGGTATAGGTGCTGGGCAAGCCTACACCATCTATAAAACCATGTCCCAGGCACTACAGCGTCGGAGTGGGCCCTTCACCCATCTAGTGTGAGTGAAGATACCACTGGACGCTGTATAAATCATCTCATTAAGTAGATGCAAAAAGGCCAATATTATTATTATTCAGCGTTGATGCTGCTTTGGTCTCAAAGTGGAATTGAAGTTAGGTACCCCGTCAAAGTGAAGAAACTATAAAAAAAATCCTGCGCTCCTCGATCGCTTCACTTTCGTAGGCGTTGGTTCATTTTGAAACAACCAAACTGTCGACTGATGCTTTGTTTCTGGATCATATTGAGAAATCCAGGATTCGTCACCTGTCACAGTGTCGTAAACGCGCCGTGACGAGCCAGCATCAAATTTTTGTAACAAATCACGGCACCAATCCACACGGGCCTGCTTCTGAGCTTCGGTGAGGTTGTGCGGCACCCAGCGAAAAATTATTCTCCTTACGGGAAGGTGCTTGTGCAAAATCTTGTGAACACTTCCTGAACCAATCTGCAGTGTATGCTGAATCTTTTCGTACTTAATTCGTCTGTTTTCTTGAATTATTTTTTTTACTGCCAGCAAACTTTCTTCGGTGACAGCCGTGATAGGACGACCACTCCTTTGTTCATTCCCTCAAAGTAAGATGACCGCGTTTGAACTCGCTATACCAGCGGTAGATGGTTGTTTTTGAAGGTCCTTCATTCATAAAAGCAATTCGAAGTCGATCACATGACTCATCAGGTCTTAAGCCACATTTGAAATAGTATAAAATCATAGCACGAAAATGTTCTGAATGCCGATCCATTTTGGCTCTCAAAAAATGCGGAGGGAAATTTGAAAATCGAACAGTAGTATTTTTACTTTTAAATAAATGACGTTTTCATAACAACTACTAGTGGCCAATGTCTTATACATAAAAACTATTTTTCAAAACTTTCTGAGTGGCCTGGTATAGACAACTCAACTTTCAAATTCAGTTATTATCTAAGACTATATTTGCATGAATTCAAAATTATACTTTTTTCATTTTGCGGATTTTCCGTTAGTATGAGGTGTGAAGTCTACATTTAAGGCAATTTGAGGGTAAGGAACATTTCAATGCAACATTTTAAGGACGCGGTCAGAAAACTAGAGATTCGAAGTAGGTATTGTGAATGAAAAACAATTTTACGCAAGTGATCTTTAATTAGTACCTTAGGAAGCAATAGAAACATTAAAAATGAATGTGACATTGATAAAATATATAGATATGCAGCACAGCATTCAAGTTCCCATTTTCTTAGTTGTTGAAATTACCCGGTTCACAACTTTTGATTTCAGATATACCACTTACTTGTAAATTTATATATTACTTGTTACTATAAATTCTTCTTAGTCTGTACCTACGCTCTACTGAGCAGTCGTGGTCTTCAAAAAAAGGCTTCATTATAGGCTAATGTTGCGTGTCTCACGATGTCTCGCCGACGTTTACAATATTTACAGAATATTTCGTTGTATTCACTTCAAAAATAAATAATTTAATTAATAATAGTACCTACGGAACCCTTCGTGCGCAAGTCAGACTCGGACTTGGCCAGTTGATTTTTTTACTTACTATGCTTGCTTGCTAGATACCGATTTGGTACCTAATCCATAATTATACAAATTAGACATATTCATGCCTGCTCACACACTTGGTTCATTCATCGCATGGGTGCTATAAAACTATTATAACGAAGAACTAATTATTTTAGATCTTCTACAAATGTAGTTTGTTGTACATTCAACACTAGTAATTTGTATCTTTTTACATTTAGATCAGCTCTTCTAAATAGGTAGATCAGATTTCTGTTGGTAGAAAGTTAAAACAAACGCAATCATTTTTCGTCCAACGAACGATTGCGCTCGGGGTGCCAGGCGACGTTGCCAAGTAGTGCGGGGTGAGTACCTAGGCGACGCGTCGTTGCCAAGTTGCCCTAGCAACATCTCTGCATCCATCGCCGTGTGTGGGAGCGTGTTTTACTTTTGAGAGTAGGTATGTTCTGCGTAAGATTGTAAACGTAGGTAGTGGTTATATACTCTGATTGTAAGCACGTGATATGTGAGTAAGCTACCTATGCTCTGGGTATCTGCCTTAGTTAAAATTAATATAGATAGTAAATAATCTAGGAGCCCGCGCGACACATTAGCACACTAGCTAAAACGGCGAGGTTATTGTCTGTCTTTGTGTTGTCTCACCGGCCCGGCACCGGCTCGCGACTCCGGGGCCGGTCGGCGCCGCACGGTGGGCTGAGAATCACGTTTCAAAGACATATGAACTTGAGTTTTCAAGTGTCACTTTTTTCTCTCGAAATAGGTTTTATTACTCATTATCATTACTATACTAAACAATGTGATGAGAGACTATTTAGAGAGCAAACGGATGTGTAAGAATTTTTCGAAGAAAAATTTTTATGGAGCTGACATGAAAAGTAATATCCTTGGAGATGTAAAAAGTGCTAATTAAATTGTGATTTTTCGGCATACTTTTTATAGCAGTGCCCTTTGCGATTTTTGTAAAATTAATAATGTGTATTTTATACTTAAATGACTAGTTAGACCAACTTTAGATATACCATATGCCCTAGCCTATGAAATTAAAATTAGGCGTGTTATATATAATGTACATATTATCCCTTTATTTTGTAAAGGGATAATATGTACATTAGACGACATTCACCAAAGTAAGAAAGGTTTTAATAAAATACCAATTTTTCAAAATATATTTTTACTAATTGCACATTCACTGACCACGAACTGGCAGACGCCAAGTAGGACACCTACCAGTTCGCTCGACCGATGATCCCAAAAATATCGCTGGTGGTGGCTGGGTGAGGATTGCTGAGGATAGAGTAATGTGGCTTGCCCTGGGAGAGGCCTATATGCAGCAGTGGACAAATACAGGCTGATTGATTGCACATTAAATATAAAGACCGTTTCTTTATCATGAATTCCCAAAAACGTTAATATCACTTTAATAATTCGTAAAACAAGTCTTATTAATTAAACACATAATGTATATGCTCAGTTTTAATTTCATAGACTAGGGTACAGGAATATCTAACTACGCATAATCAGGACACAAAAGCATTAGAACTACTCATTTTAGTACAAAGTACACATTATAATTATATTATTAAAAATCGCAAAAGGTACCGCTATAAAAAGTATGCTGAAAAATCACAAATAAGTAGCACTACATCTGCAAGGATATTACGGCCAAACTTGCGATTCTAGAGTTATAGCCACTTTTCATGTCAGCTTCATACAGATTTTTCTTCGAAAAATTCTTACGCGTCCGTTTGCTCTATAAATTGTCTCTCATCACATTGTTTAGTGTAGTAATGAGTAATAAAACCTATTTCGAGAGAAAAAAGTGACACTTGAAAACTCAAGTTCCTAGAGTCCCGCCGGTGCCGTCACCGGGGGTAGCAAGCAATATTTTTTCAAGTTATTTAAGCGTCTATCTTCATATTTTCACAATTAATATTAACAATAACATCATGTATGATGACTAAATCACCGAATTAGTTAATAACACCTGAGGTATACTAGGAATTGGAGTTTGATTACCATTAGGGGTATTGTAGTTGCGTATAAATGGAAGGTAAAATATTTTATGTGCTCATTGACATTTTGTCCTGCTAAAAAAACATACTTACCCAAATCATAAAGAGAAAAATATGGAATCGCAAGTCTGACAACTAAACTTGACTTGTTCGTGGTTTTGAAGCAGTGTGGAAAGCTAAGCAACTACTCTACTTTGTTGGAAAAAGTTGTATCGCTATTGAACCTTCATCATCTGTCCGATGAAGATCTTGATATACTTCGAGAATTCTGTCGAAGATTCAGTCAACAAGTTACCAAGAGATGGAAGACAGCAAATAGAAACCAGGATATTTTCAGAAAAAAATATGAAAACTGGCTCGTAATGAGTATTGACTGGCCATGTTGTGTTGTTTCACATATTATACCAGATGGAACAGCTTCGGTATGCCAAGAAGGCATAAGTTCTTGCACTGAAGTACCATTTGGATCTTTGGGAGCAAAACAAAGGAAAAGGAGGCTACAACATGAAAGTCATGAAGACACCGATGAATCAATCTGTGTTACAATAGAAAATTTGAAGAAAGAAGGAAATGAATGTTTAGGAAAAGTAATTTAAGAAGAATCTTGAAGAAGCAGTAAAAATCTATAACGATATAGAAATGAAGAAATTAAAGAAAACTACAGTTACGCCAGAAAAAGCGCTAGGTCTTTTATTTTCTCTGGGATTATCAAAGTGGAAATATATTACACTGAGAGAGATGACAATGCGTGAGGGCTTAACAGACTTTCACCCATCGTATTACAAGATTCAGCAAGCCAAGTCAAGCTGTTATCCTCCCGATCAGGCTTTCATTATAAATGACACCATGGCGAAACTAGATCTGCAAGCTCTGTTGAATATAACCATACAACAAATTTTGAAAACCTTACCAGAACTGTCTGCTTACATGGGTAAAACACTGGTTTTGTTATCCAAGTGGGGTTTCGACGGTTCATCAAACCAAAGCAGATAATCAAAGCATTGAAGGAGGTGAAACAGATGAATCTCTGTTTATGACAACACTTGTTCCGCTGCAGTTATCTAACGGGACTGAAGTTATATGGAAAAACCCGAAGCCATGCTCAGTTTTCTACTGTAGACCTGTACAGTTTCTTTTCGCAAAAGAAAGCGAGTCTCTCGTAAAAGAAGAAATGAAGAAAATGGAAGAGGAAATAGCTGCATTGGTGCCCTCAGAATGCAGAAATATAAAAATAAATCATGATCTAGTCATGACTATGATCGACGGAAAAGTTTGCAGTTATTTATCCGAAGCTCTTTCCAGTGCAGTTTGCTATTTATGTCTAGCAAAACCGAGCGAGATGAACAATATTGATGCAGTAATACGAAAAGAAGTAGCCAACAACATGTTAAAATTCGGCTTATCTCCGTTACATGCCCAAATTAACTGCATGGAATGTTTGCTACATATAGCATACAGACTGGAGTTGAAGACTTGGGCAGTAAGAGGAGATAAAGATAAGGCTGTCATGCTGACCAAAAAGCAGTTGCTGCAAGAACGATTCCAACAGAAGCTTGGTCTTCTTGTGGACGTGGTCAAACAGAGCTCTGGAATAACGAACGATGGAAATAACGCACGAAAATTCTTCGATGACCCAAAACAGACAGCCTAGATAACAGGAGTGGATGAAGAATTGATTAGAAGATTTGCAGTCATACTTCAAGCCATTACATCTGGTGAAGAAATAAACGTCGACAAGTACAAAGAATATGGCCGAAGTACTGCAGAAAGGTACCTGGACCAATACAGCTGGTACTATATGCCAGCTACAGTGCACAAGTTGCTAATCCATGGTGCTGAAATTATAAGGAACTCCTTGGTTCCTACTGGGATCTTATCTGAAGAAGCATCCAAAGCTCGCAACTAAGATTTTCGATGTTAACGAGAATTTCACTCGCGAAAGAACACCAGGAAGAATTCAAACGAAGATGTCATCAAAAGGATGCTTCTCACTTCTGATCCTTTTATTTCTTCAATGCGACCAGTTATGAGGATAGCTTTAAAGAAAAAAATGAGTCAAGAAGCAGTGGATCTTTAGGTATTACAACGACATCATATTGAGTTCTGTAACGTCGAAAATATTGAAAGTGACACAGATTCCGAGAAAGAAACTGATTTATATGAATAATTTATATGATTTTTGTTTGCAATATGTTATTGTAATTCTTTTATTTATATTTTTTATACATTGGTTTCTTTACTTGTCTTTTATGTACCTATTTTAATGTAAAGGATTCATAGCTAGTATTTTATTCATGTAGTTTTAAAGGCTTATTTTTTATGTTTACATGATTTAACATTTTTAAAATGTATGTGTGTTTTAAAATGTAACTTGGACTTATTTCATGTATCTTTGTAAATATTTTATGCTTGTGTTTTTCCTCGTGTACAATAAAGAATATTCATATCTTATTTGATTTTCATGTGTATAATTTGTTCGCATATGACAATGTTTTAGAACAGTATTTAAGTAGTTATACTGTATGATTCTTTATAATTAAGAATCCTTAATTAAGGAAGGTACATAATTTGACAAACACAAAATATACGCTTAAATACCTTAAAAAAATATTTTAAATGCATTTAATTTTTTTTCGACCAAAGTCGCACGAGTGCGCCCATAGTGCAGTATGTCAAAAAATCCATAAAAATGCAGGCAATAATCGTGCTGAAGGAAATAACGGGCAAGTGTGCGATAATCAAGTTATGGCCAATTTTATAGTAACTTCCATACATTTTTTTTAACCAAGTGGAAAAAAAGTACTTGCACAAAGGTAAACATACTGCACTTCAAATATGTTGAAAGATTAGCCTTCCTAAGTGGATTCCTGTGAAAAAAAAATAACAATTCAAAATTCGATCTCTAAGTCTATGGGGAGCGATTTTCAGCCCACCGTGCGGAGGGTGAGACTCGTATTTCGTATCGGCGTCGTAGGTGTAAAAGATATAACAAATATAGTCGACGGCTTGGACGATACCATTGTTATATCTACGCGTTTTACTTTACGTGTCGTCGTGTTGAAGTCCGTGTCAGCACTGTACCACTCACCGGGCGTAACCCGGCATCGACACCGGCACAATGGAAAAACGAAACCCGGCACCGGTGCCTGATGCCTGTGCAACGGCCATGCCGGTGTGCCGTGCCGGTCCGGGCCGATGAGTCGAAACACGCCCAATGCCGATGCCGGCGTGACGACGACGACGACGGCTCCCGGCGCGGCTCGAGCAGCAGGTCGCTAGCTGCTGCACTATAACGTCTAAGGCAGGCGGCTACCTCGTTCTTCATCAAATTTTAAAGAAAGTCTATGGTGTAATTATCTCAATTTCTGCTCAGCGTAAATCGTTTCGTAATCTTACTTTAAACAATTTAATAACTTTACTACATCGAGGGTAGCATAAATGAAAAATCAGTAAGTTTTATGGGGAATATAATTACAGGGAAAGTACACATTACCTAAACTTAAAACATAAAGTGTGTTGAACTTATGGGTAGTATCAATCAGGGAACGTGTCAACCGGATATTCTGAGCTTCACTTACAACAATTAATAAAATAGAAAATCTCATATTCAATAACTTATAAGTTTATAAATAACCCATACCATAATATTAATCTCACACCTGCATTCCAATGGGGTAGACAGGCACCAAGGACTGCCACTTGCCACGATCCTGACAGATTACCTTCGCTTCATCAACATTCATTAGTCGTTACATGCACTCACGTCAGTTCCGGTTACTTTTTATCTTCCATTTGCTAATACATTCCTTATCTGGTCGAAGTATGTGGGACGTCCCTTACCGGCCCTTCCACCCACATTCGCCATGTATATTTGTTTCATCAATATTTCTTCCTTCATCCTCTCCACATATATCACAGTACAATGAAGGTGTAGCTGATGCGTGCGTTTGCTTCTATGCAGAGTTAGCTGGCAACGGCGCATATTGAAATCATGGGCCATAATCACAGCAGAAATTGGTAAAAATATCAGCCAGCTCCCATATGGATGGACAGATATGATTTTTAATGGAATACTAAATTGATTGGAATAGTTTGTAGCAGTACCTACCTACCTCTCGATAGGATACTGGTCTTAGGCCCTATTTCACAATGTTCAAATAAAGATAAAGATATTTATTGGGTCACAGACATCGGTATACATGTAAAGTTAGGCTAGTTTACAGGCAAGTTCCAGATAAGCTATCCGCAACCAGGGCTGCCGTTTATTCTAAATTTAAATATTTTTTTCTATATTGTGTGTGTTCGTTTATGGCTTCAAATTTAGAACAAACAGCAGCCCTGGTTGCGGATAGCATATCCGGAACTTTATCTGCAGATTGTGAAACAGACCCTTACCCTACCCGAAAATAACTTAAACAAAATCTCGCAGCGTTGGGAAGTGTTTGCGATGGACTAGTAAAGGTTTTTCAATAACATAACATTTACATACAGGCACATACATTGCTTCTGGCCCCACACTAGGATACCCTGTGTCGTGGGAACCAGAAACAACGACATCACAAACATGTAAACATCCAAGACCTGGGGTTTTTTTTTGTTCCCAGCCGGGATTCGAACCCGGGACCTCCTGCATGGCAGGTAGATGCACTACCGTTACGCCACAGAGGTCGTCTAATTATTATTAATAATTGTTTAAACCAGCGTTTCTTACTCTTTTTTGTACAAGCATCTCTTATGGTTTTTGCCACCAAGCACAATTTTAAGGACCTCCTTAATAATAGAAGCAGCAATATATTTCGAAACATTTATTGTAGTACAGTCAAAAAATATACTTTTTTCATAATAAAATAGGTAAATGTGAAGGTTCGTGCTTGTGGGGTAGGCGGCGGCGTGTGTAGCAATTACGAAACTTTTGGTGGCATTTATTTATGATTGTTAAATGGTCTATTGATAAGACTTCGGTAGAAGTTCGACCATTTTGTTGCGAAGTCGCCCATAATAATACTGAGGAGAGTGCGAACATGCAAAGTTGATGTGCTGTCGACTGCACTGTGCAGGTAGGTCGGTGTGTGTGGTACCCAAATGGACTAAGGTACCTTTGAGGGAGTTGTCTAAGTATTGGCTTGATAAGATCACAATCAGCGACCACAGGGCAGGTCTATACACGGAGGATGACGAAGTCTGGGTTACTGTTGCATGTTGAAAGCACTGATATCATTCACTAGAAGTTGTTGGTGGGTAAAGGTGGGTTACATTTCTTGCTGCTTGCTTTAAAATTCTGTTTTATAGACCCAATGCACTAATTCCGCAATATACTTTTTCCACAGATTTGAAATGTGTGATTTTTTCACATAGGTATTGTATTTTCTGAATTATCTCTCAAACAAACAATGTTTTTCCTATATTTATCCCATCCGTGGGTTGTCAATTTTATGGCAGATTAGATTTTCCATAAGGACTTACAAGAACACAGAACAATTAAACCATACAAGAACCAAACGTAGGTACTCTGTGTCTAGAATTGAACTGTCAATTCTCTGCTCGCTACTGGCTACTAGAGTACACTGCTAAAATGTTTTACGTTTTGCTAGTCACCGCCAGATGTCAATAGTAAACTCGTGAAAACTATTAACAATGCCATCTAGCGGTTTTAGACAAAGCGCTCTACACGTATTTTTCGGCTTTGCGCGCATTTTCAGTGGCGGCCTCTGGGCCCGGCGCGGTTTTTTGGGATCCGATTTGCTTGTATGGGAATGGGTTTCTATGCTTACTTCAAATTCAATGCTACATTATAAGCCGACATTCAAGTTGTGACGTCTTAGTTTGAGTCCAATTTGTATGGCGCGTTTTTGTACCTCGTGATTAGAATGACTTTTCGGCAGGTCAAATCATGAAAAGTATTAGTCATAGGGAAAAAAAATCACGTTTATTTATCTTCTAACATAGCCTCTTGTTTTATATATATATATTTTTAATTACCAATATTTAAGGAAATAATGGTCTGATTGAACTAGTTGCTAGATTTTTTTTTGACGTGAGGCATCAATTTTGTTTTTCCTGGGGCAGCAGTCCACGCGCTCAAATACCAGTATTTTACATAATACTGTTTTTTTTGTAGGAAATAACAACAATTTCTTTCACTCAACAATAAGGAACACAGGAATTTTCCGTTTTATTTTATTACCTCGTGTGACAGCTCCACACAACACTGAGAGTGGCAGGGAATTGTCTTAAATGCGAGGTAGAGTTGGAATACCGCCCTCTCGGTTGATTCTTGGAGTACACTTTTTAAATTGCTCCATTACGCTTCACGTGGGCGTCTTTTGATATATACTGAAACGATTTTATAAATTTTTGTAGGTACTGTAGATAGAGAATATTTCACTTTATCACATACTGTTAAAAATGCGTTTATAGGTTGTTTTAATAAAATTTATAATACCGGAATTTTTTATGTATTTTTTACTTAATTAAATAATTA
Source organism: Yponomeuta sedellus (assembly GCA_934045075.1). Taxonomy (NCBI): domain Eukaryota; kingdom Metazoa; phylum Arthropoda; class Insecta; order Lepidoptera; family Yponomeutidae; genus Yponomeuta; species Yponomeuta sedellus. The sequence continues at coordinate 14,274,503 of OW203724.1, forward strand.
TAATTATAATTACACATAAATAAATAAATGTGACAAAATGTAAAATATTGATTGTGTTTGGTTTTTGAAGAACTGATAAATGAAATAAGAGTATTAGCCTCTATAGTTCATTTTACTAGTAAGTATGTAGACCTACATAGTCTATGTACTAAAAATTACTTTTAAGAAATGTTAGTTTACTAACATTCTTTATTTGTATCAAAATATATATTAAATTTCATTCAACTTTGGACTTCATGTAAACAAACTGTAGATAGAAAAAGTTATGATACGAGAAGCAATAAAATCTAAAAAATTCATGCAATAGCAACCTCTTGAATCATGTACATATACATTCCTTTGAGTGCACAACAAACTTGTAATGTAAACTTTAATTTTGTAATCTACTTTGTGGCCTTCCCTAAGTATCTAAATGAATAAAAAAAGTAAAATAATAATTTATTTATTTACTTTTTTAAAAACCTAAAAAAATTCCGCCCATGTACAAATAATACAAAGAATATTGTAAAGAGGTTCGAAATTTCGAGTCCTCAGCACGGTTTAGTGCAACAAAAATAATATAACTATTTTCTTTTTTTTTTAAACCTATTTAGAGGCTAAAAATTTCACCCATGCCGGGATTCGAACCCGCAACCTCTGGCTATCCGTACCAGCGCTCTACCAATTGAGCCAATGGGCGACTCACGGCATCAGTGAAATTTCGAACATGTTTACAATATTCTCTGTATTACGCACAGGCAGCGACATCTTTACTTTTTACAAATACAAACCATTACAGGCTTAGCCTAATCCGATCAGTATGCTATAAATATAAACTATATCTTAAGATTCAAGCTATTTAAAAAATGCCTAGATTAATAATTAGGTACAGTGTTAGTACTATACCTAAGTTTCAAGAAAAACTTAAAATGCAAACTGATGGAACAACAAAGAGCCTTGTAGCTGCTAGCTTCTGACACTAACACCTATATTTATATAATATTTCGATCTTAAAAATTAAATTTTCATGCACAAATTCCATACCAGTCACGCACGCCGGTGGAAAAAAGTTAATTTATTGTTGTCATTTAAATCTGTATCCAATGAAATTTTAATAATAATTGTAATGTGTTTTATATTGTTATCAATTTATTTGCTCTATATTTAATCAATTTTAATTTGTCATTGAAGTGTAACATTTTTATTATTATAATTATTTTTTTTGTAAACAATTACAATTTGTGTCCTGTTGCTACTTTGTGTGTGATATTTTTTTTGTGTAATGGCGCATATGTAATAATATGATTTTAATTACTGAAAATTCTAATCTAATTCTAATCACGGCTATTGCCGTGACTGCATGCTTAGTCTCGGTAATGTTTGTGGTAAAAAGGAATGGGCTCAGCTTTATTAAGCTGAGCCCATTCCTTTTTACCACAAACATATGAATGAGAGAATAATGATTATTATTATTTTTGTGTGTTAAATAAAACTTTTTCACTTTCACTTTCATACGAGTACTTTATAAGTAGTACTTTTTGCATTTCATAACCCAATCAAATCCACGACCTATTGCCACCCCGATGCCACTGCTGCCGCTTGCCGTTACCTACAACAATTTAGCTGAAACAGTGGGGGTATTGATTGAAGCCTGAGTAATATGCGACCTATTCTAATCTGACATAGTGATCTATTCCATTATAGGTGTAACATACTCATACACATTGTGGAAAGTTTCGTGCGCGTGTGTGGGTGGGGCTCGTTAATCATAATTTCAGACGTTTGTTAGTGTGCACGCGCTGGTCCTTATTATTAGGTTTCGGGGATAAGAAATTAGTTAGTGGACATTAAACTTGCTTGGAGTGGAATGTGTGGCCTTGATACTTTAAGAAATGTTACGTCTTATGGAATATGGTCTGAAGTCCTTCAAATATGCAAGCTTGCCTTTTTACGCCTATTTTCGTAGTTACATTTACCGTACATTAAAGAATTATAGTAATAACAATTATGGAAAATAATCTAAATCAGATCTAGGCAGAAAAAGTAAATATATTTGAATACAAGTGTGACAATTCAGTATATCAACATAGGAGAGAGTCTTAAATATATAAACAAAAATTCATATACATATACACAATTACACACACATATAAATTCACGCGCTCTAACCCAGTGGGGTAGGCAGATCCTGACAAAACTTCGCTTCAATAACATTCAGGCACGCACGCTGGTTTCGGGTATTTTTATCTGGCCCTTCGTTAATGCCCATCTCCTATTTGGTCGAAGACAAATACTCAACTGATAAAATATTTGGTTAGTGGGTAAAGTTGGGGGCTTAAACAAGATGAGTCTGTAAAATTTTCAATCTCGGCAGGCGATCTATACAGACAAACATAACCTTTCTTTGTTTTCGCAGTCCATTAACGATATAAATCACATGACTTAATGCCATTGTGTTTTTAATGACTCGCGATGGTTTTGCATGTAACGGGTCTAATCGTAATTATTAACGCAAGTATATGTTCCTGCGTTAATAATAGCAATTAAGATAATTAAGTATAACTAATAAATAATTGACGAATAGTATAACTAATAAATACTAATAACTCGGCAAACGTAGTGTAGGATGCCCTCTGACCAGGTGGGATGACGATCTGCGAAAAACTGCCGGCAGATGCTGGATGCCGCAAGCCGAAGACAGGCCGCTTTGGCGCTCATTAAGGGAGGGCTATGTCCAACAGTGGACTAATATAGCCTGAAGTAGAAGGATGAGAAGAGAATAATAAGTAATTGTTATTAAACCCGCTAAATGTTTTACTATGATTTAATGCCACTAACAATCCTATTTGATTATGTAAATAGATACACCATACATTTATCGCCTGTACGCCAGAGGGGTACCTAGGCAAATTGTCTTTTGCTTCATAAACATTAATTAGTCATTGTATGCACCCACGCAAATATCGGGTACTTTTTGGGGGTGCCATAAAAAAAAAACAGAACCACTACAGGATCACTGGGTTGTCCTTTCATCATTCGTCCATTTGTCTGTTATCGTCTGTAAGTAATTTCAACTCAATACGCGTGTACGTATTGAGTTGAAATTACTGCAGTTCCTTGAAGCGGCGAAAAAAATGTAACTTTTAAGTTACCGTTAAAAAACGATACCCCGCAAAAAACTTGTACCTATCTCAACACTCAGAGAAATATAGAGTAGTTACTTTTCGTTGACCCGTTGAGAACTAAGTAAAAATGTTAAAACTCTAAAAACTCTAAAAACTTACATTTGTAATCGTAAAAGAAATAGTTGCTGGTAGCTGTATAAAAACTGCGAGACTCGATTCCTAAGCTTATTTATAATATGTCTACCTACAAATTTGTACGCAACCCTCAGTGCGCGAGTCCAAATCGCACTTGGCCATTTGTTCAAATTATTACTCGCATTCGAATGAAATGCAATACTTATGTCATACTTATGTTGGCATACTTATGTTAGTTAATTGACAATGTGATGTCGTGGAATTGATCTGATGGATGGATTGTAATGTATATTAATTATATATTTTTTTATTTCGTTGTTTTTTCCTTTTTTAATAACATCTAAGCGAATGGTTTAAAAAATATAATGTATATTTTACTTTCTTTTCTTACTCTCGTTTTTTTTGTTTGTAACATGTGTACATTTTCTCTTACCTTAGCTTTTTCACGTACAAGACAAAACAAAAGGAAATTCCACTGTAACCCCTGAATGTTTTGCAGCAAGTATCAAGACTACGCGGGCGCGGCGCCACGTGGAAACTTCTCAAGAAACATTAAGGGCCCACATCGAAGGGACTGACCCGTCATGAAATTTAAATCTAGATCAATAACCGCGCTTATATCATTGTCTTCATTAAGGATAATTGGGTCCGCTCCCTGATGGCCGCATGGTTGTTTACTTGCCTTGATAACCGAACGTCGTTATCACGCCGCTCCTGTTTCTACCATATTTGTTATGCAACTATTCAGGTTCTTATCAGTCTGTTGTCACTAGGGACTACTTCTATTATTAGTTTATATATTATATCAAAAGTACTTGTCGCAATAGCTTTAAGTCTTTCTGAGAAAAGGCTTGAGCCGCTGCAGTGGGGAGTGTATAAAGAAGTCTTTTTTAAATAGTCAACTCCTGAAACCTGACTTGTGTGCCCACTTTCATCTACCAAAATTCCTTATACGAAACTTAAAATGACATTTGAGGAGTGGTACAAGAAGGCCTTAGATTTTGTGTTTTACGATAATTTCTGTTTTATAACATCAACAATTATTGAGATCATCATCGTCACCTTATTTCGAAATAATATTGAAAAGTTCGGAGTTTTTTTGTCCATTTCTCTCCAAAATTATCTAGATGTTGGATGTTGGTCAGCGCTACTTTGAATAAAATCTTTTCATTAAATCTTATTTCATAATAACATGATTATACAGCGCCCAGTAGCACCTTCACTCACACTAGATGAGGAAAGGGATCACTTGGACCCTGCGATGCCTGGGACATTGTTTTTGAGATGGAGTAGGCTTTCCTAGCACCTTTACCACCCTGACAGCTTAGTCGCCCACTCCAAAGCTTAAAAGCACATAAAAAAAAATATATAACATCTAATACTTTCAGACACTGTTATCTATCACATTCTGATCGATGTCGTGTATAAAGCCCCTAGAGAACATTAAACAATTGTGGTAAAATTAAACAAAGGATGTCACAGAACAAAAGATTTTGTAGACGACCAATTTTAATCGACATGTACATGTGACATTGTGCACGTGATATTTATGAGCTATGAGTAGAGGTTACTAGATTATTAGTTGCATTGTGTATTTGCCATTTGGACTGTCAATAAGTACTGTGCTTCTTTACGACAATCTTGATTAGCCTTTATGACGCCCATAGCTAGAATAAATAGTCCGAAAGTTCACGCAACTAAAACGTTTTATCAACAACCTTACACCCTAGCGGAGAAGCATTTATTTATCGGCGCTTGTTTGCATAATACAAAGAGGAGAGAAAACAGTGTAACGTGTCGATGACTACCTAATCCCCCTCGGTTGAGAAACCATTACGATTTTTCTACTACCGCGGATCGAACTCCATATTTTCTGTGCATATCTCGACGACTCGCGGGGCTATTATTTTTTATGGGGCGAATACACGACGCTAAGCGGCAGTCACCCCTGCCTATTGAGCTGAGTGTCAACGTCTACCTTCACGGTGTTTGAATGCGGTGTTTGAGATACAGTGGGGTTAATAAGATTTTCCTAATACACAGGCGCTACTGTAGATTGATTTTCGAAGCGTCGTGTGTGTTTGGAATCTGAGTGACTGTGGTTCACATATGACATTGTGTGTCCACATATCTTAGAGCTGCGATCCCCAACCCGCATGCCCAGCATGGGGATTATGGGCATTACTCCCTATGATAGCACGTGGCGCTCTTTAGGGGAAGGCTATGTCCAGCAGTGGATTGGTATAGCGTGACGACGAATATCTCAGCGCTAAAATCGGGAACGCGTGGTGTAGTCTCCATTTAAAGCCTGTGCCTTGCATTGGGACTTATACTCGTACATAATTACGATTAACATTTTGTATAAGCCACCTATTGTGCACTTTGTTTTGTTCAATAAATAGATTTTAATAAGAATAATTACCTAACTCTATGATGCGCAATTCCTGTAACACTTCAATTAGATGTTTTGTCTTACAAGATCTTACCTAAGTTCTATGATTTATTTCTCAGATTACAATTTTCGGCATGTAGGTTGAATCATAGACAATACTATTAAATTGTCACTTTAGACGCACTACCAAAAACTTTTACACTCCCACGTTGGTATGAAATAGCGCCAGAAACAAAAGAGCAAACAAATAGTTTTATTTGGATTGTTTTGAGTGGCCAACTCTAATTAACATGTTTCAGGAATTGTTTAATTTAGAGGTAACCTAGGTACCTCTACCAATCCACTGATCGAAGATCACTTACACAAGGACAGGCTCCACATACGCCCATTTAGCAAGAATTTTATAAAATTCGAGTTAGATCATTCATTTAGTCGGCTCAGCATTGGTAGACGTATGACCGTGTATATCACGCACTCTGTAACCCTAAAACGTCAGAATTTGACAATTACAGTGGCGACTGTTGACATTTAAAACGCGCGAATCGTGCCTTCATATTACTTATGTTGGTGAAGTTTGCCAGAATGTTAATCCTCAGTGCATGAGAAGCTGAGGCAGTTCATTTAGCTGTCCTTCGACAAAATAAGTATCAAAGTCCTTAGGATTCGCGAGTCAGCCACCGAGGGCAGGCGCTTTCTTCCACTCAGCGCGTTTTATCGACAACCGTCACGGAAACCCGCTGCGTGTCACTTATGTAAATATTTAAATACGATCGAGTACAGGCTATGAATATATTAAGCGGGTAGAAAACCACTCGTATCTTTGTTTATGCATAAAAAGATTTGATGAGTGCTCTTCGCGAATTGGGGATCGATAGGTGAGGCGTTATGCTGATTGGATTTTTTTCAAGTGGCAGGGGAGTCGCAGCTTTTTGTTTGAATAATTGAGTGCGATTTATATTATGTGGGTTGAAAAATTTTATAGCTTCAGCAACGCCTTTCAAACTCCTAAATGACATCAGTTGGGGCACTAGTAAGTTTTGCTATACTTGAAGCACCAGGCGCAAGTTTCAAAAAGGCCGCTCGGAGCAGGTCAAGCAAAAACTAAACTGTTACAAGTTGAAGCAAGATTTTATGTACAAATATGAGGCTAATTACATTCAGGGATGGTTAACCTTGGTGATTCATTTATAGTTTGAGGAAAACGTACCTATTACAAGAATTTGTCAGCAGTGGGGAACTGAAGACTAAAAATAAATGTATTGCAAGTAGCGGAGCTTTTTTTCTAATCACACTTATCTATCTATACATTATGTTACTATACATTGCCAATCTAGGGTTTACATTTAGTTATTAACACCCGTGCTACCAGTAGGTACCTATAGAAGGAGCTCGCTGTTACCATGTTATTAGGTATCTGCTTACCCAGTTTCTAAACGATTAAAAAGAGCTCCAAAAGTGAAGTGGCCTCGTCGGAAAATTGTGACAATCAACAATTGATGATGAGTCGAGTGTTCGATCGTGCCTCTATCAATTGATCGAGAAGATTCCCAGCTCAGTGCTCCAAGGACCACTTGTTCTCACTCATTCATCCCTTCTATTTCCATGGGATCTAGTGGAACGAAAATTTGCTGGTCTGTTTGTCTCACTAAGTATGCTCCTTGGTATAGATAGATATACAGGATATTATTTATTGTTCGCAGAAATGACATCAACAAAAACAAAATACATCGCTATTATGCTATTATTACTCAATGCAATTAGGTACCATTTAAGGTAATATTGTCTCAAAGTACCAGCAGATACATACATAAACTAAAGTTGCTTTTACACTATCAGAATTCTCGGAAGAGTGATTACATCTTCGTAGCGTCTAGTGTGCGGTAGAACATTCCGTAGACCTCACACTCGACTAATGACTTTGTTTTCTAAGTACATTTGTATAAAGTTGTAGTAAGCAATAATACTCGCTGAAGCTCCTTTTCTCTGGGTCCCAGGTCCTGCAGTGGGACGTTACACTCTAATAAAAAAACCGATATGTTTCAGAAACAAATTAAGTGTTTAAGAAATAATCCCGTATGAGTACCTAACCTAGAAACAAAAATGTCAAAACAATAAATTCACTCACCATCTGAAACCTAAGTGATGGAGTAGTATGAAATTGACAGGCGGATCCGAATATGGAGCTAGTGGCTGCGCTAAAGTGGAGTCTCTCAGTCAAGCCAAGTGCCCTCTCTTTCAGTTCCCTTCCTTTTGTGAGCAGGCACTCCACGGACAGAATACTTCATTGCGGAGATACTCGGATCACAATATCTTTGTGCATTGTCTCTTCCGATAGGTATACAGAAAAGATTGTGTAAAGCTTTAGCTAGAAGGAATTAAAGAGACATCCGTTCTGTTAAGGCCTTCATTTGCTTTTGATAAGTTGATGATCGATATCCTTGTACCTATGTCCCTACTGCTGTGGCGCGGGTCTCTGCCTGCATCGCTAGAAGGTTAGGCCATACTCCACCACGGGGGCCAAGTCCAGGTTGATAAGACTAGTGGCGAGCGTTATTGGCAGAAGTTATAATGCCGCCCATAAGGCCTCTGATACGGATTAACGACTGTCATTACATGACACCAATGGTTTTACGTGCCTTGCGGAGCACGGAAGCACCTACTTGGAAAAAATGCCACTAGCGGTAGCCACGGGACGGTCACCCATCCTGAAACTGACCGCGGCACTTGTTGCTTAACTCAAGCGATTAATTCCAATCACTCGGTTCAGCCTCTCCACGAGTGCTTCGTTGATGATGTCAGTCGCTATTTATTTATTTACTCACTACATCTTACGGTAAATTTTAGCTTAAATTAAAGTGGACAGCTTAAATTCAAGATATTTTAGTATAACGCGAGCTATTAGATATATGGTATGACACCTAAGTACTTTATCCACAAACGATGTATACGTAGATATACCAAATGAGTTTACAGTATGTTTGAACTACGCTATAGCACCAAACTCTACCAACTTCGATTGAGGTGGCGTTTTCATACCACAGAAGTCATAGAAATTGACAAGATTTAAAGAAGCAAACTTTTTGTTTTTTTTTTATTATTGGAGTAACTTGATTTTTCACATGTTTTGGGACCCCAAAAAAATATTTCTCTTAAAATATTTTTTTTGAGGGTCCAAAACATGCGAAAATTCGAGTTACTTAATAAAAAAACATTGGATTATGTTTTATCATTGTATTCTTGACGTTTTCTAAAAATTGTGTAGATGCGTAAGAAAAGAATTTTAAAGAAAGAAAACGATAAACTAAATTAAAGAAATGTAATAATAATTGTGTAATAAAGAAGTTTGCACCGACTAGTTTAAGCAAACATCCTAAAACCTAGAACTCATGCATTGTACATCTTTTATTTCATAGATAGTAGTCCTTTTGGGACAAAGTGTAGATACTTTACATATTTTTTTAACCGCGTCTCAGGCATATCTTCAGGAACCTTATTGTAGAAACTTGTAGAAATAAAGGATGTCTTAACTTTTACCGGCCTAAATCTCGGGAACAAAAGAATAGGTCGGCACCTAATAGTAGTAGCTAGGTTCTAGACCTGTGTTTCAGTCAAACATAAGTAGTATATCGAGTTCATACTAAGCTCGTTCATAATACCGTCGGAGGCTTACTGGTGATAAATGGTGGCTGCGGTGACACCCTGACGCGCTGTCACCCGCGCATTGGCACATGAAACTCGTAAAAATGCCGGAATAAATGGAATTTTGGACGCGATGGCTTCAATCGGTTTTTTGTTTACACTGGAGTGGGTGGTAAGGGTTATCTATAATATAAAAATGAATCGCTGAATGTGTTGGTAAGTGCAAATCTCGAAAGCAGCTGAACCGATTTTGCTAATTCTTTTGTTTAGTATATTCCTTGAAGTACGACGATGGTTCTTACGCGGAGAAAAAATCAAAAAAATTAAAGAATCGACTGTTAGGCGGTACGAGGTTCGCTGGGTCAGCTAGTCTATAGTATAAAAAAATATTTAAAAAAATAAAAGAACCCGACTGCAGTGATAGATCAACTGAAAGGGAAAAAACAAGATAATTTTATTTTAAAATGCTAACCTCGATTCAAAAGAGATCATGCTGCTTTACTTGAGGGACAAAATGATATAACTTTATAAGCATTATTTGCTCAAACTGTTGCAGTTATAACTTTATATAAAATGTTGCAGTCGGGACCCATTAGAGGACTTTAAACAAACAGTAATGGGTCCCGACTGCAACATTTTATATAAAGTTATAACTGCAACAGTTTGAGCAAATAATGCTTATAAAGTTATATCATTTTGTCCCTCAAGTAAAGCAGCATGATCTCTTTTGAATCGAGGTTAGCATTTTAAAATAAAATTATCTTGTTTTTTCCCTTTCAGTTGATCTATCACTGCAGTCGGGTTCTTTTATTTTTTTAAATATTTTTTTTATTTTTCACCTTTTAGTGACTCAGTAAAATGATAAAATTTAAAGGTCCATCTGTACTGATTACATCCTTTAAATCGTAATATTATTTTCTTTCCTAAATGAATTTTAGTTTATTGCTTTATTTTCTTTTGTTCGACAAAGGAAATGTCTCCGCAAATCATAAATGTTTTTATTGATATAGTCATAGGTACCACCTGCCTGCAGTCAAAATTTATGTCGTACGATATTTTGTAGCTAGTATAATCAATATGGTCCAATGGTGTTAAACGATCTAGAATATTCGCAAAGAGACTGATAAAAGGAAACGACAGATTTTTTTCTTTATTATCCCTACATAAATTGTCTTTTTTTTATATAGCCTATAAACGCTTCACTGCACCTAGTTATATAATGTTAACGATTGTAGGTGGGGACTGGAATAGCCTCAAATTATGTCCTCGACCTGAACGGCGCTCAGCTTTCGGCATCTCCAGAGTAGAATTCTTCGTGCTTGCATTGCTGGGCCCAGTTTTCGGTCTCGCTAATTACTTAGAATAATGACTTGTAAATGGTCTGAGCCTTCAGACGCGGCCTGTACAGAGGCGCGACAGGTTTCCTCGTGCACGTTTCGTGAGGCTCGGCCTTCGGCCTCGCTAGTTACTTAAAGTTGGAACTTGTACGTGGGGACGTGAATAGTCTCTGTCGGAACCAAGCTCGGCTTTCTGCCTTGCCGTGCCAGTGGTCCCTGTGTCTACTTCGCGAGTTTACGTTAACGCGATCGAGTAGTTAAAAAACTCACACTAAGCACTCGGAGTGCTTAGTGCGAGTTTTTTAACTAAGCACTCGGAGTGCTTAGTGCGAGTTTTTTAACTACTCGATCGCGTTAACGTAAACTCATATTTCTATGGCATCGAGGAAGCGCCACCTAGCGACAAGTATGGAAATTAAAATTGCTAAGTGCTAGTTGGAATGGTATACGTTGAGAAGTGAACACGTTTACCAGCCAAAAGACGAATAAACGCGAGTGCGAGTTGTACTGTGACAGCGTTTTGCCGGTTCGAACGGTTAACTTACTCATACTCACTACTCAATGCTCGATTAACGCGGTAGGAAAGTTATTCGATTGGATCTGTCAAACTCGCACTAAGCACTTAGAATAAATATATGGCAGCGCCATCTAGTGGCTAAAGGTGGTACTTTAATTACTAAGAATTTAATATTATTTTTTGTTCCGTTTGTTCTCTATTAATGCTGATTTTATGTAACGTACGACATCCGCAAAATTATGTTTAAAATACTTCGCACGTGTTAGGCGTAGTTCAACAAAAGTATAATTTTTAAATATAAATTAATGATCTAGAAGAAACAAACCACTTTATAGGCATTATTTCTATTATTTCTTTCAGCACTTATACTGTTTCTATAAAAGGTTTGTTTACATGTAGAACAAAGCTGAAATTATGTAAATACATGTACCAGAATAAATATATGGCAGCGCCATCTAGTGGCTAAAGGTGGTACTTTAATTACTTAGAGAAGTGAATATTATTTGTTGTTCCGTTTGTTCTTTATTAATGCTGATTTTATGTAACCTACGAAATCCGCAAAATTCTGTTTTAAATACTTCGCACGTGTTAAGCGTAGTTCAACAAAAGTATATTTTTTAAATATAAATGAATGATCTAGACGGAACAAACCACTTTATAGGCATTACTTCTTTCCGTATTTGTGCCGATTCTATTAACGGTTTGTTTACATGTAGACCAAAGCCGCAATTATGTATACACATGCATTAGAATAAATCAAATATAGCAGCGCCATGTAGTGGCTAAAAGTGGTACTTTAATTGCTTAGAAGTGAATGTTACTTTTTGTTCCTTTGGTTCTCTATTAATGCTGATTTTATGTAACCTACGACATCCGCAAAATTCTGTTTTAAACACTTCACACCTTTTAGGCGTAGTTCTACAAAATTAGGATTCGAATTCAATGAACTAAATATAACAGCGCCATCTAGTGGCTCCTAGCTGTACTTTAACGAAGCTTATTAACGTTTTTAATTTTTCGTCACGGTTCTGATCGCATAATTCTGATTTTATATAGCCTATGACACCCGCGCAAGGATGCCGAATCGAATGACACCTCATTTAACCAAATCTGACCATTGGTTAAGGAGTTATGAGGGAACATAGAATCGGACATACTTACATACATACATACATACATACATACGAACTAAACACATTACCCTCCTTTTGGGCTTCGCCGCAGTCGTGTAATAAAACCCCGAATGTGCAGGTAAGCGCAAATCTCGGGAGCAGCTGAACCGACTTTGCTAATTCTTTTTTTAGAATATTTCTTAAAGTACTAGGAGGGTTCTTACGGAGAGAAAAATAAAAAAATTAAAGAATCGACTGTTAGGCGGTACTAAGTTTGCTGGGTCAGCTAGTCTATAATATAAAAATAAATCACTGAATGTATTGTAAGCGCAAATCTCGAGAGCAGCTGAACCGATTTCGCTAATTCTTTTTAGAATATTCCTTGAAGTAGGTACCTACGAAGATGGTTCTTACGAAGATAAAAATTAAAGAATCCACTGTTGGGCGGTACGAAGTTCGTTGGGTCAGCTAGTTATTAGTAATTTTAAACTACTTTTATGTTCTGTGTTCTTAACTTTTGGCAGGTCTAGGCCGGGTTAATTAGTGCCATCTTCTGGATAAAGTCACATGCCGAGCAATTCGACGGGTCCCCAATGTAAAATAACGGTAGAGAAACGTTATCGTTTCACACGTACATTTATGAAATACGTTTACGGTGCTTTTTAAAAACACGATTACCTAAAAGACTTGATTAAAATATTTTTGGAAGAAAGGTAACCACAGATTAAATGAACTGACTCTAAAAAGTACTGACTCTTTGGAGGTATCTTGTATTTATAATAAGGCCGCTTGTGTTTTTAAGTTTTTTTGTTCTGTTTTTGTCTCAATTAATATTTACCCTTTAAACAATCGTTCATATAATATTATGTAACTTTATCGGTAAAGAAAGGAACTGAGAAATTATTTGCCTCTCGCTCTCACAATATAGATGGCAATTTAGTATGAGCGAGACGCAAATAGTTGTATAGTCGAAAGAACTACTTTTTTTAAACTGGTGCCTACGATACTACGTGTAACCTCTAATGACGCCATGATTAAAAGGTTGTCTTGAGGCAATATCGTAGTGGTTAAGACGAATCATGTCTCATAATATGGCGGAGACCTTAAAATATTATTTTGAGTAATATATCGGAAGAATACTGTGAATAATTTTGAAGATAAATATTTGTTTTTGTCTGATACGTTCCCTCCAGAAACAATAAGTAGGTACCTAAGAAGTTTTGTCTGAAGACTGTAGGTTTCGATTAAAGAATATAGATTTTCTCATGCGAGAATTTTGTAGTTTTGTTTGACGAATATTCATATTAAAGGACACACTGTTTACGAGCATTTTATATTTATGTACCGTTTATGTATGTGTATAAAATATAAAAATATTTTGAAATTCTTAGTATTGTTTAGTTGTACCGACTACCAGCCTTTTAGGGTCATTTTGGCCGTCGATGGTTGTCTGGAAAAAAATGCTTTTACTAATAAGGCCGCCAATTATGCTGCATTTTTTTATTGTTTAAGTCACACTATTTTTATTTTTAAAGCACTAACCCGTGCTAAGGAACAAATTTAAAAACCTATTTAGAGGCTAAAAATTTCACCCATGCCGGGATTTGAACCCGCAACCTCTGGCTATCCGTACCAGCGCTCTACCAATTGAGCCAATGGGCGACTCACTCAACGGGTGAAATTTTTAGCCTCTAAATAGGTTTTTAAATTTGTTCCTTAGCACGGGTTAGTGCATTAAAAATAAAAATAGTGTAATCATGTGAGTACAGTGATATCGTTCCGATGTTAAACCTTACTGCAAAGTAGGTAGTCGGGGCTGTAAGTAATGCAATTTGCTTAAGTCAGATGTCACTGCCTGTACGTAATACAGAGAATATTGTAAAGAGGTTCGAAATTTCACTGATGCCGTGAGTCGCCCATTGGCTCAATTGGTAGAGCGCTGGTACGGATAGCCAGAGGTTGCGGGTTCGAATCCCGGCATGGGTGAAATTTTTAGCCTCTAAATAGGGTTTTAAATTTGTTCCTTAGCACGGGTTAGTGCATTAAAAATAAAAATAGTGTAATCATGTGAGTACAGTGATATCGTTCCGATGTTAAACCTAACTGCAAAGTAGGTAGTCGGGGCTGTAAGTAATGCAATTTGCTTAAGTCAGATGTCGCTGCCTGTACGGAATACAGAGAATATTGTAAAGAGGTTCGAAATTTCACTGATGCCGTGAGTCGCCCATTGGCTCAATTGGTAGAGCGCTGGTACGGATAGCCAGAGGTTGCGGGTTCGAATCCCGGCATGGGTGAAATTTTTAGCCTCTAAATAGGTTTTTAAAATTGTTTAAGTCACTTTTATGTAATTCCTTGTGTATTATTCCTTAAGAATGTTCTATCTATAAGTCTCCAATCAATCATTGATTCAATTATAATAGCTTTTCATAACATAACAGACAAACTCGTTACATCCTCGTCTTGCGAGAGCAAATGTGAGACGGTCATCCCTCAGGAAAATATATACAAGATAATGTTTCATAGTGCGACGGTAGCCCAGTGGGTAGAACAATGGACTCAGAAGCGAGAGGCCCAGGTTCGATTCCCAGTGCGGACGTGTACCAACGACTTTGTTTTTATAAGTTATGTAGTAGCAATACCACTCGTTAGCGGTAAAGGAAATTATCATGAGAAAAGCTGATTGTATTGGATGTTCAAATACCTCAGTGCTTGAAATTGCCAATCCGCGGTGGGCACGCGGGGTAATAAGGCCGTTACTCTTTCAGAGAAGGCTTATGCCTTGCAATGAGACGTTTATATGCTAAATAAAAAATGTTTTAGTCGGTAAATTAAGATGGGTTCCCACGACTTATTTGCCACAAATATGGTCCCAAATAACCTAACCTTCCTGCGATGCAGGAAGAGACCCGTGCTCCAGCAGTGGGGACCTACAAGGGTTGATAACGTAACGTAACGTACGTATCATACATAGGGACTGCAAAATCAACCGTTGAGCTATGAGCAGAATAAAAATTCAATTGTAAACAAAACTACATGAAGTTTGAACGGAAAAACCAAATTTTAATATCTGAGGGTTTCTGATACGGCTAGACACCCCAGAACTATCCATTGCGGGTTCTAGGACGCTACTATTTAAGTCCTTCGATGTATGGAGTTATCCGAACGGCCAAAGTACGATTGAAAAGTGTCAAAATATGTACATACTCTGTATTTTACTTTTTAATCGTCAGATAGTTTAACCCGATCGAGTACACAGTTACGTGATAGAAGGGCTGGTTAGAATAAACCTTAGAGTTGCTAGAGGCCGATTCGAGTTCTAGTGTACCAACTTGTTGTATATATAAAAAAAATCGCAAGAATCTCACCCTACTATCAAGTAAGTCTAGCTTTTCGGGTAATTACGAGATGATTTATAAGTAATGGAGACGGAGAAGTCGAAGAAGGTCAAGTACAAGAAGGCTGAAAACGTGGCTCAGAAATAATAAGGAATGTACCAAGGTGATTTAAGACCTGTTTCGCCTGACATTAAATATAGAGATGTTCGAAGAACCGATGGCCATTTTCATGTGGGGCATGGACCAGAAAAAGAAAAAAAAATTAAAAGTTGCCTGGTATCGATTACATCACATCAATAAGAACATTTTTCATAACACCGGCTTATCTATAGAAGCCGAAGAGATATAATTTATGAAGTGGATTGGAAAGCATCAATCAAAGCGGTTGAATGAAAAAAGCACGAAAGCGCCGTTCCCATTGTCACCGATGTTTGTGTAAAAACGACTCGGAGCGGCAGTGGTGGGGACAATAAAAAACGCTGGGCAAGTGAAAATCGAGGCGATTCTTGTGAGGTTCCGTATCTTTCTTTTTATTCGACTGTGAGACGCTCGCTCTTGCGAAGCGCTCTTTGCACGGATGTTTCATGTATGTTACCCAGAGGCCCGTGGGTAACATACATACAATACCCGCACGATACCATCAATTTGACACCTAAAGTTTAATTTTGTCTTGTTATAATTATTTTATTTAACATATAACTCAAGACAAGGTGTCAAATTGATGGTATTGACGACGTAAGTGTCAATGCTAATGTGAAACAAAAACAAAATAGTGGATACCAGCTGTTTTTGTAAAATGTATTAAGTAAAAATAAATAGTAATGAAAACAAATAATAGAAACAAAAAATCGACTGCTAGGCCTGCTGGTTTAGGTATGGCCTAGTTGAGTGAGCGGCAAGAATATTTTAAACTTTCTTGTTGAGTAGGCAGGAACTTACCTTTGAGTTGCCGAATGAGAATGGTACTCATGTAGGCCGAATTGTTTAATTTTTTTTTAGATTTTCTGTCAGTTGTTTTTTAGTTAACCATAATATCTACAGGCCTACAGCTGTTAGGCATAGGCCTAACTTTTTTTACACCACTCGTTTTTGACATGAGCAATCATCTACCACTCTGGCGAAAAACCGAAGAGGGTTTCTTCCGTGTACATATAGTTAAACAGGTGGTCGCCTAGTTACACACATTGGGCATTTTTTGTACTTACACTGTTCTGTTTTAAACTAAGATATCCTATAATAGTGACAAGACAAACCTGGAAAATTTCGCACACATTTTGGTAGTCAAACTTATTACCTAGGATGCTAGTATATTACTAACTGCTTAATATTTAATTGTGGTGAAAAAATATGTCATATTGATATCAATCACGTTGAAAGATTTATCCTCGTTGACGAGCGAAAGTCTTCACAACGTAGGTGGAATAATAGTTTCTAGAATGTACGCAAGCCGTAATCAGCCGAAAGTTCGCTCTTCGATCCGCAGATCCCTGAAACCTTCCGGCCTCGAGTTACCCGGGAGCGCGTAATGCTCAACAATCGGTTATTGCGTTGCGATGACGCTGCGCTTCGGGCTCGGCTCGGGAGCGACCTGGATCATACGTCTCTGGCGGCAGTGACATTTTTAGGGTTCCGCACAAAAGGGTGATAACGGGACCCTGTTATTAGGGTTCCGTACGCAAAGGGTGCCAATGAGACATTGAATGGAACAACCATTTGTGTTACCTTTAAAAGGCTGCATTTTGCGAATTATAGTAGGTAACGGAGTAATTTGAGAAATATCAAACATATATTAAAAAATAAGGATGGTGCTCATATTATGTACATCACACCTGATTTTTTAAAGAAGTTGTTGACCTGTAACAGCTATAAAAAGAAAAGTTTTACACTACCCTGTGTTACATACGGATGTAAAACATGGGCTTTGAACCAAACCCACAGAGACAAGCTAGCCAAATGTCAACGGTCCATGGAGAGAAGCATGTCAAACATAAAACTCCGAACAAAGTCCGAAACGAAGACATCAGAACAAGAACCAAACTGACTAATGTGCTGAAAATAATTGACAGTCTGAAGTGGAGATGGACGGGTCACATACTGCGATGAAAGCAGGAAAAATGGAGTTAAGAAGTAACCAACTGGTACCCAAGGGGAAACACAATGAAACGCGGAAGACAAACCAGGAGATGGAAGGACGAGACAAAAATGACAGCAGGACCAAATTGGAGAAGAGTTGCAAATGACAGAAGGCAGTGGAAGTCGTTGGAGGAGGCCTATGGCAAGAATCACACTGAAGTTAGGGAAATAATTTAAATAGAAATAAAGAGTAAATAATCGCATGTAAGTTTCAAATAGTATAATAGTATAAATTCTAATAACCAAACCGAAACCAAAGTAGTGCAAAAAACAAATGCTGTAATATAAAAATGAATCGCTGAATGTGTTGGTAAGCGCAAATCTCGAGAGCAGCTGAACCGATTTCGCCAATTCTTCCTTGAAGTACGAGGATAGTTCTTACGGAGGGAAAAAAATAAAGAATCGACTGTTAGGCGGTACGAAGTTCGCTGGGTCAGCTAGTTAAGGAATAAAATAAAATTTTAGTAGATTAAGCAATTAAAATGTGAATGATCTTCGAAATGTCCTGTGATTTCAGAATAAAGGCTGTTTTATTTTATTTATTTATTATTTTATTTGTTTACCTGAGATAATGCCTGTCTCCAAGTTACGTTCGTATAAAATAAGCCGGTAATTGGCAAAAGATAAATTATACTTATAACTGTGTTAATATTAATTAACTAGTGCTATGGGTTTTGTAAATATATAAAATAAAATAAATTTTGGAGGCATTCAGCGTAAAGCTTATTCGTATAAGGGCTTTTTCTTTTGTCTATTTCTTATTTTTTTCTTTATTTCATGTCAAACTTGATGTCCAACCTTACCTAAAAATTTGGCAAAGTACCTAAATTTTGTCGCTTAACTCAAGGTTTTTTTTTTAATTCTGGCTAGGTGTAAGTTGGTTAGCAGAAGCTAAGGGTCGCGAGCTTATGTTGCCAATCCGCCTTTAAACGTATTTACAATTATTTGCGACCAATACTTGATCTTTATTATTGCAACTGCCATTCTGTATGTACTGTGGCTTGTTCGGTGACGCTCTGGAATAAAGCCGCGATCCACAGTTTGGAAAGCCCTGGATTAAGTTTCTCTGCAGATTTGAATAAATAAAAGAATAGATGCTTTTTTCTGGTCTATATTAATAATAATAATAATATTGGCCTTTTTTGCATCTACTTAATGAGATGATTTATACAGCGTCCAGTGGTACATTCACTCACACTAGATGGGTGAAGGGACCACTCCGACGCTGTAGTGCCTGGGTCATGGTTTTATAGATGGTGTAGGCTTGCCCAGCACCTATACCATCCTGACAGCTTAGTCGGCCTAGCCCACAGGAAAGACTAGTCAATACGTGCGGAGCCAACCAAGCCGCGGGTTTCCTCACGATGTTTTCCTTCACCGTTAGCGTGTGGTATTGCGACTGCAAATTCGCAAATGTACGTAACTTTGAAATTAAACAAAGTCATTGGTACATGCCCGCACTCGGGATCGAACCTGGGGCTCTCGCTTGCCAGTCTATGGTTCTACCCACTGAGCTACCACCGCGATCGAGATACGGTCTATATTATAGTGTGGGATATTATTGGTTTACTCTTTAAAAATGTTTTGGGTATAGAAAAACTATTTTTGATTTAGGGATCCGTTTGCGAAATATTTTGTATTTTATATTTATTTGTAAAATATTTATAAATATATTTATAAACTTTGAAGCGTATTTTTTGTTAAAATTGGGTCTCCTCCTCCGTCTCACGGCTAAACGCTTGACTGTAGAAGCTGGAAAAAATTCAGGTAGTAGCACATGTAATGAACTTAAAAGCAAAACTATCACGGCTAAGTTGGCTTTTCAAGGTATAGGCGAACTTTTAAAATGAAAATTTCGTACAAATTACATTAAAAATTACTTTTATGTAATTTATAGTTTTATAAAGCAGGTAAAACCATCGTTCTTCTGTATTCTTTTTGTTGCACTAACCCGTGCTGAGGACTATTTTAAAAACCTATTTCTTCTTCAGGCTATATCAGTCTACTGCTGGACGTAGCCCTCCCCTAATGAGCGTGTGGCGAGCACATGCGCGCGCACTACAAACTCCAACATTCCTGCATCGCGCCATCAAAGTGTTTCAATGACATACCATAAATATAACGTCCGACTAACAACAGTTGGACCGGCCGTCCCCAGGCATACGATCTGCCTGGCGGGAAATTTCCCTTTATAGTGGAGGAGCACGATCACCCGTTCTTCCCTATAAGCGCAAGGTTGTGCCATCATTGGGGGGTAAAGCCCATAATCCTCACGCTGGGCATGCGGGTTGGGGATCGCAGTTTGGTGAAATTGTACTGCAGGGGGCGCTGCTGCCCATCCCCCGGTTTGTATCCCTTAGTCGCCTTTTACGACACCCGCAGGAAGAATCTATTTGGAGGCTATAAATTCCGCCCATGCCGGGGCTCGAACCAGCGACCTTTGGCTAATCGTACCAGCGCTCTCCCAACAGAGGTTGGAAATTTCGCTGATGCCGCCACTTGCCCATTGGCTCGGTTGGGAGAGCGCTGGTACGGTTAGTCAGGGGTCGCGGGTTCGAGTCCCGGCATGGGCGAAATTTTTAGGCTCTAAATAGGATTTTAAAACATTTCTTCTACTGAACCCTTTAGTGCAAGTGGCCTGAACGCATGTGGCTGGTTTTATCAATTAACATGGCACCTCTATTGAGAGCAAAAACAACATTTGATTTGATTTGCTTTATTTGATCAAGCATATAGCTGTTCTTTATTCCACTGTTTTTTGTACTAAAAAGGTCTATGATAAAGATCTTACATAAATATGTATAGGTAACTAATGTAAAGTTAAACGTAACTTCGGTTGAACATTTTGATTAATTGTGAATAGGAACGCGAGATTTCAGTCCGTGATGTCGAGTCATTGTCGAACCATTCCTAAAGACGTTTAAAAATAAACGACTGAGTAACACAAGAAGCTGTGGGTTGGATTCCCACTGAAGGCCTCCATTTTGGTACAAATGGCCGCAGTTTTGATGTAGGTATTTTCATGTTGTGATGTCCTTGCCTACCTACCATAGTACAGGCTATCCTAGTTCGGGCGCTGGACAAGTGGAAGTTATTATTATTTACGATAGCAACGAGTAAGTTTTGAACAATTGCAATGAGTATAATTTCACTTTGAAGTAATTTAAATGAAATGAAAAGGTTTTATTCAAAGTAGAGCAGAAGCTGCGGCTTAATGAACGTCAACACAATTCAAACTAGGTCTCCATTTCAAAATCTAGATCACTTTGGAGAAAAAATGGACAAAAAAACTCCAAGTAACTTATGGGGGGTTCGACTCGTCAATACGAACTTTTATTAGGGCCAAACGTTCTAAATCGCGAAAAGCTGTTCGTTTTGAATTTTTTTGCTGCCATACAGTTTTCACCAGAGTAAATGTTACTTACATTGAGGAGTGGGATTTGGATTTTGTTACACTCTGTATATGTCTATACAAGTAACGACTCCTCTTTAAGGAGATCTCGTCGCGCCTAGTCGACGCTTCAGGAGACCCGAGGGCTGGTGCTTACTTTGGCCAAAGGATAAGCCTAGCCATACAGCAAGGCAATGCCGCTAGCCTTCTTGGTACTCTGCCGCCCGACAGCGATCTGGCTCAAATATTTTATTTAAATTAGAATGTTTTAGGTTTATTTCCATTTTTATCATTAATTATTATTATTATAAACATTTAAGGTACCTACATAACAAATTAATAAAAGATCAGTCTGAAAAAATGAAGAGAAACTTAAAATACTAACACTAAAAGCACTTTAAAATACGTAATATTAACAATCAAGTTACTCTAAAAAAAAAAAAAAGTAACTTGTTTAGTAGGTAATAATAAAGCTAACTATGAAGGTCAAAATGTAAAATGAAAAAGCCTCCATTGCAAACTCAATTATATTATTCATCAATATTAATTACAATATGAATTATATTGCCGGTAAAAAAATGAATTCTTGTTGTCAGCGCACAGAAGGCGACCGACATAGGAAGCCGTTTTAACCCTTCGGCTAACTTATTAAAATAAAAAACGCAACTGCTTCTACATCGCAAAATATGCTTATTTATTCGAGGTGTTCCTCGAGCGTTCGGGCAAGTCTTTCAATAGGCAAGGGTTCGCAGTCCGCGGTGATACGACGTTTTCCATTGAAAACTTTATTCGAAGATTACGCTGCCTGTATTGAATTGAAACATTTACATTTAACGTAAATAAGCTTTGCTGTGCGGAGTTTAGGCTCAGAAATTCGCTCGCTGGGTTTAATGACATTTTCACTTGCCATCCCGACCGACAGGGGAGGCCGTTGTTTGCGACGAAACAATGATTTTGAAAGTCACTTCTTTCGAATTTGCTATACGCCCAGTGGATTGGACGGAATGTTTTTATGGGACAGTGGAGATTTTCTCGAAAAACTGACAACGCGTAAGCACGCGTTAGCGGGTTTTGCATGTTTAAAAAAATAAATGAAAAATAAACAATAACCCGACTGCTTGGCCTATTAAACTAGCTGGACGATCCTAGATACATTGTTTAATTTGGGTCCAGTTTTTACAGTTTTTCATTTTGGTCTGTTTAGAGATTATTATAATTTTCATGATACTCTCAATTCTGACCATTGGTTAAGAATTTATGAGAGAACATAGAATTTTCAGTACTCAACAAGAATAATCTCTGTGTTTGTAACCTAACCATTGTTTAAAATCTGAACGGAAATTAGGCAATAAAATTCCGTTCAGATTTTTTTTAAAATTTGTAATTGTATTCAATATACCTAACGTAGTCGTGTAAGTAAACAGACTGCCGCGCGATCGAGTTGATCTTGGTAATGCCGGTATACTTCACGAATGAGCATCAGCTTAGGTATAGTCAGATTGTAGAGTAATAATACTAATATTTATCTAGTATGTAACGCAGATTTTAGTTAGTAGACTTAAAACTATGTTAGTACCTGCAGCAAAGATACAATTAAAAACAAAATGTGGCGCTCGTGACCTAGTTGTACCGAGTAATTGAAATAAATCACTTGAGTTAAGCAACAACAGGCGCGGTCAGGTGCAGGATGGGTGACCGTCCCGTGACTACCGCTAGTGGCATTTTCCAAACCCTTCCGTGCTTCGCAAGGTAATGAAAGCGTTGGTGCCGGCTGTCATGTAATGACAGTTGTTAAGCCGTGTCAGAGGCCTTATGGGCGGCTTGATAACTTCTGATGGTAAGGCCCGCCGCTGTCTTACAATCCTCCACCAACCCGGACTTGGCCCTCGTGGTGGAGTATGGCGTAACCTTTCTGCGATGCAGGAAGATACCCGTGCGCCAGCAGTAGAGACATACAAAGGTTTGATGCCGATAGCTAAAGACACAACATGTATTAAAATTACATTTAAAGGTATACATTTAAAAAAAAACAAGGTATACATTTGATGTTAAATGCAGGCTGGAACAGTAACGCATATGGGGTGAATTTAGACGGCCTGCTATCATGCTCAGAGTGCTAGCTCAGCGAACTGGCCTGCACTCTGCTAAGCAGCGATGCGCACCGCTTACGCATAGTAGCGTAAAAACAGTACCGCAACTCTGCAAACGTGCCAGATGTACTACAGAAGCGGGCAGCTCCATCAGCAGCTTGAACACATCATTGTATTGTACACGTAAAACAATGTACTACTTTTGCTCTGAATAGCGTGATTTTTATATCATGGGAGCACCAAGCAATCCTGCGCGATTATATTAGCCCATACATAAGAAAGTTTAATTCAGTAAAACCTCCTTTTGAAAAGTTACCTTTTTTGGCGTTTTACTTCTTTTCTAAGATCTTGTTGCTGGCCGGCATTTTGTTTCATCGCTAGCTGGTTGAGCGTTTACAGTTTTATATATAATGATGTTATTATGAAATTAACATCATTTTAATACGGCACGCACAAATAAATTAATTAGTAAAACATCAGGAGGAAATCGGAGTGCCTAATGTGTTAACATTGCAATAGAAATTGCCACTGTGATTAAGCCCGCTGCTTCGCTTAGCCGAGACTTTACTTATTTATCTGCGGGATAACTGAACGTGGCACTGTTCATCGTATTATAGTAAATCATGAATTGAACTTCTATGAGATAAAGCCCTGGTAGACGAATCATCATCATCAACCCATTATGTCCCCACCGAGGGGCACGGGTCTCTTCCCGGAGGAAGGTATAGGCCATACTCCACAAGGAGGGCCAAGTCCGAATTGGTGGAGGCTTACAAGACTAGTGGCTGGTCTTACTGTCAGAAGTTTTCAGGCCGCACTAAGGCCTCTGACTTGGCTTAACGACTGCCATCTATCGACGGCAGCCGGCACCAACTGCTTAAAGTGCCTAGCGCGGAAGCACCGAAACGCTCTTAAAAAAGTCACTAGCGTTAATCATAGACGGTTTACCCATCCATGCACTGAACGCACCCTGGGTTGCTTAACCTTCGTGATCGTGTAAGATCACTCAGGCAGCCGGGGTTACGAGCGATCGAAATATCGTTGGAGAATTACTAAAAGCATGGCAAAATTTATAGGTAAACTTGAGAGCCGAAGTCGTTAAAATGCCCAAGATTTAGAAATTGACAATGTGATTGAGCCCGTTGCATTGCGTAGCCGAGTTTTTACTTATTTATCTGTGTTTTAATTAGCTTTTCAATGTTTTTACATAGACTTGCCATAGTAAATCACGAATTGTAGTTCTATGATATAGAGCCCTGGTAGACAAACGTCGTTTAGTACAAAATTACTTCACAGGGCTTTTTGTAATTCTTCCGAGCCCAACAATGAACTGAATAAATCACGTCACTGAAATGAATGCGTGAGCCACGTTACGTATTGGACCCAAAGGTCCGAACTCTATGTGAGAATGAAGAATATTTTTTTGTTGTTGCCATAATTGGATTTCATACGCGCGGTTATTCGGACGGGGGCAGCTGTTGACTCATGGTTGTTTGTCACGATACTATTTTGCCGGCGCAATTTTCTATTCCTAGTTTTTTTTTGTTCACCTTTCTATTTCGTTTTAATATTGGAAAATTACGTTTGAAGCGGCCGGTTTTCTGAAAACTAGTTAACGCTATCCTACAGTGGGTTTTGGAGATATTTTTGTCTTTTGATGTTTTTAAAGCGGTGGTAGCGAAGCAGTAGATTCTCGGCTTCTAATTTGGGAGTTCGTGGGTTCAAATCCCGGCAAGTACCAACGACTTTGTTTTCTAACTTAAGTACATTTGTGAAGTTATTGTTGGAATACCACTCGTTAACTGTGAAGGAAATCATCATGAGGAAACCTGAGTGTCAGCAGTGTTCACATACCTCAGCGCTTGAAATTGCCAATCCGCGGTGGGCACGCGTGGTGGTTAAGCCCGTAATCTCTCTCTGAGAGAAGGCCTGTGCCCAACGAATGCGCAACGCCCAGTGGGGACTTCTATAGGAAAATCAAAATCAATTTCGGTCATTGTAATCCTATCATTGCGATTGTGCGGAATTAAATGAATGCTAAGATAATGGGTCGAGATTTTTCTGGTTAATTCTCGGCCTAATCCGCAATCGGCCTGCCGATCAAAAACTACTTAACCAACTTATACAAAACTGATCCCTCGGTTTTTATCGCATATTTTTTATTTGAAACATTTACTTAAGGCGCTCCCTTAAGGAGCAATTCCCATACAAATGTAGTTTGGTTTTTATTTACAATCGACTTACCGGATTGAAACTTTGTCAATACGTTTAGAGAACACAAAATTAAATCGAGGTTTTAAAAATCTATTTAGAGGCTAAAAATTGCACCCATGCCGGGATTCGAACCCGTGACCTCTGGCTATCCGTGCCAGCGCTCTTTCCTACTGAGAACTGAGCTAATGGGCGACTCACCGGCATCACCGATAAAGAGGTTCGAAATTTCACTGATAGGTACCGGTAAGTCGCCCATTAGCTCAGTTCTCAGTAGGAAAGAGCGCTGGCACGGATAGCCAGAGGTCGCGGGGTCACTTTTATTAAAGCGAGTTAGGAAAAGTCTTATTAGGCTACTATTTAACTTTTATTCTCAGTTGCAAGTGTTGGGTAAAGGACCCACTTAAATACTAATACTTAAAACTAATAAAACAAACAACTTAGTCTGTCTGCGTCGACGCCTCTCGACTTGGCAGCCGGCGCCCTCCGGGATGGGTGCACTGAGGTTCGGGGATCCCTAGACTTCCCCGTCTATCCCCAAGAGCTCTTTCCCCAGAAAGCTACCTACCTGCAGTGCACTTTCACGACACCGCGCTTTATCACAATGTATGTCCACTATTTTGGGCGATCCGTCGCCCAACACCAAAACTGTTAACACGGGAGCCGTCCCTGTACTTATCTCGCACTCCACTAGAAGATACAAGCCCGGCAATCCAATTGCCACACAAATTACACGTTTTCCAACCAAAGAATAAGTGGTCAATGTGCCAACTCATCTGACAACTGTCAAGTAGGCTGCGTTCCAAAAACGCGTTCCGAAATCAAACTTCTATTCTAAACAGTAAGCACGATCAAACCTCGATTTAAACGTATTGGCAAAGTTTCATTGAGATCCATTACATAGTTTGTAAATAAAAACCAATTTAGTTTGTATGGGAGACTCTTAAGGGTGATATCTTCTAAAGCTTTGGTAATCTCTTAGCGATTACACTTAATCACAAAACAAAATAGTTATACTTATCGTTAAACACGTTTAAAATTGTATGGATACGTATATCTTAAATAAGTAGAGCTGATCTGCAGTATAAAAATTTTGTCATGCCCTTAACGATAGCCACATTTGCAAACATTAAGATAACAGGAGGCCATTCTGAGAATATGATTTAAAAAACGTAATGCTATGGTGAGCTCCAATAATGGCTATTAAAATGTATAACAATCATTAAGTGCAATCAATTTTTGGAGATGCCTCCGTTAATGTGATATTCGGGCTTTCGTTCAATCTAGTTTTCTTACGTTTTTGGAACATTTTCGAAAATGCTACTGTGTATTAGATATTTTTTCTCTGGAGAAATGAAATAACAAGAAATACCTATATAGTAATACAGGTGCTACAAATAGTAATAATGAGTATATCTTTACATAGTAAAAGATCGTGACTATACCTACTTGTAAGTACATATAGGCACGATCATTTACTATGTAAGCTTGGCTAAGTACCAAAAGGTACATAAATTCTGCATAAGTTCGGGTGGATTAGCACAGAACTCAATGTACTATCCCATACGTTAAAACAAAAGTTTTTTTTTCCTTTATATTACACAACTAGCTGACCCAGCGAACTTCGTATCGCCTAACAGTCGAACCCTTAATTTTTTTTTATTTCTCTCTCCGTAAGAAGAATCCTCGTACTTCAAAGAATATTCTGAAAAAGAATTAGTGAAACCGGTTCAGCTGCTCTCGAGATTTGCGCTTACCAACATATTCAGGAATTAATTTTTATATTATAGACTAGCTGACCCAGCGAACTTCGTACCGCCTAACAGTCGATTCATTATTTTTTTTTATATTTCCCTCCGTAAGAACCATCCTCGTAATTCAAGAAATATTCTAAAAAAAGAATTAGCGAAATCGGTTCAGCTGGTCTCGAGATTTGCGCTTACCAACACATTCAGCGATTCATTTTTATGTTATAGAAGATTTATTAATCTTTCCCGTCTTTCTAATTTCCTTCAGCAACGTTCCTTGCGAGGGAAGTGGAGTCGTCTGGAAGAAATTGCTTTTAGCAATAAGGCCACCAATTGTATTATGTACATTTATAATTATTTTGTATTTGTTGTTTCTCCAGTGTGCAATAACGAATATCTTATATAGGTAGTTATATAGTAGAGCCGAAGTTTGATGTAAGTAATTCATAAAATACCGAGCAGCTGAACAGTGATAAGCTAAATAACAGTGCCCGTGGATATTCTGCGAAATCTGCTTAGCCTAACTGTGCAATTACTGGCAGCCGAATGAAATTATTTTGCGAGAAGTTAAGGGTTCATCTAAAACCTACTCCAACGATCTCGGTGGACTAGGCGAAGTAGAGAAGCCAGTTTCGCTTTAGATAATAATTATCTTTTGAGACTGTTGCTTTTTAGATTATTCATATCTCGTTTATTTTTTTTACCAGACTTCGAAATCTGAGAAAGGTCAGGTTTTTTGAGCGTATGCATGTGCGTATAAGCATACTTACATATATGACGTTTATTCATGACCACGCATCGCGCAGAGGTTAATAAATGAGATTTCATGTGAAGTATGTTGGCGATGCGGGTGTCACACACAAAATGGCAACTTTGGCTGTCAATAAGTTTTCTATTTGAAGCTGTTCAGCTTCAAATAGAAAACCTATTATAAAACGAAAACATCGACAAAGAAAAGGTAAACATCGTGAGGAAACTTATGCTTGTTTTATTTTTACATTTTGATATATGGCGAACTCAGGACGCTTGTCGCTAATCCGGTATTGGAGATGATACTGGAATTTTGAACTGGAATATTTTTTCTCAAAAGTGATCTAGATTGTGAAATAGACACCTAGTTTTACTTATAACGTTCAATAAGCATAGTTCCTGTTTAATTTTGATAACTATTTAATCAGCCCACAAACCGAGCCCACTGCTGGGCATAGGCCTCTCCTCATTCCCGTCAACTCAAGGCTTTCTAGTCTCGTCCAATGTTTCCAAGCCGCTTTTACAATGCCGTTGACGCACCAGGATAGTGGCCTGCCCACCGATCATCGACAATTTCTTGGCTACCATTCAGTGGCTACCTTATTCCCACTGGCCCTGAATGTCAAAGAAATGCCTCGCCCTCTCCATTTTGCCTTCATCATAATTGTCACATCTTCGACATTGTTTTTTGCCGAATATCGACGTTTTGCACTATAAGATACCCAGAATGGCTCGCCCTTATCAAACAAACTTAAACGATAGGTTTTTAAAAACTGTCCTTAGCACGGGGTAGTGCATTAAAAAGTAATATAAACAAGTTTAATTTTACTAATAAATTATGTATTATTACTATTATGAATGGGTAAGTTTGGATACATAGATGTTTGTTACTCAACACCAGAATAGCTGGACGGATTAAAAAAGTGTGCACATTTATAGATTACAGTCCAGAACAGAACTTCAGATACTTTTAATCCCGGAAAAATACAAATCAAACATTTAGACTTCAACAGTCGTGAGCAACTGCCATTAATACATATATCGGACGGTTAAAGGTCTGGGCCGAGTTTCTCGAGAAAACAGCAATTCGTAGTTTATTATGACAATTCGAAGTACATTGCGTACCCGTCGATTTGTTAATCTGTGGGTTAATCGACCTCCATATACCTCGATTTTCATAGTAAACCATAAACTATAGTTCTATGAAACAGACCCCTGAAAGGCCACCTATTGTCAGCCCGGCCGCTCCAAAACTGTGAGGAGTGAATTTTCCTAGCTTCTTGCTCCACTCTGCGCGGACAGGAAACCTCGTTAGAAAGGATATATACCGACTCGATGCATGTTTTTAAATGATTATTAGCTTCCGAGTTAATTCTTCATTTACTGCTCGGATGATGCCAGTCGATAATTGGATTGGACCTGGGGTGATGGCGCCGGCAAAAACATTGCTTTTATACATTTTCTAGACGTTATTACCTTACATGCTGCGTTTACTTATCTAATGTCCATCCAACTATTTACTGTAAACTCATCTCACGTTAACCTAATCGGTTTTTCTAGATAGAATTCCACTGTGCATCGACAATTTGCTTGTTTTTGCTGTTTGCTTGGCATACGGTAATCCGTGAAACAAAAAAGAGCATATATTTATGCGGTAATTACATTTCTAAGTAGAGCAGTTAGAATAGGGATCGGGCAAGCCTGATGCATGGACCTACCTACCTACCTCATGAAGTTTCACTAATCAGGATAGTTTTTGGTACAGTCGACTGCTGGTCATCCCGTTGCAATGTCCTTCCTTAACTCATTTGAATACAGACTACCGCTGATCAACCTTTAGTGTACACATGTGAAGGTAGTAGAGTGACATTTTCATGATAGTTGAACAGTGTTGTCTATAATACTTTTACTACTTATCACTTATTTTTTTTCTTTGTGACACTGCTTGTTCCGATGCTATTTATGTTACTTAGATAAGTAAAAGGAACAAAGTATGTCGTTGTTGGGGGAAGTACGTAATGTAAGCTAGTAAGTGCACTTAGTGATAGTTAAAATAAATATTAAAATTATGTCAGTAAAGTACTAAACGATCATAATTTTGTGAATTAGGCTAAGGCATTTTCTCAATGGGGCCACATTCAAATTAATAATTATAATAATTGTCGCATAAATGACAAAAAATGTCTTTGTTAATATCGTTTATATTTTTAAAGTAAAAGAAAATAATGTATCAACACAGTTGCAAAATAAAATTTACTATTAGGTTTATTTAATTTAATTATGTTCGTAAACTAAATTATTTTTGGGTTCTTATGGGATATGGGAAATGGTCTTTCTAAACTTTTTTTTAAAGCCACTACGAGTATTCTCCATTTCTGAGATATGATTCGTTACCTAACCTTATTTCCTGTTATCAAATATATTGATAGTATTGACAAACAATAGGTACCAATCCGTACCTATCAACCAGCCTGTACTATGCCGACCACACTATTGTGTAAAATAAACTTCCTACGAAAAGGGTTAATAAAAATGAATTCAGACTAATAGTCCACCTTCCTGCTTGATAGTGATCTTTAATACCGGTAAGAGTGGATGAAACATTAAAATCGGAGTCGTCGGAAGTAACCGCACCTTCGTAGCGAAAAAGTTAAAATATGCTCATTATATTCCAGTGCCTTTTCCAGGGACGTATTAAAGGCAAAATAATGAAAAAATAATCGGTAGTTGAGCGATTGGAATCAATCACTAAAGTTAAGCAACAACAAGCGCGGTCAGGATGCAGGATGGGTGATGATTATCCTGTGACTACCGCCAGCGGTATTTTTCTGAGCGCTTTTGGTGCCGGCTGTCACGTTATGGCAGTCGTTAAACCCTGTCAGAAACCGTATGGGTGGCTTCATAACTTCTAACAGTAAGGCCCGCCACTGTCTTACAGTCCTCCACCAACCCGGACTTTGCCCCCGTGGTGGAGTATGGCCTAACATTCTTGCGATGCAGGAAGAGACCCGCACCCAATGCAGTGGGGACATACAAGAGTTGATATCGAATGAAATAATAAAAAACAAAATATTAATATTTGGGTTAATCAAATTATTAACCCAATATTTTGTTCTCTACGAACATGATATCTTTCTTCGCCTTTGTTCGTTTTGTCTGGAAGAAGTGCTATAAAGCTAGTTGGTTGGCAGTTTTGTTGGTTTGTAAATTGAGATAGATAGATAGAGAACACTTTATTGCACAACCAGAAAAATATTACAACCATGATTTAATTCAAGTAACGTTATACAATTGGCGGTCTTATCGCTTAGAGCGATATCTTCCAGACAACCTTTGGATGGAGTGGATTGCATGAAGAATATAGTCGGTACGTGGTGCATGTACATAAATAATTAAATCGAAAATATATTGAGAAATTACTGCTAAAGTAAAAAATTGCCTTAGCCTCTAAATAGGTTTTTAAAGTAAAAAAATTTCTGTCTTCTTCGTTTTTAACAAATCTAACGGAAACTAACTCAGACTAAAATCTAGTGTAATTCCCAATTTACATACCGACAGTCTGTAAATTGGGAATAGGCGTGACGACACTATAAAATAATCAAAGATTTAACTAAATTAGGGGAAAGTACCTACATATTAAAAGAATTTAAAACACTGATTTAGTTGTATAAAAATGAGTTTACCAATATTTTCAATAAAATAAAACATTATAATACTGCTTTCAGTATTTTTGACTGAAACACATCACGCTTAGGTAAAACTTTACCCGTGATTTGTTGTGACTACTAGTAATTACGATGTTTGTTTACCTGAGCGTGACGTCAGATTCGACGCACTGACACCGCGAGCTGTTTTCCTAGAGATTTAAAATAATTTTAGATAAATGGCTTTAACCCTCTTACTGAAATAAAGGTTTTTTTTGTAAATAATAAATGTGTCCCCTAATATTGTGGAAGAGGATTTAAAAATCTTTCGTCATGCTTATTACACTATGTAGGACAGTAGCCCCCACTCAAAAAATGCAATCCAATTGTTATAGTATAAATGGTCTCGTTCCTCATAACTTGTCCGAAGCGTGAAGCCGTACATGTTCGATGCAGCAATGGGCAAAGCTCTCAATTTATATTAGGTTGTGGCCTGATAGAGGGAAACAATAGTACACCCGAGGGGTTTCGGACCGGAACATGTATCTGTAATCCCCTGCCAGCGAAACTTTGAATTTGTTACGTCAAATCTTAGTTAATTATTCGGCGAAGATCTTTAAACAGGATGTGGTTGAAGGTTCGTCCGTAAATATGTTCAACTCTACCTCTAACGTAGGCAAAGTAAATTTGTGCACCTACTATAGATTTACCCAAAATAGAATCGGGTCTGTGTGTGTAGCTATTATTGTTTGTGTTAAATACTTATATTATGAAGCGCTCGTGGCCTAGTCGAACCGAGTGATTAGAATCAATCATGTGTGCTAAGCAACAACAGGCGCGGTCAGATGCAGGATGGGTGACCGTCCCTAGACTACCGCTAGTGACATTTCTCCGAGCGCTTCCGTGCTTCGCAAGGCACGTCAATCCGTTGGTGCCGGCTGTCAGGCAATGGCAGTCGTTAAGCCATGTCAGAGGCCTTAAGGGCGACTTGATAACTTCTGACAGCAAGGCCCGCCACTGTCTTACAACCCTCCACCAACACGGACTTGGCCCCCGTGGTGGTGCCCAAGACCTTCCTGCGGTGCAAGAGACCCGTGCCCCAGCAGTGGGGACATACAAGGGTTGATATCGATCGAACGATCGACTTATATTATTAGTATTTTAAAATTATATTTTAGACTTCCATTTTCATTTAATAGGAAAGAAGGCGGAGTAATTTATTTTGCGAGAAAGTAGTGCCTCACTTGAGGCATTAACTGATTTAAAGTCGCTCAACACGCTATGCTTCGGACTTATTAATGAGACTTCTTTGATGGATCTCTCCAGATGTGAGACAATTCACTGAGGATCTAAGATAACGATCGAGTACAAAGATAATAATAATAATAACTTCCACACAACACAATCACTTGTTCCGGTCCCAAACTAGGATGTCCTGTGCTATGGCAAGGACATGGAAATACATCCAGACTGTGACCTTTGGTGCTGATCCAGTACGGCGGCCTCCAGTGGGAATGGAACCCACGACCTCTGTTTCGGTAGTCAAGCGTGGCAGCCATCGAGGCAGTCAACGGCATCGAGGAAATGGTTCTCGAGTGGAGACCACGAACGGTCAAACGCGTCGTAGAGTGCCCAATGGACATTGCCTAATTATAGGCTGTTAGCTTTTAGAATGTACCTCGGCTACTATCGGATAGTATCAGATATATAGAAATATCGGAACTAATATGACACTAAATTTCGAAATCGGAACTAATGATATGACACTTAATTTTGAAATCAGATGTCGATCATCAGAACGAAAACCGGCGAAAATTGGCGAAAACCGAAGCCTACTCTAGAGCCCGAGGTATATTCTAAAAGCTAACAGACTATACCCACCAGCTCGCTAGACCAACGGTCTAAGACAGATTGCCGTTACCTGCAATTTGCCTTAGTCTCATCCCGAACACATCCAGATGGAGATGGTCGGTGGCAGGCACAAGTGGCGTGCCTTGGAGCTCTCTCCAGCAGTAGACGAATATGAGCTGACTTATTGAATAAAACAGGACGTATTCATTTCCGTTCCCGGAACCACCGTGCGTGCATGCAACGATTTATGAACGTTGATGAAGCGAAGGTGATCTGTCAGGATCGTGGCAAGTGGCAGTCCCTGGTCTCTGCCTACCCCTCTGGGATATAGGCGTGAGGTTATGTATGTAGGACGTATTAATATTTCTCTAGGAAGCTCCATAATATTTTACAGAATCTAAGGAGTATTTTATTGTACTCACACAAGTAAACCCCGTTCACTCAGTGATACAATGCACATGAAGTACTCGTTTACATTTGACCCAAAGTTAAATAAGCTATGAAGGCGCCATTATATGTAGATGTAAGGTTAGTACGGACTCTCGTTTACCGCAGTTAAACTTGTGATTGCATCCTCCGCAACTTTGAGCTGCGATACTCGTACCTTTTGTGATCACTCCGCTTTGTGTGCCCCTTTACCGAGCGCCATGATTAACCACAGCTAGGTAAACATATATCGTCTCTACTGCTCTGGATATAAAGGCTGAAATGGGAAATTTGCCGTGCGCTTCGCCGCGCCGTGTACCAACTCTCTCAGTCGGAAGTGCACGTATGCATCACGGATTTTCGAAATTGTTGACTTTTACTCAAACCGATTGGGTAGGCCGTTTTTGTGTTGCATTTTCAGGTCAAAGAGACAAAACATAACCAGTAAAGCAATAGCTTTGAAAATAGTTTTTCTTTGTTGCCGTACGATACCAGTCCTTCAGCGCGAGGACAAGTTAGTAATCCCATTGTCTCTTGACAGATGTGACAGCCAGTCTACCTAAACGTCAATTTAAATTGCAACCACGGGCGACGACAAAATCTGACGCTGATGGCGAAGGCGATAATCCTTAGCGTCTCCGACCTGAGGACCTATCTCGAATCACAATGTAGCGGCCAAGACAATATAGTAATAAATCTGTACCCAAAACACGAAAATAGGTCACGATATGTTATTGTTTTTTTTAACTAATCAAATGAGCCCAAACATGACGAGCGTAATACGTTGCGTAGGAGCTTCTATGACCGCGTTCATTATCAAATTCTGAGCACCACACAAGGTTATAGTTTTTACCAAGACAAATCAAAGAAGCCCAAACATTTTTGGTCATTTCTATGCTCAACTTCTCCAGCTTCATGAGGCCATGGTGTCATCGAACTTACGCAGTCATACCGAACTAAAACTCTATCGCCACCTCTGTCTACGAGTATACAGTCCCTGGGAAATTATCCATATTATCCTTGCAAGATTTGTGAGCATATAAACTTATGGGATATGAGCATAATTCAAAGCTTTAAAAATATGTTTCATTGTGCGCCAGAAAACATTTACGAAGATGCAATTTTTTTTTGTATGTCCAACAGAGGACGAATGCGGGATGATTGATATCCGATACATTCGGTTTGCAATGGGTCCTCTGAGTTAGACACCTTCGCGAGACTAACGAAGTTCCTGTGATCCCCTCCTCCGCCACTCGTAATTGAGTTATTGCTTGCCGTCTCACGTCTTACGTGGCTCCGGTTAAATAGTGACGCGATGCACTTATATTCGATTTTGGTTAGACGTGTCGTGAACTGTCGCTGAAACTGTGACAACGACGGGTTAATGACGCAGGACGTTGTTTGGACACAAACATGATCGTTTCAAAATTCTAGTCTAATCTTTATTTACTTTATTTACGTCGGAGCGTAGACAAAGCCTTCAAGCACCTCCACCATTCGACATATATATAATTCTACTGTGCTTGTGTATGTCACTGAACTCCTCCTAGACGGCTTGACAGATATGAATGATTTTTTATTCGTTTGGGTGGCACCCTGGATGGTTTAGATTCACAAATCAGCCCGGCAGATGGCGCTGAATGCAAGACAATGTCTGTTGAGTCTGCAAGTGTTTTATGAAAATCTCGTGTCACATTGTCGAGCTTATCGAACTTACTTTATCGAACTTGTGGCACGAGATTGTTATCGAACTCCTCCTAAGAGGCTTCACCGATTTTTATGATTTCTTTTTGTGTATATTTGTATATTCGGTCTGAGAAAAGATTGTAAGCTAATTAATATGACAATACCAAGGATTTTTTAATTCTTGGGCAATACCTACAACGTTTGCGGTGTCAGCTAGTAACTATATAAAATGGTTTGATTTTTATAGAGACGAAGAATTAAAATTCTCACCTATGCCCATAATTAAATTGGTCAATCATTAAGGGGCCGTATAAATTAGCTAATAGCGCGCAACATTAAACGACTTACTTACATTGTTTCGTTAGATCGAACATTTTAGGTTTTTTACTGTCATAATAACGCGAATTTCACATGGGGTATATACGTCGAACTTTTACATTGCCTGTTGAAATCTTTGTAAGTAGGTATATTATTAAAACTATTATGATCTTAATTTAATTGTGTAATTTGCACAAATGTGCAAACCAAACACTGTAGGTAGGTATAGTATTTTCTAAGGTTAACACGAGCAGTAGACATAATTAAAACAGTTTTTATACGGATTTATGCTCGTTTATTAAATTTTTTTACAATTTTCCAACGTTTCGGCACTTTTTCAGGTGCCGTGGTCCCGGATGACTGAGGTGACGGGCGTCTTTGAGAAAGCATTAACGGTTAGTTTACTACCCTCGCCCAAAATTACAAAACTTAATTATGAAGTTACGTTCCAAAATAGGCAAACCAATTATTTTTATATAAAGTCAACAATATTGATTATTAGTAATTGAAGTTAAAATAAAATTTATAAACTAATTACTTTACATGAACTTAAAAATACTGATTATTAATTGAAATAAATTTTTTTTAACTCTACAGTCACACTTCTAGCAAGGGGGTCTCATGCACTTAAGCACTGGTTCCCATGCTACCGGTATGTTCCAACCACCATCTCTGTTAAAATTTGGATGCCGGCGGATCTCTATTGCTAGAATGATACGCGTGGCAATAGAGATTTTTTCAATTTCAATTTCAATTTCCGCAACAAATGACCGCACACCGTAAATGTTGAGTCCGCGACAGGGACTCGGAGGACATTTTTTGATATTCAGAGACTATTGTCCCTTGGGGACAAAAGTCCCTCGTCTGCGCAGGCATTAGATAGATACATAGATATAGATATAAATCACTTTAAGCTTATTAAGCCACGCCTTAATAAGCTAAACATCTCTACCGTTTCTTAAGTATCAATACATTAAACTATTACTAATTAGCAAAATATCAACTTTATTTACAAATCTGATTACCGTAACTGATTAGAGTGCGCGCGTGTAAAGGCTGTCGACTAGACGTGCTTTTTTGAATAAATGCTTATGTTCGATGCTGTAGAAACGGTTTTCAATATTTGTCTAATCGCCATCGATCAAATTGATTCCACTGAAATTATGCGTTTAACTGGCCAAATTAAATTACTGTGCACTGCATGCATGGCATATGCAATTTCCTAGCGATTATCAATATGCTAGTCCCTCGCGCGACGAGTGTTCTCCGCAAAAAGCCGAATAAATATCGCGTAAATAACTCAGCGCCCACTCTTTATCTTTAATGGTAGTCGCCTTGATGGAAATTCAATTACTCGAATGTTAAGAATAAATTATTTAAGTAATTTTTATTTATTAGTTTGGTGTCTATTTAGAAATAAATGTCTATCTTTTTATATTCCGTAAATTCTACAGCGGTGGTAGCCCATTGAGTAGAGCAACGGATTCCGAAGCGAGAGACCCAGGTTTGATTCCCAGGGCAAGTGTGACTTTGTTTTCTGAAGTTGAAGTAGCAATACCACTTGCTAAATGTGAATTAAAACATCGTGAGAAAACCTGAGTGTCTGAGATGTTCATATCAGCTCTTGATGTTCATAGCAGAGGTGGGCACGCGTGGTAATTAAGCCCACACTCTCTCTTTCTGAGAGAAGGCCAGTACCCCCCAGTTGCTCTAGAAGTATATAGGCTACATAAAAAAATCTACTGAGGCGAAGGGCGCGGGCCGAGATCGGAAATAATGCGCACCAAATACTGCCTGGGTAGTACGACGACTTTTCAGTGCATACATTGTCAAATTTTGACATTCAGCGCCATAAGTAAGATGCGTGTCTTGCCATCGTACTGCTCATGCTGAGCGATTCTAGTCGTCTGTCAAATTCCATACTAATTTCTCAGAGTTAGGCGATAGGAATCGCTTCTCATCTAGAAGGTAATCTCTGAAATTCCTTATTCGATTTCAAAAAGTATTTAACCAGAAGGGACATCAATAAA
Organism: Yponomeuta sedellus; assembly: GCA_934045075.1. Lineage (NCBI taxonomy): Eukaryota > Metazoa > Arthropoda > Insecta > Lepidoptera > Yponomeutidae > Yponomeuta > Yponomeuta sedellus. Next base: position 14,312,352 of record OW203724.1, read on the forward strand.
AAGATAAAGGTTGATATTAAATCGACTGTCCGTCGATTGAATCCCGTGACTAAAATGAACGGTGGTCTAATACCGTTTTAAACTTTTGAAACTCTTCCTCAAGGAGCAATTCAAACGTTGTATTTTCATTTACTAACGAAATTGCATTTAAACTTTGCCAATACGTTCGAGGTCTGATCATGCTTGGAATGAGTCGTTTTCGGCACAAAATCACAAAGCATAAATCAAATTTTGCTTAACACAGATTAATTTTGACAGCCGTATTCCGGTTGTTCTATGCCCACGCCGCCTGTAAGCATAGCGCTATCTATATTATTTTCATTTTTTTTATTTTATTTTTATTTATTCTATCATTTGCTTTGTGAATTTATGCTGAAAACGGTTAATTCTAAGCTTGCTCAAATAAGAAAACGGCTCACTCATCAAGAAGGAATTATATTATGTAGCTTTAGAAGTTTTTTTTAGAATTTCATTTTGATAACTTTATTTGCAATTCCAAGCACGACCAAATCTCAATTTGTATCTTTTGAACATATTGGCAAAGTTTCATTGCGATCCGACATGCATGACGTTTGTAAATAAAATCAGAACTACGTTTGTATGGGAATTACTCCTTGTGACTGCGCCTTACGGAATAGTTCGAATATCCCATCACCTTTAGAGTCGCCAGCATGTCAATCTTTATAAGCGTGCACTCTGTTCACTTGTGTTCCCGGCGCCTTTGCAAGTGAATTGTAATGGGTAATGTAAATGGGACCGGGCCTGTTTTATTCGTAGCTTATTACGACAATTCGATGTAAAGACTTCTGTTGTCGACTGTGAATGAATGAAGGAATGAATGAATGGAAATTGTACTAAAAACAAATTTGTACAAAGGCGAGCTTAATACTACATAGTATTTTCTTCCAGCTAACCCACGATAATGCGGACAGTGGAAGGGGTAGTGCCAGTAAACAATATAATATAGGAGTGATTTATTACATAACCGAGGGTAACTAAATAATACAAATATAATTTGACTATGCCTGAGCTAGTGGACCTACACTGGCCAGCCTACCGAACTCTAATACAAAGTCAACATAATAAATAGTGTCGCCGCCGCCGTCGCCACTGGACTCCTCTTGCGGGGGGGCTAATGGCGACACAGCACGCGACAGCGCAGTGACCATTGGCCGCTGACGCGGTGCCTTTTTTTCACTGCAGTTTTTCATTCGAAAATGTCATCATGGCCGTTCGTTTCCGAAGGGTTGAGTAAACTCAAGGGAGGTGGAGGTTCTTTGAGCGGTCGGTTGTGTGGTCTAGGAATGGGAATGGAGGTAATTTCTCATGTGGGTACTGCGATATCATTGCGATGTAAAACCTAACTGCAAAGTAGGTACTCGGGGCTGCAAGTGATGCAAATTACTTCAGCTAGATCTTGCTGCCTGTACGTAATACAGAGAATATTGTAAAGAGGTTCGAAATTTCACTGATGCCAGTGAGTCGCCCATTAGCTCAGTTTTCAGTTGGAAAGAGCGCTGGCACGGATAGCCTGAGGTCGTGGGTTCGAATCCCGGCATGGGTGGAATTTTCGCCTCTAAATCGTTTTTTTTTAATGCACTAACCCGTGCTAAGGACAATTTAAAAACCTATTTAAAAATTATTATAGGTTTTAAAAAAATGTCCTTAGCACTAGTTAGTGCATTAAAAATAATATAATTTCTTTTATGGCAATTGTTGTTGCAATGTTTATTTGGTTATTGAACTTTAAGGCGTTACGTGGTGCTAACTAGCACCACATATGGAAAGAAGTCATAATGGTTGAGTAAACTCAAGGGAGGTGGAGGTTGGGTTGATTTTCTTTTTTGTTTTGTTCTTCGAGCGCTCGGTTGTGTGGTCTAGGAATAGGAATGGAGTTAATTTATTTTCTGGAAATTGTTGTTGCAATATTTTTTGGTTATTGAACATTAAGGCGTTACGCGGTACTAACTAGCGCTACCTATGGGAAGAAGTCACAAGGGTTGAGTGAATTCAAGGGATGTGGAGGTTGGGTTGATTTGCTTTATGGTTTTGTTCTTCGAGCGTTCGGTTGTGTGGTCTAGGAATAGGTGGAGTTAATTTATTTTCTGGCAATGGTTGCAATGTTTATTTGGTTATTGAACTGTTACGCGTCGCTTACTAGCGCCACCTGTAGGAAGAAGTCATAAGAGTTGAGTAAACTCAAGGGAGGTGGAGGTTGGTTTGATTTTCTTTTATTTTGTTCTTCGAGCGGTCGGTTGTGTGGTCTGGGAATAGGAATGGAGTTAATTTATTTTCTGGTAAATGTTGTTGCAATGTTTATTTGGTTATTGAAATTGAAGGCGATGCGCGGTATCCTCGTAATCTTAATAAATATAGCAGCTCTTTTTAAAACCTACTGAAATGAACGTTTAAAAAGTAGTTTTGCCAAAAAATAAAATTTTTAGCGGAAATCGATTAAAGTCCTAGATTAATGACCCTAAGTACTAGACTGTAGTAAGTTCTAAAATAGTTGTCGAATAGATGTTCACTTTTTGAAAAAACTTATTACAAGGCAAGTTATAATTTTTCTTCCATTGGTGGCGCTACTCAGCTCCAAGTAGCGCCTTAATGTTCGCGATCTTTTCGATTCAGTTAGTTTTAATTTTGATGATCTATTATCCTAACTGGTTATTATTTTAGCTTCACAATTTCTATATCTATATGCAGGTAGTGTAGGAAACTGGTTGTTATGTAACCTTATGCTCATAATGCTAGTGTAAAGTAATTTTGAAAATTATTCCGACACAATAAAAATAACCTGAAGTCTATCCAGTGTAACATTCATAATAACTAAGAATTAATGTTCGCCGTAATAGGATAGGAATAGGACCCAACACTTTGTTATTGTTTTATCTTTTTTTTAATACACTCGAAAACGCATTAGTTCACGATGTAATATTGCCTTAAAGCTGTGGCATGGAGCATGCCAATATCGGCGACCACCAGTGATTTATGAGACCAGTTTTGCCCAAATTCGAAACAAAAACTCGATATCGTTCTAGCTTTTATAAATAAATCTCTGTGACGGAATTCTCGACGAGCTTATAAATAAATACTCATGCAGCGAAATTTCGCGGTGTGACAAGTTAACGATGCTGTTTCTAGTTTTTCTGCTAATCTAAAGAAGACGCATCATGCACTCTTTGAGCGTGAGGCCTTAATCACAGTCCATTTTACCTCGAGGTCCCGAATTTTGACGTTGACGATGGCGATTAATCATTCGACTTGTTTATTTTTACAAATTCACAGAGGTCCTAATTTACGTAGAACCACAACCATGGAGTTTAAGAGCAAAACCTTAATTGGACTGGACCATCCGCTATTGGAACATTGAAGAAACCATTTAGTGACTTGATAATAAAAATCAACAATGCGTAGAAAGGTACAGACTGTCTTGTATTCGATTCTTTAAACTGCAGCTTGGTTTTACGCGTTCACGAAGAAGTGAGTAGTTATAAGAAAAGCTATTCAAATTGGGGTTTTGGTCCGGGGAATATTATATGTTGTGGAGTAAATTGTTTACGGGCATCATTAAAATACATTTCCATTCAAGCCGAGACTCGAAACGGCCCGATTATGATCTTTATCTTTATAGGGTTCAACAGATCCCAATGGAAAACCCTAAATCGAAACCCAAAATACTAACAGTCTTATTTACAAAACCACGTCTTTCCTTGGGACACTCCTCAGAGGTAGTTTAAAGGTTTTTTCACGAGGTATGCCTTCACGGTTAGCGAATAGTATATTGCTACTATAACTTCGCAAATGTAAATAAATTGGATTATTTAAGCTGCCTTAAATTTTAACATTTTACTAAGGTTGTGAATTAAGTCACTTTGCCAAGCGATTCCCATTAAAATGTAGATTAATTTTTATTTACAAACGATATGCCGGATTGCAATGAAACTTCGTCAATAATTTTATATGTCACAAATCAAGGTTTACTCAATCGTATTTAGAATTGGAAACAAAGTTTTGATAACTTGGTTTCCAATTCTAATTACGAAATATTGAATTACGTACGGAACCCTTGTTCCTTGGAAAAAAAGCTTAAATTGAACATGCTTTAACGAAAAGTATATGCAGTGAAAACAAAACTAAATGAATCGTTTGGAAACATAACCATCCTCTATAATTTTAATAAATAACTATTTCGATACGTTTTGTCTGCCCCCTTAACTATAAAAAATCTAAATGGCCTCGGAATTTAAATAAAAACATGAAGAGCTCGTTCGATGTAAAATTAAGTTGTACCGCAGCTGCGCAATTGACATTTTATACAAGACTATATTTGATCGGTGTTTAGGCAACTGCTTCGTAAGTTAACGGTAACACAATTGATTATCAACACTGAAGTCGTGGGTTCGATTACCATTGGGGCTAATTTCGTCGTTTTCTATACATATTTCTATTCGACGAGGACTCGTCTGGTTAGCACATGGCATCCTAGGATGCCATGTGCTAACCTGCATGTGCATGTAACAAAAAAAAGTACAAAATATTAAAAAAATCTTTTATGTTCTATTAAAATGATTACATGTGATCTTGCTGAGTGAAAGTTATTCTAAAAAAAATTACTTTTTCTGTTTATTTATCGATTTATATTGCATTGGGTTATTGGAATAATTAGAAAATGTATAAACTAAGTGTAAGATGTAAGATAATTTTAGAAAAGATGGTCAGGGTGAAGTTTTTTCTCGCTACTTTTTTCTAAACTATAAACTTCGGCCTTCAGAGGCGGCGGTTAATATAGTACATTGCTATTCAGTAAACAGAATGTATTTTTTGGGTTGATGTAAATTATTCAATTTTCGTATATCGATAAACTACTTCGAACATGCAAAAGTTTGAAACTGTCAATAAAGACAATTTTTATTTTTATAGTGGTTTCATTTATCCGTACCGAAGATTCAGTTTTCTGGTTATCCATTTTTAACGCCACACCTGTATAAAAAGAGAGGACATTTTGCAACGAAATTGTACAGATACATTTTGAGATCACCATTAAAAAAACAAAAAGAGGAAAATAAAAGAGATCATGAAAAAACTCATTTGTCTAGTAACAAAGGTGTCCGAAATTAAAGTAGAAGCAATGATTTTGATCAGTTTTGAATGGTTTCCAACTTGCCACCCGCACTTGTGGAAATGCTGGTGTGTAAAAATGCATGTGGCGAGCCAGGAAGGTGGAGGCAGTCTGGGTATGAGGCCACACCCACAGCGACGCCCGCTCATTTTAAATTGTAATAACAATTTATTATTGTGTCTCTGTGCCGCCTCCGTCGAACTCGCCGCCATTTTATCGATCATTGCAATGCGATTGGGGGGAAAGGGGTTATTGTTTCAGTTTTCTTCTGCTCTTGAACGTAAAATAACATATACTCACGCCTGTGTCCTGAAGGGGTAGTTTCTGCCAGTTGCCACAATCCAACTGCTTTCGCTTTATCAGGATTCTTTAGTCGTGCATGCATGCACGCGGATACATTTTATCTTGCCCTTTGCTAATAAATCCCGTATTTGGTCGAAGTATGTCCGCCTGGGATGGCCCTTGCCGGCCTTTCTACCAACATTCGCCCAACATATAAGTTTCGTCAATCATTTTCCTTCATCTTCTCCATATATCCAAACCAACGTAACATTCCATTCTCAATTCTAGTCACTGGAGAATAATTTTGGGAAAATCGTGCTGAAATCCTAGTTTGGAACCTGGACAAGTGATATTGTTTGGTGGAAGTTACGTAATACACTACTTTTCTTTTTATTAGGAAATATCGAAAAAAAAAAATATTTTATTTTAATTATTATACATTAACATAATTTTACAGTTCATGTAATAAAAAGGCTAGCAAACTAGAAATTAAATAAATAGTGTGATGATGATGTCCAAATATGGAACGGGAGCAGAAATGAGGCCGATATAAGTGTATGCGTAAACTTTGTTTTCAATGCTTTTTGTCGCAGACCAGGGTTCAAATCTCCTTGGATTTACATGCGGCAAGAGGTCACCCTCTTTAAGTTTTGAGTCCCCATCGCGAATCAAACACAAACGTTAAAGATTGACGGAAGACCACTTTTCGTGTTAGTTACCTATAGCAACACGATTCCCCTAAAATACTGCTCAAAAGGGGTTTTAGTATTTCTCTTTACAGCAGTCCATTTATACCGCATTTAATTCACTTATGTTCTATTCTATTTCCACATAAAGAATTTAGATTATGTTTTTCGAATGTAAATGCACAACGTAAAATGAAAATGAAAGCCGCTGCCTTCGGGCCGCAGTGTAGTAGGTAGAGAAGAAGGCAGCGAAAAAAACTCCACTCGGACCATCTTTTCTCAAGTCATGTTAAACCTAAGCGGAGTTTTTTTATTAAGAATTTATACATAAAAGTGTTTATGTTAATTTATTTAACGTATCAATAGCGACCTTAGTGGGTGGGTAAGTAACTATTAAACAAATAACTAATTAAAAGTAACTATCAAACGATTTTCAGAAGATTGACGGTTCATCATCGATTTCTCAAATTCTCAAACATTTGCAGTCAATCGACTTAAAAATAATTGTAAAAATTTCATGCATTATAAGTTAAACGTTCTAGATTATAAGGCGTCACTCGTAACTTGTGGCGTTATAATTTGTATTACAGATGTGGATGGGACGTTTTGTACCACGTGACTATTAGATTGACTTTTTTGACAGATTGTTTTAGGAGAGGTATTATGGGAAGAGAAATATTTTCATACCGGCTTTTATTTTATTTCTTGATGTGTGATCTTGATTTAAAAAAAGTCATTTATTGCAATGCTTTTTTTATCGGTCCCTGGGCTGTTTCGTTTGGTTCATGGTACACACTTGGGCTTAAAAGCGAAGTCAGTAAGTCTATCTTCGTTTCGCTGTTATAATTTTATTTGTCCAACTTGAGACACGCTGTCCTTAATCCTTAACCCTTTTGATTTGGAGAACTGTACACAGCTAAGTGAAGGGGCTTATAATTTGGGCCATCAAATCCAGGATAAGTTTGAATGAGTTAAGAAACTGTACTGTTATGTTTTGTGACCGGTGTGACAGGCGTAGGTTATAGATATATAAATAAAGAACATTTTAGTGTGCGTAAAAAAGATTCATCCTAAAACGAACTCGTATCTTAGCGAAAATCCTAGGTCGACAATATTTTCGTTAAAAGCCTAGCAGCTGTTTTAAAGATCGATGTTTCTTGATAAGATAACCACACACAACACAATCACTTGCCATGTCCAAAACTAGAGTACCCTATGCTATGGTAATCAGGCAAATATATCACAAACATGGTATACAATTCACTCAGACTGTAATTTGTTAAATGTGTTGCGGTCCTCAATGGGAATCGAATCCATGATCTCCGGCATCGTATGGCAGTCAAGATTTTTATGTTTAAGTTTGTATGTATGGTTTAATTGCGGCTTAGGTATCCATGGAATTTGCATCTGATACAAATCATTGGAATATTTCCATGCCTATCAATTTGTGTCGTAAATTTTACTTTATTCTTTACTAATATTTTTCCAATAAAGTAACCTGTTAGATTCAGCAGAAGTGTCTTCTATTATTGCAGTAAAATTAAAATTGTAAATGTAAATGATTCTGCTGAAGCCCCCGTCTTTCGAAGGGTTAAGATGCTTTCACAACTAAGTGTACTCGCAACGATTGTTTGGCAATCGGATTTCCGTTGAATTAAATTTAAATTGTTAACGATTTCCTATTAAATACAATCGGTCGGCGTAATGCTTCGTGGCTTAGTAAGAATTCATTAATTACTATAGAGAAGGTAACTTTCTGTTGTACACAAAAAATAATAATAATAAGGTTGTCAGGATGAGATTGCTTTTAGCGATAAGACCGCCGATTGTACACTACTAAGAACTTGATACTAAGTAGGGATCTTATCTCCGAAAATTACTGCTATGTCATAATATTAATAATAGATAGATAGAGAACACTTTATTGTAGGTACATAAAAATGGAAACTACACAGATATTTCTTAATCTAAGAGTAAAGACGGCGGCCTTATCACTAAAAGTGATCTCTTCTAGACAACCTTTGGATGAACTGGACTAATACATTTTAGAAGGAAGTAGATGTACAAAAAAACAGAAAATTATATTAATTTTAAAAACCTATTTAGAGGCTAAAAATTTCACCCATGCCGGGATTCGAACCCGCAACCTCTGGCTATCCGTACCAGCGCTCTACCAATTGAGCCAATGGGCGACTCACGGCATCAGTGAAATTTCGAACCTCTTTACAATATTCTCTGTATTACGTGTATTAGCCTCTAAATAGGTTTTTAAATTTGTTCCTTAGCACGGGTTAGTGCATTAAAAATAAAAATAGTGTAATTATATTAATGCTTTATTTATTTATATCTTGCTTACTTTAAATAGGATACAGACTAAGTCTATATCCTATTAAAGTTCGTAATTGGTATTACGAACCAAGGAGATTCCTTGATATTAAAATTAGTGTCCCACGAGTTCAACACGTTACGTCAATAGGTGCAACCCCAGTCCTCTCACTAGGAAACCCTGTGTGGAGGAAACTAGTGAAACGAACTGGTTTTTGAATATGAATTCAGTGATTCTGAGGACTAGAAGAAAATAAAGGAGAGAAAAGAGAAGCCTTGAAACCTTAACTTTTAATTTTAGCACATAATAGTGGGTATTCGTATCGATCCTTTGTATGCTGGGGCACGGGTCTCTCACTGCATCGCAGGAAGGTGAGGCAATACGTGTCAGAAGTTATCAAGTCACCCATAAGGCCTCTGACATGGCTTAACGACTGTAATTACGTGACAACGGCTTAACATGCTTTGTGAAACACGGAAGTGTTTGGAAATATGCCACTAGTGGTAGTCACGAGAGGGTCACCCATCCAATAACTGACCGCGCCAGTTGTTGCTTAACCCGAGTGATTGATTCCAATCGAGTTACAGTTCGAATAGGCCACGAGCGCTTCACCTAATGGTAGGTGTATCTATATTTTTCGCGCTGCCTTTTTCTCCACTACAATACGCCCCAAAGGCAGCTGTTTACATTTTACATTGTACATTGACATTCAGCAAACAGAATGTAAATTCTTTACGTTGAAATAAATTGATTACATTTCATTACATATTAAAATTAAATTAAAGGCACTCTTAATAAAATTACATATTAAAATTAAATTAAAGGCACGCATAACGTGTTCTAGGTATACTCAAGTAATGTAATATAATGCAATATTGGCCTTTCGCATCTACGTGATGAGATGATTTATACAGCGACCAGTGGCATCTTTACTCACACTAGATGGACGAAGTGACCACTCGGATGCTTTAGTGCCTGGGACATGGTTTTATAGATGATGTAGGCTTGCCCAGCACCTATACCATCATGACAGCTTAGCCGGCCTAGCCCACAGGAAAGAAGAGTCAATACGTGTGGAGCCAACCAAGCCGCGGGTTTCCTCACGATGTTTTCTTTCACCGTTAGCGTGTGGTATATGCATACACAAGTAGTTTGCATCAAAACATTGTTCTAAGCACACGTAACGCAGAAACACGGCAATAAACGCCGCCATACATCACCGGGATCTCGCGAATAACGCAACAATAACTCAAAGTTATTTAATTATCGCATCGAAAAACTAATCCGACGGGATGTGGGCGCGCGACGCGTGTAGGCTTGGAAATTACGCACCCTGTGAATCTTTGTATCTTGCGACGACAGGGTCGACAGGTGGCGTTACTTGTCGCGTGGTACGTACAGGGTGTCTTTTTTAGATTTTGGGAATAACACGGAAGTTAAAATTTGCAAATATTAACGCCCTCGGTGGCGCAGCGGTTTGGGACGGTGTCTGTAAAATCGTATGTCTCGGGTTCAATCCCCGGGTCAAACTAGGAAACGAACTTTTCTAGTTTGTCTCGGGTCTTGGATGTTATCTATGTATTTATTGTATTAAATCTATCGTCGAGTACCTATAAAACAAGTCATTTAGTTGTACTTAATATAAGGCTAACGAGATTTGTGTAATATGTCCATGAATATTTATTTATTTATTATTTGTTACATAGTTGCTTTTAAGCAATAAGGCCGCCGGTTCTACTATGTACCTTTGTAATTATTTTGTATTTGTTGTTTTTTTCAGTGTACAATAAACAATATTCTTATCTTATCCTGGATATTAGATCAGTATGGGTATAGGTGTTCGTTGGTCTTGCGGTATCACGTCTGTTTACGTGAGTTCGATTTTCACTGGGGGCCGACGTACATGTGTAAAAGTGGCCTCTTTCTAAGGCCATTATCGGCATCAAATTTTTTTAAATACAAGTAGGCTCTAGATTTATTTTTATCTTTGTGATGCCCTTGCTTGGTTACCTTAGGACAAGTTATCGTAGTTTGGGACCGGCAAGGGATTGTGTTGCGTGAAACTTATTTACTTATATTATTGCGACAATTGTACTAAGGTATGCATACTCGTAAAAGTTGACAGGCGGCTACTTGTAAATGGAGAGTAAAAGAGGAAACTCAAGGAAAAACTCACTAATAGGGAGTGAAAGAGTAATGGTCTCAGTTAAAACGAATATAGTGGAGACTGCTGCCAAAGTGTATGGAGTCAGACTGGTAGAGACTGAATGGAAAAGAAGCGAAAGCTACTTGGTGGGATAAAAGTGTTAAAGAAGAAGTGAATGAAAAGAAAATACCATAGCGAGACATTTTAGCAATGAATTCCATCCAAGAAAGGCAAGGAATTAGTAATGAGGATTTTCATCCTCACTAGTAATGCCTTGATCTTACACATTTTCATGTGATAAGTTCTAAAGATAAGAATAATGTGATTAATATGAAGGTGAATAATGTATTGAAGAGGAAAAGGAATAAAAAGAGAGAAAAGTATGGTAGGAGATTCTCACGAAACTTCAATATGAAAGTGTTATAAAATTAAGGATGAGAATGGCTCCATGGATCTGTCACGATTGTAGCAAGTGGCAGCCCCTGGTCTCTGCCTACACCTCTGGGATACAGGCGTGAGTGTGTGTGTTATTTATTTAATTCTATTATAATGGGGTAGTTATACTAAAGCTCCCTGTATAAGAAAGCTATACTTCAAAGGAGACTGCACAGCGCTACGCTGTCGCGCAGCAATATTTATGCGCAAAATATTAACTCATGAGACAGGTATTAACTAAACTCGCATGTGTCTTTACCCCCTGCAATCTCTGAGCACGATAAGAAAACGCAATACTCGCAGGAAATAATTTGAACTATTTTGACAACCATACATTTAAAAGCTGGTATGCACTCTCTTTACGTAGAGTGTAGACGTAAAAAACAGAGTTCCTTACCGCTATTAATATAATATTACATAAGTATTCAGCAAAGATCTGTATTCTTTCATTCATTCGGTGCCCTTTATTATTATTAAATTCTTTATTGTACCTGTAAAGATTGTACAATTGGCGGGCTTAATACTAAATAGTATTTATTCTAGCCAACCAACAGGTGACGTGTAGGAGGTGGCCGTAGTCAAATGGTGAGGTGATATTTTTCTGGAGTCCTTGATGTCACTTGACTATTTTTTATTATTTTTACTGTTAACAAAAAGTACGTTGCTCTTATAAGGACAGACACTCAGACCTTACACACTGACATTCAAACCTTATCAGTCGGTATTTACAGAATATATTCCATTACGTACCTATTATTTCTGCTGCAAGATCCAATAAACAACGGTTGCTAGTGCTAATATTCTGTTAATTTACTATTCTGTTTCAAAGTTCCTCCTCAAATAACGCCTATACTAAACTCCAATAATTGGCTTAACATGGCTAACAGAAGAAACTTGAACGTTCACTTCAATCCCGAATAGATCAAAATCTAGCTGCTACCAATTCTGCATTGCTCAACAAAGCATCTTCTTCTTCTTCTTTCATTCTTCGCATCAGAAGTGCTGGAACGATTTACCACCGCCTCTAAGAAACGCAAAATAAAAATATACATTTAAATAAATTGCTAAATATGGCTCCTATCTGTGCATAAGTGTTCCAGTAACTGGAGGATTGTTGCAAACGACAACGTCGGCGAATAACTACTTCTCTGCTTACTCGTGGTAACATTTCATTTTTATACCTAATTGTACGGGTTACGGGTTAGCACGGGTTAGTGCATTAAAAATAAAAATAGTATAATCATGTTTTTTATTTACTAAGAATAAGTGTAGGAAATCCCGGCGGAGGCAGAAAAACAGCATTAAGCTGAGGCTCCGACCATTTCAAAAAAAATGTGAACTAAATTATGTATTCGTATCATAAGCACATTTGTTACTTTTGAATACAGTTCCTTTTATTTATTTTATTTTATTTATTTACAGCTTTTTCATACACATTTGAAGAAATGGAGAAAAAAATATATAGTGAGCTGAGAACTTCCATTAAAACACAGGCACAGAAAGAAGAAGAACATAAGAACTACCTGATAGATACATGCCTAGGATCGTTTAGAGACTCTCGATTCCACCCAGTATGTCCCCACTGCTGGGGCACGGGTCTCAGTCCATAAACACAAACAATACGTACGACCTTACACACTTTTTCTCTTAAAGTACCACGAGTATATTAAGAGTTTGAACCCCGGATTGTACCAATGCCTCTGTTTTGTAAGTTACATATATTTTCAAAAACCTATTTAGAGGCTAAAAATTCCACCCAATTCCACTCTTCGGGACTCGAACCCGCGACCTCTGGCTATCCGTGCCAGCGCTCTTCTAACTGAGCTAATGGGCGACTCACCGGCATCAGTGAAATTTCGAACCTCTTTACAATACTGTCTGTATTACGTACATATATACTCGTATCTGAAATTATAAGTATAATATACTCGGTAAAAAAACGTGAGGAAACCTGAGATTCTGAGGTGTTCACATACCTCACACTTGAAATTGCCAATCCGCGGTGGGCACACGTGCTAATTAAGCCCATACTCTCTCTCTGAGAGAAGGCCTGTGCCCTACAGTGGCACTTATAGGCTACATGAAAAAAAACATACCAAAAAAACGAAATCATAGTCGATATCAACCCTCGTGAGTCCCCACTGCCCGTGCCCCAGCAGTGGGGACTCACGAGGGTTGATATCGACTATGATTTCGTTCGGTTCCTGATAAAAAGAAAACGAAATCATAGAGTTACATGAAATTATTTACAGTTTAAGCTACTCATTCTGCGTTTTCTCCATTTCAAAAGAAAGAAAAGGTTTTTTTGATTCCTAACAAATTATTGAAAGTAACTTTCTATAAAATTTAAAGAAAAATTTTCTTTTATAAATTGGGGGACCACTACTCGTCAACTTGTAAAGCCTACTTAGCGGCGATAGTTTTCGTTTTAATATGACATTCTGTTCCGGGACGCTGTACTCTAAGAAAAAAAAACACTGTGGTGCATATTTCGTAAACAGATCCCTGAATCGAAAAATTGTTGTTGTACAGTCGCGTGCACTAACGTTAGAACCTTGTCGCGTTATTTTCTTCTAGCCTGATGTATAAGAAATTGACTATTTTGACTTTGACAGGGTACTGAAGTGCATACATGTTAGTGCTCTCGTGACTCGAACGATAGATACCATACACTATGGGATAGACAGAAAAAAATTCAACTCAAATATAGTTTAGAAGGTATCAAACTTATTTTTAAGTCTTTATTCCACTATTTAGTTGGCGTAATTAACATGTACGTACACGCTGGTGCTCGCCCGCGACTTCGTCTGGGCAGGATTCGTATTTCGAGTTGCTTATATTAGCGTGGCGTAGAAAAGAACTAACATTATGATGACATTAAAATTATCACATAAATAATTTTTGGTCGCATTTGAAAACTATGACACAACTTCTTTATAAATTGTATATTATTGTAAAGTTTCATTAAAATCCATTGAGTAGTTTTTAAGTGAAAGAGTAACAAACACCCATCCAGCCATAACATATACAAACTTTCGCGTTTATAATATTAGTAGGATGTCCATGTCAAAGCAGACATTTATTTTTGTATGGAGAATGGGCCCACTAAAAATTGTGGCGTATAGAAATGAAACATATATCAAATTGTTTCTTAGAATGTCTAAAAAACGTTAGCAATATTGGTATTTCTTTATTAAACGGGAATATTTAAAAAATCAACAAAACTTAAATGACCTAATCTCACTGCACAGTTAACACAACGGTTCGGTGGAATAGGGGCTGTATTTGATGCCATTTTCTTCTATTTTTGAAAATAAGGAAAAACAATGCTCAGTTCGAAACAATTTGAACTTTGAATGATAATTTGAATGGCTCGAGAAACCAATTTAGCTGTCACTCGGTCAGCCGTAGACTACTACGGCCAATGTCGTTAGCGACTAGGACCTCTGGTCTATAGGTCTTTGTAAACTGGACACACCGTTTGAATTCCATTGAGTCGATAAAGACGACTCCTGCCCTCTGCCCATTTCATTTTGCGTCATTGCTCAGAACAGTCCCGCCCTCCGGGCAAATAAAAATCATCCATACGAACAAAATAAAATTGCATCCCAAATATCCCGTTGCTCATCGGACGAAAATCTATTAGCAATAAATATGAAGTTTTCCGATTTTCCGGATTTAAGGACCGGCCCGCAGAGAAGACGGAGGTTTAAATTGGGAATCCTTTTGGCGCTTCTGCTTTATGAAATTGGAGTTTTTATTGGCGGCCCGCGAGTCAGAAATATTTTTCAGTTTTAAATTATTGCTCTTCTCCGGCTTTTTTATTACTTAGTCACGTTATTCTCCGATCGTCAGTTTTTTCTACTCGTGCTAAGATGAAAAAGAAATGTAATGATTAATTGTAGTGTCACAAAATTCTAGTAAATAAAACCATTTTTAGATGACAAAACTTATGTTTTGTCATCCAAAAATGCTACTCAAGCCTGTATTTCGGAGGAGTAGGCAGAGACCAGGGTCTGCCACTTGCCACGATCCTGACATATCTCTTTCGCTCCATCAACATTCATTAGTCGTTGCATGCACGCACGCCGGTTTCGGTTGCTTTTTATTGATGCCACTGAACACTGTCAGGTGCATAACAGTATAAGTCAACTATTAAGTAGGTACGTCATTGTCATTAAGTTGGTGGTATATTATTATTTTAAAACAAAATAATAAAGTAAGTGTAAACTTCCGGACTCTGATCGTATAAATCGTTTACTCCTTCTTGTTACTATACTAGAACTACGTTGATAATAGAAAAAAGTTAGTTTCAGATTTGTATGGAATAATACGGTCTCGATCAAGCGCCAACGCATATCGCTAATGGGCTCAAAGGTCATACATTATTATTCTTCTTCTTCAGGCTATATTATGTAGTCCACTGCTGGACATAGCCCTCCCCCAAATGAGCGCCATAGCGCCCTGTCTTCAGCTTGCCGCATCCAGCATCTGCCGGCAGTTTTTCGCAGATCGTCATCCCACCTGGTCGGAGGGCGTCCTACACTACGTTTGCCGAGTCGCGGTCTCCACTCAAGAACACGTTTACTCCAACGGTTGTCGATTCTTCGCAAGATATGGCCAGCCTACTGCCACTTCAGCATACATTATTGTTGACAAGGATATATTTTTGCACTTTGTTTTCATTACCTCATTTTGGTTTAGAGTCGGCTCGGCGTTCCTAATTATATTCTTATAGGCCTATTAGTATTAATAGTCGTTCGACGTATGACCACACACTACAATTTATGTTGTCTTAGCTTAGTTTCTTTTATTTGTACAGTCTACCTCAAAAAGTGCGGTAGCCCCAGTTTACTATCCAGAGTATTCAAATATCCCAGAGTTTTTGAAGAAGAACCAACACAAGTTGCGATCAAACTTACTTACAATTCCATCTTATATGATGGCTTTCAAGTCGGATACTATATTGTTAGTGCGAGGATTTAGAGTCCGCAATAATTTAAACACAACTTTGGTATTTTGACGTTTTAATCTTGATATTTTCATCTACGATATACAAGGCACACACACAATTTTAAGTAAATTAATTATAAAATAGAAGTAATAAATAAAACACATCCTTTCAGTATTACATACGATAAAATAAGGTACTGTGTACAAATAAAAGCCTCAACCAACTGAAACTAATAAAAAAAATGGAACAAAATTCAGGAAATAGTGTTTTTATCTTCATATAGTCGACAAAATAATTAAATACTGTTATCGGAATTAAATTATTAAGATAATTAACTGATACAAGTGTACCACATTCACGCTCTTTACAACCACACGTATGCTCAGCTAACATTTATAATAACAACTAAGTTTTATAATTTATGACGCATTACCCATTACAGATAATATGTATGAAATTAATATTACGAAGCGATTATTTGGATCGACGCTTGACTATTTTATGATTGAACTCTATAATTAGACGTGGCTCATAATAATTTCAGTTTTGATTCGCAATTAAGATCGTGTAAGTAATGTTGTTTCTACTAATTTATAGATAGTTTTTATTAATCTCAATAGTCAAGCGCCAATGGTGCCCGAGATAATTTGAACCTTACATTCAAGCAATTATAGTATTTAGACATTCAAAGTCATCACGTAATCTAGATTGTAATATAAATATCGCTATCGTTTATGTACCTATTTTTAATACTATCGCTCTTAATTTAATCATTACGCTATTCATATACATCAAAACTGTTGTTACTTGAAGTAATGTATGTTTTTCTATACACATTTTTATATGAATGCACGATTTCAGTGATCTTGTAATATTGTCATTTTTCAAAAAGGTTCTATAGTTTACTATTGAAACTATGAGCTAACCATTAACCATTGCATTCAGAAAGTTTATTGACCTCCCCAGTCCTGATCTTGAAAATAGCAATTATTTTTTATTGCTGTTTTCAAAGTAAGAACTGAGAAGCTTAAAGACAGATTTTTTTAATAATACACTATGTAATCTGAAGATACTTATAAATATGTATCTACGCAATTTCTGTCTCTGTAGTCTTCAGTCGGTTTAATTGATATATAAAAGTTTTTGTAATAAATTGAATAGCTTTGTCGTACATGCTGAATGATTACATCTAATTACATCTAATCATTGCACTAAAGTTGAATAAATTACATGTTTCTTAAGACAAATTACCATTTGTGAAGATCACATAATACTAATACGAACGTAAACTAATGTGTGTGTGATTGATGAATTGTTCGCTCGTCATCTGGGGCCTATTTCATAGAATCATAATTCATGGTATACTAGGACTGTTCAACGTACATTGCAAAGTTGATGACCTTACAGATTAACAAGTAAGTGCATATTCACATGCATCCGGCCGCCGTTCGGTCGCCGGGCCGGGTAAAGTATGTATGAGCTCCGGCGCCGGCCGGTCGTTGTGCATGTGAAAGCTATCATTGGAGCTCATACATTACTACTTTACCCGGCCCAGCGACCGGACGGCGGCCGGGTGCATGTGAAAAGACACTTAGGGGACTCGGATACGCAATATATATTGAATTGTCATAATAAACTATGAATTAAAGTTTTATGAAACGCGGCTTCAGAGAAGTGTAATACAATTTGTGCTTTTAAATGATTCGTTAGGAACTAAATTAATTAAAACTTGTGAGGAGACTAGCGGGAAAACTGTTTTTTTGGAAGCGCTAAAGGACACGCGTTTACTGTGCATCCAACACATATCCAAAAAGCAGTCTTAGTTCAATTCCGACACTTGTAGTAGGTAATCAATGTATGTAAACTTAGACGTAAAATCTGATATGTTGAGTTTTGTTCACTGAAGAATCGATACAGACTGGGACTAATGATGGCTTAGAAAAATTAACACATAACACAGGATACGCTTATTAAATAAATATGGCATTTATTTAGAAAAAAGTATTTTTTTCATAAACAATAATTGAGTCAACTTCTATCGTCTATGAAACCGTTTTTTTTAGTTCTATAAAACCTAATAAAAGAGTAATATTTACAAATTTCAATATTATTATGATCTAATTACAATTTCACTATGGAAGAAATACTTATTCTTGTAATAACCTCGTCTTAATCCACGAAAACTACTGATATTACTTAATTTCAATAACAATATTTACAGATTTAATGATAGTTACCTTTTAATGATAATAAAATGACAATACAATACAAATGTCTTCGAGATCTTTTACAAGAAAAACGTCACATTGTTACAAAAAACCGAATCCATCGATCTAGTGAGTTTTTTAATGTACATTCTTTTAATTTTAATTTACCGAATCCACCATCGTCAATCAACTGCAACTCTACCGGACGTGTTCTACGCGGCACCCACTATAATTTACCGGCCAACGTCGTCCTACTTGACTCTGAACTCGGGTTTGACGCTGATCATGGGTTTCTTGGCGTCGTGTCCATCTTTTTCATAGTCTTCGGGGAAGTCCTGGGCCCCGGCTGTTGGTAGCTAAGTAGCCGAGCTGAAGAGTACCGAGTTCTTGTAGTACCCGGCGCGCTCCGACAGAGGACTCTTGACGTCACGCTCCATGGCCTGCTGGCGTGACTTGCGCTCCATCTCCAACTCTTGGGCCAGAGTGTCTGTTGGCAACAAAGATAACACGTGTCAATGGAGAGCAAGACGTCTTGAAAGGAGACTCTAACAAAAGGCCCGTCCCTCGTGGGGAGTATGCCTCCTCTACGGCTGTAGGGTGTAACAACATACATAAACTCACGCCTATAGCCCAGAAGGGGTAGGCAGAGACCAGGGTTTGCTGATCAACATTCATTAGTCACTGCAAGCACACAAGGCAGTTTCGGGTACGTTAAAATCACCTCTATCTGCTGTTCCATACTAAAGCAAGCAGGTGATACAATTAAAATATATAAAGCATTGATGAGTAGAACCCCATATTCCCGAACACATATGGAGATTTCGTTACTGTATAAAATATTTTTAGGTTCTTCGAGTGATTAATTTACTCATGTAGATACCTAGATAGATATGGTATGAGCAAATTATATTTTTCATCTATTATGTCAACGACTTGCATTCTAAAATGATTTCTTGTTTAACTGTCCTCAATTTAAAATAAATAAATAAATAAATAAAATGTAATGTACTCGTTTGACTTTGCTGATGACAGTTTGCGTACAAATGGTTTTCAGTAATTTGATCGACGATGGCAACAATCATACAACTCCGGCATAACTACAATACAAATATACGTATAAGGTATATGTGTGTCGTCAAAGAAAATGTCATTAGTAGCGGGGCCGAACTGTCTTACATCAAACGGACTACATCTCTATATGAGGCCGGAATCGTGCGTACTTGATAATTTAATATTGAACCTCCCTTTGGTAAAAACGTTGTACAGTTAATATGGCGCGCGATTATTAAATTGTGTCTGGAAGGGTTGTTCCCTGATAATGATTTCAGCGAGCAGTGAGAATGTTGTTAATGGATACGAAATGAGAAATAGAACTGTTCAGCTACTCTATAGTCACATCATTGGTTTATAGAAGCAGGAAAAAGAAATAAATAATGTTGCGCTGAAATAGATTTGCTTTAAGCATAAAACCAGTAATAAGATTTTAAGAAAATTGACAAAGTTTGTGAAGTGTAGGCGCGAGTAGGTGAGGTAAGGCAATTGTCTCCGAAAACGTCGACGTTTTACGAAATATGCTTATTCAATTTCATGCAACGCTTGCCGCCTCCTGCAATTTACGAGATATAAAAGATATAAACGGAATCTCGTTTTTTGCTTACTTTGATGGAACATTTTCTCAACGGGGAATTCAATTTATCCTCTTGACATTCGTTTACAATTTATGTTTTGAATGCTTGAATTATCTACTCGGAATTTCAAAGGGGTGTTTACGTACATGATCTGTGTTACAGTCTCAAAATTTGACATTGGACTCGTAAATACGTTGCACAGTTAAAAAGCTGGATGGTAATCGTATTTGCGCTGGCAGAGAAGCTTACACCCGCGGGGCGTCTCACTTGCGAGTGTCGCGAGGGCTATCCCAAAACAGAAACCTATTATCCCTGGCGAGATTATACGCCTAGGGCGTTACAATTAAATATTATACACTTAAAAGCTTCGGTCTTTGCTGTTTCACTTCGCTGCCACCCCTAAATGTCCTATTAGGTTTGTTTGAATACGTAATATTTTTGCATTTGCCGCTCTTAAAACAGAATTGCCGGTTCCTTTGAGAGCTGTAATCTATTTGTTCTTTGAAATAACTTTTTGTCACGGCTGAGTGCTTAGCTTAAAGAATAGATAGATGATATTTCACGTTTAGGTATCCACTTGCAATGCAAGAAAGTATATTGTGACAGGTAGAAAACTTTCGTTATCGTGGAATGACAAGAAATAAAAAACTAATCGTAGTTTTTAGTGACGACGTTACAAAAACATGTTTGTGAGTGAACGTGATTCGATTTATTTGGTGGTCGTAGACTTGACGATGAGTTTCGGTAGCAGTGAGTTTTGGTTGAGTAGTCACGTTTTATTCAGACAACTTAATTGATTATGTAATTGTTTTAATGCAATGTACAGACGACATGCTACAAGACAATTTTTGTTAAAAAGTAGCTGTAGAGGCCGTACCTTCCTATGTAAAGGTAGAGTGCGCGCGTCTGCTGATAGAGTTCTATCGTCTGTTCATTTATTTAAGTAAATAACTTGTTATAAATAAGCTGTAAATGTGTGCTTAATTCCACAAATTGTAAAGCTTCTTTACAACTTCATTGACTAAAGAAGACCAATCAGAAGTTTGAATATATGATAGGCGGCCATTTTGCAAGTAAATAAAAGCGCCGCGCGACTGTCAGTTTTAATTCGACAAATTAGTTCCGCCGCAAACGCTGCGTCAGTCAGCAGCGATGGCCCGATTTGCTTTGGATGAAATGTTTAATTAAATAAGGAAGTTGTATAATGAAGTCTAAACGCATAGTTATTCAATAGTACTACCACGGCGTTGGCTGACAGTTGACAATATTTTGTAGGTACTGAAGATACTAGACTATGGCCTTTTAATTGTATAAACGCGATGCAAAGAGATCATACAACAACTTGAATAGAAATCATATAAGACGTGAAGTAAAAAAGTGATAGAAGAAAGTAAAAGAAAAATATAACTACTCAATTGCAAAAAAATATATTTCACTGTGTGTGGACCGCGGGACCACTCGTTAGATTAGCTATTTCGCGAATTCCAAGTTTACTAAGATTTGTAATAGTCTTAAAACAAATGTAGCACAATTCCATTATATTTAAGAGAAATAATTTAACAAATATAGCCTTTAATGTGAAGTACCTCAGCTTATGCTGACGGTACAGCTGCCACTGCCTATGCCCATGTAAAAGTATTTGACTTATACAAAACACCGTCGACTTCAATTTGTTATATTAACAATGGCCGCCTATTTCGTTTGTCGTACACTTTTTAGCGTTCTGTAACTGAAATGGAAAACCCGAAACGTATAGGATCACTTGTTGTCCGTCACTTCGTCTATATACCCTATTTATGAAGACCCACGTTCTTAGAAATGAACGCTCAGAGCTAAAAAGTGTGAAGGTGATATGAAAAGATGAATGAAAGCGGGAAATTGTGTAAACGGTTTCTTGCACTCTTTCGTGAGCAACCGAAACATTTAGAAAAGAGCTAGATCGCCTATTCATAATACAGTGCAGGTCCCAACAATTATTATTGGCTATAGCAGAAGTATCAAATCAACCAAACAAAAAAGGTTTTATCCAAAGTAGCACAGAAACTGTAACTCAATGTACGTTACAAGTGAAACTAACTGTCCATCCAAGAATCAAGAAAGTAGGAATAATTCCGTTGAAATTAGATCCTTGTAAAGTATGTGTGGACTTTAAATTACAGAATACGCTAAAGTATAATTACATATTTGCAATGATATGATAGGGCCGGTGATAGGGCCGGTAAGTGACGTCACAAGCGGACATACTCCGACCGAATAGATGATGTATTAGTCAGGGTACCCAAAAGGCATGCTAAAAGACCGATATCAAATGAAAACCGATGAAAATTTAAGCTAATGAGTAGATAGAAAATTGCTAATACGAAAATACAAAACAAAAAAAAATATACGAACTTAGCTTTGCCGTTGAGTTGTATGGGAGTGCATTTATTTCGACAGCAAAGATAAGTTTATAATATTTACTTAAGGCTGCTATTACGTCCGGCATTCATGTTGCACATTTTAACATTTTTTATGTGGCCTACACACATCCTACTACAGGTCACAGGCCTTCTCTCAGAGAGAGAGTATGGGCTTAGTTACCATGCGTGCCCATCGCGAATTGGCAATTTGAAGCGCTGAGGTAATTGAACACCTCGCAGGCACTCAGGTTTCCTCGCGATGTTTTCCTGCACAGTTAGCGAGCTACACATTTTTAGTACACTCCTATATAGATTGAGCGTAATATTATTATCTAGCAAAGCAGATGATTAAAGTACGGTCCTTTTTCATATATTTTTGGTAAGATATTTTCTAGGAAACACAAATTTTTAATATCAACTTTGCCTTACAAAAACTAAGTGTAGAATAACAAAAAATATATCTAAAGTTATCGAAATATTGTTATGTAGCAAAGCTTCAAACTTTATTTATCATACTTTGTTTTACAATCATTAAAATGTTATAATGTGCGATTAAAACGGTTTCCAGGCGTAACAGCAGACTTAACTTTGCAGTTGAATTGTATGGGAGAATATTTATTTCGAGTACAAAGTTAAGTTTGTAATAGTTTGTTCGGAACCCTAAAGGCACGAGGCCAACTCGCACTTGCCTCCATTTCTTATTATCAATCAAGCGAAAAAACGTTTGAATGGATCAAATAGAGCGATTGATTTCTATAAAACTGGCCGTTCTAATAAAAAAACTATTTCATTTCTCGCTAATGGTGAAGAAAAAACATCGTGAGGAAACCTGACTGTCTGAGGTGTTCACACAAAGCATTGTATCGTATTGATGTTTTACACCTCAAAACTTTAAATTTGTCAATCCACGGTGGGTGCTCGTGGTTATTAAGTCCATACTCACTCTCCGGGATAAGGCCTGTGGGACCAATTTAATCAACATAAAAAAAAATTGATCTCTCGGTGACACGGGTTTATTTCTCCAGATCGAATATTTACAAAGAAATTTTTTCATAATTTTTATGCCGAGCTGGTCGCTGGTAGCTGGCTGGAATAATTTCATAACAAGGTCCATAATTTTAATTAAAATAAAAAGAATCGGTCATTCAATACCTTTGTTCGAGCAACGATTAAAGTATCGCAACTCATTATTTTTCACAAAAAAGAAGCGTTTTTAACTAACACTAATGATGGCTACAGATTTAGAGCAATCGACACCTCGTCACGGGGCCGGATTGCCGCTGACGCGAAAATAATTATTTTTGTTAAAAAAGGCGAGTAGAGAAGAAAGAAGGAGTTTTTTCACTGGCTTGAATTCGAATTGGAATTCGAGAAGGTTGTGCACAAAGGGTGGAGTTTATCGGGTCATTGTGTTAAGGGGCTACCGTCTGAGGAACAGGTAGCGTTTCCCCTTCACGTATAATGCGCTGACCATTATGACGGACAATGCTCCTGCTGGGAGTGAGTGCTACTGTTGCGTCGGACTCGGCGCAACCGCCGCGTGACCAATCCTTTACAATCGAATTCTATTAGTCGAACGTCTTTAGAATTGATTTCCATTAGTCGAAAATCTTGTTACACTGTCAGATGAATCCAACTGGAGTTCACAAGCCTGTTGTTTTGTTTTTTTATGGAGCCTATAAACGTCACACTGCATGGCACAGGCCTTCTCTCAGAGATATAGTATGTGCTTAATTACCACGTGTGCGCACCGCAGATTGGCAATCTCAAGCGCTGAGGTATTTGAACACCTCAGACACTCAGGTTTCCTCACGATGTTTCCTTCAGAGACTATAACTTCGCTCACTCGAGGCCTAGGCGGACCGAGTGATTGAAATCAATCACTTAAGTTAACCAACAACAGGCGCGGTTAGGTGCAGGATGGGTGACCGTCCCCTGGCTACCGCTAGTGGCATTTTTCCGAGCGCTTCCGTGCTTCGCAAGGCACGTTAGCCGTTGGTGCCGGCTGTTATGTAATGGCAGTCGTTAAGCCATGTCAGAGGCCTTATGGGCGGCTTGATAATTGGTATTGGTACATACCCGCACTGGGAACGAAAAACGACAAAGGTCTTAATGAAATATTTTGATTCGAAATCTAAGTCTACGGTGAAATTGTTAATAACAAAATTGAAGGCACGAGATATTGTGCTGGTGTGGAGGTATCCGCTATGTATTACTTAAACATAAACAAAAAGTTAATATCGTCAAAGGTTTCGAGCGCACCTGTGTTGTACAATTTTATTTCCATTCATTTTACAGGCGCACCTATAAAGGCGGGAGAAGTTCCCTCTTTATTAATTTTTCAACTTTATATTACTTAGCATCAGTTGGCCTATCCGTCTCATTGCGCGAGAGATGTATCTTAATAACAAATATTGCAGCTTAGAGAACCTAAAACAGTCTTGTATATGAACCACCAGAAAGTTTGAAGTCATTGTAGAGGTAGCCACACTACATAAACTCCCACACATACACACAAACATACACACACAATCTCACAAACACACGCACCTTAATCTGAGTGGCTAATAATTGTTTTTTTTCTCTGATTATTTTAATGTTATTTTATTGTTTTTCTTGCATGCAAATAATATTGTTATATTGACTGACAGTCGTCCGCTCAATGTATCTCGACGAAAGTTTGTACGCCCATGTTTTATGTTTTAATTTAATTTCACCTTCTCCTAAGATACAGGTTTTTCGCCTAGTTTAGGAGACAGGATGCAACGAAAAGAATATTGTACAATAGATTTAGCATCAAACGATTGTAGTCATTTTTTACATGTAAAATTTTGGTATTTAAAATAAAGAACTTATTATTATTATTATGTATCCCACTAGGACGTAGGTAGCCTCTCTAAGACACAGACCTTTTCCCGGAGAGAGAGTATAGTAATAATAAATAATAATAAATCTAATAATTATTTATTGATAGCCACGTACAAACAGCTTAAATATAGACAAAGTAGGAGTGAACAGACGGCTGACAAGGAACTAGGTTGGTGAGTCTTCTGACTCCCAAGCTAGAATGATTTGTATTATGGAAACCAGAGATCCTCTGTACAACAGTGGACGGCCTTTTATCACTAAAATATAAGAAATGCAGTGATTTATCTTAATATCAGGTACGTAAAAAGTATACAACAAAAAGTGGATGTGTTTGTTTACGTAGGTGAATGATTGTGTGTGTGCGTATGTGTTAGTGTGTATGGTCTTAGTCTTCAATGAACACATCCCCGCTGACTGGCTATATATATCAAGCGCTAAAAGCGCTGTGAACACCTCGGATAACCAGGATTCCTCGCGATTCTTTCCTTCTCAGTTGGTATGTATAGGTATAGGAAAATTTAAGGTATATTTTAGGTATAAGTCATTATTTTGAAAAAAAAAATTATGTGGCATTGCTTCGATAAAATGTACCTCACTTGTAAAACAAACCAATCATTTTGTTTTCTAACTTGCGGAATGTATGTTGTATGTAAGCAAGCCGTAACTTAAAAATTAAAAACATACATTCTTAAAAACCTATTTCGAGGCTAAAAATTCCACCCATGCCGGGATTCGAACCCGCGACTATCCGTGGCACGGATAGCCAGAGGTCGCGGGTTCGAATCGCGGCATGGGTAGAATTTTTAGCTTCTAAATAGGTTTTTAAAAATTGTCCTTAGCACGGGTTAGTGCATTAAAAATAAAAATAGTATAACATACATTCTGTTTGCTGATTCTCAATATACAACGTGAGCCGCTGCTTTCGGTCCGTCTTTTTAGTAGAGAAACAGAGGAAAAAAACTCTACTCAAACCATCTTTTCTTACACAATCTTACACCTAATACATCAGTTGCTGTTCCATGATTGCCATCAATAATTAAAAAACGAAGTCATTAGTATATTCGTTAGTTTTTGTCCATATTTTCTCCAACATTTTCTAGATTTTGAAATGGACACCTAATTTGAATTCATTAAGCCGCAGTTTCAGCGCTACTTTCAATAAAAACTTTTCATTTCATTTCGTACAGATTCCAGGACCTAGTTTAACACTCTACATATAGAGCACAAAGCATATAGTATCAATTACCTCTTGGAACATTGTTGAGGCCAAATGACTTAGCGCGTACTGACTAGACCTTTGAAAAGAAACAGAACTTCAAGCAACTTTACAAGGCGATTTCATTTTAATTTTTTATTAGACCCAGCAATTAATTCGTAAATTTTTTATCGGTTCAGTTCCCTCTTTTATTTTCTGTGGAGCAGAAAAAAAAGTTTTTCAATTTACAAAAATAAAATATTGTTTCTTACGTCCAAAACTTTTTTTTTTCAGATAAGTATCAACTTTTTGTGTAAAAAATTGTGTCTCTATCTTAGCCTTTGTTTTGATTACGTACCGAAAAAGTTGTAAATAAAACTCAGGGTCCAGTGAGAAAACTTCGAAAACTTTTATGTTTGTGTGGTTATACATCTACAACATAAGAAGTTTGTATGTAGTTATGTCCCAATGCAAGGCTCATGCCTTCTCTCAGAGAGAGAGAGAGTTATGGCGTCCCGATCTTCGATTGACAATTTCTTGGTACAAGCCTCTGTATTATTTGCATTAGATGGTGGAGTTGCGAGCTGAAAATAATTCGGTCTAAGTTACTCATAATAATGATGTAAATCAGTGTCAGTCTAGTTTGGTTATGGTCAGCGATAGGTACAGTCACCAGCACATCAGTCTTCACATAATTGCTCCCTATTCACTTACGTTAAGGATGACTTTGCAACAAAAAATTTAAGGTGAAACTTGTCTACTGTATCCGCATTATTGACAGAGTAACATCGTTGGTTTGCTTTGAGATCACACAATGTACAACTTGGAGTCTAAATGAACAACTTTTGCCATTACGAACTGAAACAAACCTCTTCTTCACGTCTAAAGCCACTAAAACAGTGCATTCGTAATGCAAGTAAGTTAGGTCGCGTGCTTGCGTGCTCACATAGAGACGGGGGCAGGAGCAACACTTAAATTACTCGCAATTTCACTACTTGAAAGGCACTCGTAAGCACAGGAAATTATTAATTCCATATCAATGTTTTACTACTCCAAACCCCTTACTCGGATTGCGCTTTTCCACAGGGGTTGCATTTGTACAATCATTGCAAATATTTGAAAAACAGGAATCATAATTATGAATGCCACCGAATATTTTTCTGGTCGTAGGTACGGTAGATAGGCTTCAAAGTTGGCATGCAGGGAGGGACGCTCGTGCACACACAAAATAGTGCTCTGTCTGCCGAGCTAACAGCGGCGTATTTTTAATCAAATTTCTGGGCTTTCCACATACATATCTGGATACGAGTAAAAAACCTGGTTTCACCGATGTTTCGGTTTTTGTAGATCGTGAAATATACCGACTATCTACCGAGTACCTACTTCAATTTAACATTTTATGAGACTTACTCTGTTCTTTTCTCTGAAATATAGAGTCATATCCTAAATTGTCATTACATATCAAAATTCACTAGTAATTTTTTTTTTATTTCCTTGCATTTCCATATTTTCATTTATTTCCCTTTCCTAACAGCGTCACTGGGGTTTCTTATTGTGTAGATCACAACATTCCAGTGACGTTGAGGGCAATAACACGTAATTTTTATCGAAATGTAAAAAGCGCCCCGAACCGACGCTGGTTTCGGGTCCAAGAATTCAATAAAGAAAATTTACGACACGAAATTCGATTGATGTTTATGGAAATTGCAAATAATTACGCACCGAGAGGAAATATGAATGCGATTCGCCGGCGGTTTCAAGAATTTCTGTCAAAATTGATGTCAGCCCGTGTAATGCGAATCGCAATTTTGAATTTAGCAAGTAATTTTAATGATAAGATCAATCACTTCGTTTTATAATTTTAATGCTCTACAATAACTGAAGTAAAATGTTATTTCTGGTTCACTTGTTTATTTACTTTATTTACATTAATCCATAAAGTAAAGAGCTAATTAGGTTCAAAATATATCACAAAATCAAAACAGTTTGTGAAAGGCAGTATCTACACTAAACAATTTTTTTTAGTTATATTGTAGATAGCAAAAAACAGCTATCTAAGGGTTTTTCTCGGGCCGGAGCGAGAGCGCCGTCTTGCACTAGGCCATTTTTTTTTTTCATTTTCGACTCACCAGAATAGTTCTGCCAGAAGGCCGCGCCGCCGCTCATGATGTCGACGGGCGGCGGCGGGTAGTTCCACTGGGGCTTGTCGGGCGTCCGTGGGGGCTCCCTCTTGAAGGGGGGCGAAGCCGCCGGCGGCTCCGCGCTGGGCGGCTGGCTCTCAGGGCCGTTCTCGCGCTCCCGGGGCTGCTCCGGCGCCGGGGACAGGTTCTCTGTTGGGAGACGAATCAATCAGTCAATCAGCCCATTTCGTCTACTGATCAATGTATTCTTCCTTCTGCCCTGGCACATCCAGGCTACAGACTCTATAAGCAATGCCCCAGGTCGAACAGGTAAAGGATGAAGAAATCAAAATTAAATATTACGATAAAATAATGCAATCTATTTGCGTTTCGTTCGCTCATCGATTTTTATAATCTTTTAACTAAATTTATAAAGTTCAGTGGGAAAAAGAGCGGGAAGCCTCAGTCGACTGCTTTAAACAACATATTAAATAAAATTGATAATCTTCTAAAGGACAATCATTTACTGAAAGTTGCAAAATTTATAGTGCTTGTATCTATCTAAACTCAGATACTAAAACTCTAAAAAAATTAAAAACTAAAACTCTAAAAAAATTAATAACAATCTAAGGAAAACAATTAGACTGATCCAGTAATTGCGCAGTTAGAGGGAATCCTGTATTTCATCTATAAATATAATTATTCTGAACAAAACAAAGTCGGTAGACGAAATGTATAAGTGTCTTAATATGTCTTTAAGTCTCGTAGGAGGATATAAGAAAATTTAAGGGTAGACTTCATGCACACGCTCTTTTAAAGAAGGTGGAGAGATTATGCAACGCGTGTTAGTCGAGCACCACCCAAACCCTCGTTTCAAATGGCCTGCGAAACGATTTCCTGACACGGAGATTAGTACAAGCCTTCACCAACATTTGCCCCCTTCTTACATCACGCACTCGATCTCAACCACTGTGGAGTAATGCAATAACTCGTACCTCTAAGCGATACACACTGAATCTTAACTAAACAAATTAGGGTCGAGAATTGATTGATTTGGGAGCTCCGACTTGGGGGTGGGTATCCGTCACGTTGATCCATACACGGACAGTTTGACAGACGGTAAGTTAACATGTCAGGGGCACGAATAACTCGCGAGCTACGCGCACTTGAAGTTAGGACTTGTTGAATAGCCCGAGGGATCTCATTGCCGACATGTTACTTTGATATGACTTACCAATATTGGCGGTCTGAAATTAGAATCTTCCGGTATGGAAAAGCCAAAATGCGGCCGTCTATACATTTCGAACTAACGAACACTAGATAAGAAAGTGTAATTTAGACAGACAACTGTTAACCCAATTTGTGCATAAAAAGAGTTGCAAAAAAAGGGGATATATACGGATTTCTGACGCGGAGTTTGCTATAGATTAGGATGCCTTTCATATTGACTGTCAATAGTTATTACTCACAACTCTTTCAAACTATGTTTCCGGTCACTCTCAAACTTCGGCCTTCGGCACTCACTGACCGACTTGTCCGTTTCTTATAAAAGGGAAACACGAGTTTTAAAAGAGAATGGGCAAAAATGTATGGAGCTTGGTCCAAGGAGCTCCAGGATTGAAACATGTGCCGAAGTAAAAGCCGATATGCCTACTTCGAAGTGACAGAAGTGCATCAAAATTGGTCCAGGGGATTATGAGAAAAAATATTTTTTATTTTATCATGAAATGTAAACTAAGTAACAAGGTTAAAGACTGCTGCTCTGCTCCAAAGTCGTTTTGTACAAAATATGGTTTGATTAACTACCCAGGGGCCTGTTACAGAGCAAATACGGGCCTGTTTCATAAAAAAATATATGTAAAAAATATCCATGTAATTTTTTTTAATGAAAATGCCCCCAGAGCTCGATTCTAAGCGTAAGTATCATACTTATGAAAAATAAAACGAAAGAAAACATTTTTATTAAAAACAGTCAATATTAAACTTATGCCTGCCATTCTATAGATATTCGTCTAATATTAGATCTAAAAATCAGAAGCATATGCAGCAGAAAATCAGGAAAGCAGCATTTCATTGCACAATAATATTAAAGTAGATCCTATCTATAGAAAAACCAAGTTAAATACAATGAATATGGAATCAAACTTAAAAAAAAATCTCTTTGGACGGATTTTAATTATGTTAAATTTTATTTGGTGAGAAAAAATATTTCTATCGATTGATATTATTCTTATCCGTGGCAGGTCTTGGACCACTTTCGCACATTCTCCTTTGTTGCCACTCTACCGTAGGAGCTTAACGCAAGCAAAATAATTACACATATTTATATTATTGGCTATGAAATTAATTGCTTTGATTAGTTGATTGAATTTTAATTTTAGCCCAGTAAAACAGAGAAATTTGTCACCAATTCTTACCAGGGGCAGGGGTAAAATACGGAAATCCCGAGGCCTTTTGTATCAGGTATAAAGTTGTTTTATTACATGTGACAGTCTTCAAACACAGTAATTAACTGCAGTGGTTTCAAGGCCTTGAGTGGATTCTCACCTGTGACAATCCGTAGTATCTCAGTGGGCGCCCCGGACTGCTTGAGAGCCTCTTCGATCTTCTGCCGCCGCTTTAGCTCCATCTCCAGCTGCTCTTGGAATTGCTGTCGCTGCTTCCGTTCTTTCTTTAGCCGCTTCTGGTACATTACTGCGCCAAAAAATAGATTCATTTTAGTTTCGCTATTGGAGCGCTGATAAATTCAGCGCTCCAACAGCGAAACTAATTTTTAGTGGCCTTGATTTTTAAAGCATGTTCTCATCCTTCTCAGTGTAGTGACCCACTCGGACTAAGATTGAGAAACATTTTGGGAATAAAGTGGTAGGTACATTTCAAGAAGTTGTTTAAAGACCAAATTGAAAAAATATAATAGATCCATGGACAATTATTTATTGTACAGTACACCAGTCATTGATCCGCGTTACCTGTTACTGTTAGGTAACGAAGATTCCTAAGGGCAAAAGCAATTTTCAAGTACCTAAATGATTTGATTGCTTTTGCATTGTATTATTGAAGGGCAGCAACCTTCAATACTAAGTATGCCACATTAAGAAGAATATCTAAATATTGACAGCAATAATATGTACGCGTCACCCATCACTCCGATTAGCCACAGTCCTCGACTCGTACCGTATCAAAATAACAATTTGCTACGAATACCGCACGCAGTACAAAACAAAACGCCGACTAAATAATCGGTTCTCTCCACATAGCGCATGCGCTTGCCTCGCCCGAGCGCCATACTTTTCAGCTGCAATTTGCATCTGCACGCATCTCACTTGAACATCGAACATAAATATTGACGCCCGTCCCTTTCGTTCCTCCGGCCCCATATACTCGTATCTCGTTCCAATCGGAAATTACCTTTCAACCGCACATCACGTCCTAAAGAGCGCAAGTCGAAGGAATCCACGTGCAAAACCGATTTGGCCCGCCGCAGTTACCACCTTTCGATTCGGAATTAGCCTGTCGATAATCGACAGATCGTCCACGCATCGGCCCTCATTCCTTGTCTCTCTTGAGTACGTTTCCAGCGTCTGTCTTGTTCGCTCTGCGATGTGATTGACGAATGATTGAGTCGGTGCACGTGTCGATAGAGGCTGGAGCCCGGCCTCCGCTCGCGGGGAGGGGGAGGCTTGAAGATGGCGCAAGGAGTCGACAACCAGCGTATTAAATTGTGCCATCCCGGTTTTGTCTAAGTTTTAAACGTTAAATTTGTGTAATCCGCCTTAAAAAGTTCCTCCGTGATTTGCAAGAGAATTTAGCTACAGCTAAAAATCATTTATTGGCCGATTATCTTTACTGAGGATATGCTCTGCTATAAGCATAACACCAGTAATTACTACTTAAAAATAATACGATAGTATAGTATATACGATAGTAATAGTTAATTCTATTTACACATTACGCAGTTTAAGAAAGTCTATGTTTACGAAATATTTGCCGAAGGTAGTCTCTTTGCGCGGGGTCGTTAACTTGGACCACAACCTTTCCCGCGATCTGTCCCGCGATTAGTCAAGATAGAGTTTGATGGAGGCGACCGGGGTGCAGATAACTCGTTCTCTTATAAAAATGCCATGAATAATAAAATAATATAAAAAGTCCACTTATTACTTCAGACACCGAGGGCGCGCATGAGCTGAATGGCAAATTAAATATAGCTGATAATACGATAACTTAAATTGCTTTATTGACACATTTGGACAGTAAGTAACCGTTTGAAGTGTAGTGTAGGATTTCCATAAGTCTTACTGTACCAATCTATTACGAAAGGGACGTGAAACAAAAGGCAATGTTCGTAGTTACTAAGTATTCGCTAGTTAATTAATGTTGTTGCTAATGAAGCAGGTAGATCGCGAGCCCGCCCGCTGACGACTCTTGCACATCATTTGTCATAGAGTGAACTCTGACACTGCCTGGTAATAATGCCCGGATACATTCAGTCAATGGCGCCTTGCTTGTTTCGTCTTCGGTCAACGATGAATTAGAATCTGTAGGGATATGGATATATCCTAGTAAACTTTCGTTTGAAACTGAAAACTGCTTATACTTTTTAATGGATCACAGCGGCTGACCAAATTGAGTCAGCTAGCAGCAGTAAGTCTACTCTATAGTCGACAGCACAAAAAGTTTTACACCTCTACGTGAGCTAATTTGCAGCGAAAATTTTAAAATACTGTCGAATGTATACAATAAATTGATTTACTTAATCGCGTCTAAAACTTCCTTAAATAATATTCTCATTATTTTAATACAAGATAAAGAAACGCTCCAGGATGAAAGTAACAAATCTACAGGACATAGGAAATGGCTTTGACATGCTTAATTACTCTGTTTACAATGTTGGGTTTTAAAAGGTCCTCTTTCAGTCAATTTCGTGCCAATACAAAGGTGCGGCTCGCAAGCTCGCTGGCTGGAAAATGTGACGGTCGGTCGAGTCCGAGCATCGATTCGGTCTAATACCTCTGAAAAACCATTTCGCACCCGGCTAGGGTTTATTTTTGGTCCTTTTCATCCCGCCTTTCTTGTCTAATGGCGCGTTTCCGATGATCAATTAGCTAGAGTTCATTAATGTGAAAAGTATCCGTTATTGGATCATACATGTACGTGTAGGTACATTCTAAAACTGTGTATTTGGGTCCAAAAAATAGAAGATTAAAAATCTGTCCAGCCAGATTTTCATTCTTTCTACCTGCAATCTACACAAAAATTATAAAGAATAGTGGTAGTAGGTAATTTCCGAAAAAATATATCACGAATTTTTGTACAGAACCTTCAGGATGATCAACAACATGTCGACCATCCTGAAGGTCTTTTATTATAATTCTAAGAGGGCAAATCTGCGGAGACTTATGAATCGTATTACTTACTCGACCTATTTTTTTATTAAATCACGGAAAACGAACATTTCTTAAATTATTTTGAATGTTTCTTTAAAGTTACTGATGCTATTTCTTCTATTAAAATGTGTCAGTACTACACTGATGCCAATAATAAGCTAGAGTTTGTACTTGTCCATCCTAAAAATATGTTTGGGTGGGATTTCAAATGTCCCATAGCAAGAGAGCCGGTGTTATGTTGTTTTATATTTTAACAATTTTTTTTATTTTGTATGTTTTTTGTACTTAAAGCCAGTTGCAGAAAGGTCAGTTGAAACTTGAGTTATTGTCGATCAACTATGAAAACCCAAAAAAATCTGGTGTTACAGCACACACAGCTGATATACGTATTTTTTCATATTGGAACTCAAATCATAACAAATAAAAATTATTTGTGTTGATGTGCAGACCCATATAAGTTTCACCGAACTAGTCCTGCACAACGCTGCGTGAAAATCTATCAAATAATGAAGTTGAGAAACTCAAACAGACCCGACGTATCAATCAGTGTCTTCCTACGTCAGATCCATTCAGATGGTGGCAGTAGTACCTACTAGGTACTCCAATGCCGCACCCATTGTTTCTACGAGTCAATATTTGTCTATTGAGTCGTCGGCGCCGCTCTTTGAGCTCATAATCCAGCCTATTGCTTCCTGATTCGAGCATTCACGATGAATCGAAATAATTCTTCAATCGATAACCTTTCCTTTGATTCGCTGCGGACGAAAGTCGACTCAACAAAAAGTTTGTAATTTCATGTAGTCACCCTTTGTGTCCCGGGCGGTAGTTCGAATTTCAAAGATCTATTCTTTAAATTGAAATAATGTTAATCTTTGTTTTGTTTTGAGACGCTTTGTACCTACTCAGTTGAGCGCTGACTCTTAGTAACGAAACAAAGGAATCGCTTTACTATTGACCTTTTTAGTAATTAGTAGGGACATGATTGGCAATAAATAAATCAAACAATATAACTCACGGTTAACAACACAATGTACGGGGAAATGTAATAAAGAGATAAAAAGTCGATAAACGAACGGTACGAACGAATAAAAGCAAACCGCCGAAATATTGAAGGAATCCGCTCAAAGGGAAAAAATGTAATAAAAACCCCACCGATACAACATGCGAGTGCGGTTAAAAAGCAACGAGCGAATATGGCGCTTGCATCCGCTGCAGACAAAACTTGGGCTACTTGCCTATGCAAATTATATTTGCGGACCGCAACGGATAAAGCCCGATCTCAGACGTTTCATTTCATTCCAGTTACGTATTATACGCGAGTATTCCTTTCATATTTTCATGCGATTTCCTTCCCCTCGTACATTTTTCCGTTTTTAAAAGTCTCCGAACAATGGATGCGGAGCCGCGAGCCGTTTTCTTGTACGGGCCTCTGACGTTATTATTATATCTTTTGAGTTTTCTTTCTTTAATACTTCCCACTCATAAATGGCTGATACAGTCCCCTAGGGTTTGTAGCTCAAATAACATGTAAATGAGCACCGCGTAGGAGAAGAGGCAATCCAGAATTTGTATTTTTCCACAACACTACAGTACCGCATGTATATTCAATGGCTATTAATATTCGAAAGTAATATTGTGACAAAGGATAAACATTGTGGTTTCATTTTCGTGCATCTGCGAATTATTTGTAGTAGCAATACCACACGCTAACCGTCTAGGAAAATATGTGAGGAAACCCGCGGCTTGTTTGGCTTCGCACGTCGTTATTTTTCTTTCCTGTAGGCTAGGCCGACTAAGCTGTCAGAGGAGTGGTATAGGTTCTGGGCAACCCCACTCTATCCATAAACAAAATTTCCCAGGCACTGCAGAGTCCGAGTGGTCCTTTCACTCATCTAGGGTGAGCGAAGGTGTTGTCGGACGATGAATAAATCACCTCATTACGTAGATGCAAAGTCCAAATTCATAGTTATAAATAATAATTCTCGTAATATCATAAACAAATGATAATACGAGTATTAC
The DNA here is from genome assembly GCA_934045075.1 of Yponomeuta sedellus. Taxonomy (NCBI): domain Eukaryota; kingdom Metazoa; phylum Arthropoda; class Insecta; order Lepidoptera; family Yponomeutidae; genus Yponomeuta; species Yponomeuta sedellus. The sequence continues at coordinate 14,348,123 of OW203724.1, forward strand.
AAAATTATTAAATTTGCTACATTGACCTAATTACAAAACGTGTTTCCGTCAGTCTTCAGAGAAATGAAATGCCGCTATTCGTATTAATCAAATAATTATTTATTGTTGCTTAATAAAGCATATGAACGTAATAGAGTACTTCTAATTGGGGATTAATACAATACATTGCCTAAGGCAGCACACGCCGAATACTGCTGTCTATATTTACAGTTACATGTATTGCGCAGGCCTGACACTTATTTTTCCAGTAATTAGTGTACCTACTTTACACATTAAAACGAAGAAAAGGCCTTTTAACAAAAGACAACTTTTGTCGAATCCTACAAATAATACGGATTTTTAACTTACAAAGTTTTCACTTTATGGTAACAAGCATATTAGTTGAAGGGAGATTTGCAAAATATTCAGCACTTTAACATCTCAAGTTGTTGGAGCTAGGCTGTTTTGAACAAACTGTCATTTAACAAGGAGTTTCTATGAGAAACATGTTATTTTTGCTAGGTGCGCAGACGTTTTTGGACAATATTGACCTAATAATGATAGTAAATTGCATTCGCAGTGGTTTTAGTAATGGAAAATGGAAAAGGCGCATTTAAAATCACTCCTCAATTATTATGAATAATAATTGCTGTTTCTTTAACTATATAAAAAGTAAAAGAATAAATATTAATGCTTATACATTTTATCTGTTTGTCGGACAGGATTTATTTTCTTTGTGTACCTACTACGGCAAAAGCTGGAAAACGCCCTCATTGAAGTTATCGGCAACACTATTAACACGTTTCTTCCCACTTCTGCAATATGGCGTAAATAACATTCGACGTTTATGACAGCCAAGAGTCCCCTCGCAGTGGCACCAAACCGATTTAGATAAGTCTTTTTATAGTTCTTTATTGAAAATAAATTGCCTAGAATGAAATCTGATTGAACGCTTTCCTATGGTTTTTCGATAAATGTTTGTTTTCTGTGATGGAAGACATGCTCACGCGAGAACACTTTTTGATTTTTGTATAATTTATGTTGTGATTCAAACAAAATTAATACTGACCATAGATTTTTTAAGAATAAGCAAGTAAAATTATTTTCTTTTCATTTCTTGTCTATATCATGTTTCTTTATATGTCCCGATAAAAAAGTGTCAAAGTGCACATTTCCAGCAATTTTGTTTCGTCCTAGCTACCCCCATATTTACGACTGGAGTGGCCAGTGTGATAAACGTTTTTACAGGAATTGGGTAGATTATTGTTTGTGTGTACACCCTCCAGAATGGGTGAGTTATGTGCACCGAATGACCTTCGGGAGATAACACATCGTCCTCATAATATATTTTGACTGTGTTCTTATAGAACTGTTAACTTAATATTTACTATGCACTAGAACTTCTTATAGAACTGTTAACTTAATATTTACTATTACTTATTAGCGTGAAAGAAAACATAGTGAGGAAACCTGCGTGTCTGATGTGTTCAAATATCTCAGCACTTAATAGTGCCAATCCGGGCATGCGTGGTAATTAAGCCCTTACTCTCTCTCTGAGAGAAGGCCTGTGGCCAGCATTTGGACGTTTATAGGCTACAAAAAAAGTATACTTATACATGTAACGTTCAATCCAGACATTTATGAAAGTTCATAGTAAATAAAATATAGGTGATTAAAGGAAACGGACAAAATACTACGGGTATAGTTGCTTTCCTGATTTTTACGGCGATCTTAAATGTATTTCCGTATACTTAAACGAAAATACGTCACACAAGCGACATCGACCGAGAAGGTTAGGTTTATGAAATTTAAATAAAATTTTACGGATACCGACTATTGACTAAGATTTGTCTTAAAATTCTTTTTCAGTTTGTAACCTAATTAAATATCATATAATAATCCCGAAATCTATCATAACAACGTTTCATTTTACTCTAAAAAACAAAACTCGACTGTACAAGGTGTGGAATGTGTGAAACGGAATCGCAAAAAAATAATAAATTATATTTATAATTAAGCAGTACACTAAATGTAGCGACTTTGAAAATAACGTCCCTACTTATATTTTTAAAATAAATAAAAAACAGAATAATCCTCATTTACATAGGTACTGTAGTTGAACAAGTCAGTCAGAAACAAATATCACGTGCGAATAATGAAATGATGTTTCAACATTTTACTTCGATAATCCGCTACTTGACTCGTATCAAATTTGACGCGATAAATGAATATTTCCTGTAGTATTTAACGTAAGAAACTGGAATATATTGACTGCGCAGTATGTAGGATGGCTGCAAAAATTGCAAATGAAAAAAATATTTTCCGCTTTTAATTTGGAACGGTGAAAACGCTATCCGCCATATTGAAAGCATCTTTGGTTTGTAAACAAACATTTGTCAGCCAGAATCAGTGGACATAGATTATTATAGGACTTACATCAAAATGATCTTCACATAAATACACCCGAGTTTCAGTCGATAAATTATCGGAGTCGCTTTTGGCAAGTTTGAGCAAATTTTTTCGTATGTTTATTTCACTGGGTCTTTATTCCGTTGTAGTTATTTCACTATTCTCACAGATTACTCACAGATGTTGAATGTCAAACTTTGTTTACAAGTCTTCAGGCGTCAAACCATAGACAATGATGGCTAACCGCGTTTTTGCCTGTTTAGCAAAACAAAGTTTTAAAATATATTTTTTTGTTGCTTTTAGGTCCTCAAAATATTTTTAGTAAAATATTTTTTGGTCTAATGGAAGAGATATTTACCATTTAAGACTTACTTGTAAAGGAGTCAAGTAGGGGATTATGTTACTACGAGCACAAATGGCACCCACAACCAAATGCCTAGAGGAGCGGTCAAGAACCAAACAAATCTGCACTCCCCCTAGACATCATTTTTTTACTTTACGTGAAGTGAAAGTACATAGACAATCGTAGATTTGGAAATATTTTAGGTGCCCCTTAATTTCCATTTGTTGCTTCCATCCATTTGTTAGTGAAGCCAAAACTAACTTGATTTTTCTTGAACGAAAAATCTCAAAAATGTACAGCCGTCCAGAATATTAAAAAATATGTTCAAGTGCCCTGTACCAAAAAAAAAGTATCAACAAAGCAAACGCATCAAACGTAAAAGGGGAGATGTTTATGAAAAAGAAAATAGCTAGCAATTTTATCAAACCGATCAAAGGGACGGTCAGCATTCCGACTCCTTATGACCGATAGTAAAAAAATACGCAATCTCTCTTTATAGTTACCATTTCACTGGTTATTATTATATGTATCGATATGGGCTGCGTTACGAACCGTGAAATGTTGCTACGAGATACGGAGAATCACGCCTCGGGCGATGTTGAAGTTGTTGTCTTTTTGAAAGGAGAATTCAAATTTGGAGTGACGTAGATTCTTTTCCATAAAAGACGGAAAAAACGGTATAAATATTTAGATGCGAAAAATCAAGTTAGATACTCTAATTATAAAAAAAACTTGTTAGATTATGTATTTTTCACTGAATGTTAAAATTTTTTTAATAAGTATGAATACTCATAAAAACAGAGATAACTCATAAGCGCTTGCGAGGTATTACCACCACTTAAGGCAGGGGTTCCTATAACACCTAGTGACGTCGTAGTTTGTTCCCGATTTTTATGGCTCAATTTTGTATTAATAATAAGTTCATTTCCGAATTTTATACTATTTTGTATTAATAATAAGTTCATTCGCGAACTATACAAGATTACAAATTGTGAACACTAGCAAACAGGGAAGGACCTGTGTTTCAATTCCATTGACACCAGTTTACATTACGTTACATTAAATACTTCAATATACTAGGATGAAAGTAGACGTTAACGAACTGAAAGACAGTACCCATGTAGTTAAGTTGTTATAAATACTAATTAGGCTGTAATGTTTATGGCATACTTACACATATATTATTATATTTACCACATAGGTTTAAGACATCTTTGTACAGTTTATGCGGAATAATAGATCCTTTATCAGACTTAGAAGTCGCGGTGGCTTGATCCGCGTGTACGAATTTATAGGTATATGCTAGACTGTTATGTAACTTTGCCAAATCACCTCTATCTAACTTTTAGGAGGTACAGTGCCTCACCATATAGAGTACAGAGTATACGCGTGAATAGGTCTATCTGCTGTCCACTCTACTTGTGTTAACTTAGACAAAGGATAAAGATAAGTGCAAATAGGTACATGTCAACAGCAGGTCCACCATAACATTATTATTGCATAGTGTAACTTATTAGAGTAGAGACTGTGGAGATATGCGGCGGCAATAACTATAATTCCGTTTAATGGGAAATGAACCCGAAATTACATGCACATACTTATATGTAATGTAAATACGGTAGGTATTATAATTATTGTAAACCTAACATAACATTTACATACAGGCACATACATTGCTTCTGGCCCCACACTGTATACTGTGTCGTGGGAACCAGAAAAGGCAAACATGTAAACTTCCAAGATCTGGGGGTTTTTTATTCGTTCCCCAGCCGGGGTTCGATCCCGGGACCTCTCGCAAACTCACTTGACTAGACCAGTAATAAAGCTACCTACTCAAAGTGACTTTAAACCCGCATCTGGGATATTTTTAACACTTTAAAATAGAATATTGACATGTTTCGATACAAAATATGGGTCAGCACAAAAACTCAACAAACATCGTAACAAGCACTAAGCAAACATCAAAAATTGTCGACCCAAAAAAAATTAATTCTGGATCGAATGTAATTTTCCTCGGACTGGAGCATTGGGCCATGCTTCCTGCGTCACCGGTGGTGGTCGTAACACGACACTATTCATTAATATGCCTGAATTAATAATATTGTAGATATTCACTGGCTGGGACCCTTCGCATCGCGTGCAAATGCATGGTCGTGAGGCTTCTTTGACTCGATTCGAGATGAAAATATCGACTTACATTCATCTCTTCTATTTAGTAGCAACTGTCCCGGAACGTCAAACTCTATTAGAATCATCGTCGGTGATAAAATGTCCAATACCGTTAATACGTAAACCCAATTAACATCCAAATATCCAACGAACTTTACAACGTTGTCGTTTCCTACAACAATGTAACAGGGCCAATGCAACTCAGTGGATGCCGACTGTCCGACAAAATATCTGGTACATATCTCATCAACAGTCAACCGTAATTATGTACAAACAAACCATTAAGCGGGAACCAATTTTAGCGGCATATTTATATCACCCTTTTATTATTATATCGGACGGTCCGGCCGACGCAGAAATTACACAGCTACGTCATCGCCTCATAAATGTCGTCATTCGATAGGTTTACATTGAATTAAACATACAATATTTTAACAATACAGTAATTACGAAAAATGAAACCCCAAATGTTTTAATATTCCGCTGAAATCTCTACAAAACCGCAGCGCAGGTAAATTCGGCAAATATTGACCATGGGTGATTGCAGGCGACGGCTAGCCTCATCCCCTTGGCAAACTGAGAATTAAAACGGGGAAGAGAAAAAATAATCCTAATGCAATTTTAATGAAGAAGAGGTGGATGAATGAATGCCCTAATGAATGCCCTAGACAGCAATTCATATCGCATCATCGTTGTATCAGAACGCGATTTGTGTAATAAGTTAATGACTGGCCAAAGCCGGAGTAGATTTCAAGATAAACTGACTAGTGTACAAACACATGTAATCCTGAGAATATTATAGAAATATTGCCACATTGATTATAATTTCGTAAGTGATACTTCTACCTACATTGGTACCTATTTCGGTGTAGAACATTTACTTCTTATAACTATACTGCAAAAATATTCCTTCATGCGTAAGATCCCTTTGTTTTTACCTTACACTAGGACTTGCTTTTGTTATTGTTCGATACTTGTTTGCAATACCTACGTACTCGTCACGTAGAGGACGGCGAGTGCTACGCTGTCGCAACAGTCTTAACTAGCGCGGAGGGTAGTGCAAGATATATGTTCAGTTACTAAAAATTGTTTCTTTAATCCAACTACCAACATTGTTAACTCAACATAGAAAGCTAAGAGATATCGCTGAAAATGTACACCTGAAGAATCTATGTAGTGCTGCTTTTGCACTAACGAATGCGGAAGCGGGTACTTTGCATATAGGACAGGATGTGGCGCTGCTTCTCCCCGCGTCTCGTCCTCCTCCCCCCTACTTTCCCCTCTTGTGTCCTCCCCCTCCCCCGGAGTCAGTCGTTCCCAGAGCCTCTCGCTCCGACCAGACGCCTCCAGCAAACACAAGCATGTCCCACCCGTGCATTCATTACCTCCACACGGCAACCCAACAATTCAAGTTTGCTTTCCGCCACGCAATCTTCGCTACCAGACAGACTACACCTATACAACCCGGCACCCCGGCGACCGTCCCCTAGAATAATAAAGACGCAGAAATTAACCCCGTCCGCACTGAAAAAGAGGAAACTAAGTGAAGCTATCTCAGCCTGAATGGGTATAATGCCACACGAGCACTCATAGAAGAAATGAAAGAAACTCGCTGGAAAAACGCGCCTTGTTGAAACAGAGGGTAAATGTCAACTGCGGAATATAAACAGTCAACAGATAAATGCAAACGATAAACACACGTGGAAAAATCTGAAAAGGCGAGACTTGAAAGCTTTTCAGTGTAGAGTCTTTCAAAACAAACCGAGTCTTTTCTAACGTAAATGTTGGTAGGCGGTATGTTGTCACTCAAAATAGTAGACGTCAAACCGAAACACAACCACGGAATCAATAAAATCGCCGGAGTAAATCACCGTAGCCCATAAAATATTCAATTACGCATATGCACACATTTGTTAAGGCCAACAACGACCACGCGGCACCCCCATTAAAGACGCCTAAGGGCCATTTAATCGGTCAGTGGATGTAAATTCGCTGGCCCCAAAACAAATATCCCGAAACTAATAAGGAAACGAAATATGTAAATCGTCTGCCATATTGTTTCAGAAGTGAAATCTTCCTTTAATCTTATAACAAATCCGTGTCCAAATGGCCGGGACCCGCCTGAATTTGAATAACGTGAGAGGGTCCGGCCAGGGAAAGGGTCAGGTCGCTTGCGGTGGGCAAGGAAATATATGCAAGACACGAGCCGTAGAGATAGCGCCCGTAATGCTGTCCTATGCACATATTGCATCAAATTAGTTGTCGACTTGTAAACAAGGTGGAGGAAAGTAAGGCCGCTAAGACGTTGGTAGTTTGCATGGATATGCGAGCAGCAATATAGGTGCTCGCAGCTGCTAGCAACGCTCATTAAGATGTTTTATGGGCGGCCCGCCGGACGATGTTGCCAATTTAAGATATTTCTATGCGGGACAACGCCGCGTTAGTTTGGCTTCCGATTAGGGTGGATTAAGGTGGTTCTTCAGGGTATTAGTGTAATTATTGTGTCGCCCATTATGGGTTAAGGTCTGTCCTCCGCAAGGCCTGTGATTACCGTATTTATAGGTCAGAAAACTATAGACCTATTATTATACCATACCTATATAGCCAATATTGATAAATAAAACCACTACGTATTTTTAAAACAATAGGAAAAATTATAGATTTGGCGGGCAACCGAAAAGCAATTTTGTACAAAGTGTATCGATTGAAATTCGAGAAATCCAAACTTCAAATGTGTACCATTTAAATTTCACCAATTTGAGAGGCACCCAACACCTATCTGTCCCCACACAGTAAGTAAATCAAAGGGTGTTGAAACTGTACACCCACTTAATGCCGGACACTGTAATAAAGCGTTCGAACTTCCCCAAGCCTGGACATCAAATGGTGCTCCCCATCTCTCATTTTGCCGGCGAGAAAATTAAAAGTTCGCAGAATGCTGGTCACACGTGAATACCGGGCGATGATTGATAGACCCCGCCTAGACTACCGATCGCTAAACGATTAGGTTACATGTCTGATGGTACTCCGCCATGAGATAAGCCTTTTCAAAGTATCTAAGTATATGTTACTCAATCGAATGCTTACTTCTGCATCACATAATAACAACAACAATTTCCACTGAAAATAATCTGTTAATAGACTTCCTGATCATTTTATAATAATACACATGTGTTTCAGAACTGACTAAGAGTTTTGTCTTGTTGAACGCTAAAAGCGAGTCTTGGTCTTCGGAGATAGAAGCACATAAAAGTATTTTGAACTGAGAGCAACGATGCAAAACTTCACTCTGCAACTATCTTTGGCTTGTATACCGGATGGGAACGACTTATAAAAAAATAATTATACAGTGGAAAATGTAGTTAAGTCAAAACACGTAAATTGAACAATATCATGACAGCGACACTAGCGTTTCATGCATTTTATGGTCGGCGCCGACCACCTTGACTACACCCGACGACAGACTCGTAAACATTTGACATTATTGAAAACATTTTTCAACGTTACGGTACTACCTATAACTTTGAATATGGATTTATTAAAGTTGCAAACCAAAGGTAGAAAATGACGAATACTTACAAAATTGTAATACTATAAATTATGTTGTTTATCATAATTGAAAGAACATTAACACAAAATATTTAAACGATTTTAAAATCATGCTATAGTAAGAGATACGTTTTGAATGTCAATGTAAGTACTTGTAGCATCCATAGACATTTGTTGAGATATAGTCGGGTATGTAAGAGACCCTTGCAAACTAACCACAAAGACATCTTCCAAGTGCAGGGGCCCTAATCAAGGCTGAATTAATTGTTTCTAAAGAGGTGATTTGACCGAATGTATTGCCTGATTAACTTGCCTGGGTCGGGGCAGGGGTTATTAAATAATTTATTGTTCAACAACTATTCGTGAGGGAGCATACCGCTTAAATAGTCCACTAAGATTCTGCTGAATCGCCGAATGGGGTTTCCGAACTTTTGGGACTTACTTGGAAAATATATCTTGGCGAAAGGGAAACATAACCCAGACAGACAAAAGTCAGTTGTATCTGTAATATTTTTTTAACGGAACCTTCGATTTTGTAAACGAATGATTAATTCGATAAAACAACAACATTGGTGCCGTGATTGAGTTTGATCAGAACCTTTTACAGCTTTCAAAGGGCATTTCACGTCAGCGCAAGCCGGGGTTCCGAAATCACTCTCTTCAATTGAGTCTGCCGCATGCACTGCCAAAATAAAAAGTTAATTCATCACAGGGTGTGAAATGTAGCTTTGTGTGGGTGTGTCCCCTTTCAGGAAACCAAAGCGGGAGCAAATGTCCGGTCCATTTGCACTCCACTGTAATGGGACCGACAGCTTTTTTGACAATTTATTGAATAAATGGCGATTCAATTGTAGCACCTACTCTCCACACATGCACGCTCCGTTGCACTCTACAGTGTAAGCGGAGAGTACGGGTAAGCTTTGGATCTAGGCCGCGTGTCATTAAACTACAATTCATAGTATGTTATATATAACAATTCTATGTACATTGCGTAACCAAGTCGTTTGACTTATTAATCTGTGGGTTGGTATTTATTAATGATTCGCGATGCTCATACATAGTTATTATATTAAATGGGTCAAATTGCGATTATAATATTAGGTAAAACGTCATTACCTTAGTTCCCGATGTTTGGCAGTGTTGCAGTTGCATTAATCTGTGGTTTAATCGACTTTATCTGTCTCCACTGATGGGGCACGGGCTCTTACTGCATCGCAGGAAGGTTAGGCCATACTGTGCATACACGGGGGCCAAGTCCGGGTTGGTGGAGGATTGTAAGGCAGTGGCGAGCCTTACTGTCTCAAGTTATCAAGCCGCTCATAAGGGCTTGACTTTTTCAAGCACATGTGAGCCTGAGGATGCCTCGCGTCGCGTATTTCCTCACAAAAGTATTGGTGTCGGTGGTGGTGTGTTCGTGTCTTGCTGCTGCTTGAAAAAGTGGGAGGGAGGGCAGTAACCGCTTGGTGCTTGTGGGATTTTTGGCGGAATTTTGAAAAGTGATTTTCATTTCTTAATAGTTTATTCATTTTGATCTCACCGAAATGTCAAAATATGTATATATTTAGCGTAAATCGGACGAGTTCATACGTTACGTATTATGAAAATTCAATGTACATTGCGTTGCCAATTAATATATTATGTTCATCGAATTGTCATGGTAATCCGGAATCGTAATTCTATCAAATGGGGCACCTGCTATAAAATCCATGATTTGTGTGCAATATTTTTGGCTATTAATATTATATAAATATCTAAAAATCTATGATTTGCCGTTTCTGGATTACCACAACACAGACTCTAGTCTAGCGTGGAATTCGATGTTAATTTCCTTGTTGTAATATCATTACGTGACCATTAGTTATACTAGTAGTTCCGCACCATGTGAATACAATATTTGTTATCTCTTGCGTGGTTTGTAAATAAATACTTTTTTACTTTTACTCTACTTTTTAATCTTATTACGAATTTGTTGATTATATAAACAAAGACTTGACACATAAAATGGTCTGAATATAAGAATACACTTTTTATTTATAAATTTAGTATCATTTGCAAAACACATTAATTATTCGAGCTTATTTTTATTGATAGAGAAATCTATTTATTATTCAAAGTAGACACTTTTGTTGCCCTGTCCAAGAGCGGGGCACTGGAGGCCAAAAATTGATGCCTATTAGGTAAGGGAAGGGTTTCCACGAATCAATTTGTTCTCGTATCATTTGATTAAGTTCAGTCATGTAGTAGCGCAGAAAGGGAAGCAAGCATAATTCGTTTTTGTCGAAATATGGTTGCATGCCCCCGAGGAAATGAATCGTAATGGTCTCTGTCCATTACATTATTGGAAGTTAATTAAGTATCGGTAGCATATTGGTAGGTATTTGACGTTAATCCCGCTGTTTTATATACAGGGTTACCACTAAATGAGTCAAATACCCCAATTAATGTGTGTGCTTTACAATAACTGTTATTGCATGGGATTTTGTTCATGTCATAAAATCAAGTTCTCGGCCATTCCGCACTGTTGTACACGAGCTGTGTCGAGCACTTTTCGACCCCCCTCTGTCTTCAAAGCCATCTATGTCACAGGACTGAAAATTAGCAGGGGGGTTATGTTTGCTAAATTATTGAAAAAAATCTCCAAATTTCATGCACACAGCTGTACGTTACAAGATGCGGGGTCGGAAAATTGCAATTTTCGGCACTCACTGATGGATCATCAAAAGTCAGGGCTACTTCTAGAAATTTGTAATTCGGAATATAAATTGTGTTTACAATGGGAAAATCCGAAAATTATAAAGGGCGACCGTTACACGAGGTCGTAATTTGAGGACAACTACTTAATCCGTTGTTAGAAGACTTTGTTAGAACACCAAATTTTTTTTTTCATATTACAAATTTTTACTATTTACTTTCATGACGACACCCGATCTTTATACGGCAAATGAAGACCAAGGAAAATATCTTAACTAATTTAAAATATACAGGGATCCCGGGTTATACAAGGTATTTGAAACGTGGTATTAATTGTACCTAATCCGGAATGGTTAAAGAAAAACTTTGTCCGGAGACCTCCCCTAATTATTAAAGTTATAGTAAGCAAACAAAGTATGTACTGTCACGAAAAAAAAAATGCGATTCTTACTTTTAAAACAACGGGTTTGCATTTTGCAAAAAGAAGCGCTTTTTAGTATCTAATAACATCCACTGGTAAATCGCTATCCTACAAAAAATAACCTCCATTCTATTTGACGGATACGGTTTAGAGCCTTTTATCTCTAGATCGTCTTTAAAAAGCCGGAAACTACAAAAATTACAAGTAGAAAAAAAGAATTCAAAAGCTATAGATGAACTAAAGTGGTGGTAAAAGACAAACTCTTATAGACGCGAGAACTGCGCATTTTAGGGGTGACCCTGTATATACGTTGCGTGCGTAGTTAAGTCTAACAGAATCTACTTAAAATTACAAAACAAACCAACATTCGTTTCTACACAAATAAGACATACAGTAGCAGGCGGAATTCTCAATAAAAACCAATAAGTCAATAAACAGAGGGAATTTATGGAGAGCGGCCGTCAAATGGTGGAGAGAACATAAAACGTCTGTTTGCAACTGAACGAGATTATAAACGGATTCATCTTTCACGGGCCGATGGGTGGCAGACGAAAACAACATTGATTTTATTGGAGATGCAATGGGCAAAACTAATCGTTTCATCTCAATAAAACGCTCCTACCAGCACGTTCAAGTGTCTGATTATTTATTCAATGTTTACTGCAATGGAACTAACACGGCAGATCTACTTAGCATTATTTTACCGAATCGGATACCCCGTCTGCTCGGTAGCAGATGTTTGCTTCTCGTGTGTGGTCCCATATTAAACAAAGATCTTAATGATCGCCTCGTACCGGCGAACGTTAACAATTTATTAGCCCACAATCGGCTTTGTCGTTACAATCGGTTCGTGCGTCCGATGCTTAAACCGATACTTTCGTGCGATTCATTGAATTCGAGAATGGACTCCCCGTTTGAGTACGGATCGATTTCAATTGCGGAAATAATCGTTTTTCAATCGTTCCATACGATTGTCTCGTGTCCGTTTCCAATCTTTGTTGGACGTCATCGTTGTAACACGAGAATTGCCTCAGCGTGGGGCTCAGTGTTGCTGACCAGTGAAATATGTATACTCGTACAGTCATTCATTGATCGTAAGCAACTTTGGTTAATACTGAATCAAGTAGAAGTTTCAGAATTGAGTGTTAGACAGACACTCTATTGTTGTGACTTGCTGTGTCTAGTATCGACATCAAACAGCTATAAATAGTCAACAGACCAGAGTCAAAGTTGTCGGCGAGGCAGCTCATTGCAAGAAGATCTTACAACAACAAACACTTTGAGAATTTAAACTCGTTCTCTAACCCCGCTAAGTCACTCCCAACTCTTGTTTTTGTTTGTTTCTTTAATTAAAACCCAACTTAACGCTTTTGAGATAATTATTCGAACTGTGTTGCTACTGTGGAAATTCGGATTTAGGGGAGGGTGTGCTTTTTGTACATTTTCACCCCTTTGTATTGTTTAGGATTATAACTTGCTTTAAAATAATTATGAACCTCTTTAATAATTTACTCGAATACAACTAATTAAATAGGTTCACTCTTATTACTATTTCAGAATTGTTATACTTTATTGCTCACGAAACATATACTTAGGATATTTAGGCTGACCTTGCTAACACAATTCCCTTTTGTAATCTTCGGTGAAATTAAAACTAAAGTGTGTCGCTCAAGCAGAAACTGTCAAAGCTGCTCTAGAGGTTGTCCGAACCGCAGTGAAGTGGTGATATTGCAGTTGGGTGGCAGCTGCCGTTGAGTCATTTAGCTGGCTTCGTCGGTGGCACGGCACTTCCCTCCGAGCCTGTTTCTTTGCCTGGCCTAGCTCCCGAACCGTTCGGACCAATTGGCGCAAACACGTGGTGCTCTGTCCGCTCCGATAGTTTATACGCTTGAATGGACGATTAGAAATTATACACGAACTAAGTGTCATTGTTTCAAATTACTTTTCAAACGCTGTTTCAACGAAAAAATGAGAAATCTAAATAAGGAAGGTTTGTTCTAGGGCGCCATGATTAGGCCATATTGACAATGAAAATATAGAATAATATAACGCCATTATCTGTATTGACAATGAAAAGTGAACTGAAAGTAACTTATTGTGTTACAGGAAAGTGTTGGGCTTTAAATCAGACAGGAATGTAGGCAAATCGGCTCTGCGCCTGCGTCGAAGTGCAACATGCGTCGGTTCGGTGTCGTGTTTCGATGCGCGTACGCTGGGCGCATGGCGCGCGCACTCGATTGGAGCTAAGCGTCGCTGACCGCCAGCCATCGATGGTCATTATGTGTATTTACGGACAAAGGCAGATAGATCCTGCTATTTGTAAGCACGTAAAAAAATATTTGCATTTTCTTTGAATGTTGCTCTGCCAGAATAAGCTCACTGCGTTGATGCGCTGCGGAAAGGTGCGATTTTATTTAACATTTACTCGAACTGTCAGAATTTAGGAATACATCTGTATTTTTTTTATGTAGTACTGAAAGTTTCTGAAATACGCTCCGGTCTAGGTCGTCGCCACACAAGTTCATTGCAACAGATTTATGTCTTTAGTAGTCAAGACATAAGTAAAGAGTCTACAGCAATTGTAATATAATCATCATCATCAGTCCCCACCGAAGAGTACGGATCTCTGTCCCCCTCGGTGGGGACATACTCGTAATACAAAGTGTTATTCAAACACCGAAACACGGGGAAACTGTTTCAGTACCGATAGTTAATACCTTCTAATTAGAAAGATAATTAAAAAATTAAATTAAAATTTTTTTTTTGTTATGTCCCTTACAAATTGACCGCATCAAGAGAGAAAAAAAATAAGCTAGGAATATATTTGTGATTTGTGTGCAAAAGTTGCATTCAAAAGTTATATTCATATTTTGAATGCACATGATAAATAGAAGATAATATATTTATTTTAGCTGGTAGGTATCTCGGCCAGCGCATCAGCCTGGCAATCTAGAGAGGGAATGCTGCCAGCGTCTTAGGAACTCTCCCCATCGGCAGCGGTGTAGACTTTTATATCTAAAGCTTTTTTTTTTTGTAAATATATAAATCCTGTTAAGTATTAATATTGTATATAGTTATAGGAAATTTTATTAGTTTATTTAGTATAATTGTAAATAAAAATTAATATTATAAAAACTACACGACCGAATTGAAACCAAATTATGTTTCGAAATATGAGTAGAAGTCACAGCATTCGTGCCTCGAATATTCTTAGAAGATAGTCTGTAGATTGAATAGGCACTTATAGAATGTTGCCAACGACATGTGGTAGCTATACCTTTCTAAATAGGGTTCTTTCTAAAATTTGCGATGACGGAAAAAAATACATTATAATTTTTGCAGGGCCTTTACCTTACATTGACGCCCTTTGATAGATACCTAATGCTTAAAACCTCGGTATATATTATTAATATTATCACTGTAAAAAAACCTATGTCTTATTGGACATTCTTTTATGTGCGACAACGATTTGCTTAATGCTGCGTCATTCATAGAGCGCGCAAAGCACGAATTTAATAAAATTATATAGACCTATAAAAAAACTCATAGAACAAAAGTAGTTGCGGAACAAAAACTTTAATGGGGAGTCTCATGAATTGCTCATTTTAGAAATCACTCTCTTTACTGGGTGAGTTATTCTACTTATGAATACAAACACCATACATCATGAGACCGACACTGAAATGAGTACTACATTTATTTAGAATAAACAGAAACATATTTTATAACAGCTGTTATTCGTGATCTCATTTTGAAGGTTGTTTATAATAACGGGGACATTGTGTCTACCATAAAATAACTCCAAGTTGAAAACTTTTAATTAACAGTTAGAACCTGAAAAAAAAAGAATAAATGTAGAATATCTTTGGAAGCGCCTTCTCCATAGAATCTATTAAGAGTGAAATTTTTGTTTTGTTTTTGTTGTAAAGAAAATTTTTGACTTTGAATTTGTGTTGTTAAGTAGAGTAACCTCTTTAGTTTCACCAGTATTTATTGAAACATCCTGTATAGCACACGTCGACGGTATCATCGTATCGGAAGTTATTATGACTGTGTATCTGTATATTGTGTGTATTTAACTTCAGATACAATCATAAATTCTAATTTACCTCGTTCCGGGATCGAGTTACGTGCGCGTTCGGTTTCGTCCGCCCCCACCTGATTCTTATTGTATGTTACTCCCAAGACATTGCAACCCCGGAGCATATGAACGTGTACGTACAAAATTAATTAGACAAAATCTTCGCTCTCGTAATATTTTATTATTACATTCACCGTGCAGGATTTTATTAGCCCGTTGTACAATATTTATCGCGTTTCTCGTATAATGAATCTGAATAGGGTCTTGATTAGCATCGTTCTTGCACTGAATGTCTTCTCTTTCGATACAAGGCATATAATTACAGTAGTTGTAATTACAAGGTTGCTTACGCGCGCTTAAAGTTTCGCTATTATGTTGAAGGCTAGTTAAATTAAATGTCGAATAGGGAATTACAACTCGGTTAATAACGATATCTATTTTAAGTTTACTCGATTACTTAAGTGTCAAGATTCATCAGGGCATAGAGAAGGTAGTTATTAGATTTTTCTTATGTAGTTTGTATACGTGAGAGAGAGTGAGTATATTAAAATTGCTTGTAGTAAATTAACACTTTCCATAACTTTCAAAATCAAGGCTGGGACTGAACCCGCATTCTATATTGACATATTATTACTAAGCTATGTCAGGCTTCGATGATATTAAGTATAACTCATTTCTGGTGTTAATATTGACAAAGGGCGTTTTGACATTTAAACTTCATTTTATAGTGTTATGAATGTTGTTTAGTTTAGTTAATGAATTTATAACGACGAAAACTTTATTTTTTCGTAGTCTCCATAATATGAGTGTTCCACTAGAGGGCAAAAGCCTTTTTTATTAAATAATTAAGTAATTATTAGCAATTATTACGAACGTAACTAGTTCACTTGAGAAGAAGCATTATTTACGTTAGAGCCATTATTGTTAAAGTTATTTGTATTAGTTTTGTAGTATGAAAGCAGTCACAACAGCATTTAGAAAGAAATAGTTGCCAACTATAAATATCTACTTTTGCCATTTATTACAGGTACGAGTCATTGAAGTATCACAAATTAAAAAGTGTATGATAGCTGACCTCCAACTATCATTTTGACTACTATGTACTCGTATCTCCGAAAGGAGATGGCCAAAGAAGATTTCAATAAAACATTATATTACGCAAATTTTGCGTATGTGCAAAAGAAGTGACCTCTGCCGCAGCTCAAACTAAATGACATTTTATGCTCACTAAGTGCGTATATTCAATACTACGGCTTATCTTCTAGGAATCAGTGTAAGCGAATTGTCTAAGAACATTAAAACTAAGGCTCTGTACTAGAACGCGGATGGAGAATCTCTTTGAGAAAATAAGTGAAACATTTTCGATTAGTATTAGACATGTGCCGCTAAGTAGAAAGTGTTGTAGGGCGTGTGTAAGAGCTAAAAGATTGACCGCCTTTTAAGAGTATTCACGTACCGCTTTGTTAGTGTAGACCTTATCTGGGATGGCATTCGGAAATGACCTGCTATTTATTACTGTTGAGAGACAATGATCCTGTACGTTAGCTCTGTTGGCTAAATTCAATCTGAATGCAATAGCCCGCTGAAATTCCGATCTCCTGACCATTCGATTTAAAGTCAATACTTTTACTTTTTTTACTAATCAGTGTTCTATTTGCAACCAGTACGCCTAGTCTCTTACTTTAGACTTTATGGAAAATGAATATGGTTCACAATAGCGTATTTTAACTTGTAGTCCGTATAACAGGGTAGAGCCGTTCAGGACGGAAGCTTCCAACTGCTAAATCTAATCGTTTCCATTACTCACGCGTCGTCCGCGGCTCATACTGCGCTCCATTTACCACAAATATGACTGACTGATTGTGTTTGCCGCTTTGGCTTTGCCATGGTGGGGGTTAGTTGTACTTTCAATAGCTACGATTTTTAGCAAGCAAACAAAAAGGTTAGCTGATTATTAAGTTAATAGAATAATTCGCATGCGAATACATATCGCACACCATATTTTCTGCTGTTTTTTCCCAACAAGAGGTACCTTTGTCCGCAATAAAGCCTGTATCCCCATCTGTACTTAAGTATCTTCATACTGCGGCAGAAGCCGAGGTGTTACGAATCCTCCAATATCGGAAACTCGTCACGTAGCGGCACCCCGACAACGTGACGAGCCCGGCAAATATGCCGGAGAATTAAACAAGGATTTCCGGAAATCACTGCCGGAACTGGCAAGGTGGAAATGAAACATCTGGCAACCGAAAAGGAATAAAACACAACGAGATCCGTCAGCAACAAGTCCGCGGCCACATTGCCGAAAACCTCAGCCGAAAAGCAACACGAACACAAAACCGCACGGAGCAACGGTTAATAGCAAATATTTATTTACACGGCGCGCCGCGCCCGTCGTGAAAATTTTCGCTGTAGCGCCGATAACTTCGTTCTGCGACCTCAGCCGGGCAAAAACTCATGGTGGGAAAAGGAAGAAAAAAACAAAGATGTTTTAATACAAGTCGGTAATCGAATTCCGGACACGGTTTGGAGCTGGTCGGTATTCGCCGCGCGCCCGCACGTCGCGCCGCGGTCAGGCTTTCGCCGGCTATAGGGAATCTTTTCGAACACTTCTTCCAGAACTCCTCACGCGAGGAATCACTGGTATTTCGATGAACATTCGACACGTATTCGTATGCCTCCCACATGCGCTGGTCATTAGTGATATGAGTCGTACGTTGCACACACACATAGCAGTAGTAGTCAATCTGAGTGTAAACTTAGTTAGGTGCGGAGAGTCAATCAACGTAACATAATATTCCGAAAACAACTGAAACGCGGTGATAATCGAATCCGCAGTGCAATTGTTTCGTGTCGACGCTGCGGCGGACGGGGTGCAGGGATGTAATGGCAAGTTTCCTGTCTCGGCACACAATGGGGATGCCCGAACGCGCTTGCATTTGATAGTACAGATTGCATTTGCGGCCTTGATGTGCGAAGCGATTCGTGAATGCTACGTCATAATGGTGTAAGTATTACCTCTGTGGTATTACAGCCTATACACTTATTACTACAATTATTCTATACACTTATAAAGAGGGTATATAAAATGATAAAGTGAGATATTGTTTGCTACCTTTTAATGAAAAATGTGTGCACTACTATTTATACAATATGTTGCGGAAAAAACGCAAAACTTGATAACGGTTTCCTCGGTATAGATAAATAACTTAAGCAAAAAATTTCATTTTTATGCTGTATTGAAACGTGACTAGGTCAATTTGTATGCCATAAAAATTAAATGAAAATTTAAAGTTTTACTTATAGAAAGTACATTGACTATCTTTCGATATTGAAGAAAAGGTTTTCCGGCTTTGCGTAATTTCAGTTTCACGTTTTATAGTGTAGATAGATATATAGAGAACACTTTATTGTACATAAAAAAGGAAATTACAAGCATATGCATATGACTAAACATTTAGACCGGGATAACATATACACAGGGTTACCTCAAAAAAGCAATTTGTGGAACACTCCAATTAGATTAAAATTAAGTTAGTTGTCATTCGTAGCTGCAGGTCGGATTTAGGCATCGTCCGGTTGGGGTGCAAACGTCAGTAAATCAAGCCTGATGACTCTGACGTATGACGATACGATTGTTCACCAGCTAAATGATTTCATTTGCATTTGATCACTCGGGTGTCCGTTGTGATAGTGACACCAATATGAATAGAGGTGGAAATACAATGACCGTTGTAGTTGAAATACTCTGCTATAATTTTGACTGAAAATTCATATTAGGTTAGGATTTAGGAAGAGGATGCCTCCCTTTTGATGAACGTCTACATATAAATTGATATGTCTCATTTCTTGGTATGCTCATACGTATTGAGATCCCTCCATTCCAAACATAATGTTCGCATAATTGGCGTAACATTTCTACTCGGAACCCTTTCAAGATGCCTTAATGTTATGGGCTACATGTTATTTAATTATACAATCTATTGTGCAGTACAATCAACTGCTAAAGTGACTCACGTATCATTATTGCAATTTGAGCTCTATTTTTGGTGTATAGGATTGCAAGGGTAAAGAAGTTAGTATCCTTGTAGACTTTGAGGAATAATGTCAATTATAACTTCTCACGGCACCACAGTAGAACTTTCAAGTTAACCAAAATTCATAAGTAAGACTTGAGTCTTTGGCCGTTTTATAAAGCGATTAATTATTAATTAACTTACAAACTATCCTTAGCCTCACTGGTCGGTTGTTGCAAAAATTACTTTTACTAATTGTAGCCAAGATAGAGAATAAAACTAAATGCCCGTGTTCATAGATAGATAGATAGAATATTCTTTATTGTACACAGAAATTACAGTAACAGAAATTATATAAAAAATATAGTACAAATGGCGGCCTTATTACTAAAAGCAATTTCTTCCAGGCAACCATAGACGGAGACCAGAAAGAAATTAGAATGCATATACAAATGTTATTTATAGTATAGGAAAATGTTCAATATCCTGGGCGTTTGCTTACTTAACAAGCAAAGTAATTTGTGACCAACCTACCGACTGAATATATCCAAACTGCTAACATTTTATTTTGAATAATAATCGCATAAGTCTTGTATTAAGCTATATGTAAGTAACAGCTGTTTTGTCAGGTCTTTGAGCAAATAAATAATTTCAATTTCAATTTCAAAACTAAAGTTACATGTGGTATTAAAATATATGTTGGTGTTTTATGAAACGGAACCCAGTCAACACAAATTATTATAAGCATGATTAGAGCCATCACCCGTGACGACTTAAAATGCGATTAAACGCGAATCACGCGCGCGAGCGCAGCGCTTCCATAAAAATTAAAGCAAAAAATGTGCTGCAGCGCGTTTGCATCGCTTCGCAAAGATGTCACAAAGCGCGCTTATAGTACCCCGTACGAAAGTCGGGGCATTGGCTCTAAATCGCAGACATCTAAGAGTAAGATGGTCAACGCAAGGTCTGCCCGACAGAATACTGCGCTATCCGGTTACATTCCTCGGGAAGTTTTCCGATCATTTCCCGAGTGCACCCCTCGTTACGATCAAAAGCGTATCGCATAACAGACAGGATCGCTTGGAAATCACAGGGCGAGCGTTATTATATGCATAGAGGTTCCAACGTCTTCCCTCGGCCAATATATAGGACAACGCCCTCTTTGCTTGAGTAATGAAGGAACACTGCCGATTTACCCTTGAGGGTAGGCCCAAGAGTCCGACTCAATTATAATCGAATAAATCAAAATGATTGAGTAGTAGTGCATACTACTATAATACACATGCAGAGGTAATGCAATTTCTATTGAATGGCGTACTACTAGATTACGATGGGATAGTGGACGATTCAATACAATATCGTTTATGAATACCCTTTCGCTCCGCGGACGTTGATTGCCGGCCCTATTCCAATTTTCATGGGGCACTACGATCGCCCGACCTGATTGATTGTTATTGGAGCCTCACGAGAACGTGCTATACCCACATGTATCCACCTGTAATATGGTAAACTGAGGGAAATTATCTAAAAAGGCAATAGAGTCTATTTAAATCATTTCATAGATAACCCTTAAATCTATGTTTAAATACAAAGGTGCTAGCACTAAGTTAGCAAGATTCAATTTACTTGGCAATCAACCTAGCTTATACATAGTGTAACAAAATGCCTTTATACATGCAAAATTGTGGGGCTCTATTCGTCAATAGAAACCACTTACAAAGGGAAATTCTTTGCGGGCACGGTTATCTTATCATAGGTAATAATTTAATCCCGAAGGCGGAATCAGTGAGTTTTTTTGTGATGTCCAAGTTTTCCCTGTGGTTTGTTTTCTCTAACAATTGATCGTGTCGTCGAAGCTTACTCTGTAATTTCAAATGTGTGGATATAGTCATTATATGCCAACGTATACTCTCTCTCTAAGAGACGGCCTGTACCCCAAAGTAGGTCTTATATAGGCTGTATTCAGATATCAATAATTTATTTCAACGTAAAGAATTTACATTATTTTTGCTGAATGTCGATGTATTATATTAGGCGCTGACTTCGGGCCGTGTTTGAAGTGGAGAAAAAGGCAGCAGGAAAAAATAATTCACTCTGACCATATTTTATCATTATTATACCACTGTTTGGAGACCACCAACAGTATTGTTGACGATGATTCTGTCAACGCACATCGACGTAAATCAAACATAACCTTCTGTTTCGGATAAAAATCATGTAGTACATAGAAGTAAACTATCAAGGACAGGATTGAAGAAGAAACTTGTCTCACCAGTATCGTCACTATAAAAGCACTGAATACGTCACGGAGTTTTGACAGGACTGAAGTTCATTCATGGAACGGAATCCCAATCGTATATCACGGAGGTAGGCGGCGGCATAGTGCACGCGCTATCTGATGATTGGTTTTTGGCAATTAACAGTTGTGCCGGCATCACAATCGGGCTCATTCACCGTGTGAAATATGTATGGAGAGTGAGGCACGCTCTTTGTTCCGTCCTGCAGTATCGTGTCTATTGAGATGATATTACTGGCTGCGAAATA
This sequence comes from Yponomeuta sedellus, assembly GCA_934045075.1. NCBI lineage: Eukaryota > Metazoa > Arthropoda > Insecta > Lepidoptera > Yponomeutidae > Yponomeuta > Yponomeuta sedellus. Next base: position 14,370,325 of record OW203724.1, read on the forward strand.
TTTGTCGGCGGTGTGCGATATTGGCATTTAATGTGGTCTAAACGAGGATTATTCTGATTGGTGATTGCAAACGATATTGGATAATAAGAAAACAATGGGTTTTCAGTGCTCCAATTGAAAAATTGGTACCTATGTTCAGGGTTTCATACCTGAAAATTAAAACACGACACCCTAGGAAAATACGCTTATTTAAATTAGACCTTTCATACAATCAAAATGACTAACAAAATATTTTTCTAACAGCACGAAACTTTAAATACACATCTAGACATTATAACATATTTTAAACTTTCGCGACTTGTACTGTACACATAGTTAAAATATTTTCGGGGCTTAATCGCGTAGTAATTTATTGCTATTTTACCTCGACGTTTCGACGACGTTACAGTCATCGTGGTCACGAGAAACGTCGAGGTAAAATAGCACTAAATTGCTACGCGATTAAGGCCCGAAAATATTCTAACTACATCTAGAAATTGTTAATCTATAGGATCAAGTGAAGCTTTTTTTCAATTACAACTTAATTTTTATGAACACAAAAGTGTTCTCTATATATCTATTGGCAGTTGGATTCTATGTGGGAACATGTATTTCAACTGCATACGTTAAGTTTGTAATTTTCCTACTGTAAAAATTCAAAGCGTTTACGTTTGTATTGGAGATAGTTTTATTCGACACTATAGAAACACTAGCAAGATATATTAAACATCAAATATGTGGAAAGATAAGGACAAAATAGATTTTTACAACAATACAACGACGTTAAAATTTTCATTCGTTTTTAACAGTAGGTAATTTCAAAGGTAAACACAGAAGTCACCACACAAAAGCGTCATTCGGGCACAGTGTCAAAAAGCTTTTACCGAAGCCTTAGCTAGTTTAGATTGCCCGCTAAAGTCCATTAGTTGAAAACGCTGGTCGAATTCTTATCCGACTTTGCTATGCGATGTATCTTGTTAACTAGCTGGACGATAGAAATAATCCAATTACAAAGCAAATTTCTATTGAAGCGTGTAAGCAAAGCATTAATCACAATAAAATATGCGCAGACGTATGTCCAGTAGCTGTTGTGGAGTGGCAGAGCAAACGAGCGCATTACGCATGACTAGATCTCGATCAGATAGATCTACTCATAGATGATACAAATCACCTCGAAGCGCTCGATCTATCTTAACTCAAGATCCAAAGGATTGCATCATGGTATCTTCTCTATGCCACTTTCAAGGCTGTAGTGATAATACTGAAGTGCAAGCGAGACGCGTAATTGCGACGCAACATACGAATCTCTCTCGCTTATTTTAGCTCGGGACACAGAAATACACTCCACGTGCTATTCTGTGATCTAGATAGCAGCAATAACAGTTAGAAGTTGGAGTACAAAGAACCCTGATAAAGATGATCAAAGTGATTTACCATAACATAACATTTACATATAGACACATACATTGCTTCTGGCCCCACACTAGGATACCCTGTGTCGTGGGAACCACGACATCACAAACATGTAAACATCCAAGACCTGGGGTTATTTTTTGATCCCCAGCCGGGGATCGAACCCGGGACCTCTTAGATGGTAGGCAGATGCGCTACCGCTGTGCCATAGAGGCCGTTGAAGATACAATGATACATATCGGAGGACAAAATTGCAGGCGAGTGAGTTGATCACAACCGAGATACAATTCGCGCATGTCTATTTCAAGTGCAGCCATGCGCGGTACTTATCGTGTTAGGTACTTATTTGTGATAGGTTAGAGAATATAATAGGTAATAAATGAGCTCATTATAATAAGAAAAAATACAACGTGTGTGGCAATGTTATCCGATAATCTTCACACAACATAAAAATATATTATTCAAAATTTCAATCAAGAGAAACATTTCAATTAAAAATAGATTTTAAATTACTAATAAATATTTAATTACTTTTTCAAATTTTTGCATCATTTATTACAAATATTAACACGTATTTTGAGCAAATTAAATACTAACCTATTACGCAGCATTATAACTTCAACAACTGGTTTTTCAGGGTTCTGCTCACTTCAAAAAGGGTGAAGCAAAATACGAGTAATATGGTGAAAAATTATCAGTACGTTTCTTCAAAGATTTGGCCTCAATTTCTGTCAAACTGATGGCATTTTGTCTTTGTTGTTCGCTAAAGGTGTTTGCTTTATTCTGTTCGTTCAAAATCAAACTCTGTGTCTAGAAGCCAGGGGTAAAATTGTTTTGTCAAATCAACAAGAGAAATAAACCCTTTGTCTCAAGGCGTTAGTTCGATTGTTGGGTCACCAGTCACCGCGACGACTTTTAGCTTGACATTTCTGTAAAGGCCACATCCACGTTTCTTTTTCTTTGTTTGACGGAATGTTTTATTGGCTAAGAAAGGGTGTTGCTGGATTGTAAACGATATTAACCTTTGAATGCGTAAGGGTGGCCAGGCCAACCTTTTGTCAACGCTTTGTTTACTTCAATAACTTGTGTACATAAGAGGACATTATTCTCGATGTTGGTGATAGCATAAATGACGGAACAGATTTCAGAATTATACTGTTTTTATTACTTAATATTAGCTTACTCTATGGAGCAAATTTTTCATAACGAACAACATAATTATATGGACGTCAACGTAGCCCATAAAACTGTCAATGGATCGATAAGTCTATCCATCGCGACGAGCGCGAGTATGAGAAAGCACACTTCAATACCGAACTAAGTGCAAGAAAACAAACCAGAGTTATTCGTGAGAAATGCCGCATAAAAATAGTATCAATTAAACACCCACGATATATTGTGGCGCTATAGACAATAGCCGATAATGGCGCACGGAGCAATTTCAGCCGGGCCGATGACTCGGTGGCACGGAAAGGAAATTGGCAACATAAAAGGCTCGATGTGGCGTTCATATTAGTACCACAATATAATCGTTTTAACACAAGAAATAAATAAAGCGCTGAGGGCTTCCCCTATGTCCATGGGACAATGGGAGTGTAATAAGATCTTCTGTTTGCGAGCGGCATAATTGTAGCAAATGCGGAGAGCGTCGAGCGCCGCGATCGGTGATTTATGCTCGCGTTGAAATTACACTCTATTTTATTATTTCCAAAGGATCCTTACACGAGGAGCGAGACTAAATAAATTACGCTTAATTGCACATACATCCGTGTGGTGTACATACCTCTGACTTTCTGCTCGTCGAGGAGTTGTCTCTCGAGGTTGTCCTTTACCTCCCTCTCTCTTAGCACGTCCATTTTCAGTTCAGCTGTAACAAAATAAAAAAAATATTGCACTGTTTTATTGCGCTCGTGGTCTAGCCGAACCGAATGATTGGAATCAATCACTTGAGTTAAGCAACAACAGGCGCGGTCAGGCACAGGATGGGTGACCGTTCCGTGACTCGCTAGTGGCATTTTTTCAGAGCGCTTCCGTACTTTGCAAGGAACATTAAGCCGTTGGTGCCGGCTGTCATGGTCGTTAAGCCATGTCAGAGGCCTTATGGGCGGTTTGATAACTTCTGACGGTAAGGCCCGCCACTGTCTTACAATCCTCCACCAACCCGGACTTGGCCCCCCTGGTGGAGTATGGCCTAACCTTCCTCCGATGCAGGAAGAGACCCGTGCCCCAGCAGCGGGGACATACAAGGGTTGATATCGATATCGATTGCCCTGTTAATTCACTGACTGCGCAGAAGTCCGCAAGTGAGGCATTGTATGTTGGCTCGTATCTATATAAGTCCGACTCCATGTTCAATTATATATCTATAACGATTTGGCAGATTTAGACAAATAAGATCTCAATCGTTTGGTCGTAATGGCGACGGTGATATAGATTATATTAAATCAGTTTAATTCCGACCAAAAAAACGAAAATTTCCATTCGCTTATTTTCTAAATTCCCGTTGTTTTTACTAAATAGCGCTAAATCCTGCTACTCTTTACTAAACAAAACAAAAATATTAATTTATGATATATTATTTTAATTAATCAATTTATGACTCATTGCTAAAATAAAAACTAAAAAGACAAACATTTAACACTGAAATAAAAATACCAAAAAGACCTGGCTACTGAGTAGGTATTAAATATCTACTAAGCAGGCGGGACCTGACATTGGGCCGATTTCTGAATTGAGAATTTCACTATAGTCGGTAAAATATAGCTTGAGCTCCGCGACAGCTGTCATCGAAATTGAGTCCATGAAGTTTTGAATTTTTTCACAGAATATTTGTACTGCGAAAACTCCGTACTTACTGCACAGATAGTGATGTCTAACTATTATAGTAACTGTAAATTACAAACTTTCGATGATTTGGTGATGGATGACCTAAACTGCAGGTATACTATTGGAATTGAACTTTATTAGTTTGAAAACCATTATCAAATTTCATTAGAATTAAAATAATGAATATTGTTTTAATTAATACCTATCTAACAAAATACTGGTGTTATTGTGGGGCAATAACCGTGTACAGCGTGTGTGCACGTCTCTCCAAGTTTGCTCCGAACCTCCATACTTCTGGGTTCTGGTCAGCCGCGTGCTCTATGGTCAAGTTTTGATTTTTATTGAGAGACGTTCTTGTTTACCCTGACGACGAAATGTTTGTTGGTATTCGATGAATTTTTCAAATTATTTTCTATTAAAGTATTTCATGCGTTAAAGACTGTAGTTGCTATCGTGAAGTTGATTAGTTGAGTTTAAGTTGTTCCTTTTAGTTTGCATGATGCCAAAAATATCAAAGAAAACAGTTTTGAACAGTTAATGCCGTGAGTTTGTAATTCGTTTGCGCGAATATTTCACGCGCGAAAACCAAAACCGTGGTCCGCTTCTGCCATTAGAGCGAGTGTGTGACAGAGTTGCGGATGCTCTTGGTATTGGACGATCTACGGTGGTCCGTATTAGAAAAGAAAAGTACGGAGAGTCATCAAACGAGATGCCTGAAGATGAAGTGATTAAAAAACTTTCATTGCCAAATAAAGAGAATAAAAACTTCTTCCGTCACAGAGGTTGATAGTTTTGACGCCACCGCAATCCACAACCACATATACGCATATCACTCAAGAGGACGATTGCCCACATTAAGAAAATTGGGAGCGTCACTTAAAGAGGCAAATTTGTTTATGAAAATTTGTAGCTTACCATCATTGGCTAAAATTCTAAGAAAAATTGGATATTCATAAAAAGAGCGTTAAAACGAAAATTGTAATCAGAAACTGATTTAGGGATATTATGATGCACCTTTACTTGAATAAAACTTTGTAAAATAATATTTCTCGTGTTTGATTTCATGTTTCCAACTTCTCGAAATTCTTCTTTCCATACATTTTATTACATACGCTTTAAGTGACATGTGATGTCGACATTGTCCCATTCCTAGCCCTGTCAGTGTGACAGCTGTCGTGGAGCTCAAGCCATATTTTACAGACTATAAGTAAATACTTAAGTTACGTGCTGTCACGCTCTTTTCTAAATACGAAGAGACAGCACTACAGTTAACTATATACTCAGTGAAATTCTCAATTCAGAAACTGGCCCTTAGCTATATAATGCATATAATTGCTGTTGCTTGTGGCAAAGAACTTCTTTCAGAGAGAAAGTAGATAATAATAGTAAAAAAACAGATTTTGAACAAACAAATATATTAATTTCATGTAAGTATCTGATTTGAGATTTCGTGAACCAATTAATGAGCTTGTTCCGAGTGTTCTGTGACTGAATATTCACAAAGGACATTGTGTAATTTAACAGTCGGCTAAACCGGTAACAAGGCTGTAACCAAGGGGCCGATTAAGAACATAAACATGGATTAACCCATTCGGAATCCCGACTTCCATTGTGAAGGAGCTGGATCGAGAGATTTGCATAACATTCAATTAAGATCAGCCTAACGTGCTAAGGGTTGCATTTCTATTCTTACCCATTTCTCTACTTGTTTATAGGGATATGGTTAAAGATTGAAATAAAAAAGTAAGGATATGAATGCATTTATTCACGTTTAAATTAGTTACGTCGTACCTGAGTGCTTAGTGCGAGTTTGACAGACCCAATCGAATAACTTTACTACCGCGTTAATCGAGCATTGAGTAGTGAGTATGAGTAAGTTAACCGTTCGAACTGGCAAAACGCTGTCACAGTACAGCTCGCATCCCCATTTATTCGTGTTTTGGCTGGTAAACATGTTCACTTCTCAACGTAAACCATTACAACTCGCACTCAGCCATTTTAATTTCCATACTTGTCGCTAGGTGGCGCTTCCTCGATGCCATAGAAATATGAGTTTACGTTAACGCGATCGAGTAGTTAAAAAACTCGCACTAAGCACTCAGCTTCGATGGACGGGTCACCTTAGATATTACTCGATTTTAGTGCTACCAATAGAACAAGAGGCAAGCCCAGATTTTTTTAACTATACTTAGAAAAATGAGCAAATAATACAAACTATTAAAGTGAGTTGAGGGTCAGAAATGTGAGAAAAAAGTGCCGAGGTCGCCAACATCACAAAGGGTAGCTCGATAGAATGTACCTAAGTATGATCGGAAGAAGGTAAACAAATATATGTTACTAGCTGACCCGCTAAACGTTGTTTTGCCATATTAATCGCAGACCTACCAAATATACACAAAAAAATAAAAATTGGTGAAGCTTTTTCGGAGGAGGTAGCTAACAAATACTGTGACACGAGATTTTTATGTATTAGATTTGGAAAACATAGATTAGATTAGATTAGAAAATTCTTTATTGCACAATAAGCATATTTGCACAAAGGCGAGCTTAATCCTAATGAGAATAATAATAATGTTTTAAAGGAGAAGCCATCTTAAAACATAAATAAACGTGGATTTTTTTTTCTTTTTGACTAAGTCCTACTTTTCATAATGTAACTGTCACACAGTCATTCTTGATCCCGAGAAGCACGAAGATATATTTCATTCTTTTTATGGATTACTTTTAACTTTTATTTAGGTTTTTGTACGTATTTTGAGGTATAAAAGCAATGCCAATATAGTTAGACGCAAGTTTCCTATTGTACACCATAAATATGAAATATAAATTATTTTTCAAAGGTACACAGTACAATTTGCGTCCTTATTGCAATATCATTTTCTTCCAGACCACCTTAAGATCAATTTAAACCGATTCCATACGACTATTCCATGCGGCGTGAGCCGGTTGATGATGATGAGATAAATAAGGTTTCTAATCCATTCAAAATAGAAACTACCGAGCACATCAAGTCATATCCAGGCCAAACAAAAGAAGAGACGCCTCATAAAATGTCATTCCGCCGAATGGCATTAGGTGACGCTAACTAAAGTAAGGCGTTAGAAGAGCCCTGTCCATACGGGAAGCGCAGTTAATGTCACAGAATACAAAATCAAAACGACAGAAGCCTTTCTCGAAGATACTTTGATACACGAAGATCTAGAACAATGAGTACCTAATAAAAACAAGGCAAACTCACGCCTGGGTGTTTCCAACATATTTTACCTATTCTAGCCATACCGACCAAATATTAAGAATAAAAATTATATATGAACCGATTACTGCAGAAAGGAAATATGAACACAAAACAAAACTTTTGAGGAGACACAAAAAACTGTGCACTGAAAAAGGACATCTTGCCTTTTTGCAGTAAACAAAACTCTTAGCATGACGTCATACTATTTTAGCGACAGTTGTTTCTTTTTTTACAGTAAATGATGTAATTACCCTCTTGAGTTTCTGTCATATTTTTGACAGAAACTCAATTTCGCCGCTGTGCGGTCCTTATTTATTTTTATTATGTTACCAACGGGCGAACAACTATGAGTAACAATTTGTAACACTTTATTGCACAATAATAGCATTAAAATAAAATAAATTTAAATGTATTTTTAGTAGTAAAACCACTCAATTACTATGAAGGAAAACAACCTGTGTCTGAGGTGCTCGATTACCTCAGCGCTTGAAATTTCTGATTTACGGTAGCCACGCGTGGTAATTAATTAAGCCCATAGTCTTCCTTTATGAGAGAAGGTAACTTCCAGTAACATAAAGAATCGTGACAAAAAACACGTTCAAAGACGTTCTATAAAATACTGAGCCGTCGATATTTTTACATAACATATACAGATCAATTTGTGAGTGAAAACACAGCCTGCCGGACAAATAGAGCTGCTTAAATTAACCCCAAAACGATAAGAAGCAAACGTAAAGACTTCGTGAAAGATACTCTCTAGTTCGCTACAGCGCTAACAAGACAGAAATAAAGGCTTCACCAAAATTTTCTGTGTAAATGCGGAGGTACCTAGTGGTATTTAAATCATATCTGAGTATAAATATTGAGTCTGTAATGTACCTCTACACTGTTTTTGGCTTGGAATGTATAATCTGTCAATATGAACTCTCAGAAAGTTTGCCAGTTTGCTCTCTTATATACTTTGATACATATAAGGGAGGGCTGAGAAAACCGAGCGGACACTCCGCAGTGAAAGGTCCATTTATACTTGGCACTGAAGAAGCCTTCTGCTCTATTCCCGTAGCGAAGCGAGCGAGCGAATTTGAATAGAAAGAGGTCATACCACCCGCGTGCCGTTTCATTCCGTCCCTTATTCAATTAGGTGAGTCACTTACTCTATTTAATGGGGATCTTAAGGACGGGATCTTGCTGATTAACTCACCGTGTTAACACCTACATTTAACCGTATCGTTTGATTCTTTAATCCCGCCTTGATATTTGTTCCAAGACTGCAATGCCTTTTGTTCAGTTCATCCCGTCGATTAAGATTGCCGGTAGAGGTACTTCGATTAAAAGAATTACAGTGAATAATATATATCTAAATGTAAACTTATTTCATGTCTATCTAAATGTCTGGTCTATAGAATCTCTTCCAATGTTATTTTAACTTGCCTTTAGGTACAATCGCGGACAGAAAATGTTTATCACTTTAAGGTTCATAAGAGTATTCTTTATATATTGTACAATGTACACCATACAACAACAAATTATTACAGTGGATATTTTTCACATTAATACTTCTTTGGTAATTGCATACAAACGACAGTGGTAACCGACTAAGCTATCAGGCAAGCCTACTCCTTATAAAAAGTATGTCTCAGGCATTGTAGCGTAACAATAGTCCCTTCACCCATCAATGTGAGTGAAGGTGCCACTGGACGTTAAATTATCTCACTACATTTTGTTAAATTTTGCCATTTTTATATACCTATCTGGTATACAAAAAGACAAAACAAGAAACTGCACACAGAATGATAAATAATCTAATTTAAAAACCTGAAAAACTCTTGAACTAAATGCAAAGTGAAATCGCGTTTCCGTCAGAAGACCTAATAGCAGACAAACTTTTGAATCGAGCTGATGTAAGGAATATGGATGTATGAACATTACTTTATATTGTGCCACTCCATTCGGATCCGTAACGATGGTATTAGCTAGCCCCGCAATATTGCTGTACCGATCGGAGAGGTTTGTTTCGTTTAATTATTCCATAAGCCTTTTAATTATTGCCTAGGATTCGCTGCGAGCTTACAGTCTATTAGGAACGGCCCTTATTTGAACCAATGTTGATATCGCAATTATTATCGCTGTGAGAGACTTAATTGAAACAATGATATGAGTTTGAACTTTTGAAGACAATATTTTGGAAGCGAACCTGGACCTCATGAAAACGAGGAAAAAGAAATTGTGGGTTAAGTAAGCGTGGCGATTCGGGGAAATAAAATTTTTTTCAAGTGAACTATAACATTTACATTTTTACAAAACATTTACATACAGGCACATACATAGCTTCTGGCCCCACACTAGGATACCCTGTGTCGTGGGAACCAGAAACAACGACATCACAAACATGTAAACATCCAAGACCTGGACTTTTTTTTTTTTGTTTCCAGCCGGGATTCGAACCCGGGACCTCTTGCATGGTAGGCAGACGCGCTACCGCTACGCCACAGAGGTCGTCAAACTGCATATTGCTTGAATAAAAATTTGTCTAGTGGCTCCTTCCACGACTGAAAACTAATTACTTGGTTCATCTGAAACGCATTATTTATTTATGTTTGACTTTTCGTCTGAATTACTCCTTGTCTTTCTATTAAAAGGTTTTTTTAGATAATTAGTAGCCCAACAAGTCACAAAATAATTAGGAATGTGGTAATTATTTGGCCAGACTATTACGATTATAGAGTTTTTTTACAGAGAACGTACTGTTAATTGCCACAAAACGTGTCAAAACTAACTCATTGCCGATACAGATCTACAAGGCACGATAGACATGTATTATGAACACGGCGTAAGGCGATAGCGTCTCTGGGCTCGTTACAAAGTTTTTACGTATCGCAAAACAAAAATCTCGCTGATAACATTGAAACAAGGTAACTCCGAGCCTGCTTGTAATAATGGCCGGAATAAGATATGTTGGACTATATGAGCAAACATTTTGCATTGTCTGTTTCTGTAACTATAAAGCTGCAAGAGATTTTTCTCAAATACACTGTGTGCTAAACGATATACTCATGATTGTCATGATGTAGATCTAAAGACCTATTTAGAGGCTAAAAATTTCATGCATGCCGGGATTCGAACCCGCAACCTCTGGCTATCCGTGCCAGAGGTTGCGGGTTCGAATCCCGGCATGGGTGAAATTTTTAGCCTCTAAATAGGTTTTTAAATTTGTCTTTAGCACGAATTAGTGCATTAAAAATAAAAATAGTATAATTATGATGTAGATCTATTGAGTTTTCGTTTTTAGAACTACGAGTATTACAAATCTATGTAGGTAGGTATGTAGGGCTCTGTAACTTCCGAAGGAATTATTTTAGATTAGAGAAAAGATCTCTGCCGATTGAGCCTTAATAAAAAACGAAAAATAAAAGGGCACGCTTTGGACACGTCCAGAGCGAGATTAATTTCGAATCAATCCCCGTGTATGCTGTAATTTAGAAGGCTTTTAGTTAAGAGTGGTTTCGCACATGCGACGTAAATTACCTCCGCCGAGGGATGCCTATTACGGGCCTCGTCGGTATGCCGCGTATCTCGACATCTCGCGATTTGCGAGCATAGGGCCCTTAACAAAAGGAGCCCCCGGTGGTCCCGCGTACTTAGTAGCTAATATCTATCTCTGGATTGTACCCGTGTTTATAATACAGATCGCGACATCAGCCACTACTGTGAAGACTGCCGCATAGAAGCTGCTATTGAAAAGAATAGCATGCGTCTCAATTACAGTGGTTAGCCAAATTCCATTCATCGCACGTTCCTGTCTGATATTAAATGGATACTATTATAATAATAATCAAAATGATCGTTAAGTATACGTATTGTTTTCGGTCGAAATATGAAATAAATGTAAATGAGTTGGGTGATAAATCACTCACGGCGCAACACTAAGCAGATAGAGATAAACGTAACCAATGAGAGCGTTTATCGAATATAAAAACAAGAGAGAAACTAAAACACCAAAGCGAAACACATGATCATTATTAAATCGATCTTTATATCGGATCAATCAAATTTAAAACCTGATCGAGTCGCGGTCTGAGGAAAAAATTATAACTTTATAAATAAAATAGCAATAAAAAGGATGCGCCCGGTTCAAGGGAATATGTAATTATGGACAATTATTATGATACCGAAACTCAATGGCCGATAGATGATTGAAAGGATCGAGACCCATAAACAAAAGGATCGATTTGGGTTACGCAATTTAATAACACTCGAGAGATATTAAGCTGAACTTTAAAAGCAATTAGCTTTTCGAATAAACGGACAGCATTTATGAAACTCCTGAGAAAATCGAAGAAAAATATTCAGGGCCGAGATCTAAGTGTAAGTTGAAATGTCATTTGCCCGTTTATTTTTTTAGTCAGGAGTCAAATCCGTTTCCCAGCCGAGGAGGGTGTCGGAAGAGAAAATTCTATTTCTCTTCAATTTTGTGCACTCTGTAAAAATAACAATAATATTTAAAATTGAAATGTGACGCGTTCAGCTACGGCGAATACTATCAAATGCATAATGTAATTTACCTTTGAAACTTGAAAGCAAATAGCACAATTTCCTTCAAGTAAGACATAAGTCATAGGGAGAGCGAATTAAGACATATTTTCACGGCCCCCGGTATCGCGAAGACTAAGTAGAGCTCGCAGTTAAAATAACAATTAAAGTCCACCTTAAATTTACGACTGAAAACCGGCGAAATAATTTAAACGCGCGTTAAGGTGAAAGCGACCAAAACGGCTCTTTCAAAAGGGAGACAAAAGTAGGTATTCAGTTCCCTCTTTGAATTACACTCGCTCCAGCAATGAATTGGCGAAACACTGGGAAGGTCTTAAGGTGAAATTTTAATAGTAATAACCAAAGGAAATATTACTGAGGGATATTGTTGATTTAAGCACTTTTAGAGGTTTAAATGGGAAGCGGGATTTGATTCATTACGCATGCCTTTTGTTGGATTAAAATAAAGCTCAATGTTTACGTGAGTACCTACAAATATGCGTAGAGAAAGAAACGACTTACATCAACCAAATAGGGGATGTATTAGCAAAAGGAAAGATAAAAAGTACCCGGAACCGGCGTGCGTGCATGCAACGACTTATGAACGTTGATGAAGCGAAGGTGATCTGTCAGGATCGTGGCAAGTGGCAATCCCTGGTCTCTGCCTACCCTCTGGGATACAGGCGTGAGGTTATGTATGTATGTATGTATGTATGTATGTATGTATGTATGTATGTATGTATGTATGTATGTATGTATGTATGTATGTATGTATGTATGTATGTATGTATGTATGTATGTATGTATGTATGTATGTATGTATGTATGTAGAAAGAAACGAATTATATCGAGTGTTTGAACTTAAAATTCACGCCGCGACTGATAAATCTGCAAGTAACGACGGCGAATGTCATCGTTTGGAAAATGGGAAATTCCTTCCCCATTCTTTTTTCTCAAATTTGCAAACGGGCAATTTGATTTTATTGTTATTAGATTTTGTCGGCTTACGTCACACACTTCTGTTTGAGGAGGATTACTCCCGCAGCCACAGCGCTAATAATCATAAGAATTACTCCACTTTATTATGTGTGAAAAATTTGATCGTAAACCGTGCTCCTGTGGCATGCAAAAGTGGCTCTTAGCCTGTTGATACAAGAGTAAATTTTATATCCGCGAAAAAATAGAAGCCCCCCATAAAAGTCTATTGCTTCAGCAACACGAGAGTAACATTTTATTTGTCTCTCGAAAATCTGATTTTGTCAAGTGCGTGTAGAGATCATAATTTTATGAATATATTATAAGGGATTTGCATTTCATACGAAGAACCATGCGAGTTCCACCTTTCGCGTGATACTGCAATGTGGCGAGCTTATACATTGAAGGTTAAAGAAGAACAAATAATGAAGATGTCGTTGTAATAAAAATGGGTAAAAAGAAGACAGCTTATGGAGCGTGCAGCGGCGGAATAACTCCGGTGTTATCGACGCACGCGCTCCCAATCTGCGATCGCAACACACCGGATAAGATTATCCAGTAGCCCTGTATTATTTTAATGAGACTACACGACTCCTCGAGATTCGATACGATACCGAAACGGTTAAGTAACGAACACAATAAGAATAATACAAACTGCCTGTAGTCTCAATTGTTCAGACCGACTCGAGGTCAGCGGCAGTAGAATAGCTTTATTATGTCTCGACAACAGTGCAGTCGGAGCACAACATTTAAGATTTCGATAAGAAACTAATGATTGCAAGTGCGCAGAAGTTAATTGAATCATAACGGCAGCAAGCAGTAGGAGAGGACATTTTCGAAAAGAACGAAAAGTTAATCTTCAAACGAGTACGGCAGCATGTCGCGGGTCCGAATATTCGCTACCGAGGGGTTTTTAAAATTAGCCACGAATCACGATAAAGTTGTGTACGTCCATACCAGCTGACGGCAGATCGGCCGATACCATTATGTCTCCAGGTAAAGCACGGATTAAAAAGAGCACATTTATAAGCAGACAGCATCTGGTGGTATTTAAATAAGATATAAAACGCGAAACACCGCGAGTATTTGTTTTTAACATCTTTTTTCCTTTCCCCGGTAGATGCTCCCCTCGTCGGATATATTGGTATTAAAAATGTAAGGGAGATTTATGCGAATGGCTCTAAGCTTTCATTAGCTGTTTCTTGTTCGGCGTTTTTGCGGCGCAGCGGTCGCGGCGTGACCGGTAAATTTTTCATTTTCGTGCAAAGTTCCTGATGTTGCGGGCGGAACAAGAATTTAAATGCATATAAAGAATATTAATGTGTTCATGGACGATTCCCTCGGCGGCCGGCAGGTGCGCGATATGACTTATTTTATTTCAATCCGCGGTCGGATGGGGGGAGTAAGAGCTCCTCATTGTTTGCAGTAAAAAAATCTAATTTCTAAGAGCGCACACTAATAGGACATTATGATTCTTGCGGTGCATTCTGAAGCTAATTTGTAGTAGAGTAGCCCAGGGGCACACCGGTAGACTGGTTCAATTGTCGGTGGTAGCCAATGAAGCGAAGGAAAGCCTTACTTTCTGAGGCTCTACGGATGATATCAATATTATACTTAAATACGTGAGGGAAAAGGAACAATTTTGCAACAACATAATAAATTGCCCTTAGCAGTGGCGAAGAAAAGCCAGGCCCTGTCATCGTAGGTTACGATAACGCTGTGCGTAATGCTTCCCACACACTCCCGCAATCATAAACGAGTGTGTCGACCATATTTCCGCTTGTAATTCCGTATGTAAATTATAACTACAACAAGGAGAGACCCCGCTCACCCCAGAGACCGTTGTTTGTTGCCGCCACACAATCTTGATCCCTCCCAAAGGTACATTTTGTCTTCGAGCATGGATCTGACTCAACTGGATGTAATGTAACAGCTTAGTAAACCTTGGTTTATGCAGCTTTTAAATTATTAAGAATAGCTAAAGCATGTGTGATGTGATTCTCCACTGATTAACTTTGGTTAACGTTTTTCGATGTAGGTAATGGAAAAGCGGAAATGTAACGAAGTACGATGCATATGAAGCATACGAGCTCGTATGAATATTTCGAAGCGCGTCACATTAAATTATTTCGGCTATACGAGTAAGTAATTCCGGGCGGTTAATTATTTGCGCTCAAGCGGGGGCGGCCGAGTTGAGAATGTAATTATTATTAAACTTTACGAGATGATTGTCTCACGTTACCCCTTACATTGCTAACCAAAGAGGAGGAACACAACACCGCAGCAGCTGTAAAGGAATCTCGAGTTTAGCGTTCTGTTCATAAAGTGCAATTTCTAGCTTTTTGGTGTACGTAAATGCGATGTTACAATTCTGATTCATTAGTTGCCTACATTAATCTAAAGGAGATTCTAGCTCTGTCAGTTTAGGTATATGCGGAATATCATCATAATATATTATTGTGTGGATGTTTTCTTTTGAACAAATTTGGTTATGTATGTAAACGTCACCACAAAATTTTTTTTGCTTCATTTAAAACTTGGCGCGGTCTGAGCACAGATAACTTTTTTAACGTTCTTATTGTAACGTAAATATAGCAAATATTAATATTATTTCATGATCATCAGGCGTGAAGTGATAGGGGTGGCTAACTAAGTTTTTATTTTTGTCCGACCATAACCGTTACTGCACTAGTTATTCTAACTTGTTTTACAGCCTCGGGCAAATGGGTGATGCTCATAGCTAGCAATAAAATACACAGAAGGGCTGTTTATAAAAGAATGCTCTATATATTATTACAATTACACAAAATGCTACTACTTAAATTCCGACTCCTACAACATCTGCCTGTATGCTATATATTCAGATGTCTGTCTGTATTGCATATTATATTATTTAAAAAAAAAATCTTTCTAAACGATAGTGTGTTTCAAACTCCTGAAAATAGAATCATACCAAAAAAATAAATATTTTTAAATAAATAGTAAATATAATAAAAATTCTATAAAACTCTCCTTAAAAACCTATTTAGAGGCTAAAAATTCCACCCATGCCGGGATTTTTATAAAAAAATTTAAATAGGAATTTTTAGCCTCTAAATAGCTTTTTAAAATTGTCCTTAGCACGGGTTAGTGCATTAAAAATAAAAACAGTGATTTCGTAGCGTAGAATTTACCGTAGAACATAGTGTAGAAATTCAATTTATGGGGAATCGTGTATTTATAAATAATACCGAGTAGGTTCCTATGGGGATTAAAATATAAGATGGTCGTAATTTTACTTTTTAGTCTCATATAGGTAACTTATCCCTTACATAAATTATTTATTTATTTAACAACACGAAAATCATCAATCACTCAAATTAGCAAAACTGCTAATGCAATTTGGTTAAAAATTGTAGAATTCAGAAAATTTTGATATAGAGAGAGAAGTAAAAGCAATGTATATAAAGTAATCGCCACATCAAATAATAAAAATAGAGAAAAAAATCTGAACATCTGTAAAGCTGCGAATTTTATTCGATTGCCTTTAAATCATTAATGGTAGGTATCGTGTATCATTCAAAATGGACTAATAAACGCATCCTATATGCATCCCTCTTTAGAGCACAGACCTTCTCCCAGACATAGAGTACGCTTGCCACGTCACCCCTAAACTGCCCATAGAGGATTGTCAATTTCGAGTCTGAAGTGTTAAAATAGCGCAGAGGTGTATGAACACTTCAGACTCTAAATTTTTCTGGTTTCCTCACATTTTTCTTCACGGTAAGCGAGTGGTATTGCTACAACAAATAGAAAAAAGAATTTCCCTTAAAAAAGCTTGCGGTGAAAGAAAGCAAGCAAATGTTTACTGTGAGTGTAGGTGGAGGAGTATGTGTAGTGTTACTTTGAATGACAGGATGCGCAATAGTCTGATTAGAGAACGTTGTGGACTGAAAGAGGATGTAGTGAGTAGAATTGAGAAAGGAATGTTACGTTAGCTTGGACATGTGGAGAGGATGAAGGAAAAAAGATTGACGAAACAAATATATATTGCAAATGTGAGTGGAAGGGCTGGTAAGAGACGTCCCAGACGGACTAAAATCGACCAAATAGGGGATGTATTAGCAAAGGGAAAGATAAAAAGTACCCGGAACCGACGTGCGTGCATGCAACGACTTATGAACGTTGATGAAGCGAAGGTGATCTGTCAGGATCGTGGCAAGTGGCAGTCCCTGGTCTCTGCCTACCCCTCTGGGATACAGGCGTGAGGTTATGTATGCATGGATGTATGTCTAGGTGCGCCGGGCCGTCCTTCTGCAAACCATTGATTGAGAGACCGTCCAAATAGGATTATCATACGGAATGCTGCAAATCGACTACTTTAATTTGCATTCGAAATAACATTTGCTTTGGCCTACGGCTGGTTAGACCCTTCGGTAAAGTTTTGCGATTTAAAGTTCCTCTAGCAAAACCGTTCACGCAGAGTCTGGTAGTTGATTACAGATGCCAAAGTCGTCGCTACGTAACGTAACTTGAGTACCTAGAGTGTAGCGGAGTATAGGACGTTGACTGCACACTTACACCGTATAATTTGAAAAAAGACTATGGAGGTATCATGGGCTCTTGTAAAATTTCCCTTTGTGTTTTTTATTTATTTAAAAATTGGTTATTTATTTATAAAGAAAAAAAAATAGGCATTGTAATATTATTCACCGTTAATAATCTGAACTCTCATAAACATAAACATTTACATACAGGCACATACATTGCTTCTGGCCCCACACTAGGATACGATATGTGTCGTGGAAACCAGAAACAACGACATCACAAACAAGTAAACATCCAAGACCTGGGTTTTTTTTTTGTTTCCAGCCGGGATTTGAACCCGGGACCTCTTGCATGGTAGGCACATGCGCTACCGCTACGCCACAGAGGTCGTCAAATGAAGTAAATAAGTTTAGAACGTTACATCATAACGGAGGTATACAAGGCTTTGTTAGTGCTTTTACACTCAATGCGAAATATCAACCTGTGAATCGATTTGGACATTGATAGTCAAAGCGCCTTGTCACATACGAACTAACCGAATAAGTAAATTATTAGCCAAAATCTGCAAAAAACTTCAAAAATGTCGTTCGGTCACATAACAATTATTTTGGTGAGCAGTATAAATAAATGAGCAGCAACACACAGACAGCAAAATTAATAAAGTGATCTGCAGTACGCAGCCAGCGCAGCATGAGGGAGGAGATATACGAGTACCTAAATTTGGTTTTATTATGTTTACTAGTTAGACCTCAAATTACTTCGATATCAACCCTTGTATGTCCCCACAGCTAGGACACGGGTCTCTTCCTGCATGGCAGGAAGGTTAGGCCATACTCCACCACGGGGGCCAAGTCCGGGTTGGGGGAGGATTGTAAGACAGTGGCGGGCCTTACTGTCAGAAGTTATCAAGCCGCCCATAAGGCCTCTGACATGACTTAACGACTGCCATTACATGACAGCCAGCACCAACGGCTTAGCGTGCCTTGCGAAGCACGGAAGCGCTCGGAAAAAATGCCACTAGCGATAGTCACGGGACGGTCACCCATCCTGCACCTGACCGCGCCTGTTGTTGCTTAACTCAAGTTAACTTATTACTTACTCACTATTTTTTAACAAATTACTTACTGACAATTTTTTTAGTCAATGTTTAAATCAATTGGGCCCATTTGCAAAAGTTTATCACAGTCAAAAAGGATAATTACTGCAGCCTATAGGTATACGTCCCACTGCAGGGCACGGGGCTTCCCTGGGAAGGAGAGTACGGGCTTAATCACCACGCATGCTTGGTGACATTAAGTTCCGTGCAATTACTTCAAAGCAAAATACGCCAGAGCTTTTCCGGATTTAACCACTAGAAACCTTCTCGCCAAGAAGTTCCTAGGTTTAGTTACCCACGTAGAAGGCATGTTCAATAATCCGAACGCACCACATCAATGCCGCGCGGCGTGTGGCCGAGTCGCGTGCGCAAGTAACCGAAGTGACACGCGCAAGTAATCTAATACAGCCGCACGGATAGCAAAGGTGCAGTCACTTGGCCCCGGATGGTAAGAGCTTGTGAAATTATGAAATAAAATGGAAAACGTTTATGAAATGAGCCCAAAATTAACGGTAAACGTTTTACAATAAACGTTTTTTATTCATATAATAATGAGCTCTTATTTCGGGAAACAACGAATTTAAATAAAACGTTCAAAGTCCTAATCAATCAACGAATTATTAATAGATTTCAAGGTCATTCCTCAAAGACTTGACAGTTTCCTGTATATTTTTTTTGTAGCTATAAAGGTGTGAGGGTATGTGAAGTAATGACGGTCTATTGTGAGAGATAGTAATTGTCGAATATTATAGGTCCCAACATGCTTCGACTGTCTCGCTGCTACCATACAGTCGTCTATCAA
This sequence comes from Yponomeuta sedellus, assembly GCA_934045075.1. Taxonomy (NCBI): domain Eukaryota; kingdom Metazoa; phylum Arthropoda; class Insecta; order Lepidoptera; family Yponomeutidae; genus Yponomeuta; species Yponomeuta sedellus. The sequence continues at coordinate 14,389,708 of OW203724.1, forward strand.
TGTTTTGGTTACTTTCTGTGCGAAATCTCATAGGCATAATCTTAGATAAAAAGATCTAAACGTTAAGACTGAAACCTGTGCATCTATTTCATAAATGTGAGTTAGCATAAAAAATATACAGATAGTAGGTTATTATTAACCTGCGAAAAACTGCCGGCAGATGCTGGATGCGGCCAGCTGAAGACAGGGCGCTATGGCGTTCATTAGGGGATGGCTTTATCCAGCAGTGGACTACATAATATAGCCTGAAGAAGAAGGTTATTATTTATGTTAATAATTTTCTTTTCCAACAAATAAAGCCGGTGTAATTTTTTTTGTCAAGAACACTTACGAATACATAAAAAATTATAATAAGTAGTTGGAATAGTTGATTACATGGTACATTTTTAAGGGTTTTTTTTAATCTGCCTATGGATAGTTTGTTATATTCATCATCATCAGCCCTCCGCTGCCCACTGCTGAGTCTAGGGCTTTCCCCTAAATGCCATCTTTCACGGTCCTTGCCATCCGCAGCCACGGACCTTCCACCGACTCAACTATAGCGTCAGACCATCGGTCTGCTGGTCTGCCGACTGACCGTTGTCCTGTTCTCGGCCACCACTTCGTGGTAAACCTTGGTCCATTTGACATCTTCCCTTTCGTCAATATCATCGACCTTTATCCAGCGTCTTATATATGAATTTGTTATATTACTTCATTGATATATTTGTTCCATTAGTAGAGCTGATCATCGATAAGGGAGTTTTTTCGGTTTTTAGTTTTGTAGCTTTTTTCAGACTTTCAACAAAAAAGTGATTTTTCTTCTTAATTTAGTTATTCACTTACCAACAAATATAATTCCAATTTTATATTTTTTATTGGTAATAGCCATATATTTCTTTTTACAATGACCATGTTTTAAATCGAAGGTTCGCTAAATATTTATGTAAAATTATTTTCAAGGTGGTACACAACCATCGGTGCGTAACTGCGACTCGCACTTAGTCCATTTTTTTACATAAAATGATAGTAAAAACATAACACACTTACTAGTCCTGGCCCCAAAATAAGATACGCTGTTCTATAGTGATCAGGCAAGAAAAAAATGCACAGTTATGTAACTCTACCTCCCACAATAGTTCGCTGTATCGCTCGCGCTAGCTCTATCGGTACGCAAAGTGCCGGAATGGCATTTTAATACGCCAGAGTATCAGTTATTGTTAACTAACGTTGATTATTCTACTGATTAGCATACACACTAGCAAAATCTATACAATATGGTTTCACTGCTAAGCTAATGACTTTCTAATAACTAAGAATTAGTCAGATGTAATTTCTGAAGAAAAGTTTGAAATGAGAGAGGTTGGCATTACGTTGGCACTGATCTAAACTGAACACATACTATTCTTATTTATTTAGGAACGTCTGTCCATGATGTAAACATAGCAGACTTACAAAAAACTTCACGAAAAATCTCAGTCACTGATATTCAATCGGTTGATAAAATGCCGATTGCGTACAGTCTGCCTCGTCGGAAGTTGCAGCATTTTGTCCTACACGAGCGCTTGTATCGCATGCGATAAGCGTATATGTTGCGATTGACATACGAGGTTAGTATTTTCGAAGACATTGGCAGGTAAAGTTAAATAAAAGAGGACCCGCGATTGGAATCGTCTTGGCATAAATCTGCGGCGCTACCCTTTAAGACCTTATCCCTGTTAATTCTCACCGCTTAGTTTATTTCGCCGGCCAAATGGCTTGTGCAGCGTGCCCAAAGTGGTACAGATGGTCACCTTGGAAGATCATTGTATTTATATTAATAGTATTAACAGTTTTGTGTATGTATTGTTATGGCTGAGTTTTTTTTACATTTCATAGTTCCTCTTTGTTTGGTTGAACTATTTTTCGTCAAGTTAAGATGCGATTTATGCAAAGTAAGTTGCATTGAGTTATAACAAACGTTATAAAAACCGTTAATGGGTATCAATCTTTATTTCCGTTCACTCTAATCATACACGCTCTCTACCTGTCAGGTCAAATTTCTAGGTACAAATGTTCTTCAATGTTCAAGGAATTCTTGAAATATAATGTATAAAACGCTTTATTTTGGTGCATGGCAATGTGTAATCTAGACAAAACATTTCTAACCTTGTCAAATAAAAATTTGACTTACATAGATGAACCAACTTAACTATTCAGTTAATGGAGGTGGCAATAGTCAAAAGATCATCACACGATGCGGATTTATTTTTGATAGCCATTTCCCTGTAGTTATTCATCAGTAATGTTCGATACCTATACGACGCGAGCCAGATCTCTTTAGCCGTTGACTTCTCAGGCATAGTTCTTTTAAGGTTGTCGAGAATAAGTGCGTTAGTAAATTAGCACTCTGTATAATTCCACTCGTTTTTCACACTCAGTGTTGTAGAACTGTTTCTTCTTCTTATTTTTCTTGGTCTCGTTCCTGGACCCGAGTTTGGTTTTGCTCTTTATTTATCTTTACAACTATGCCCTTTTAGTGTGTTCTGCTTTAACACTAATGGGATCATGTGTTGGAATGCGACTAGACTATCGCTATTGTGTTGGAGATAGTACTCTTGCACAGTGTCTATACTAATAGTACCTATTGAGGGCTGGTGTCGAGAAATATATCTTTTCCTCCAGAATACATTTCGTGTGAAAAGATAAAAAACAACAATCTTCGTCTAACTTCACGTCTTGAGCGCTGGATAGACGATCTCGTCAATAGCAAAGAACATTGAGCCAATTCGATCGGCAAACACTGCTAACAAAACGATGGACAATCGAGAGTATGTGGGAAGGAAACGGGCCATCAATAACGTGGAAGTGACCGATCGAGCAAACACACACATTGACCAATGATAAAAACTGACAAGTAAATACCCGGGACCTGTGTACTCAGCTAATGGATTCAATTGATATGAAAGCTTTCACAATGCGAAATGGCTGTCTGCGTCGATTTGTTATCGGAACGGGGCGCGGTGAAATTATATTACTTGTGTCACTGAAAACACCTTTTCAAGCTGCGCATTTCAAACGTTCGCTTACATTGGTAAAAATCCATTTAGGTATATAGATAGATAGAGATAGAGAACACTATATAGAGCAACTATAATTGGTAAATACTGCATAGCTGTTGAAGTCGACTTGGTGATGGCTGGGAAATAAATTCGATTAAGGCTCCGGTATTCCTAATTCATTTCATATTCGCTAGGTGTCTGTCTATCACGAGCAGTCGGTCGGCCATAACTCTTCCGTGGGCTAGCTCCCACCGGGCAGTGCAAACAACCGCCCCCAGCGCGCTAACGAGCCCCCGTGAGATGCGCCCGCGCCGATACCGCAACGACGCATTGTTGCCGCGCCGCGCCAGCTTTCGCACCATTGTGCAGGAGGTGTGCTGCGAAAAAATCGACGACTTCGATCTCTGTTTGTTTACTTCGAGGCCTCACCTCGCCGAGCTGAGTTATGAGTGAGATGATCAACAGGGAAATTCTAGTACGTCTAAGCTAAACGGATTTCATGGCCAATCAATTATTGGTCCGAAATAGGTATACCGTCTGCGGCAGATAAGGGAGAAATTGAAAAAGAATCCGCTGATAATCCGCTGAAAATGAGGGGACAGGATACACAATATTCAATGAATATTTCGGAGACTTTCACGCATTGTGTCAATATTATACAAAGAGGATTGTGAAATACCAAAAGAAAAACGCTTCTCGTCCTTCAATGGCATGGAAATGCGACACCCATTTTTCATTCATTGCAAAGCATATTTACACGTTGCGAATCGACAGTGGTTTATCACAGGAGCCTTTCATGCAACCCTTCCAGCGGTTATCTGATAAACGTTTGAATGAGAGACATTTGTTTGAACGTCACCCACTCCAAACTAGTGTAAAAATTGTCGGCGAATGCCTAGATAGAGATCAACCATTTGCGGTGACACGGGAGGGGTGTTCTTGCTACAAACTACATCGCGAAGCGAAATAGGAAAGTCCATGTAAGGCTATATTTGACGTAAATTCGGGCTCGTTCGATTTACTCCGTAGTGGAGAACAGAAGATGGCAGATCTATGTGTCTCTACATAATATTAAGACGTGTACATAAAAGGAGTCTGAAGGGCCAACTAAATCGCTCGCGGATCGATGCGAGTAACACCTACCAATTGGATGGATGGACCGAGCAAAGATTGCTGTAATTTCAACAAAAAATCCTACGGTAAAGTTCTCCAGCCAGACACAACGATTCGAAAAAATGTTTCATCAACAATAATTTTATTATCGTAATAACGAAATTACGGGTTGGAGTAAACGCACGATTTCCACTCTTACATTCATTGGATTAGGGACTTATTCCTTTAGCATTTTGATATTTATCAGGGGGAGAAATGGAACCTTTTGTTGGCCTATAGCATTATTATTTCTCATTTTGTTTTGTTTATTAATACAATTGGCTCGAGGCGAAATATTGATATTCAAGTTTGATGATGACTCGCGTTGCAAATTTTCTCCCGACCTCTTTGTATTTTTATGGGTATTATAACAATTGGGTCTTATTCTTTTTGTTTAGGTTTTAGTGGAATGAAAAATATTTTCGGATTTCATTTTCTCAAAAAGCTTGGTTGCAAATGAATCTTATCAAATCTAATTTACGTGAATAACTAATTGAGTATGTAACCGGAGTTGAATTGAATTGCGAATATAAAAAAACCGGCCATGTGGGAGACGGACTAGGGCGCCGAGGGGTCCGTACCAGTAACGCCATCTCGCGTCCGGTGGAAGAACTAATAATCGTTGAAATTCATAGTGCAGTAAGTATCTAGTGAGTTTGACTTACGCTTGGACGTTTTCATAAGTAACTATTTGTCCTTAGAATACATAATAAGTTACACAATCAAGTCAAGTTTCGTGCCATTCCTACTATAAAGCATAGTTAAACAAAAAAACGCCGAAAAACACATTTGTTGTACGGAGACCCTTCTGATTTTTTTATTTTATCACTTATTTAGTATTCCACTGGATAATACATATTCTGTAAAAATTTTAACTGACTGCCCATTACGGCTCTAAAAATTTTAAAGGTCAGATGGACAGACAGAAAGCGGAGGCCGAGGGTCCGTTCCTTTTCTGGTGAAACAAAAATCGATACCAACCCTTGTATGTCCCCACTGCTGGGGCACGGGTCTTTTCCTGCATCGCAGGAAGGTTAGGCCATGCTCCACCATAGGAGCCAAGTCCAGGTTCGGGTCTCGAAACGAAAATACGGAACCCTAAAAAAGACGGTTGTTGGGAGCGGAACGTTCAGAGTGCAATTTAAGCCATACTATTAGCGCCGCTCGCTCGTGTACTGCGGAGCCTCATAGACCATAGCGCACGGCGCGTTTCTCATGGAAACGATGGAATGACGTGAATAAATAACTCAGAGAAATATCAATTAAACAATTATGCTGTCCGAATGGAATCGTGGGTAATGATAGTGGGCCGGGTTATAACTCAGACGCATCTGTACGGCTCTACGGCTATTTGCACAGAGCACGACGCACTGCACCGGTGTACTGCACAGGGGACCTAGGCTCCCTGAACGTTTTATGATGACATTCAGATTTGTATTTTTTGAAGAACTTATTGAAGAAACAATATATATGTATATTGCAGTTACAATCTATAAAAATGTAATATAATATAAATCTCGTGTCACATTGTTCGTTATTGATCTCCTCCGAAACAGCTTCACTGATTTTTATTATGATTTATTTGTGTACCTATATTTGGTAAGTCTGAGAATAAGTCGTCGGTTAATTAATAGACTAAAACAACGTTTGCGGGGTCAGTATTTAATTGTCGATATAAAAAACGAAACGATTATACTATTTTTATTTTTAATGCACTAACCCGTGCTAAGAACAATTTTAAAAAACCTATTTAGAGGCTAAAAATTCCACCCATGCCGGGATTCGAACCTGCGACCTCTGGCTATCCGTGCCAGCGCTCTATCCAACTGAGCTAATGGGCGACTCACCGGCATCATTGAAATTTCGAACCTCTTTACACTATTCTCTGTATTACGTACAGGCAGCGACATCTGGCTGAAGTTGATTGCATCACTTACAGCCCCGACTGCAGTAACCAAGTTTCTCCGATACAGTTTCAAATAAAATGGAGCTGAGCAAGCCCTAAGTGGCGTATTGCAATTATTCACAAAAAAGAAATAGCTGGAAGCGTTCCCTGGCCATGGCAAAGTGTTATGGTTGTAACTATAAATAATTACAACAAAACTGCGATTTAGCGACAATTTTCTAATACTAATAATTTTATCGTAATCGTCAACGGTTCCCATAAATGGTTAATGTATAATGGAATGCAAATGTCTCGAGTCTGGCTCGCTCGCAGACTACAGGAATGTAGATCTACCGAGGCAGAGACTAAAACGTCTAATCAGCGCTCCTTACGCCTGCGCTTACCTAGAACCGATTCGGAGTAAGAGATGTTAACTAATATCGATCACAACATTCACAGCTTCGGTCGAAGCCCTTCCTGCATCCCCATTGCAAAAAATCATAATTTGTTATGTAAATTCTGAAACGGTACAACGTTTATCGTCTTTCGAAGAAATAGTAAGTATCATTACTCGCCAGTTCTCTTCGTCTTTACGGCTCTGTATAATGCTTATTAAGTGTGCGCTAGTATTTTAAGTGCAAGTTTACTAATATAGACCGATATCTTTTTTTATTCTACGAAATGTTGGAATATTATGAAATTTACAGTATTACATTTTTTTTTATACTGACGCTGAGTACCTACAATTAAATCACTTATTCTCAATACTTATCTTGATTGTTGAGGGCTCAGCATGATCCTATATTCTTCTATCTGAGTAATGGCATCTTGATTGATATAGGATAGGCCAGTCAAAGCTTGATACTTGTAGCACTAAATCTAACTCAATAAAAGTCCTGCATATCAGCTGACATAAGATGCTATGTTGATTTTATGCAGAGATGTAAGGATTCCCGTAACATCTTCACTCTAATCTGTTAAGCGAGATGGTACGCTGCACATATCGATACACGAGTTTGCAACTAAGGTATCTAAAACAGCGCAAAAAAATTAGACCGACTATCGTACTTCATTTGGGCAAACTTTACCACAAACGCACAGAGTTCAATTTCGGATCGTACATACACTAATATCTAGTTTATGGGGTTTACGTACCTTTCTCGTAACTGATCTGCCGCTCCTGCTGTCGGGCGTTATCAGCTGCTACTTTTAGCAGCCCCTGGATGTTCCTGAGGAGCGTCTCGGTTGAAGAGACCAGGGTATCTGCGGTGGGGTCCACGGGGACGGCGGGGGGCGTGCCGGCGTTGGCGGCGTAGCTCACCGGCGCTGGTGACCCTGAGGTTTGCATGTCCCGTTCGTTCTCACTTAGCTCCCCACCTGGGAAAAAGTGTAGACGTTGCCTTTGTACCAAAATGGACTGATTTGATGTGATGGAGCACTTGTAATGATCTCTAAAGACCCCTAGGATGCAACATTTTAATTTTTGTCGGTGCTATTATTGACAGTTAAAAAATTAATAAAAAATCGTACGCCATGTATACCTTGCTCAATGATGTTTCAAAGTTCAGTAAGATTATTCTTATAGTAATAAAGATGTGATTCGTAAAGGTCAACATAAATTTAAAGCAGGAAAGGTAGGCTGGGCCGTTAATTACGCTGCAAGTGGACTAATATGGGCTGATGATCCAGTCAGTTTGCAAAATTAATAAAAAGGACATCGGAGATGTTTCAATTTACAAAGATCTACGCGGCAATGTCCGCAATAATTGTAAATCAATGTTCCAATAACAGCTCCTTAAACAACATGCAAGCGGATCCCAGCTGGGCAGCAATAGTGACTACATTTGGATGTTGCGTGCCGCATGTATCATTCGAGTTGCAATTATTATTGCTCGGAACACGGATATTGCGTGGTGCGGCCACGGCGCGCCTTTGACGGCGCCGGCCGGCTATCCGACACCGAGTGGGTTGTCTCTCCCGATGCATATGCGCCGATACACTGGCCACGAATGAACCTTCCTTTTTTCACACAGATAATACATCTAAATAGTACGACCTAACAAAATACCACGTAAGGTTAAACTTAATTGTTGACCCTGTCGACGGAAGAAAGCGTGAGCCTGACATCTCTCACGGTCCAAAATAATCTATCGATACGTTTAATTCAACTGACAAGATAGTGAACGCTCATCAAATAATGAAGACAACGTCGTTTCGTCATTGTCGATGGGCACGATAGCACTCTCGTGTTGTCACAACACAATCTCCCTAATAAGGCCAATTAAGAGGATGGTCAAGCTAATCGGCAGTCGAAATCAATTTCTAACATCTATATTTAAGATGCATATTGTTCTGGCCACGCGAATGGTTCTTAAGACTTTTTGTTGAAATGAACGTCAAACAAATCTTGATTAAAATTTAAAAAAATATTGAAAGGAAGATGTAATCAAACCGACTAAAATCAAAGTTGAATGACACAGTTTAAGAGGTTTCTTATAATGAGGCCTTGGTGAACGAGGTTGATATTTTTGGATATTAATGTTTTTAGCTATTAATCATCAAAACCTGAGAAGACCCCATAGTGGAGTTAGGTTTACTCCGTTAAGTTAAGCGTAACTAAACTAATAAATCCATTGTTTAACATAACTTCTCAAAGGCTCATAATCCATCAAGGTACGCGACTTGGAGAAAATGGCTTTCCTTTCCCACGCTGTCTATCCACATTTTGTGATTAGCGGCAATAGCAACAGTACACAAACCTTATTGTTTCACTTAATTTAGCTATTGTACGCTCTAGTTATTTACATTTCCAATCGCCACGATGTTATGACTTGAGAGGTTGGGAACCTATGTTTCTACTTACAAGTGCTTAATTTATTCGCCACAATCCGTTCTGACTAATGCACTCATTGAGATTTTAATGAGTGAACAAAAAGAAAAGACTGTCTCACGGCTGGAGCTGTGATTTTATTGTTAGCTCAATAGCAATGCAATAAGCGTTAAATGCTATCTTTCTCTCAATCTGTGCTGTGTTCGTTCATTTCCACCGTAACTGTTAATGCCAACATACGCAATTCTTCTTCCGACACTTAGTTTATGATTTTCTCATTATAATTTTCAAATAGCAACTACTGCGCTCAAGAGAAATTACTGAAGTCAGACTGATAGGCAGTTTTCACTTGATTGATGATCCTCCATGAGATAAAGGCCAATTCCATTTTAATATTTAATAAACCACTAGAAAACTTAACAGTTCTACATTATTGCACAAAATGCTGTTGCAAGTTACTGCGTCTCTACTATGATGAAGAACAAGCGGCGAGGCCAACAAATTGGTCGCATGAAACTAAACGGTACATACTCATGTGATTTTATAATATCGATCTATTATGTGAGAACGTGTGAGGCCTCAAGATCAAGATGTGGCATGGGATGATCGTATGGGAACAAAGCCGGGTCGCATGCTGATTGTGTGCAAGCTTGATACGATGCCGGCCCGCCTCGCTCTCGTGTGATTTGTTGGTAACACTCGTACAAACAAAAGCGCCACGCTCGGTTACGGCAAAGGTTGCTGTAAAATAATTAACAGCATCTTCATGCGGCGGCGGGACGCCAATGATTACGGCGCGACTCGAAATACAATGTATTGGAGTAGCAATTTTACACTTATTATTATAAGAGTTTCAAGTTTCCAGAATAAAAGGAAGGTGCTTTTATGGCTGATAATTTCCGAACTATGAATGCTGAAGGTTCTAGAGCTATTACTGGGTAATTTCGCCCAGCATTACATGCCGCGTATATTGAACGGGTGATACCACTAGACTGTATTAATACCGTACACGGACACTTTCTTGCTATCTCTTGCCGTGATTATATAGGTGCGGGCCAGAGATTGACTTATTAATGACGACATGTCGGCCATTTACACGTACGACGCCGCATTCCGAGTGTTTTACTCCATTGGCAATTTTGTCTCTCATTTCACACTTCCTTATGTGATATTACATTGGATATTATGTGGAAGGCCACAAACATTGATGATGTAGATAATTTGAGACAAACCCTATAGCATGGAGTATTACAGCATATTTTGGTATTATATGTAAGTGTATCGGGTCTCCTCAGGCTACAGTACTACATTGAAATGGTGAATCAAAATGGACCTCCATCTTCATAATTATGGTAAGAAGGAAAAATCAAAACTGATAAGAGTCCTAATGGATTTATAGATAGAGTACTTACAAAATACTTTATTGTACATACAAAAGGATATTACACAGATATTTCTTAACCTAAGAGTACAGACGGCGGCCTTATCACTAAAAGTGATCTCTTCCAGACAATCTTTGGTATATTTAAACCTTCTTTATGAGAACTGTATACGTTTAAACTCTTTATGAGAACTGTATACGCTCAATTGGTAGAGCGCTGGCACGGATAGCCAGAGGTTGCGGGTTCGAATCCCGGCATGGGTGAAATTTTTAGCCTCTAAATAGGTTTTTAAATTTGTCCTTAGCACGGGTTAGTGCATTAAAAATAAAAATAGTATAGTATACGTGTTAAGAGATGGCAATGACCTCGTCTCTCTCGCTTCAGCGGCTTGAGTAGCGTCGTGGCTAGTCGAACCGAGTGATTGGAATCACTTGAGTAAAGCAACAACAGGCGCGGTCAGGTGCAAGATGGGTGACCATCCCGTGACTACCGCTAGTGGCATTTTTTCCGAGCGCTTCCGTGCTTCGCAAGGCACATTAAGCCGTTGGTGCCGGCTCTCACGTAAAGGCGTCGTTGAGCCATGTCAGAGGCCTTATGGGCGGCTTGATAACTTCTGACAGTAAGGCCTGCCACTGTCATACAATCCCCCACCAACCCGTACTTGGCCCCCCGTGGTGGAGTATGGCCTAGCCGTCCTGCGATGCAGGAAGAGACCCGTGCCCCAGCAGTGGGGACATCCAAGGGTTGATATCGACAGTAAGAATCCAGCTTACCGTCCTCTTCGTCTTTGACATTATGATCCTCCTGGTCCGATAGCGCGGCGTCGCTCTCGTCCGTGTGGGATCTCGGCGAGGCCGCTGCTGTAGCCGCGGAGGGGAGCCGCGGGGGCTGCGGCGTGCGGCGGGAGGCAGCGGAGCTCCGACCGCTGGCGGAGCCTTCGCCTCGCTCTCGGTCACTTCGCTCACTCCGCTCACTACGCTCCGCCCGCTCCCGCTCACCGGAGCCCGACTTAGACAGGTTCAGCACGGGACTGTGCCCCGGTGAAGACCCTGCCGGGGGTGCACATAAAATGTTAAGTAGGTTTAAATGCTAAAAGTTCAGGGACCGACCTATCGCAAGGCTGAAATGTTCTCCTCCCCCAGTCTCAAAAATCAACTACTGCATACCGTTAAAGATGTTAGTCGGTATTTGTGTCTCCTATTTGTGGAAATGGAACTAAGCCGAGGACTTACTATTATGGATGTGGATGACGGACTGATATAGGTATGTAATTTTAAGAAGAAATAGCCTGGGCCCATACTTTACACTTGAAAATAGCCAATCCGTGGGCTATATAATAGTAACCATCATATAGCCCGAGGCCACTTACCTATTAAGTGTATCAATACGATATCATTTATGCACAATACATTTAAAACGTAGCTGTCAAAAAATTTCAACGTACCTATCAATAACCGATTTAAACATTTTCATCATTGTTTCATTACTGGATACAGATCTCTTTCAGTAGTGTCCTCATGATCCATGACACATCAAAATTTAGAAATAAATGTGACATGAGAAACTTAAGCGCACACCAGATGATGGTAAGTATAAACAAGATTAGACTGAGAAAATCACAAAACATATGTTACGAATTTAGTCTATGCTCTAGACTAAATTCGTAACAGACAGAGATGACAGTCCATACCGTTGTGTGAGCCTTCACGAGCCTTGTCCATAGCCATGACGCGTTCCATATCACCCCTCTCATCCCGCAATCTGTGACAAAAAAACAAAACATTAAATAAGTTATCGTTATTATTGACGACCTCTGTAACCCAGCGGTAGCGCATTTCCCTACCATGCAAGAAGTCCCAGGTTCGAACCCCGGCTGGGGACACAAAAAAACCCCAGGTTTACATGTTTACAAGATGATTACATGTTTGTTATGTCGTTGTTTCTGGTTCCCACGACACAGGGTATCCTAGTGTGGGGTCAGAAGCAATGTATGTGCCTGTATGTAAAAGTTATGTTATGTTATAGTGATTTACTTTTAGCAACTAAGTCCTCGTCATGGAGGAAATATTATGCACGCCCAACTTGTATTTACTAAAAAAAATATTAATATCACTCAAGATATAGAGCCAAATGTATATTCCTACAAAAAGACCAGCCAAATCAATATATCATTCTTAACCACCCGTCAATCCCAATTTAATTCATAACTGGAAGCAGGCGCTTATAATTCAGTCACGGCACATCGACAACACAAAAAGGAATATCCCAATAATGCTACTTACAAACAGTTTTATCATTTGAAACCATAAAGAATACTACCCACTGAGTTGTGGAGCTACCACAAAGGCGAAGGCACAATATCACGGTACCCCGCTGAGGCTCTTTGTGAACAGAGTAGGAAGGCATGTAATCATTTTGTATGCCGACAATCTTTGCTACCGTTACCCTAATTTGGTGGGCGCCTTGTTTGATTGTGAATTATTACCTATATTGCATTCGAAACTTTTGTCGAAAAGAAATCGATTGTATCAAATTAGCATAACACTCAACTTGAAGAGACTCCTAGCAGAATGAATTCGCAATTTGACCCCCTCGGAACGAAACCAATTTCTCTCCTTTCAAGGGGGTTAATTCGCCACAATTTTTGTTCGGTTATACCTTTGAGCATTTGAATATAAATGACGTCTGAAAGTGAAATGTACCATACATAATAAGTGGCTGTTTTAGGCCTTCGCGGAACCCTTTCCGAAGCACAGAGTATAGCGACGGAGTAGAGAGGGCGTGTGCACCTTTTCAACACTGCTGTACCGTGGACTTTACTGAGTCTGACTAACGAATGCTTCATTAACACTGCAATAGTTTACAAAAGGGGCGTCAGAAATCAGATATTGAATTAAACATAAAGAATTTACAAAGTTAATGTACATTCACAATGTAATGTAAGCTCCATTTGGTTCGGTTTGTATTATTTTCTACTACACATAGGTACATTTTGTAATGTTTTCAAGTCTTAAATCTGGTGGTGGTATATGCATCGCAAAACTAGACTATAATAACGCTCTTTCTATAAGGTTCAATACTCTATGCCAATCCCTCGAAATGGAGTTGTTTCGTACTTTACTGACGAGTCACGGAACTCCGTTAGAATTTAATATATTTTTCATTTCCGTTCGCATTAATATGGAAATATTTTCTTTAATCACAGAAAAAAATATCTTTTGATGTTTACGATCGGTTTTTTGTTAATATTTCATTCAATTCCAATCAATTATCACAATAAGGCGGATCCATGTAAGGGCGAAATGCATGAAGAACTCATCCCGTGTGATCGGACGTCAGATAGAGCCAATACCAATAAAATAATAAATTATTCCAACTTCCTACGCTTTATTTTTATCTGAATAATGTGTTAATGTGATTGATGATGTTACAGCTGAATGTGTCTTTTTTAATACAAACCGGAGGCCACTCAATTAAGCCGGCGGTACCTGCCTAACATTCTCTTAAGAGTATTGCGAATAAGTTAATAAAACAAATAAGCTTTTACTTGAAATTGGTTTAATTAATTGAAATGTGTCTTTTCCTTGCCTACTAGTGAGTTTATATTTTTGTGAAAGCAATACTAGAGAGTACCTCGCTGGAGTAATGAGCAGACGCCCTACGCCTGTCAGCGGCAGCCCTCATCAGTCAAGAAGCGAAATAATATTATTCATTCACTTGTCAAAACGCAAATTGGCGACGAATCACTGGAAAGGCAGAGTGAAAATTGCAAAGATAAAAATTCCCGGTCCGTGACATGCAAATTTGAAGAAATCTGTTTACTGCCACGCCCGAAATATAACTTTCCTTTTCCTCTTTAGGGAAAGAATGACTTTGATTAGAATCGAAACGCCCTGATAGGCTGATATAGCGCGCCGCACTTTTTATTGGCTCTTTCATAATTGGAATATCGATTTTATTATTTGTGTGTGCGTTGTAACTGTGCGGGTGTGTGCTTTAAGCGGTCGTTTAAAATGACAATGCTTGGCTGTGTTGGTAATTACTGAAAACGGCTATGAAACGTAACGCGCTTGGGTGTTGATGTCGGTAGCTCTACACGAGCCATTCCCATAACAGGGTGTCCACTAGTCAGTGGCCCCAACAGATATTCCAGGGCTGCGCGCTCGGACAATGCGCCAGGAAAATCATCTGGCGGCACCAATGTGCTGATTAGCTCTAATGCTGCATAGCCCGTAGTCCGCACAACCTAATACCGCATGGGACGTTCAGAGCCGTTCTTGTATGCATAATCTGATTAACGCCGGTACCTACTATGGCATTCTAACAAAGCTTTTGGTAATCGCTTTGTCATTTACATAATAACCTGAAACCGAACGCTGAAACTAAACGGTCATATAAGTAGTTGAATCCTTGAAAATAACTTACTTTGTAGGAAATCTAGTAATCCATTTAACGAAACGACAGCCACTTATGTTTTCGTTAATACCTCCGAGTGATATATGTCTAGGTAGATTAGCTACGCTTTGCGCTTGTTACAGCAAGTCGTCGTTTGTTTAGAGCTTAAAACTCGTTTTCCATTTTACATCGGCACAGTAGATTAAGAAAATCAAATCTTCGGTGCGTCGCGATGGAAAACATTTGCCCGACACCCGAATCAAAAAGCGCTTTAACGCACCCCTGTATGGGGGAGCATCGTCGCCTCAACATTTATTATTTCAGACATATCACTCACATGCAAAACAAACTCCATCCGATCCATCAAAAAGTTTCTTTCCTAGGCCGCCCCCCTCATCCTTTGAATCGACCAAATCGAGTGTGTAAGTATCGAGGTCTATAGAGTCAAGTGGTAGCTTTATTTAAGGAAATTAGGCGACTTACTTCATCTACCACATCTACTTTTTTTATGGAGACTAACTTGAACAGTAGGAAACTCTTTCAATCTGATCTGCTTTTTTATGTCTCTTCTGGGATCTATAAAAAGACAGGAAGGAGGAAAGTAAAATTTAGACTGCAAAAGGAAGAACGGAAATAAACAATAAATAAATCAAAGAAAGAAAACAACTTTGTTCATTCAAAAGAAATGTGCGTCGGCTCTCTCCCCTGAAGCAACAGTCCACAAAAGCTTTCCCGAAGAAAGTCGAGCGAAAAAAGGCTAAAAACACCTTGGGGGTTACTAATCGAATAAAAAATATCAGCGGCCGATGCCAATGTGCAGGGGTGAGATGGAATAAATTATAAAGAATATACACACAAGCAACAAAGGGGCGTTGTTATGGGTAAAAAGTTTCGAGCGTATGCAGATAACAGATTAATCTTGTCTAAGAAAATATGTATTTTTATATTGTAGCCTCTATAACATCGGTGTCCCACTGCAGGACAAAGGCGTCCGCCCTTTTAGACTAAGATTTGCGGTCATTAACCACCTCTGACCACACCGAAAAAATTGCGTACAACACAAGCACTTGCCCCGGTCCCAAACTAGGATACCCTGTGCTATGCTAACCAGGCAAGGTATCACAAACGTGGAAAACAACCAGGCTGAGGACGTTTGTACAAATATACCGCACCCCCAGAGGGACTCGAACCCAGACATGATACCGCTAGACCAACGAGGCATTCAATTAGTATTTCTGGTAACACTATGGCTTCTTGGTAAATCTCATATTAAATATTTTGGATGCTACAGAGAATAAGAACACACAACTTTGTGATGTAAATCAAAGTAATACCTATGTTTCTTAAGAGCCAAAATCAAAAAGTTAATCCAAACCATAACTTCGTATACAGTATGAAATAAAGAAGAAACACTTAGGGCGGAAAGAAGGACAAGAAAACGCAAAAATAATAGGAAAGAAGTAACATGATGACTTGTCGCCACTCCCGACTGCCGCCCCACAGCATAAACGTCACGATGTCATTTGTAAAAATTGCGGCCTCCTAACTTCACCAATTTTGGAACAGCAAATCTATAGAGTTTTTTATCACATTATAAAAGGTAACATGCGTATAGTACATATTGGATGAGTGTTTACTGAAATGGCAAAGTAGAATTGAATCTTAAAGATTTGTTTATCGCCAACCTTAATATTAAAGGGCGCTCATGGCCTAGTCAAACCGAGTGATTGGAATGAATCACTTGAGTTAAGCAAAAAAAGGCGCGGTCAGGTGCGGGATGGGTGAGCGTCCCGTGACTACCGCTAGTGGCATTTTTCCGAGCGCTTCCGTGCTTCGCAAGGCACGCTAAGCCGTTGGTGACGGCTGTCATATAATGGCAGTCGGTAAGCCATGTCAGAGGCCTTATGGGCGGCTTGATAACTTCTGACAGTAAGGCCCGCCACTGTTTTACAATCCTCCACCAACCCGGTCTTGGCCTCCGTGGTGGAGTATGGCCTAACCTTCCTGTGATGCAGGAAGAGACGCGTGTCCCAGCAGTGAGGACATACAAGGGTTGATAACGAATCTTAATATGTTCATAGAACTACAATTCATGGTCTACTATTAAAATTTGAGGTACATTGCATAGCATAGTCCACTTGTTAATTTATCGACTTATGTCCGTCGAATTGTCACAGTGAACCGTGAATGTGTAGTTCAATAAAACAGGCCCCAGATGTCCAGACCGCCTATTCTAGAACGGTCAAATGCGCGTCGCACTTACGCATAGTATCACTACACAATTGAACTAAGTATTTACTACAAATTGCATTTTAATTTTATTAAGTTTGAGATCCTTAGCGTTAGTCTGGTTTTTGCTATTTGTTGTTATGGAAGACTACATGCCAGCAGGCCACAGTTGGTCAAAGCATGTATAATAATATATTCAACACTTCGGGTGAGGGTTCACAGACCTAAATTCTTCCTGCAGATGCTTTAAACGATGATCCATATCGCATCGTACACTGATTGTCCTAACACCTGCACTCCGAAAGAGCTTATGACTGCAAGTAATAACGCTGCCAGCGATACAATTTTTTGGGTCGAAAACAATTTAGTGTAGCCTGCAGCTTTTTCCGCCGAAGGTTTAAAAATATTGCTGCTTAGGTATTGCTATTGTTTCAGTGTGATGTCCTTGCCAGGTTACCATAGCGTAGGGTATCCTAGTTTCGGACTAGAACAAGTGATTGCGTTGTATAGAAGTCACCAATATAATACAAAGTTTATCTTTTCTATATTTTATGATTTTACAACAAAACAAAAACATTAAAAGGTTTCTTGTATTAGAAAAATACAGAACTCGCACAAAATATGTTTTGATGTCATCGAAGGGGCCATATTAAAAGATAAATATGTTTTTTTTTGCCGCTTTTCATGTTCGGAAACCCAAAAAGAACGGGAATTGTTCTATAAAATGTTGGGTTTTTTTCTTACTGGCAAAGGCTACTCCACTGATTCCAATGTCTAAGCGGAAATGTCTAACCAAAATAACCAAATTCGAGGGCGACAAAAAGAAATGGAAGAAAAACGGGACCTCCACAGGGGAAACCGGAGACAGTTATTTAAATTTGAATAATATAATATGGAAAAAATTACATCACTTAATACCATAATAAAAGTGCACTAAGCGACCGAGGCATTACGCGATCCAAATGCAGAGAGGGACATGCAAATTTTGGTTATGAAACGTGAAATGAAAGAAAATGCGTTCGGTGTAAAATAAAATATGTCTTTTAGAGCTCCTGAGCTCATTACGATATTAGAAATACGTGAAGAGATTTAAGTTGTCTTGAACGATGCGGCGAAGACAAATTGTGCTAAGAATTGAGGGTGGTTTAGGTACAAACTTTACAAGCTTTTATTTTAACATGAACGTAATGGGGTTTTGCAAGCGTACTTACCCGATGTCTGAATTTCGTGTCTGTAAAATCAATACTGAAATTACGGGGATTAAACGAATTCCCCGCTGTGAGATTAAGCTTGAACGAGAAAAACATTGCAAGAGAGAAGAGATGTTGAATGCACAACAAGAATCTAACAAAATAGCATCCTATTTGTTCGCAGCAGATTACCTACAGTAGCGTAACGAGGTTTCGATCGGGTCCGCGATGTTATTAGGAATGAAGCGATGTGCCGTCTCCCGTCGAGATGTCGGATAATTATGCAAAATTGCTCCTACGATTTCTGTTCCCCGCTTTTTTTAAAGGGACATTACCATTATCCGAAATGGGAATACGTTTTGATAATGCTGAGTTTTATTGTACGATTATTAGGCAAATGCGAGTTGGATGGCATCGTAATATTAGCCTGCTTTTTGTCCCCAAGGAATTATTATGCCATGAGTTTTTATAGGCTATTTCTTCTGTATCTTTTCAAGATTCTACAGTTCATTTTTATTGAAGTAATTGTCATTCGCTGGTTGCCTAAGGCTTCACTGCAATGTAACCGCACAATATTAACGCATTATGCACATCGACACATTTCCATTTGAGGTAATGCAAAGCGACGAACCCTTCCGCGTATTGTGAAGATCTAACCGCTGTCGCATGTAGCTTGTCGATTCCTGTAATAATCCTTGGAGCAAGCCGATGATGCTATATCCAACGATCGGCCCGCTGACTTCTCGCACTCGGACTTAAGGGTAATGATTGTGATCGCGGGACTGATCGCTGCCTTCAACCGCAACATGCTCAGAACGAGACGATAATGGTTTATGACCAGAGAGCCTTTATATCTGCGGCAACAGCTAGAAGCATATGGAATCAAATGTGGTTTCGTTCAATGCTTCTTATAAGCACCCATGCTTTTCTAAGTCTACCTCGAATAGAGCAGGTAATGTAAGGTAATAAATTATGAAATATCTCAAAATAAAACGCCTGTCTCTTAAAAGATACAATCTAACGAACAAAAGTTAAACTTGTGTCGCTTTATCTCCAACCAGATTTGAAACGTAGGCCTTATCGATCATGGTTTTGTCCAATCTTTTGATAAATTCAACGCCCTCGAACACATAATTAAAACAGCCTCCCAGGTTCACTAATAAATTGCCTGAATTATATGTGATAGCTTATTAGTGTTATTATCTAGAAGCAATTTAATATGTAACCGCTCCGTATGAGCAATCTTAACGTTTTAAAATACAAAATGGCCTGTTCCCAGTGAACCGAACCAGTGTTACAGAACGTGTGTAATCATGTCCGTACTCATAATAAAGTTTAATTAACATAAACACATAACGGTGTTACTGTAACTAGACCAGTCACTGATAACGATCGGAATCACACCAGATGATAAGATCTTTACTTTCGCTCATTGAAACCGAAGGTTTCCATGTATGCATGACTTGCTCCCTCGGCATACGACCGTGCTACCATACAACATTTTCAAACTGTTGTAACTGGAAAGATTAGAGATTTGTTAAGTAAAAGTGTTGACTAGTTCACACATCAACAATGAAATCAATCGCAACACTGAACAAAAGACAAGTCATAATTAATAAACGCCAAGGAGAACCACCAAACGGGTCCATCAAAACAGAACATGGTGTTTGGCAGAAAGTAAACAGAAAATATAATTTACAAGCAATTTGCCGCGGATATGTCCGCAATCAAATTGTCTCGTTAATACCGTGGTGCTATCAAAACATTTGATTTGTGGCCGCCCGGGTAGGGTTGCCGGACAATTGTAATTTGGTCTCGATACAGTCAATGCTCGGTTGAGCCATGATTTATGTGCACATCTATTGGCGAGCAGAATTAGTGGAATGTTAATCTCAATTACTAAAGCCATTTCTCTCATTGATTTGCGCTGTGTAAACGAAAAGCTTTACTATTTACAATATACTTTTTTTTGCTTAAAAAATGCTTGACAGCCCTAAGTGCGTCTGACATCACACCCCAAGCCTGCAGGGCATGTCCACAACCATCCGATCTTCGATTGGACGTCATAAGCTATTCATTTGGTAAAACACGCATCTGAATTGCAAATTCCAATGCTTTTTGTTCGATTGCCCTAACCGTAGTTGACTTTTAAAAAATGTTTCTTGTTACGATACGCTTAACGCTTCGTTGTTCTAAGCTACGGTCGTTCACTTAGAAAAAATTGCCCAGACCACTCGGTGCGCTTGATATAGGTTGATAAGCAGGTTCCTACAAGCCTATTAATAATAAATTAATTTAGGTGTTATTTTTTTGCAGTGAGTACCTATCTTTGGATGTAATTCATTATAATGTTGCCGAGACAAAAAGGAAAGTGCGCATCATGATGATTTATTCAATTTACAGCGGAAAACCCTGACTTTTCATTTGTCGATTTATGCGCGGGCACACTTCACAGCCACTCATAGCCGAGTCAGCAAACAAACACGTACTTTTTATTCGTGTTCTGTAATTCCCCCTGAAAAAGGCCGATTTGCATAACCCAACAGGGAAAAGGTCAGGAAGCGAACGGAATGGCAAGTGTCCGTTTTGATGCCTATTCAGCACTGGTCGACATGCCCATTCACATCCTTCAAGTATTCAGGTCTAATACGACTCTGACAATGTCAGGAGAGTTAGTCGTACACAACTAGTAGCTCCTATTGAAGGAGTACTATTTAATACCACGCCAAATATACCTGGTTTTTGGTAAGTACGTTTACTAAGATTAAATTAAAAAACTTAGGGCACATGTGCTACTAATTTAAAATGTGGTATTTCATTACATTTTTATCAATGAATGCATACACTATTTAGCCATAGATGGTCCAATAGTTACAAGTGCGTTCCTTACGATGTGCTATTAAATAGGCAATATTTAATAAAAATCATACTTAAAGTTCGATTTGAGAAAGCAGAAGAAACAACAGACATTGATGAATTAAACTTGATATTATTATACTTGTTGAACAGAAATTTATTACAAATATATAACAATCACTGGCTTACGAATTCTATTGAAGTGCTGTGAATGTAGCAAATGGACCAACGGCTAATGGGTATACGAAGGAGGCACACGATGTTCAAGTTCAGCCGCCGAGATGCATATTCATCGGCCGCCCGGCGCCACATGCAAATTGTGATTTACACTTTGTAATGAATTCTTTTGATCTGGGAATTCACATATTTGATTTACCCATCGGTGGACCGCGGTGATTTCATATTCATAGCCTCTGTGACTATGATCTGTTTAGTTAATGCGCTTAGACATGAAAAATAGAAAAAAACTAATGCCTCACATTTCGTTTCATAAGCAAAATTCCAAACCCAAAGGATCAATAGACGTACAAAAAGAATCGGAAGAGGCAAAGAAATCAACTAAAAAGTTGCCTAATTACTTTAACGATTCAAACTCGCAGGAGAAAAAGAAACGCAGAAATGACAAGACGATGACAAATGAGCATCGGTCGCATCGACGGGTGGCAGACCTCATCAAAAATTATCCCGCGCTTAAAATTCTCATAAACAAAAAACTGTCTCGGGAAAAAGCGGGCAAGTCGCGCGCCTGGTAAAAAATAGGTATTGGCAACATTGATTGATGCGTACTAATAGGGCGCGAAGGAATGATCCTCAACGTAATTAAAGGAAGAATGACACCTTCTGTCAATGGCAGCCTCCTCAGCTAGGAATAGAAGCAGCTACCGAGAGGAAGTTGATTAGTGTTGCAAAGTTCTCATTTAATTATAAAAATTACTGAGCGAAGGCGTCTAATTGGTTGCTGGTTTAGTCTGCTCCAAAGTAAACCCTGACACGTGTGGCACGAATATACTGTGTACATTCAGTTTTCTGTCGGGCACTGTCACATGCGGTACATGTAATTAATTCTATGTCACGAGCTTCAAGGCAAAATAAGCAATGTAATAAGTAAGCTGGATACCAAATGAAGACCATGCCCTAATTATTCGGTTTGAAATGTCATACGTATTCTGCTTTAATCCGTACAAAATTCCACCTATAAGACATGAAGCTCGTTTTGGTGAAAAATGTTTTCATAAGAAATTTTGTGGCATTATATCACGCTATTAGCGGCAACAAAAGAAGTAAGGTATACACCCACGCCTATCGGCTAGATGACTTAGACATTTTTCGTGGCGGTTTCCCTTACGATCTGTACATATCATTAGTAATGCAAAATAATGGGATACGGACACCTCGTGCCGTTTGCGAGGCAATGATTAATGCTACTCGTCATTAATTCTTATTTTTGATGAGAAATTTGACTTGGTATGCTGTCAGGCGCCGGATCCAGATTAATATAAGCTGACGTTGCAACTTGTAACATTATCACACCATCCCGCGATACCCGGTCTACGCAGCCGAAATGTTTCCAGCCTTAATAATAAGGCTCGTTTTTATTATGTAACGTTCAGTTTTAGTCAGTTTAATCTGTTTTGTTGGTTTTGCCCTCAAGTTGAACAATAAACTTGCCACAGGATTGACACACGCCGCAAAACTTATTTTGTGACAAAGGCCAAAAGCGAGTCAAATAAATAGTTGGGTTGGCCATCAAAACTACCGGAATAGTTTCGGTTATGAAAGGCCGCAGCACAAAGAGCTAGTTAAAATTCCGCCACAACCGCATCGGTGACGCAAACTCCGAAGGTATTCATGGGGAGAGGGTTGACGATTGCCGTGACGATGACGTGGCACAAGCGACTCCCGAGCTGCGAGCTTCGGCCGACGCCCTTTGCATATTAGCTGAGTGAAAATCAAAAGTCGTTATTAATGATTTCACGGCGTGACAATCTAAATATCTCACTGAAGCTGCGCTCTAAACTTCCAGAGACATTAATCGATCCCCGATTCTCCCAGCTAATTCTATGGTACTGCCAAAATAAATGTAGCCAGTCAACCAGATGTCATCAACGGCATCATCCCTCATAACCGTAGCAAAGAAAAATCACTTGAGATTCTCGAAGCGTTCAAATGCGTTCTTTATCTTCAGATTCAAGAGTTCATTTCATCGTCATTAATTTCACGCTTTCCGCGACTGTTTTATCGGAACGGATGTGCGTCTCTGTCGTGCGTCTCATTAATCAAAAGCATTTGTTTACAAGGAAGGGATTTTGATTTGATTAAATTAATTCGCAATATCCTTGATAAATATCACCCTCGGTCTCCGTTTGATCTTCAACGGAATTAATGGTAGAGGATTCAATCAAGCAAACGTTGCCGTCAGAAACCTTAGACTCGGCCGAGTGCCGGTGACGCGGAGAAATGTCTTGATTGTAATAAGTTCTGGAGGCTTATTTGTTCTTTGAAAAATGCAGGTTCGGAAGAGCTTAGACAGAACAAACAGAGCTATCAGTGCGGCAGGGCTAGGGGGCGCTGGATGAGTAACGAGCGCCGTCAGAGCGATGTGTGCCGATCCGACGTGGCTGCCGGGCTTTGCCGGGCGCGTGACGATTAATCGCACCTAATTCGATCCAAAAGGGAATTAAACCGGACGATTGCTGTCTGTTATCCGGACAATTTGTTTGGAAGTCGCATTTCAAAGTGCACTGCAAACAAAATTGAAATTCGTACTGCCCAAATTCATTGAGCCGCTTAACTTCATTGCGTTATTAATATCATAAAACCTCTCGACAAGAAGCAGACGATATCAGTTGCTTGAAACCTAACTTTCCGTTATTTGTACATAAGGATGAAGTAGCCTCGTACCCTCCATCAAGGATGTACTGCACACAGTATTATGATAATTCTCCATCAACATTTACCATGAACACCATTTAACATTAATAAGCAACAAAATACGCAACGAGTTATTCAATATTAAGACAAAACAAAAGCCTTTAATGGAATTGCGAGCGGAACAGCGCAAGAGCAAATTGTATAAATCAGAGATAATCCCGTCAATTAATTGGACTTAACATTAAGAACCGGTTCGAGAGTGAATCAAACGAGCCGAGCTAATTCGAAACAACGCATAGGAGGCCACGGTGAAGCGTAGGATTTTGCCGAGATGCAGACTTTTGTTGCGTAACTAAGAGTAATAAATAATTAAGAAAAAAATAACAACTAAAAATTTGGATATTTTAGTATTTGCAACTTATTTTCAGTCGAGGGCGGCGCTAGCTACTATTCTTAAATACATACATACATAACCTCACGCCTGTATCCCAGAGGGGTAGGCAGATACCAGGGACTGCCATAATAGCTACTATTCATAATGTTATTACCGATATGATTTGGTCACCTGCTGTCTACTACTATCGTGAACTTTTTCGTTTTCCGTTTCGTTGTCCCCAATGCACCAAGGGCGGTCATCCACTCCATTCTACATCCATTGAATATTTTTTTAAATCAAATATTTTAGATTGTTTTTCCGCATTTATCCAATCGACTTACTTTGTATTCCTTCAAGTACGATATTGCAGTATAAATTGTTATTTAGATCATTTAGGTAGGTATGGTAAGTAAAAAACAAACGGTTTACTTTCATATTTTATTCCATAATTTTATTTTCTTAAGTGCCACATTTGCCGATAGTGACACTAATCGTTTAATAATCACTTAACATGTTAGAATGTGTGAACGAGAGGAATGCCAGAAATAAAGTCGACAGCAGATTGACCTTTATATGTGAAGGTTGATCTGCTGTCGACTGTACAAGAACCATAAAGGTCTCCGCAAAATTTGAATATGTAGTGTATTACTAGGAACCGAAGACTAGATATATCGTTTGGCTCTACTGTACCTCTTGCGGGTTTACGGGTAGAAAATGCAATTAGCATTAAGTCCATCTTTTGTGCATTGTGTTTTGTCAGGGCCGTGGAAACCTTCCTACCCTTCCGGGATACAAACGTGAGTTTATATAATGTAATTTAGGACTAGGAACCTAGTAAATCACACGATGACTTGACAATGACATTCTATTATTATCGCACCTATTTACTTACACATTGTGACATTTGTAAGTTCTGGTTGTAATCGTGTTATTTTCTAAGGAACGGAAAGGGGCATAAAATATTAAATCTAAATCTTTAGTCCAACTAGTGACTGAGCGTCGGACCATAAATATCGACATAGAAAAATATCCCTTGCCTGCGTACCTTGCTCTGCACTCAAGAAGGATATATACACTTAGGTACATGCATAATATCACCCTGAGACTTGCATGCGTAGGTACTTACCCGCATTGATGAAAGTTAAGTCTAAATCTACGGTTTAAATACAAAGGATAAGCAAATACACTCTACACCTATAGGGTCGTTGCAATGGATATCCATGTAATTTCTTTAAAAAGTCAGCTAATCCGCGGGCCGGCCGGACCATCGCCAGCTGACAGTGACACATCGGTACACGGCCCGCTGTCCGACTGTAATTCTACCCTCCACTCCGACCATCCTTGGGCCGACTCCTACGAGCGACTTTTGTTCCCTTTCGATTTTCTTTTATTTTTGTTACTGTGTATTTGTGTGGCGGCGCAGAAACGTCATCGGCGCCAATCTATCCGAGGAGTGGAACGCTCAAAGCGCAAGTCAAACCCACGAGTGCCGTTTAAAGGCCCACCGATCAATCACCATCCATTAGAGCGGCGAAAAGAAAAGCGCTTTCCCCACCGATTGGCCCTTCGATACTTTTTTTTCTGAATCGGCCCAATTTACATGAGAGCCGCATTTTCCAGTCGAGATTAGCTCCGACTCCGAATGAGGTTGATGAATGGTTCCGGCTCCGCAAATAGGGGAGGGCGCGCGAGCGGTCATTTGTTAAAAATACACTGGATCCGTGGATCTAATTGTCTCCTCTAATTTCACACCCGCTGGTGACTCCATACCTACGTGTTCTTCATTTTAAAGGCCCATTCCGTTTGAAATTGAACCTCCTTTGTTATCTTTAGGGATTGCGTTTAATTAATAAACCTTGTTTCACAATGATTCAAATCAGAGACGATGGAAGAAACAAAAACGTGATAAAAAAACAATATATGAATAACAGGAAACGAGTTGAAAGCGTTGAGATAACACAGCAAAGTGTCAACCAATTAGGAATCAGATTTATTTTACGATGATTGAGTATTCCTTAGGAAATTTGGGTCATCATAATTCATTGGACTCTTCGATTTTGTTTTTGAATGCGGTTTTACAGTGTTCATTCATACAAAAATTGGTAAGTGTTAATCGTCTCTTACCTCTCGAGATGTTTTACGATGTCTTCGTAAGCTGCTCTACAATTCTCCCAGATTCCAGATCTGTTGACAAAGAAAATAGAAATAACATAGAAACGTGAGAAACCGAAGATAAATTGTATAAACTGTGAAATTAAATGAAGGAAATAAACACGAAGCATGCAAAATCAGTAGTGGTGTGGTCAGTAGAATATTTGCCTCTCATTCAGGCTGTGGCTTCTGAACTCGGCATGTACCAATCACTTTGTTTTGTAAGTTACTTACATTAGTGACTTATTTGAATGACTTGTAGTAGGAGAACCACACGCTAACTGTGAAGGCAAATGTCGTAAGGGATCTAAGTGTCAAGTGAGTGATCTAAGTCTAAGTAAGAGGAAGTTATTTTCACTCCCCGGCGCTGAAATTTACCGATCACCAATTTACCACTGAGAGAAGGCCTAGAACGCATATAGGCTGTACTGTATCGGAAATGAATCCCACATACTTATGAACTTAGTAGGCCACTAAATCAAGGAATCTTCTCTATGTATTTCCAGTTTTTTTAGGCTTAATTTCTTACCCTGTATGTACCTACTAAAAGGCAAATAAATGAATAAATGAAAAAAAATACATATGACGGCCTCTGTGGCGCAGCGGTAGCGCATCTGCCTACCATGCAAGAGGTTTCCGGGTTCGAACCCCGGCTGGGGACAAAAAAAAACTCCAGATCTTGGATGTTTACATGTTTGTGATGTCCTTGTTTCTGGTTTTCACGACACAGGCTATCCTAATGTGGGGCCAAAAGCAATGTATGTGCCTGTATGTAAATGTTTTTTTAAAAAAATGTTACATCTCAAAAGTCTCCCTCATAACCAATTACCATACAAATACATTTTGGTTTTGTTTACAAACGCCGAATCGTTAAGGAACTTTGCCAATACATTTTTAGTATACACGCGCTCGTGGCCTAATCGGACCGAGTGATTAGAATCAATCACTTGTGTTAAGCAATAACAGGCGTAGTCAGGCGCAGTATGGGTAGCCGTCTCGTGTCTACCGCTAGTGACATTTTTCCGAGCGTTCCACGCAGGCACGTTAAGCCGTCGGTGCCGGCCATGACATGATAACTTCTGACAGTAAGGTCGGAAATTGTCTTATAATCCTCCGCCAACCCGGACTTGGCTCCCGTGGCGGGGTATGACCTAACCTAAGAGACCCGTGCCCGTTGGGACATACAAAAGTGTTAATATCGAATACAAATAGAGGTTTGACCGTTCTTACGAGAAATTTGACGACGTCAGTAGCGCAGCGGTAGTGCATCTGGCTACCATGCGAGAGATCCTGGGTTCAAATCCTGGCTGGGGAAAAAAAACCCCAGGTCTTGGATGTTTACATGTTTGTGATGTCGTTGTTTCTAGTTCCCAAGATACAGGGTATCCTAGTGTGGGGCCAGAAGCAATGTATGTGCCTGCATGTAAATGTTATGTTATGTTAATTATAGGCTCATAAGACTTTTCGTATAAACTATTCTAAAGGCTATAATTTCGGTTTGATTAGTTTATTCTCAATTCTAAGCACGATGAAATGATCTGTTTCTTCTTAACGTATTGGTAAAGTTACAATTCGATCCGGCATGTCGTTTGTAAATAAAACCAAACTACGTTTGTATAGGCATTGCTCTCTGAGGAGCAGCTTTAACCCAGCGTTATTAAAACCTTTTTCGTATTTATCTATCTTCGTCCGAAAAAAAATATTCTTTTGTTCTTGTCCGTCCTAAATACAAAAATTTTGATGTCCGCCGAAGCAATCTTACAAATTGTTGAGAGTTATTGAAAAGCTAAAGGAACTCTTTTAAACGGGAAAGGGTTTCGATTATAAAAGGAATAATTATGAGCACTCTATATTAAATGTACCGTTAGGCTAAACGAAGGGTGAGACCATTGAAATTAATTAAGTTTTAAAAACAATTATGACTGAACGTACTTCCATTTGTGCCGTGCCCACTCACGTGTGAAGTTTCAAATTGTTTCTCAATTACTTCTAGCTCTTTGTTGAACTTCTGTTATTGCTTTTCTTTTGCCAATAAGTAGTATGCAAAAGAAGTTTATTTCTTTGTCTTCCTTGATTAGTTCCAGCCTCTTTTTTGTGCAAAAAATTAATACATTACATAGTATATGATATAGCAGCAATAACACGCGCTAACTGTGAAGGTAAACATCGTGAGGTAACCTGAGTGTCTGGGGTGTTCAAATACCTCAGCGCTTGCAATTGGCAATCTACGGTGGGCACGCGTGGTAATTAAGCCCATACTCTCTCTCTGAGACAAGGCCTGTGGGACGTTTATAGCGTGTCGGCGATTAGTTTCGAATTCTTGATTTTGCAAATATGTATTTCTGCGGATTATCATTCGGACGAATTCTTCTTTTTGAAATTTTTTAATTTTACGAATTCTTAATTTTCCAAATGCCTTATTTTCCTAACTCTAAATAGTGCGAATTGGGATTTTTCACAAAAGAAAGTAGGTTTGTACAGTAAGACACATAATCTATGTAGCGCTAACCTATTTTTATTTATACATAAAGTAAAAAACAATTTAAAAAAAAAACAAGTTTTTACGGAACCGAGGAAGAGACGATCGAAATTCATAATTGAAGATGTGAAAATTTGCAAAATCATAGAGGATCTTTTAAAAGGCCAAATCACCCCGGAGGAGTGTTTGAAAAAGTTATGTCGTTTAAAGTAGGTACCTACCTAACTTTTTTATTCACTTAAGTACAGTTTTAATGTATGTCCCTTGCAACTGCAACCATACTGCATTTTTATTTTGACTAAGTAGCCATATTATTTTAACATTGTAGTTTTTTTGTTGTGTAATAATAAGTAGTAGGTACCTAATGAAAACTTGTTAAAAAACTATTTATATTCTTTTTTTTAAAATGCACTAACCTGTGCTAAGGACAATTTAAAAAAAAAACAGATAGCCAGAGGTCGCGGGTTCGAATCCCGGCATGGGTGGAATTTTTAGCCTCTAAATAGGGTTTTAAAAAAAAACCATTTGTGAGACAAAAATAAATAAATATATATGTTATATATGAAGAAAATAAATTGTTTTTGTTGCTCTTTATAACAGCACTTATACAACAACATACAATACATAAATGTATCTAACTGTACGTTCTTAAGTAAAAAAAACCGAATTCGCACTATGTAGAGTTAGAAAAATAAGGCATTTGGAAAATTAAGAATTGGGAATATTAAAAAATTTCAAAAAGAAGAATTCGTCCCAATGATAATCCGCAGTAATACATATTTTCAAAATTAAGAATTCGGAACTAATCGCCGACACGGTTTATAGGCTACATAAAAAATACACATATTCTTCTTCTTCTTATAATTTCTTTGTAACAATTTTTCTTTGTTCTCAGTTTGAATTAATGTAAAAGAATACATAAAATGCATGTTATGTTAGTTTAAGTAAGTTTCGTCGTCTAAGTTTCATATTATTTTAACCATGGTGTGTGCACATTTTTTGGAGATTAGTCTGGATCTTACAGGTTAATTAATGTTATCTTGATGATGTACTGGCTAATATATGTTTTGTGTGCTTGATAAATAAAATAAAACATATACACATACACGTTTGGATATTGACAGTGTATGTTTTGTACACAGGGGTTAGGGTTCCGTAGCCCAAAGACATCATGTACATCTGACCTGTAAAGGGCATTATCTTTCGATGAGAATTCAGTTTTTAGTTAGCTTGTTTTATTTACTAGCTGCTGGCCAGATCTTCGTTCGTGTCGGCGATTAGTTCTGAATTCTTAATTTTGCAAATATGTATTTCTGCGGATTATCATTGGGACAAAATCTTCTTTTTGAAAATTTTTAATATTCCCAATTCTTAATTTTCCAAATGCCTTATTTTTCTAACTCTACATAGTGCGAATTCGGTTTTTTTTACTTAAGAACGTACAGTTAGATACATTTATGTATTGTATGTTGTTGTTTAAGTGCTGTTATAAAGAGCAACAAAAACAATTTATTTTCTTCATATATAATATATATATATATTTATTTTTGTCTCACAAATGGTTTTTTTTAAAAACCTATTTAGAGGCTAAAAATTCCACCCATGCCGGGATTCGAACCCGCGACCTCTGGCTATCTGTTTTTTTTTTAAATTGTCCTTAGCACAGGTTAGTGCATTAAAAAAAAAGAATATAAATAGTTTTTTAACAAGTTTTCATTAGGTACCTACTACTTATACACAACAAAAAAACTACAATGTTAAAATAATATGGCTACTTAGTCAAAATAAAAATGCAGTATGGTTGCAGTTGCAAGGGACATACATTAAAACTGTACTCAAGTGAATAAAAAAGTTAGGTAGGTACCTACTTTAAACGACATAACTTTTTCAAACACTCCTCCGGGGTGATTTGGCCTTTTAAAAGATTCTCTATGATTTTGCAAATTTTTACATCTTTAATTATGAATTTGATCGTCTCTTCCTCGGTTCCGTAAATACTTGTTTTTTTTAAATTGTTTTTTTACTTTATGTATAAATAAAAATAGGTTAGCGCTACATAGATGATGTGTCTTACTGTACAAACCTACTTTCTTTTGTGAAAAATCCCAATTCGCACTATTGTAGAGTTAGAAAAATAAGGCATTTGGAAAATTAAGAATTGGTAAAATTAAAAAATTTCAAAAAGAAGAATTCGTCCGAATGATAATCCGCAGAAATACATATTTGCAAAATCAAGAATTTGGAACTAATCGCCGACACGTCTTCGTTCGCGCAGAAATTTGGATTGATGTAGTTTTTCGGGAAAAAAGTTGCCTTTGTGCTGTCCCAGACTATAATCTATATCTGTGTCGAATTTCAACCCAATCCGTTAAATCACTTTGGCGTGATTGAGTAACAAACATCCATACATACATACAAACTTTCACATTCATAATTATTATTGAGAACGTGGAGGATTGCCGAATAAATATAATAAAATCCCAAGAATAACAATAATAGTAACTGTCGCGCAACACAATCACTTGTCCTGATCCCAAACTCGGATACCCTAAGATATGGTAACCAGGCAAAGACTCACAAACCATTAAATATTAAGTTAAATTCAATGCACAAACGTAGAACCCCAAACTGAGGCTATTTGCACTGATCTAGTACACCAGCCTCCATTGGGAACCAAACCCACGACCTCTGTCTCGGTAGTCAAGCGTGTTAACCGCTAGATCATCGAGGCAGATCGTTATCAACCCTTGTATGTCCCCACTGCTGGGGCACGGGTCTCTTTCTGCATCGCAGGAAGGTTAGGCCATACTCCACCACGGGGGCCAAGTCCGGGTTGGTGGAGGATTGTAAGACAGTGGCGGGCCTTACTGTCAGAAGTTATCAAGCCGCCCATAAGGCCTCTGACATGGCTTAACGACTGCCATTATATGACAGCCGGCACCGACGGCTTAACGTGCCTTGCGAAGCACGGAAGCGCTCGGAAAAATGCCACTAGCGGTAGTCACGGGACGCTCACCCATCCTGTACCTGACCGCGCCTGTTGTTGCTTAACCAAGTGATTGATTCCAATCACTCGGTTCGCCTAGGCCACGAGCGCTTCGAGGCAGATGATGTATCATTATTTTGGTCCAATTGAAGGTGTTCAAATACATTTTGTTTTTGTTTTACAGATTATTAAGTTCATTCTGTTGGTACTGTCAATAATTAGTAAAACTCAAGTACCTACCTAAGTAACTACGTACATACAACATGCACGAAGACAGACATTTTCTCCGTTGCAATAGGAGACATCATTGTATAAGGTTACAATACACTATTAGCCCACTAACTTCACCGTTCAATCCCGCCAGCCGTGTGACTCTTATTAGAAAGCAATAGAGGTTACTTTTAAATAAAGACTGCTCCAAAGACCACAAGACATGTCAAGTGTTGTAAGTCTTCCCCGGAAGTGGGGGCATCAGTGTTTGTACTTCTCTAACACGATTATGGCGATAACTTGGACATCGCTTAACCTGCAGCCCTTCTGACCTGCTTACAAGGTTTCTTTTGATTGTACACCAACTATGTAAAGCATATTATGGGATTTGTGATCTAAAAACTCAGTGTAACTAAACTATCCAGCACCTGACAGGCGTGGTCAGGTGCTGGATGGGTGACCATCCTGTGACTACCACTAGTGGCATTTTTTCCGAGCACTACCGTGCTTTGCAAGGCACGTTAAGCAGTTGGTGCCGGCTATCATGTAATGAATGACAGTCGTTAAGCCATGTCATAGGTTAAGGCCTTGATAACTTCTGACAGTAAGGCCTGCCACTATCTTACAATCCTCCACCAACCCGGACTTGGTGGATTTGGCCCCTGTGGCCTTGGCCCCCTTTATATCCAAATCCAAACGAATGTATAAACGCGAAAGTATTCTAAAATTCTGTATCATAAAAAAAAATACAGACAACACATTTATTTAGATATGTTATAACACAAGACATTTATTAACAACAAGACACAACACAAGAACAAAATAAACAGACAGCTGTTTGTTTGTTATGTTTTCGCGGCTAGACCACTGCATATTTATTAATTAATTTTGATACAAATATAGATTGCATCCCGGGGAAGGACATGGTCCATTTTTAACCGCGATTGAAAAAGCGGGCACAACTAGTAATTATAAAAAAAGTACTACTCTAACATTAAATTAAAATGCAGTTCAATAGCGTTCACTACAAAACCTCATTTAGAGGGTCTTCAAGGAATCGAGTTTCTATAATATGACACTACCAGAGGTTTATAATTCTTATAAGAGGAATAGAGTTAGATTGTTGAATGCATTTTGAACGTATGAATATTGTATCTAATGGAGAATACACGGGGTACAAAAAATCTTCATATAAATCGGGCGTAAACCGTGATGTCACAAGTTACTATTATCGCCTTTAGAGGTATGAAGTATTTATCTTTGTTACATTTTATAATACCTTTCTGCGTTTGCATTCTTATTCGAAAATAGTTAGAATTTAGAAAGAAAAAAGAATGTCTAATGAGTTTTTTCCAGCAAATTTCTTATTCTGATTATTTGAGCACTGTAAGACACCAAAATCATCTGAAGTGAGTCTCTTTCACAGTTAAACACTACGTCAAAGCAATATAATATAGTGACTAATTCTTAACTTAAGTTTACTCGTAATAGGTGTCATTCAACGTTTGTTCGTGGCTATGTTATGAGTAAGTTTGGAAACAAAAACGTCAAGGGATGAACCAGTTAATATTTCGAAATAAAGTCGAAACGAATTTTCCACTTTACCTAGCGTCGAGTCACGCTGCTCCTATCATCCTAGTTTTCTTCTGGTTGAATGGTCAAAACAAAAAGTTTTAGAATAGTAGCGTGGTTCACTACCTAAAAAAACCGTCCTTTGCAGCTACGTAATTAGAAAATTTATTCAGCGTCCAGTGGCGCCTTCACTCACACTACATGGATGAAGGAACCACTCAAATGCTGCAGTGACATGGTATTAGATGGAGTAAGCTTACGCAGCACCTATATTACCCTGCCTGCTTAGTTGGGCCAGCCCACAACAAAGACAAATAAGTCAAAGGCAATCAAGCTGCAAACAATCGAAAACATCAAGAAACCCGCGGCCTAATTATAGGTAAATATTTATATTATATAAATTACTACCTATGTGTAGTAGTGCTGTGTGGTGTCGGCCTAGAGAATAGCACAAACCCAATTCTTCCCGCGGGTGTAGTAAAAGGCGACTAAGGGACACAAACCGGGGGGTGGGCAGCTGCGCCCCCTGCAGTACAATTCCACCGAACTGCGATCCCCAACCCGCATGCCCAGCGTGGAGATTATGGGAATTACCCCCTATGAAAGCACAACGTGGCGCTCCTTAGAGGAGGGCTATGTCCAGCAGTGGACTTGTATAGCCTGACGACTATCTATGTATTAGGTAGTCAACTGAACCAGGAGTTTCCTGAACTTTGCCTCCACTTTTTCAGTGCCCGAAACGGTGCATGCAGTGACTAATGACGATGAAGCGATATAGGTTTGTCAGACCCCTGGCAAGTGGCAAACCCTGGCCTCTGCCTACACTTCCGGGATACAGGCGTCAGTTTATGTACCTATATTATTACAGCGGTGGTACCGGTAGAATGATTGCTGTACATGCGAGAGTTCCCGAGTTCGATTCCGGTATGTATTTTGAAATTTTGTCGCAGTACTTCAAGAAAATTGCGAGTGTCTGAGGTGTTTACATACTTCAGCGGTTGAAATCGCCGGCAGCAGGCGTAAATACCTACATTAACTAACCAAGCTTTAAAATGCATAATTCCTGAAGAACGTCAGTAGAGTTTGTATTTCACATCATCTTTATTTGTACGAGTTTTTTCGCGTATTACGCGCTCTACCAATTCCACAGCCTCCAGTAAGTCATTGTCTTACACAGAACAATACCCATCTATTTAACACATCAAATGGTTGTAAGAACTATCTATCAAACAGCGTCACAACAAAGTGGAAAAGTAAATTGCGCTTTTTCTGTACACATCGTTTACGTGGTGATTTCTCCACGAATTTATTAATTTCCTGTGTAAGTTTCCAGAGCCGTACCTAACCTGGGGTCGTCTGGAAAAGATCGCTTTTAGTAATGAATGAAGCTCCCGTCTTTACACTTAGGTAAACGAATATTTCCTTCCTTTCGTTTTATTATGTAGCTTAAACTGTTTTCTATGTATCTTAGCTGGTCTCGTTAATTGTCGAAGTATTGATATTGTCTTCAAATTAGTATTAGTCGGAATCCAGCATATATAGAATGATGGTACATTAACTTTCAATCTAAAACTTTCATAAGTATTACATATTATTAATTTAAACACGTAAATTATGAATTCTTCAGGATCTGGTGCGCCTAATATAGGTTTACCGCGTGACTCATGCATACGGGACTACCGAGCTGATGTTTGCGGTACCAATTAGTATGGAATTTCACAGCTGGACGTTAAGAATCCTACAGGATGTGGTGCGCGTAATATAGGTTTAACGCGTGACACGTGGACACGTACCAATCACCTAGCTGTCGATTGCGACAGCAATTAGTGTGGAATTTAACAGCTAATGTTTGGAATTCACCAGGATCTCGTGAGCGAAATAGAGCTTTAACACGTGATTCGCGCAGTCGTACTACCTAGCTAACGTTTGCGGCACCAATCAGTATGTAATTTAACAGCTGGACGTTGGGAATCCTTCAGGATTTGCTGCGTGTAGTATAGGTTTAACGCGTGACACGTGGATACGTACCAATCACCTAGTTGTCGATTGCGATAGCAATTAGTGGGGAATTAGTCGTACCTGTCGTACTAAGTAGCTGACTTTTGCGGCACCAATCAGTAGGTATGTAATTTGACAGCTGGAGTTAGGAATCGTTCAGGATCTAATGTAAAGTTTTAATTGCCAGTTATCTTACCTCGCCAGCGCCTCCATGTTGTGCATCGGCTGCCCTTTGATGATGGAGCCGTCTGGCCGCGGCACGCCGTGGTGCGGCATCCCCGGAGACATGAGCGCGTGCTGGTGCATGAACCCCATGGGGCCCAGGTGCGTGGGCGGCGCGTTGTACCCGTTCGCCAGAAGGGGCGACTTCTCCATGCGTGCCATCTCTGTGAACAAAATTTGAAGTGATTAGATTAGAACTCCTTATTTATTACACTGGAAGAAATCACAATCACACCGATCGTCGTTGATATCAACCCTTGTATATCCCCACTGCACGGGTCTATTCCTGCATCGCAGGACGGTTAGGCCATACTCCACCACGGGGGCCAAGTCCGGGTTGGTGGAGGATTATAAGACAGTGTCGGGCCTTACTGTCAGAAGTTATCAAGCCGCCCACAAGGCCTCTGACATGGCTTAACGACAGTAAAAAAATACACATAAAAAGTTTTTTTTAATCTATTTATAGTGTTTTAAAATACACATTTAATTTGTTTACTGCTTCGTTAAATTATTGCTGGTTTGTCCGAAGCTAGCATCTTCAGATATTTCGGTGGCATTTAGGTAGTTCAATGGTTATGTTATGTATGACTTATGAGAGATTTTATGTTTTATTTTATTTAGCTTTGGTCTACACGTAGGAGGAGCCTTTATGTTGTTTGCCCGCCCTCGATAGAACACTATTGTGTTCTTGAAGGACCCTGTCGGTAACTATTATTATCAACAAACAAGAAAAGTTACTGCAGTCGGCGCTAAAAGTGATGTTCCAGCCAACCTTTGAAAGAACTTACATAACTTTTGGTTGTATTATGTTATGTACTTATGACTTATCTATATTAATTTATATTTAATTTTAGTCCACGTGTTAATCAGTCGTGCATAGAAATCGTTTAAAAGCTAGAAGCCATATAACATTCATTCGTCTCATTAGTTTAAGAAATATCAACCCCTACTATCAATTTCTCGGTTAGTAAAGAAAAATGTTTACAAAAATTCTAACGTTACATGAAACGAAATATACAGAGTGGCATTGAATTCGACGGCAAATATTGAGGGGGCATCCAAACTATGATTTCAAACCCTAGAGCGCTTTAAAAATTTTAAGTAATATCCCGTATATAAAATGTCAAGAAAAATCCTTATAAATAAAAATCGCGTGTTATAGTTTTTGTATTGAACCCCTCTGAAACGGCTTCACCAATTTAAGTGATTTTTTGCGTGTGTTTAGTAGATAATTTAGTAGATAAGATAAGAATATTCTTTATTGCACATTGGAAAAAGAACAGATACAAAATAATTACAAATATACATAGTACAATTGGCGGCCTTATTGCTAAAAGCAATTTCTTCGAATAAGTCGTTTTCTAATTAATAAAACTTCGCGCGGTCAGCTAGTACTGGGCGTGCATGAAAATACTAATGTTGATGAAGCGAAAGAGATCTGTTACTTAGACCTATGATTTCCGCACTTCGCCTCATAGTTGGGCCATTGTACGTAGTAAGCGCTGAGGTACGCTAACACCTCAGACACTAGGGTTTCCTTACGATGTTTTCCTTCACCGTCAGCGAGTAGTATTGCTACTATAATTTCACAAATGTACATAACTTAGAAAACAAAGTCATTGGTACATGCCGGGGTTCGAACCCAAGACCTCCCGATTGAGAACCCGGCGTTCTACACCGCTCCATTACCACCGCTCTAAGAGATCTGTTATTATCGTGGCAAGTGGCAAACCCTAGTCTCTGCCTACTCCTCTGGGATACACGCATGAGTTTATGTAATGCAATGGTTGTGTGTGTGTTTTCAAGGTAAAAACTACATTGCCCTAAAATTATGCTGTTGATTTCGTTTGTTGTGGATAGAGGTTGTTTTACGAACAGCTGAAAATCTTATGTAACAAGCATTCACTGCCAGTTGGTATAGCGGTATCACGTCTGATTACCATGCCAGCGGTCATGGGTTCAATTCCCAGTGAGGGACGCGGTACATGTATACAAGTGACCCAAGTGTGGATTTATTTCCATGTTTGTGATGTCCTTGCCTGGTTACCATAGCACTGGGTATTCTAGTTTGAGACCAGGACAAAGTGTTTGTGTGGAAGGAAGGAAGCTATAAACACGATCTATGTGCTCGAACTTTGAGTGATAGGGCCTTATGTCAAGAAATAGCTGTATTCTCCAATTTAGTGTGCAACGTATTCTCTATCTGGATAAATCGGTACAACGTCACATGTAACGTTTTTTTCGCTGTACATTTTGCTAATATTTAAATAAAAAGAGAGTTCGGTCCAGTGCTTGTTCATATAAGTCTTGTTTTAAAGCCTTTCTTAACTTACAATCTTATAAGAAAAATCACGATGATATCGTTCTTTGTAATCAATCCTCCACAGACATTTCGTAGCTTGTTCGGTTCGTTTTGTTTGCATGGTGTAAACGATTGTTATTTCAAGAATCAAACTCAAACGTGGTTCGAAATTTCCCAATTACATCAGACGGCAGTCGCCTGGTGTTGGCAAGATAAAAAGCACTCAGGTAGAGACCTCGGTAAACGGCCGTAGTATTATCATTTAATTACGGACCCTAACCAATAATCGAATCCAGTAAAACGGCGAATCAACAATAATAAAATGAGCAATGAATTTGGCGACCCGATACTATTGTTTTCTGAGCGCCGACCGCGAGCGTAAACAGGCGGAGGGGGGCGCTAGACAAATATTCTTAAAACTGCCCCCCGAGGGCTGGACCGGCCGGGACCCTGACCCGGCCGGTGGGGGTCACCAAACCGACTGGAGCGGTGGAAACAATTAACAAGGTGTCGAATTAAACACGAGTTAACAGTACACCGTTAAAGGAAAATACCCTTTTCCATTGTGGCAACGTTTTGCAAAGGATTTTGGGATTGTTGCTGATTATTATTATTACGAGTATAACGTGAGCGTGTTTGAAGCTTTGTGCGATTCCGTGTGCAGACGCCGCCTTTTGTCATTTCGCACAGGGATGAAATGGAAAATTCCTTTATTGCGCGGAATTAGCGAAGTATTTGTATTAATTAAATTTTGTTTACAGTCGCAAGCGGTGGGAATCGTTCGGAGATCAGATATGCCTCACTCACTAACCTTCAAAATAAACGCTTCAGACAATACAGAAAGTGAATATTATTGGGCCTTACTAAACTAAACACGAAGCCTTTAGTTTGTAAACTACGAGTATTTAACACCGTACGTTTGAGAGAAGTTCACAAACAAACGAACAAATATTATGACCAATGGGTCCATAATTAATTGTTTGGGTCTATTTACTTGGTAAACAGTTCTGCTTATCTTTTACCGCACGCCCGGTTCATTCCCATAAATTACTATTCAACGTTACAGACACAAACCCATTCCTATAGCCTTTCAAATAAATAATATTTGTATATAGTATCTGAGATAGATGGAGTTTCGGAATCGGTACTTTTCGTGCAGTCTAAAAAGTTTCTGTCGCAGGTATTTACACTCTAAGATCGCACCCCCTGCTGTTGACTAGTGCAAAATGCCTAAGGCGATAAGTCCGCCGTCCGCCGTTGTAGATTTTACCTCAGTGCAATGATTGTGTAAATAAATTAGTTGTATTGTATGCATAGTAATAATTATTTATTGCAACCAAAATTAATTTCTTATCTTAATTCCGGAATCACTTATGAGTTTAGAGACGAGCAACCGACACGACGCGAGCTCCGTCTCTACTCACCATTAATCTCTTCGAATAAGAGCGAAACCCGGAGGCCAATTCTCACTTCACTAGCAAATAATTCGTATACGACTCTTGAGGCTGATGACTTGTATTCTACTCAAAAAGTAGAACGACTGCCAAAATCTGTATTCTGAACGCCATGTCAGATTGAATTCCATTTAGAAATTAAATGTGTAATAACTCTGTGGAGATATTTTATTTTTATGCAACAAATGTCTTTCGAATATTTTGCGTCTACGCTTTCAATTGGCATGGGCGAGAATCGGCTCGCTGGTGCGACTTCCGACAAATATAAAAGTAAGCGATTCCGGAATTAAATTAAGAATGTGTAGTGCTTACGAAAGTTTTGTTCCAAAATATAAATTTGCACAAAGACAAGTTTAATACTATAACATACGACTAAACAACATTGGTTTACCTACACGCGTTCAGTTGGATGAGCTCACGAGTTTGTACTCTCTAAAGATCAGTAACCCGAAAATAATATTTACTAATTTGACCCCCGTTAGCTCAGGATGAAAGTATACCCACAGTGGTAAACCGCACCTACTAATTATCTAAATATGTGTTAAATCTTATAACAACCTGCGGTTTAAGCATCCCTTCCTCCAGCTCTCCTTGTCTCACCAACACGTTGGTATAACGTTCTCTCTCTCTAATTAGTCGCAGGCCGGCTGGTGGCCAGGCAGTGGTTTTGTGTGTAGCTTTAAAGTACAAAATAACACAACCGTCCAAACCCTTGTAAACGAGTAAATCGCACACAATTAAAACGAGTGCCAAGAAAGTTTCTCAATGTTGTTACTCCCAATTACTCCGGACCGTCTCGGTAAAACAAAAAGCCTTCGTAAAAGACCCTTCGCCTCGTACCAAATAAATGTTCATCGTTTAGCATTATGACTATTATTAAGCGAATCCACTAATCATGCATTTAAAGAAATGAAACGTCGATCCGAGACAGCCATTACGATGATTTCCATCGATTTATTGATCGGATATCGATTGATTGTCCTCGACAAATGCTCCGTTCAAATTACAGGCCATTATTTCGAATTAGAATCGATAGATGCAGGACCCCAATTATATCACTTATGTGCTTAAAGGAGGCCGGGATTTAGGTAAAGGTTATAATAATCAAGACCTTCAAAACCAATCAAAACCCTGTTTTTGTTGTGAGGAAAAACTCGTTTCTTTCCTTGATAGGTGAAAATCCTATGACCATTATTAAATGAGCTTACCAGCCTTATTATTCTTATATTGCACGTTTAATCTAATTACGGTTTTATTGCTTCTACCATAGTAGTATGAAAACAAACACTCGGTGGTATACATTGGCAAACCGAGAG
Source organism: Yponomeuta sedellus (assembly GCA_934045075.1). NCBI lineage: Eukaryota > Metazoa > Arthropoda > Insecta > Lepidoptera > Yponomeutidae > Yponomeuta > Yponomeuta sedellus. The sequence continues at coordinate 14,430,584 of OW203724.1, forward strand.
ATAATGGAACCAGCTATGTGCTCGTTGAGTTTTATTACAGGCAGATTACAAAATGACCAAACGGCCTGGCATAAATGATTGGCCATAAAGCGAAAAGTACGAGGTATGTTGCTAACATTGTATCATTCTTTGCTTCGAAATGGCCTACACTCTTCAAGTATGATACTTTGTTTGCTACTGATGTTGGTTAGATGTGATTTAATTTGATTAAAACGCCCGGGATACAAATAAAAAAGGTAAATTGAGGTTTCTTATTTTGTGTACCTTAGAATAGCAATGAGTAACAATGTTTAGTTTGTGTTTAATAACATCTTGCAAACTCATATTTTAATGCAACATCAATAAAAGTCAAGTATAGACTTCATTTGTGAACAGCAAAATCTACAGAGCCTACCGAGTATATACGAATAACATAAAAGCAACATCAATGTGTACCTAAGACTTGTTTTATTAAGTTTTGTTGCAGTCGTAAAGTAAAGAAATATCGTAAATGTAACTCCTAGATTTTACAGCTCTGACTCTTGGCTTTAGGCTCTCTAAGATTGTCGTTATTGATACTAAATCACTTGATAGAAATAAATTTATTTACATTAAGTGCCTGCAAGTTTTACTGCATTAAAATTGTAAAATACAATGTTTCACTCTTTAACACTTCCAGCGTAAGTATTTTTTTCTTTGAAACTATTCAATTCCGACTCCAAAGCGTTTTTGAACAGCAAATCCAACAATAACTCGAAAGCAAAAGGAAGAACCCCGAAAATGATACGAAACACGGCGAATTAAAAGCAAATTACAGTCGGCTGCGAAATGGAAACGTTTACAATAAATACATAATTGCGTGTCCAGTGATACGTATGGCATACGTTCTCGCACAAAATAACGGACTTGCCCTTACAAACGATGGATATCATCGTAATCTTCGGCTCTTTTTAGGGTTCCTTAAGTCTACCAAAACCACTGAGTGGTTCTTGAAAACAAATTGTAAAATCGAGTTATAACTTAAATCTTCTTCAAGAACTGGATTGGATTAAAATAATGTCAATAATATCGCGTAATGCAATTTAGTTTAATCGTACCTTTTAGTAGTTTTCTTTCACTGAAGGTCGAGTCTATAAACATCATAGACGAAGAAGTCAGTCTGTCCCCATCTTGAATCATAAAAGAAAAGACAAAATCAAACTCAAGAAAAAATACTTAAAGGCAGGTAAAAATAGTTTCAGTGAGTAAGCAAGCAATCAATAGAGTACACAAGTTCGGGCATTGTTATATCGGTAATATCGACAAGAGTACAGTCAGCAAGACGTATCACGCGTCCGGTGAATAGTGACAATAGTACAATCGGCGACAAAAGGTCAAACAGCCAATAACTTGAGTCAACACAAACGCTCGACATGGACATTGACACGCACCATAGACAGCTGTATTGGGCAGGCAGACGGTGTGCTAAGCTTCGGGAGAAAAATGCCGACAATTAAATTTTATGCATTCGTTACAATGGAATGCTATGCTGCTTTTTAGTAAAAAAAATACAGTTCTCGATATAATAAATGAAAAATAAAAAAATATAAAAGCATTCTGTTCAGGCGCTGACCTACCTATAACTCATTGCGGCTATCTACGTAAAATAATACTATGAATCCCTAACTGAAGGCACTATTTTATTGTCATAAAACCTTTATTTATGACTAAACAAAGTATTTACATTGCGCGATCTAGTATTTCTATACAACGCCATAACAAAAAGGGAAAAATATGGCTGCAATACGTTCAAAAGTTATAGGGAAACGGTTTTACCTGGATTTTAAAATATAAATTTATACAGTTACTAACAAATTTATATATTTTTTAAAACAAATGGTCTTACTTTTGACCGCTCTAGCCCGAGGGTGAAGATGAGGTCAATGCATGGACCGAGTTTCAGTGTCACATTATGTTTGTTTTTTGATGCAAAATTGCTAATTTAGATTAGATTACAACAGACAGTGAAATCTACTTTTCCAATGGTTAGAATTTTTACTTCAATGATTCGACGTACCATAGTTATGGTACGTCGAGTAGTTAAAAAATATTAATATTTCTTGTCTCCGTCTATGGTTGCCTGGAAGAAATTGGTTTTAGTAATAAGGCCACCCATTGTACTCTATTTTTATATAATTTCTGTAACTGTAATTTCTGTGTACAATAAAGAATATTGTATCTTCTATCTATCTATCTAAGAATCTGCCAGGTACATACGTATTGACAGTCTTAGCAAAATATTTTCTCAGAAGCTGCCAACACTGACTTCCTCACGCGTCGTCGCCGCCATAAACCGTTTCATTTGGGCCGGACGAGCCTTATGAACAATAAAACGTGAAGGGCCGGAGATTTGGACTGTAATAAAATATTTGCCCTAGCACTCGCTAATCCGCGTTCTTTACTTACGAACGCAATTTGAGAAGTTATCGCCCTAAGAAATAGTCTACCTCGACATAAAGTCTCCTTCCTTGTGTGAGAATAAGAAGTTATTTTTATTAAATTTGAGCAGTGATATAACACGACCATGGTCATGGTGCTTTGGAGACAGAAATATTGACAAGACTTGTAAGCTTCGGAAAATGTAGAGCCCGCGAAATTTTCTTAAACTACTTAAACTTAAATGCCATACCCGGTATTGACGAGTATATCAGAACAAAACTTGAAACACTCCTTTATTGTATTTTCGTCACTTTCAAAGCATGTATTTAATGTGTAATGTTGGTCTGGAAAAAATATTTTTAGTAACAAGGCCGCCACTTGTACTGTAATTCCTGGTGTACATGCAAAAAAATAATATTATCTATCTATAGCATAAGTAGGCAAATGTTGTTTATTTTCCTCAACCACAAAGAATGATAAGGTCCATCACATAATTAAAGACCCTCAGTTGCCGGAAAATCTCTTCGCGCTTCCATCTAATAGGCTAGTTTAGCGCCCGCAATGCTTGCTCTATTTGACGAGGGAAATAAAAGTCTCTCCCTTGCTGGGAAGAGGGTCAAGCTTAATTACTCGTAAATTGACTGGGATACAGTTTTATCTGAGCAAAACAGATCCAACAGGATTAGTATGTGTCATGCGGCACCTATGAGATGTTGTTATGGGTTTGTGACGCCATTTGATATATGTACAACCTCACTACACTCGTACCCGCATGTCTACTTTCCTCCATTCTGTATGTATAGCATGACTGTACTTTTGCTTTTACCCCATACCAAGAAATTAGTAGAAATGTTTGAACCAAGAGCGAATTCACCAACCGTTCAACTCATCCGTAAACACTGACAAAAGATCCGTGCCCTTTGTTACCGTTTGAAGATATAGAAAATATCAAATCATATTTTTATTAATAACCGACCGAGCACGGGATGAGTTCGATTATGTTACAAATGTTATAGGCTCCCACAATGGAGAGATTATCTGTTCTGTCAGTAGCGGTTTTTTCGAGTGCAGCTGTTCGATGTTTCCGTTTGTTGATTGCGTTTTTGAATTTGCCAAATTTGCTACTGGCTACCTAGCAAAGTCGATTGATACACTGTTTCGAAAAAAAGCCGCAGGCGTTCCAAAATCAAAACAGTACCTAAGGAAACTTATAGTGCTACAAAGTTATCTGATCCGGTGGAGGTGTCAAATTTTGTATGGAAACGGCTAATATACTATTTTTATTTTTAATGCACTAACCCGTGCTAAGGATAAATTTAAAAACCTATTTAGAGGCAAAAAATTTCACCCATGCTGGGATTCGAACCCGCAACCTCTGGCTATCCGTGCCATTCTTCGCTCTACCAATTGAGCCAATGGGCGACTCACCGGCATCAGTGAAATTTCGAACCTCTTTTCACTATTCTCTGTATTACGTATAGGCAGCGACATCTGGCTTAAGCAAATTGCATCACTTACAGCCTCGACTACGAAATTTCGTTCGAAATTTCACTGATGCCGGTGAGTCGCCCATTGGCTTAATTGGAAGAGCGCTGGCACGGATAGCTAGAAGTTGCGGGTTCAAACCGGCATGGGTGAATTTTTTAGCCTCTAAATAGGTTTTTAAATTTGTCCTTAGCACGAGTTAGTGCATTAAAAATAAAAATAGTATAATCATGTGCGTACAGTGATATCATTTCGATGTAAAACCTAACTGCAAAGCAGGTAGTCGGGACTGTAAGTGATGCAATTCGCTTAAGCCAGATGTCGCTGCCTGTACGTAATACAGAGAATAGTGTAAAGAGGTTCGAAATTTCACTGTGAGTCGCCCATTGGCTCAATTGGATGAGCGCTGGCACGGATAGCCAGAGGTTGCGGGTTCGAATCCCGGCATGGGTGAAATTTTTAGCCTCAAAATAGGTTTTTAAACGGCTAATATACTATGAGAAAAGCGACGCTGTCACCGGTTCAGAGAAGATTGCCGCAATCTACATACAATTAATATTGTTATTTCTTATCGTCACTATAGAGCCAATCGACTTGATGTGCGGAAGAATGGAACGTATAATTTCAGATTGGCTGGTTAGCCGATCCGCCGTGAGATCGATTGATATGTAAGTGGCCCGCGGCAAATAAACAGTCTCATTCCGTTGATAAAAGGTTAGAGATAACTTGCGCAATGACATTTGCTGTTAATTTTATTCTTGTTTCATTAATAGGTTTGTCAGGATGATAAATGGCAATTACTTATTGAGCTTGAGTTTTTCAAATGGAAAACGGACGCAGGATGCCAATCAGAAGTGATTATTATATTTCTGCTCTGTGGCAAATCTAAACGTTTACGTCCAACGTCTATAGGTTTTGTCATGGTAAAGTATTAAACATATATTCTACGCTTAATGAATGCTGTACGGTGCAGTGGAAACATCGTTACTTTAATTGGAATATAAACGCTGCGAAGAAATGTAATGGAGTGTTAAGTTAACACTTATAAATGGAAGGAAAACATTGCAATAAAGTATTCTTAAAATGCGAGTGCTGCTATGTTCGCGTCCACACGCGGTTCAGCTAATTAAAAGAAATAACTCCGCGATGCTTTTTGTAGAGCAGAAAAAATTTAAAATTAATCGCCATTGATGACTTAGAGGTGTTGGTGGTATAGTAAATTATGCACGATGAAATTGTTGCAAATGGTGTTATGGACGGCAAAACTTTATCTTAGGAGCAAGGGCCATTGAAAATGCATATTTTTAGGGTTCCGCACATACGATATAAAACGAAACTCTGGTAACTGTCTGTATTAGCCAGTCATATCACAAACTATTTTTTCCTAAATTTGCCCGCCAAACCAGATTTTAGGATACACTTAAACCAGTTTGGCATAAGCCAAATCAGTTATCTCTTTTATAAATAGGCAATAGACCAGTACAGCGTAGGCCACATTTTAAGTCAAACCGAACTTGTCAAAAAAAAAAAATTTTTCTAGACTCTTCTATAGTAAAGCTGAATGAAACAAAATTAAAATTCGAGAGTTGATCATTCTGATCTATCAAAGTACGGTTGGTAAGTATTTTTTATGCGCCATATATTTTTTTGTATTATCATATCGAAATCCTACTTTGCTAGCTTCAGTCTGGTTACACTTACCTAAAAGTTCTCGTACAATAACAATCTAAATGTTGATTTACGGTTAGCATACTGGTTAGCGGTATAGCAGCGGTTTGTTTGTATAGACCGGCCAACTGTTAAGAGTAGAGTGTACGAAAATCTCGGGGTTAGAATTGCAGGTGCCATTTCTTTTCGTTCCTCTACATTTGTTTGCACTTCGGTTCAACATGTCGACTCAGCAAAATTAATTCAGACTGAGCCGTAACAGTTTAATTTAGAGCGTGCGTATTCTTACTAGAACGAATCGTGTAGGCTAGACTAGTTTCTGCTGTCACATTCGGAACGAACTAGTTCACCGTATCACGTATCCAATAGGAGGTTTCGTACAGTTCACGTGTAGGTACTCGGTTTTGGCTTGTAACACGTGTGACCCAATCATGGGCGTTTCGATATCAACCCTTTATGCCCCCACTGCTGGGGCACGGTTCTCTTCCTGCACCGCAGGAAAGTTAAGCCATACTCCACCAGGAGGGCCAAGTCCGGGTTGGTGGAGAATTGTAAGACAGTGGCGGGCCTTACTGTCAGAAGTCATCAAGCCGCCTATAGGGCCTCTGACATGGCTTAACGACTGCCATTGCATGACAGCCGGCACCAACTATTTTAAAAATACTTCATAATGGACTCGTGACATCATGAAGTATTCCTGACGTGACATAATAAATTAACAGACTCATTATCGAGAAATAATATAAAAATCGAGCATTCCTATCTTATCTCCGAAACCGCTAATATGTTGGAATTAAAGTTATAATTATTATATGACTTCAACTAAGTACTTCAAATAAGCTATTTATGAAGAAGCCCAAGATAAAATCCAGTCTTAAAATTCGAACGTGAAACTCAGAAGTACAGAACCATCTGAGTGCGAGGCTTATTTCCACTTAACTGTGTTTTAATGAAGTCCTTAGTGTTATTTTCTATTTATTTACCATCGTATAATAACATTCCTTTTGACAGCTAGGGGTCTTATAAAATATTACTAAGTTGCAATAAATTGCTGTCAGAAAAAAGTAGATAAGCAGCTTCATAATACTTACTGTTCCTAATGGTTTGATCCTGGTGGTGTTTAACGTTTAACTTCCAAGACAGAGATCATGGGTTCGATTCGCGCTGGTGGACGCCATACTTGACTGATGCACATGACCTCAGTCAGAATATTCTAATTTGGGACCAGAACAGGTGCTTGTATTGCGACAGTTATTAATGTTACTGTATCGACCATTCACTAAAACGTAAATAAAATACCGTTAATTGAGTGGCAATATTTGATCACCTATTTTTTGCATTATTATGCTTCTTTATTGTACAATGTACATTCTCTTTTTGTTATTTTTGTCGATAGTTTTCCTACAACTCTATAATTTATAATTTTTTATTTATTTAGAAATAAAAAAATAAATAATATTTTACACGCGCACGCAAAATTCCTCACATATTGTAGGAAGGTCTATTACCATATAAAATCTATCTTATAATATGATTTTCAAAGTTTTCACTGCGGTAGAAACACACATTATAAAACATTTACCAATTTTCCAGATTTGTCTGTTGTTAAGTATAAAATATACCTAATGAGATTAAAGTATTTCGAGAGTCACGTGGGTCGTGTCGTTTAGTAACGGTTCTACGAAGACCGGTACTAAACAGGTTTTGCACAAAACCAATAACGATCGGTTATGCTAAAATCTAATCCTTTCGTTTTCGTAGTGTCATTTGTAGAGTGCAAGCAAGAGAAATTTCTTCCTTGAGAAATCCTTATTTTGAAACCAAGACAAGCATTGAAAATAAGCCAATTCTGTTCAACTAATACTTTGGAACCCTGTGCCCACATTAATTGCAATTTTCAGGTAAAGCGGGCTGTTAGATTATTCATTGGTTTCAGGACCACAATTATGATTTTAAAATTTAATTATACTATGATTATTATGATGATCTCTTTCTCATCGTGATGCTACGATGGCGACCTCATATGTTGTGGAACGTCTGCGACAACGAGCGCGGAAGGAGCTTGCAGAATCCAACATCCAAGTCGTTGTAGTCGGACGTTAAAAGTTCAAAAACGATTGAACTTTTACCGATTACAACGACCGATAGTTTGATACGACTGTGGCACGTGTATATGTAAGTGGGTTTCGGAAGAGCTTTGCTCTATTGGTGGTTGGAGTCCAGAGTTTTGAGCCGGGGTTCCTTGAACTCTTTCATTTGAACTTGAACTTGGAGAATGCCACACGCTGCGTTTTTGTGCGATATTTTTCATACTTTCAGGCGAGATGCCACTTGCGGTGCGGACTCTCTAAGACATCTTTAAAGGGGAGAGTCTGCTAGCGGAATTTTCGCGCCCCGTTTGACATCTGAGAGTCAAAGACCGCTATCGGCAGACGGTTGACTTCCATGGGCACTATACGTCTACACAACAAGTGTAGCATGGCTTTTGTGCCATGCATCTTAGTCCACCATAGTACTTCCGTTTAATTATACGAGTGTACATCATCATCTTCAGCTCACTGCTGTCCACTAGTGGGTATAGGCCTTTCCCCCCAAATACCATCTCTCACGGTCCCTCCCCAAGGTTCGCTAGAAGAAATCTGTCACAGAGATAAGTTCGCCTATGTACATTTATTTTCTTTCCTGTGTTTTTCAAAATATAATAAAAATAATGAAAACGCACCGTTAAAATCATGAAGTTCATACGTCACTTCAACAGTACCGTTTCATTGGTTTTTTTTATGGATAAGACTTTTTTCATTAAAACAAAAACGCAAAGGTACCAAATAGCTATTTTTGTAAACGTAATCGGAAAATACCGGTTCTAATAATTCTAATCGGTGGTAATCACTAATTCATAAGTGAATGACAGTAACACGTTGCCATTGCATCAAAATATAAAAAAAATATCGTTCACCATGAGAACCAGTGTTGAAATTTTACTATAGCTACGATCAGTTAGCTAACAGTGACAGCTGTCACTGGCATTGCCAATTCAAATTAAGAAATGTCATTCATTCTAAAAAACTTACTAAAAAAAAACAATGCTTACTTAAAAACGTTTCTAAGCAATATTTGTAAGTTTCAGAAACAATAGATATGTGGAAAAGAAACTAACAAAAAATTTCGCATTTCTTATTTTCAAAAAAGTTTGAAACATAAAAGTAATTAGTCATAAATGTGTCCCAGTGTTCAACACAGTCGCTCTACAAATTACCATTAACATTATTCTACTGTTCAATACCACACATCTTCGTCTCCCAAAGAATCGTTTATGTCATAGTAGTCTTTTTGCACAGTGTGCTTAACACATTTTTAAACCGTGTCGTTAGGTACTCTAATGCAGTCGCTTCAGTTAGAACGTTAGTTTGCTTATGTTTGAAGTCTGTTTGCTTTATGCGGTCACAAGTTTTCTCGTATCATCTTCTGTCACTATCAGCCAACTTATTTTAGATGAACTGTGCCGTCATTCACAAATACGTCGTCATGGAGATGTACATATTTTCAAAGCATGGCACTTTTTCTATGATTCCATAAAATCTACAGAGTAATTATTTAAAACAACAGAATTTTTTACAAATGAATTTATCGCAAACTTTTGAAAATACGTAACTTTCGTCAAAAATCTGATCATTAATATTATAAAATTAAAAAACAAAGACTACTTTATTTTGAAAAAACTAAACACATCCATGAAAAACTTTTACAATTTTTTTATATTACGAGTAGATAGTCGAACGTAATTTAAATTAAATTTGCTACACAGATAGATCCTAGATGATGCGAGATTCTAGAGACCTATAAAAAATTTCAATGAAATCCTACGCGAACAAAGTAGAGGGCATAACTTATACATGTGAAGCAAAGAAATGAAATTGAAATGGTATTGGTACGAGTATAACGAGCGCGTCACCGCGTCTCGGCAGGTGGACCGGTCGCTGATAAATGACCGCTTTTTAATCGCCGATTATAATGCAGGGAAGAATTTATTCGCGACTATCGTTCACTGTTCTCGACCTAATTCTAGCAAGTACTGCCTTCAGCTGATTAACCCTTAAATTTTTGTGTCCAAGTCGTCCGTACACAAGTACATTGAGTGCAAAAGGTCGGATATACTTACCGACTGTACAATATCACTGAAGCCAAACCAAAAGTAGTCTTTATCGCTACAACCCAATTCTAGCGACTAAAATTATATTTGCAATGCAGAAATTCTAACGAAATCATGCAATTCGGGTACTAAAGTAAAAGTAGATATGAGAATGTAACTAAATTCAAGAATGTAAATTCATCTAAATTAAGGAGATGACGTAGGCAGGTAGGTATTTCGTACAATAGCAAATAGGTATGTACAGTGTTATACTAGCGAAAACAAAAATCCATTTTAACAAAACAAACTAATCTAAGCAACTGTAATGTCATTTGTAGGCATTCCCGTAAAAAAATTGACCGAAACTTGAAAGCAAACTTCGAAATTGTATCTGCTCAAAATGTTAGTCTATGTGGATATCACACCATATTCCTTCGTATTTTGGAGTCAGTATCATCATCAAACAATATTCATCATCCCTTTCTTACATTTTCATTTGAATTATGACCTCTATTCCACAAGGCGGTGTGCGACCTAAATTATTTACTTGACAAAGGTTGCATGACTTATCAAGATCAATATCGCGTTAAATATGTACCCTGTTTCATGGTTTATTTGCATTTCACCTCTATTCTATGACTGTTTTCTTTTTTCAAATGCTTTACCAGTAAGCAACCATTAAGCACAGTTGACAGCACAAAGACTTTACCTAATCTACTCGGCAGGCGATTTGCAACTAAAATGTAAATGCTGCGCTCACAGATACTCGTATAGTGGTCTGTGGCTGTGCTGATGTACTGTCGATTGTATTGTATCGCAAGTGAGACGCATTTCAATAGGACTGCACTTGCCATCAAAGCGAACGAGTGGCAAAAACTGAGCGGCGCAAGCGCAATGGAAATAGCCCCAAGCGCGAGTAGCGCGCGACGCGACGCTGCAACGCTGCGCTGCGCTGGCGCAAAAAGCAAACGTCAGTTTTCTTCAAATAGTTCCATTCGTAACAACACTTTTTTCGCCGGTCTCGCGCCGCTTCTGCGTTTAATTGTTGGCACCGAGTTAATTATTGCGATTTCCTTATAAGGTGCAACAGCAATTTGTTTGATTGCCCACAATTGTTTCTCGGTGTTTTAACCATTAAACTAGTAAACGTTGCCGTACGTACGGACAAAAAAATTGCTACGAATGCAGTCTCGCACGGTATTTATCTTCTTGCATTATCTACAACGGGAATGTATAAGTGTTACAAGTCACTGACTGTGCGGAATATTAGTCCACTCTCAGTGCGATAAATGTTTAATGGTGTCTATCGGATGTATGAGCTATCGCTTGTAAACTTTAAATAACGCTCGCCGCTCGCCAGTCGCCGCACTCGATAAAAGAGAAATTACTCACACAATAGTGTGGTAAATGTGTAATAGAAAACCGTAATCAGTCATTCAAACGGCGTATCAACGTGGCAACAACAAAAGAACAAAGACGGCGAGCATGTTACAAGGAAACGCAAATTGACTGATCCATCAAATCCCCCGCCCTTAACATAAACAACCAAATCCTTACTTAATTTCAGTCGCAGAATTCAATCAGAATGCAAAGCTTTACACCCCCGGAGGTAATGTTATAATATAATGCTCTACGTCATCCCCTGGGCTCGCGAGAGGCGAGACGCGCGCGACTCCGCGCGGACCTTTAATTAGATATTGTCAACACATAATTTTCATAATCCGTTTTAGGATTTTTAAGGGTTGTTATGAAATGAAATGAAATGAAAAGGTTTTATTCAAAGTAGCACAGAAACTGCGGCTTAATGAACGTTACAATTCAAACTAGGTGTCCATTTCAAAATCTTGATCATTTAGGAGAAAAAATGGACAAAAAAACTCCTAACTTAGTCTTTTCAAAAGTCCTTAATTAACATAGTTTACATTATAAACATAGAACTCATACATTGTACTGGCTTTCATTCCAGACCTCATTGTCATCTAAATAATCCTTTATGTTATAGTAGCCCTTTTGGCACAAAGTGTGCTTAACATATTTTTTGAACCGCGATTCAGGCAAGCTTAATATATCTTCAGGGATTTAATTATAGAAGCGTATACAATGCCCCATGAAGGATGTATTAACCTTTGCCAGCCTAAATAGTGGGAACAAAAGTTTATGTTTATTTCTAGTATTTACATTGTGTTGGCTACCTAAAGTTTTAAAGTTACTGATATTTTTCCTAACGTACATAATGTTTTCATATATATACTGACTGGCAACTGTCAGGATGTTAGTTTCTTTAAAGAAATCTCTTAACGAATCTCTACTACCCAGCCTATAAATGAATCTGATCGCTCTCTTCTGCAAGACGAATATGGTCTCAATGTCTGCTGCCCGTCCCCACAGCAGTATGCCATAGGACATAAGACTATGGAAGTAACTAAAATAAACAAGCCTAGCAGTTGCGACGTCAGTTAGTTCCCTAATTCTTTTGACTGCATATGCTGCTGAACTAAGCCTATTTGCTAATTTTTCTATATGAGGACCCCATTGAAGCTTTGCATCAATTGTGATACCTAGAAATACAGTTTCATTCACAAGGTCTAATTTGTCATTCCCCAGTAAAACATTGCTGTCTACCGTTTTGACATTTGGAAGAGTGAACTTTATACATTTCGTCTTTTTTGAATTTAACAATAAGTTATTAGAAGTAAACCAATTTAGTACCCGAGAGAGAGCATTATTTGTATTGTCAAGGTCATTTTCTTGTCTCTTAATTTTAAAAATAAGTGACGTGTCATCTGCAAATAATACTATCTCTGACATATTTTGAACCATGAACGGCAAATCATTTACATATACGAGGAAGAGGAACGGCCCCAAAATCGATCTCTGTGG